>CM053566.1:12679445-12749130 GCA_028646485.1 Cryptoprocta ferox | reverse complement strand
CTGCTGAGCAGTGAGTCGTCTTATGCACAGTTGATTTGAAGGCCGTGAAGCACTCTTTGTCAACTTGCTATCTGGAAAGACTTTTGTGAAAGGTGATTTGGGGACCTCTGTCGTTTTTTTCCAATTAATATTCTATTTATTACAAATACAAATTCAAAACACAGTTCTCCCCTGAGATTCCGTGTTGAATTTATGAATCTATTTTGTTTATAAAATTGACTGTATTTTATAATCACTTTTTTTAAATTTAATTTCCCCTGCATACTTTAAGTGCACTGATGAATTCAATATATTTGATTTCTTCTTAAGCACTTTTCAAAACCTGCCAAGGACTTCATGAATTAAAAAAAACAATTTTAGAGAGAGAAGTAGAGCACAAGTAGGGGAGAGGGGCAGAGGGAGAGAGAGAATCTCAAGCAGCCTCCGCAGGTGTGGAGCCCAGTGCAGGGCTCAGTCCCACGACCCCGAGATCATGACCTGAGCTGAAACCAAGATTCAGACGCTCAGCTGAGTTAGCCACCTAGACGGCCCTCATGAATTCTTAGATATCCACTAAGTTGAGCTTTTAAAAATGTGGCTAATCTCAGTTCTCTTAAGCAGTAGCATTCCGTCTGCGAACGTATAACTTTCAAATTAAAACTCTGCCCAATACAACGTGAATGTACTTACCACCACCGAACCGCGCACTTGAAAGTGGTTATGATGGTCAGGTTTGTGTTAATGTGTATTTTATCACATGTAGGAAAGATCCGGTCATACTGATGACTCAATACATTTCAAATGGGAACCACAAAGCCTTTCTGCTTGAGGATGCCAAATCCTCTTAAATGTTTTAAGCATTTAAAGTACAAAATATGCGTAGATTGCTTTCCAATATAACATAGGATGAAAATAAACACAAACAAAAAACTGTGGCTTTGCTTTACTTCATCGTCTCCATACTAAATAGTATAACCTGTCTGGGGAATAAAGACCCGACTAAGAAAAGCGCTGTCCCGTCCCAAGCGAGCTGGTGCTCCCGGGAAGTGCAGAGGTCTGCAAATTGCTCTCTGGCCAGGAAGAAGGAATTGATTTTTCCAGGGACCTCAGCTGAATCTTAATTCTAGTCACTATGCCAATGGAAGATTCCAGGTCCGCTTCACTCCCGACGTGGGGCGGTGGTCTCAAAGCCTAGATGCCCTGGGTCCAATGGCAGGTACCCTAGGTGACCCGCACTTGAATCTCCAGCCTCCCCTTTTCTTCGGAGCTTCTCAACTGTGCTATCTGTATGGCTCCCTCCTGCCCTTAACTCTTCCCACCTGCCAGGGTCACGACTCCTGCTGATGCGGCACCCCGGGACCCTGATGACTGTGCACCCCAGGCTCCTCCTGACTCTTAACTCGTGTAGATTTCCAGAGAAGGAAGAGCGTGGTGTGAGTCAAGGACAGCAGAGAAGGATTTTCCAGAAAGGAGAACTGACCACTGGTCTTTGGAGAAGGAGCGTCCAGGAGAAGGAAAGCTCAAGAGGTGAGGGGAACTCACTCTAGTCTGGTAGTAAAATATCGGTTGGGCACACTGTTTGCTCGCCCCCACCTGGGAGCAGCCATCTTCCCTACTGAGCCCCCTTTTCCATCATCTGGTGGAGGGGTAGCTGGCAGTACGGGACTGGTAAGGCGAGGGATGGGGAGAGCAGCCCCTTGCTCACTGAGCCGGCCAGACTGGAGGGGGCTGGGGAGGGGACTGCCCCCCTTGGTTCCTGTCTCTGCTCGATGCCTGACTCCCTCCTGCCGCCGGCACGAGGCACTGGCCTTTGCTGTGACTTGTACCAAGTCCGGTGCTCCATCACAAACATGGGGTAATGTGGGAAACGCCTAAAATCTCCAGATGGTGTTTCACCACGCAAAGTGAGCTAGTACGTAATGCCCCGGGGAGGGGTGAGTGGCGAGGGGGAGCAACTGGGGAAGCAGCCGTGTTCCAGTTCTCCTGGGCACCTTCTCCCCAGCGAGGACATCAGCAGAACCTCCATGTCCATCGAGGGAGAGATATTTACGCACACAATCGACCGATGCAAGTCGCCCGGCATCTGTGCCAAAGGTGCAGTTTTCTGAAAGGGCTCTAGGGAGGTGTGGAGGGAGACGGGAACAGTCCAGCCCCGTTGGAGGTCTGTTGATCTTGCGAGAGCACTGGGGCGGGGGGTGGGGGGGTGTCTGCTCTATCCAGGAAGCTGAAGAGGGCACCCCCCACCTTCAAATCCTCATGCTCCTCTGCAGAGTAGATGCTGTTATTATAAACCCATGCTATAGATGGAGAAACTGAGGCTCAGCAAGGGGGCACTGAGTCCCCCAAGGTCTCAAGGGAAAAGAAACAGGTGGTGGAGGGGCAGGGCTCCCCCAGGTTCAGAGAAATAGGGAGTCCCCCCTCAACACTAGACTTGGCTCTGTCGGATTCCCCCCTCATGCCCTAGGGGGCAGCAACACTTCATAATTGTGTGCTTCTGGCGGAAGAGACCCAGGTTCAAATCCGGCTTCTGATACTAATTGAGCAAGTGTGGGCAAGTCACTTAACCTGCAGGCAGGGATCTCTGTTTCCTGGGGGTGAACGGAGAGAACAGTACCTCCTCAGAAAGCACTTTCTCGTCCACTCCAGGAGCAACGGAGACCCTCGGAGGGCTCCCCCGTGCAGCCCCGAGCGTGCTCTGCGTTTGCGCCGTGTTTCGGTTCCTGTCGCCTGCACCACAGCCCCGTGTCCTGGTTTCACAGAAGCGGACACGGGGACAAAGAGCTGCAAAGGTGGCTTCTCAAGGTCGCCCGACCCGAGAGTGGCGGAGTCGGGATTTGAACCCAGGTCATCCAGCTGACCAGAACTGCCTCCGACGCCCCTCAGAGCTTTCTTAGCGCCCAGCACCATGCACGGCACACTCCCCGGGTAGCTGCTAGTACTGACGAGGTCTGGTTCCTGGAGGGCTGCATGGAAGTGGAAGCCGGCATTCACAGTAGTACAAGGGTCGCCGGGGAGGGAGCAGGTGCCCAGCTCCCAGACTCTCTGAACCCTCTGAATCCTGCATGAAAGAAGTAAGTACTTTAACCGGTGGCACACTACAAGCTTCTAAGTTATTTATAAAGAGCCTGAAGTCTAGAGACTTCTAACAGGCGGAGGTGTGTTCTCCAGACTAAGAATAGCAGACAGGAGAGGCTACTCTGGTGGTATCAGAGCACAGCAGCAGCTTGCTGGGGGGCGGGGGAAGGGGGGGCTGTGGTTTTCTCCAGCTTAGCAACATCTGCCCCTGTGGGCTCCCCGCTCCCTCCAGAGAGGGCCTGACGAAGGGGTTGGAAGGGGCTGGAAGGGGCCTGGTGATCGTGGGGACAAGCGGGGTTTCCATCAGTCTGCGAGTTCCTTTTTTTTTTTATTTGTAATGTTTATTTGAGAGAGAGAGAGAGAGAGAGAGAGAGAGAGAGAATGAGTGGGGGAGGGACAGAGAGAGGGAGACACAGAATCCGAAGCAGGCGCCAGGCTCCGAGCTGTCAGCACAGAGCCCTATGCAGGGCTCGAACTCACGAACCGTGAGATCACGACCTGAGCCGACGTCGGACACTTAGCTGACTGAGCCCCCCAGGCGCCCCAGCCTGCGGGTTCCTAATGTGTCGCTTCTCCCCTTCCTCACCACCCTGCTGTTTGAGCAGCAGGGCAGAGAGCAGAAGTCCGCAGGGGGAGGGCACAGGGCAGGTCCTGGGATTTGGAACCTAGGTGCCTCCACTCTGCTCACCCCTGCCTCTCCATCCCCTCAGTGGGGGGCTCCTAAGAGGAGCGGACCCCAGGCCCCCAGCCCTGCCCGCGGCACCAGACACTTCTCAATGCACAGTGAGCTTGGAACTTACTCAGAGCGCCAGCAGGGTGACCCCCTGACTTTTTCTGAAGTCAAAATAAATTCTGGGGCTAGAGGACAGAGATTAAGTCAACTCAAGGTTAAATCGTGGTGTCCCCTGCCCGGAGCTGGGAGCACCTGCTGGAGGTTTTGGAGGGGCTGGGGGAGTAGGGGGAGAGAAAGGAGAAGGGAACAGGGTAAACAAAACTCAAAACACTGTTTCAAATGATGTTTTGCCGTGTGCAGGCTCTGGTGTAAGGCACTGGTCTTACTGGCCTTTTGAGTTGATCCGTTATACACACTTCCCGCCCAGGGTTGTGTCCGCAGTCTGCGCACCATACCTCATGGCCCCTCGGGGATTTTCAGGGATGACTGGGGCTGCACGTGAGGATTCTGACCTTGCACCCTGGCTCTGCGCAACTTAGCCCCAAACCTCAATTTCCCCCTTTCGCCGGTGTGGTTCTGCCTTCAAACATTTAGTTGGGGCTTGACAAATAATTTTTTATATAAAAATTTTAAAGTTTATTTATTTGAGAGAGAGAGAGAGAGAAATGGCACAAGTGGGGGAGGCCCAGAGAGAGAGAGAGAGAGAGAGAGAGAGAGAGAGAGAATCCCAAGCGGGCTCTCACCATCAGCACAGAGCCTGATGCAGGGCTCGAACTCATAAACGGTGAGATCATGCCCTGAGCCGAAATCAAGAGTTAGTTAAGACCCTTAACTGACTGAGCCACCCAGGTGCCCTGGCAAATCATCTTTTTGAAATTCATGACACCTGAGTTTCAGCGCCCCCCACCCCAAGCATTCATCTACACATTTTGTCTTCAAGGAAGGATAAGGGGAGATTTTCTTTCTTCTTTCTTCTTCTTCCTTTTTTTTTCTAAACAAAGAAAACACTAAAGCCGGAGAAGAGAAGCCACTTGCCCAAGGTCACACTCCAGCCCCCCAGATGACTCACGCTCCCTTTACCAGGATTGTCCCTACCGCCCGAGGACCCACATGCACCCTGAGTGGAAAGACTGGAGGCCACCTGTGAGGTGTCCCCGGTGCCCCGGAAGCGCGCCCTGGAGGCTGGTATGCCGCTGGAGGCTCTGGGGCACGGGGTTAATGAGCCACAGCTGCCAACACAGCTGGCCAGCAGCGGGTCGAGGTCACACTACCAGAACTAGTCAGGAGAATACTAGTGCGCATGCCCGTGGTACCAGGAGGCGGAG
Organism: Cryptoprocta ferox; assembly: GCA_028646485.1. Lineage (NCBI taxonomy): Eukaryota > Metazoa > Chordata > Mammalia > Carnivora > Eupleridae > Cryptoprocta > Cryptoprocta ferox. The sequence continues at coordinate 12,744,078 of CM053566.1, read as the reverse complement.
GAAGCCCACCGCGGGCACGTGATCTGTGGCTCTCCACCCGGTGGCCCCTCCGCCAAACCACCGACCCCCGAGCCCCCACCCCCACCCCCAGGGTTTCTGATCCCCTACGCCTGGGACGGAGCCTGCCCATGTTTGCTTCGGGAGCCCCCCAGGGGAGTCGAACAGGCGGCGTTTCTGGAACTCTCCTGTGTACTGGAATCACCTGGGAGGTTAGACTACTGCCCACCCCGACCCCAGCCTGATTTAATTGGGGCCGGGGGTGTGGCCTGGGCATGAGGGTCTTTAAAGGCTCCCCCAGGTGGTTCAAATGTGCGGCCAGCTTGAAGAACGCTGTTCTGGGTCATTCTGCACCCGGACTCTTGGCCCCACCCCTGATTCCCTACAGACAGGGTTGCCCTGCCCTTCCCAAGTCCTCCCCAAAGGGACTTTAGTCCCATGTTGCTGCTTATAAGATAAGCATCTCCAGAAAATTCCGTCCTTGACTTCTGAATGTCAATCCGAAGCAGTGAGTCTTCTGGCTGCCCCTTCCTGGATAGGAAATAAACACTCAGCGTGAGTGGCGTGAAGGCGGCCGCGTTCTACCCTGCTTTGCAGGCAGAGACAGAGGGAAGGGGGCCTTGCTGCACGCCAGCCGCCAGGCCTCACCACTCATCTCTGCAGGGGCTGGGGGTGGTGAGACCCTGGCTCATCGGGCCTCAAGTGCGCCCGCAGCATCTGAGCCCACCTAGGGCTGTCTCCCTTGTGCCCTTGAATCCTGCCCTGGCTGAGGTCCCCAGGCAGGGATGCCTGCTCCCGGATGTCCCGGCTCCTGGGCCCCCGGCTCCTGGGACTCCCTGCACGCTCCTGTTCCTGCTGACCTGCAAGCCCACGCGGCGGGGAGGGGGGCGGGGGGAGCACTAGTACCACCAGCACCAGCTCCGCTCCTGTCTGCACCGGCCTCCCTCTCCCCCAAAATCCACAGACCCTCTCTTCACCCTGTGACGTTTGTGTCTGGGCTTGGGGCCCAGGAGCCGTGGACTCTCTGACCCTTCCTATCCTCACTCCCTCCTTCTGTGGGGCTTAGACTGGCCCCAGGGGATGGGCCCCGGCATCCTCCTCCTGACAGGCTGCACACAGCGTCTTTCCTCCGCAGATTCCCCCCAGTGCACACGTGCCAGCCAGTGCAGGGAGCCTGTCCTCGGCCCATCCCCACCAAGACGCGGCCAGGACACGCAACTAATTGGCCCCGAGCTGGCCCGGCGACCTGCCCGTGCCTGCGCATCCTCCACGCACCAGCATGGTGTGAGCACTTCACGTGAAGTCTCATGTACCCATTTCACAGATGGGGACCAACGATTCCTGGGGCAAGTCCTGGCCTAAGGCCAAAGACAAGATTTGAACCCATATCTCCAACCCAACCCCCAACCTCTGCAGCAGAGGCCCCCAAATCTGAGAGTACATAAAAATCACCCCAGTGGGACCCAGGAGACTGGATCTCTGTACAAGCATCCAGGAGACCCTGACATAAATGGCCCAGGGACCAGCCCTCCCTCCCTCTCCCCCCCTCATTGCTCTGAGTCTCAGGACCTCTTCTAGGCCCAGCCAGGGTTGGCCTTGCTGCGTGACCTTGACCTCTCTGAGCTTCCTGTCCTGTGAGAATGAGAGCATTGAGCTCACCAATCGCGGGGAGCTCTCCGGTTCTGCCTTGAGCCCTCCGGCTTGGCTCCCATCCAGGGTGATGTGGGGAGGAGAGAGGGGGCTCTCTTTCGGGCTTTCTCCCAGCAGACCCCTCTGCCTGATCAAAACGCTGAACGCTGCCCAGGATTTGCACCTGCCTCCACACACAGTCAGGGACTGAGAGGCCTCCCGGGTGCCTCCCTTCCCCACCCCCTGGAGGCCCTGGCACGGAGGAAGTCTCCCCGGCATAAAGGGCCCCCTGCCTGTCCTTCACACTCCCACCCTTCCTTTCCGTGAGGCAGGAGAGCCGGATCTGGTTCCCATCTCGGCTGTCCGCGGCCAGCCCCAGGAGAGGTTTCAGAGACTCTGCCCAGGGTGGACATCTGGGCAGGGCGCCCGGTCAGCTGGAGCAGGCCGTGGGCTCTGCTGAGTCAGCAGGGGAGCAGCGAGGCCCTGGGGCCACCTCCTACCCCACCTCCCCGCCTGCCTGCGCCCTCCGCCGCCAGCTGCCCTAATGGTAGGTGCCCGCTGCGTCCTCTCCTCTCCCAAGTAAGCCCCAAATTATTGACTGCGCTGACTCTGAGCCCCAGCATGTATTTATCATCCTGCCTTCCAGGCGCTCAGCCGGGGTCTTGCTTGAACTTGCAGCCAACCCAGCCGCCCAGAGGGAAGGGGGAGGAGGGCAGTGGGAGGTGCGGAGGTTTTAAGAAGAGGCAGGTGGCAGGATCCCAGCCTGTGTACCGCCCTGCCGGTCAGCCCTGTCAGCTCGTGGTCCCCGAGGTGGCTGGCTCAGCACCTAATCCCTGCCCTGTCACCTACCAGCACCCTGGAGGTGGGGACCTGCCTGAAGGCCAGGCAGCCAAGGGGACAGTCCGTCGTAGGAGGAGATGGGCCAGACAGAGCCTGGTTTTCTTCACGCTCTGTACCTGTTTGCAGCCACAGAGGTGGCCTTTGGGGAAGGGTCTCTCTCCCTGCTCCCGAATGTGGAGTCTGTTGGCACAGGGGCCCAGGGACGGGGAGGATGTGAGAAGCCAGTGTCTCAGTCCCCAGCTCAGTCTTGGACACCAGCCTGCACGCCTTTCCTGAAAGGATTTGGGGAAGTTCCTGAAGGGGTCTCGGGGGAGCACACTCAGGTCCGTGTTCTGCCCCAGACATCTGGGGGCGGTGCAAGGCTTCGTGTGTGGTCCTCGAGTGACCTGCCTCAGAAACAGCTGGGGCCCTTGCTAAGAAGGCCGATTCCTGGGCCGTGCCCTGTCTATAACACTGAGGCGCAAAACCATTTAAGAACCAGCCATGTGGCAGCCGAGAGCTTGGGCTCTGAGTTCCTTGTGCTTATAATGGGGAAGGAGAGGAGTGAAGAATGCATGCCCCAGGGTGGCATCGTGGCATCCAGAGAGGAAAATACGATAGAGAGAGTGCTTAGCCCTCGGTAAAGGGCATCTCCTGGGTCATTCCTCAGTAGCGGAGTGAAATTGTGGCAAACTGATTCAGCAGATGGAAGAAGTAGACTTTCCATTTTCTTCCCTCTTATGCTGGCTCTGTAACCTGGCTGGCAGCTTACGGAGGAGTCTCAGTGAAGACCCCGGTTCATGGGCCAGGGGCTCGGACCCACCGGGGCTCACTTACAAAGCACGTGAACTTGAGCAACTCATTTGAGCCTTGTGAGCCTCAGTTTCCACATCTACAAAACGGGAACGCTAGATTGCCAAATCCCCTGTCATTCGGCTGCAGTGACTAAAGGAAAGCCATGCGGTTACTCAAGTGTCCCTCAGTGCTTGGATGCAGAAATAAAACGCGGTGTACCCATGCAATGCTGCATTCCCCGGCAACTAAAAGGAGTGCCACGCCACCCCCTGCGACAACACGATGACCCATGAAACTGTCATGCTAAGTGAAAGAGGCCAGACGCAAAAGGTCACCTATTAGAGACTCCACGTATATGAAATGTCCCGAACAGGCAAATCCGTAGAGACAGGAAAGTAATTAGTGGTTGGCAGGGGTCAGAGAGGATGGGTGATTGAGGGGTGATAGGTTAAGGGTGTGGATTTCTTTGGGGGATGGTGCACATGTGCTAAAATGGATTATAAGTGATGGTTGCACCACTCTTTGGAGATACCGAATACCACAGAATCGTATGCTCTCAATGGGGAGGTGTCTGCTATGCGAATTACGTCGCAGTGTAGCCAGTACTGAAAATAAAAGACCGTCGATATCAGAATCACCTGGAGTTCTCATTTCACGTGCGTTCCTGGGCCTCCTGAGTCTGGACCTGTGCAGGGGGCCCAGGAATCTGAATTTAAACAAGAACACCAGGCGATTTGCGCGCGCACAGAGTTTTAAGAGCCACCCCCCCTGGGAAGACCGTGTGCTCAAGGCTGCTTTCCTTGGCCCCGGGGTCTCGCAGGTGCAGACCCACGCTCCATTAGCTTCCTCAGGCTGTTGTAACAGATGACGCCAAACTTGATGGCCCGGTTCTGGAGGTCAGAAGTCCGAAACGGGCCTCCCCTGGGCTAACATCCCTGTCGGCTGGGCTGAGTTCCTTTCTGGAGACTCTAGAGAAGAATCTGTTTTCTTGCATTCTCTAGCTTCCAGGGGCTGCCTGCAGCCCTCTGCTTGCGGGCCCTTCCTCCGAACCGAAGCTAGCGGTGTCCAGCAGAATCTTCCTCACCTCACATCGCCCTTGACCCTGACCCCCTCCTGCCTTCCTCTTTCACATACCAAGACCCTCGTGATTACATTGGGCCTGCTCACGTGGTCCGGGGAACTCTCCCCATCCCAGGGCCCACTGGCCTGCTCAGAGGTTCCAGGGATGAGGACGTAGACACCTTTGGGGACCGTTATTCTGCCTTCCAGACAGCCCTGCTGCTCAGTGGTGTAGGACGCCTCCCCTCCCATCACAGATCCCGAGTAAATCAAAGCGGTTTCCCTTGGGAGCCCCCACGGGGTGGCTGCCTTTGGGTCTGAGAAGCAGTCCTACGATGCTCCCACACACGGACGATCACTCTCTCCTCCCCCAGCCCCCAGCCCTCCCTCTGCAGAGCCTGCCCCACCGCTCCATGTGCAGCCATGGCGATGGCGAAGTTAAAATAGATTTTGGGCCCCTGCCACCTCTTTCTGTTTCTCTGGTGAGCCTGTTTCTCGGACAACAATGCAGGGTTTGACGCCCATCCAGGGACAAGCTTCCATCTGCCCCTTGCAAATTCCAGTAATAGGTCACTATTTATAATTATATAAATAAGAGAAAGACATGCTCAAGCCGCCCTCCCCCAAGAGCCCCCGTCTCCTATTTTTAGGCGGCCAGCCCTCCCTCCCGTGGAGCCGCGTCCCTCTGTGGTCTGGGCGGTGGGCTCCCGCTACGGGTTAGGATGCAGATGCGGGGGCAGCCCGGGAGGGTGGGGGGCATGGAGGACCCAGGGGATCTCGGTCACCCGGAAGGATCCTTATCCCACGCAATCGAGAGGACATGATTTTCCAGCTCAGGGTTGGAAGAAGTCTCAGAGATGAAGCGAAGGAATAATGCTTGTAAAATGCTCTTCAAGACTGCAAATGATTTAATAAGTGGGCGTAAGACCGAAGTTGGAGTGCGAGTTCCGTTTGTCTCGCGAGGTATTGCGGGGAGGGGGGGCGATGATGGAGAGACAAGAGAGTCGGCCTGGCTACAAGGTCCTGGATTTTGTCCCCCAAGAAAGGGAATGGATGGTCGTGGAGGACATGTTCCCGGCCAGCGTTTCACCCTTGCTGAGTCCCCTCGAGAAACATGGGGCCGTGGACCCCTTTCACCGACGAGGACATCAAGGTTCAGAGGGCAAGGCGAGCAACCCCTGGGGCCCACAGCCAGGAATGGCAGAGCCATTGTGGGGGATCCGACGTAGGGTTGCGTCAGGCTGCTAGAGCAGGCTGTCGCCCGAGGTTCACCTAAAAGATCAGGGTGCCTGAGGCAAGAAAGGATTATTTAAAAGATAACCAAAAGGGCAGCTTTAATTCAAAAGGCAGATTGGGAGGCGGGGTGCCTGAGTGGCTCAGTCGATTGAGCCTCAGACTTTGTTTCAGGTCATGATCTGAACCATGGTTCATGGGTTCGAGCCCTGTGACGGGCCTCTGTCTCGTTCCCTGTCTCAAAAATAAATAAACATAAGAAGAAACGGGCAGATTGGGGATGGTTCTTCTCTGATTCCATTCATGAGACCAGCAGAAGGGGTCTTAATGAGCGTAAGAGAAGAACTGCCCATGTTAGAGACTAGACGTGGGTGTGGGGTGCCTGCAGGCATCCCCCCTCCCCGCCTCAACACATTTTATGGGAACATCACTGATGCTTACTTGTTTGAAGTGGTTTAGATGTGCTCTTCTCTAAGTCCAAGGCTAAGCAAGGTGGCACTTACATTCCCCGTAAATTTCTTAGAGTAGGGGCCTGAAGGTTAAGGAGACTTGTTTGCCGCCAGAACATTGCTGAGTCCTGGGAGTACCCTAAGTGACTAGAGGGATAAGGAATCAAGACAGATGCATCATAGGAACTGCCATTTATCCAACTTCATGTCTGCGCTCTGATTCTGGTTTACCACACATTCTGAATGCCTTGGTTTTCCCATCAATAAAATGGGCATGTATTAGGTGCTCCTCCTCCAGACTCCCACAGCAGCTGATATCCCTTAGCTGTACCATGATGGTCTGTTTCTTTCTTTCTTTTTTTTAAATTTTAATGTTTATTTATTTTTGAGAGAGAGAGAGAGACAGAGTGCAAGCAGGGGAGGGGCAGAGAGAGGGAGACAGAATCCGAAGCCGGCTCCAGGCTCTGAGCTGTCAGCACAGAGCCCGACCTGGGGCTCAAACCCAAGAACTCTGAGATCATGACCTGAGCCGAAGTCGGACGCTTAATTGACTGAGCCTCCCCCCCCCCCCTTACAGACCCCATGATGGTCTGTGTCTATCTCTTTCCTTTCTGACTCTGGGATCCTCCGAGGTCAGGAACCGGCTCCTTTCCTGTAGTATTTAAGGGGCACCCGGGTGGCTCAGTCGGTGAAGCATCCGACTTCGGCTCAGGTCATGATCTCTCGGTTTGTGGGTTCAAGCCCTGCGTTGGGCTCTGTGCTGACAGCTCAGAACCTGGAACCTGCTTCGGATTCTGTGTCTCCCTCTCTCTCTGCCCCTCCTCTACTCAAACTCTGTCTCTGTCTCTCTCTCTCTCAAAAATAAAAAAATAAACATTAAAAAAATGTTTAAAAAAAGACAAATTCCTGGTACTCAATAGCAAATGAACAGCGGCCCCTGGCTGACTCAGTCAGAAGCATGTGTGACTCTTGATCTCAGGGTCCTGGCTTCAAGCCTCATATTGGGCATAGAGATTACCAAATAAATAAACTTAAAAAAATAATGAACAAACCTGTGAATAATAACAGTTTACTGTGGAGTGGTGCTGCAGTGGGCTCAGACTGGCTTGCAAGATGGAATCATCAGACTCTCAGGAACTTTGCAAGCCCCTTGTCAAACGATTGGTAGCTTGAAATTGACAGGATATTTACATCACGGATATAGGCAAATGCTACAAAGTAGGGTGTCCCCTGCTTTACCTGCTACCCCTGGACAGCCCTTCCTCTGCCAGGCACTGTTTTAAGCACTTCGCAAACACCCACATTTCAACCTCAAGGCCATCCTGAGGAAGGCACCATTATTATTCCCATTTTAGAGATGGGGAAACTGAGGCCCAGGGAGGTCAAGTCACTTGCCCACACATGGTCTGGGAGCCTTCCCCAACAGGAAGGTGAGAGGGCCGCAGGAGACCATCCTTGACGTCTCTGGGCGCCGCCGCCCTTGAGGGACTCGCGGCTACCAGCCATTCTGATCTCGGCCACCGGTTTTAATCAGCTCCTCTGGGAGAAGAGAGGCAGTTGCCTGGTGACTAAAGTGTTTTCCAGCCCCCGGAAGGGCACGCTGTGTGAAGGGAGCCTCAAGATCTCCACACGGGGTGCCCCTTTTGCAGGACTCCAGACGGCAGGTGCAATCAGCCCAGCCAGACCCCACGCAACGCGCCAGACCTCCTTCCTGCTCTGACGCTGACAGAGCCACTGCTAGGATTGAATTAAAGCCTTGATGGCCTGGAACAGGCAGCAGCCGGCTTTGTGTGGGGAGAGCCCATGCTGCGTACGAGCATCACAGCCCGAGCAGGGGGGCAAAGCCCAGGCCCTGCACGCCGCACGGGTACAGCTGTCCCCCCAGGATGTGCCTGTGGCCTGCCCATCTGGGTTCGAGGCTGGGGCTAGTCTCGAATTCCCCGAAGCTCTGGTTAAGGGATAACAAGAGTCTTTCCAGGAACCACTCTGGCGCGAACATTCCAGATCTTTCCTGGCCCGAGTCAGCCCGTGCTTGACCCCTCTGCCTTGTCACCTCCTGTGTGTGTGTCTGCCCATTCCTCCAGGAGTTCCTTAGGAGCAGAAGGGTGGCTCCTGATTGTCCCAGCCAGGTGTCGGAACACAACTGGGTTTCAATAAATGTGCAATGGATGAAGGAGTGAATGAACACTTGGCCTTGGCCTCTCCACCTTCCTGCTGCCACAAGGGACTCCTGAGTGTTTCCCCAAGGCTTGACCCCCCCCCGCCCTCATCACGCCTGGCCTCCCCCTCTTCCAGCTCCCTGCTGGCTCGTGAAGGTGGCTTGCTGGCAGCAGACCCAGGAGGGCAGAGGGAGGCCTTGAGGAGGCCTCTCAGAGGAGGTGATGTTTACACTGAGATCTGCAGAGGAAGCCCCAGCCATAGGAAGAGGGAGGGGGAGTTCCAGGCACAAGGGACAAGTGCCAGGACTCATCTAGGAGCTGACAGTGGCCAGAGGGGCTAGAGGTGATGGTGTAGACAGGTCATAGAGTGGAGACAGGTTCCCTTCACCCCACACGCTGGGGGCCTCTTGGTGATCAGTGAGGGGCAGGGCAGAACCGTGTGTTCCGCCTCACCACCCCCCCCCCACTGCCCCAGAGCTTTCCTCCCCCCCACCTGCACTGCCTCTAGCCCTGGGAGCAGCTAAGCCAAGGGGGAGGGAGTGCGGTCCTGAAAACGCTATATTCTGTCTCTTCAGCAGAAAGCCCCATCATTTAATCCTTGGATAATTTAATATAATAAAATTCCAGGAACTGGTATTTATTTTATTATAAAGTTTATTTATTTCTTTAAAATTTTTTTAATTTTTTAATTTTTGAGAGAGAGAGAGAGAGAGAGAGAGAGAGAGAAAGAAAGTGGGGGAGGGGCAGAGAGAGAGAGACAGACACAGAATCAGAAGCAGGCTCCAGGCTCTGAGCTGTCAGCACAGAGCCCGACGCAGGGCTCGACTCGACCCCACCAATCACGAGATAATGACCTGAGCTGAAGTCGGATGCTTAACTGCGGAGCTGACTGAAACACCCAGGTGCCCCTAAAGTTTATTTATTTACGTTGAGAGAGAGAGAGAGTGAGAGAGAGAGGAGACAAAATCCCAAGTAGGCTCTGCAATATCAGCGCGGAGCCCGAAGATACGAGGCTCGAACTCATGACCCATGAGATCATGACCTGAGCTGAAATCAAGAGTCAGGTGCTCAAGGGACTGAGCCACCGCGTGTCCTAGGAACTGGTATTTTACATCAGAATAAAATTGTGTCCAGAAATTGTGGGTAATTCCCAAGGGGCCCTGGAACGAACCCCTTTCCTGGTCCTGAGGCCAATCTGGGTTTCTAGATTCCTTCTGCCACACCAGCTGATGCCCTACAGCCAACCCTCCCCGTGCTTAGCTCTCTCTCTCTCTCTCTCTCTCTCTCTCTCTCTTTGCTGGCCCAAGAGTGCTTTTGAAATGCAGACTCCAGGTGCTACCCCAGCTCTTTGAATGCCAGCAGTGTAAAGGGCAGCTGGACCTTCAACTAGGAGGGGGCCCCTTTTGTTCTTTCCGCAGCTCTGGCTGGTTTCAGGACCACCCCCCACTACCCCCCCAAGCCCCCAGTCTGTGCCTCTCCCTTCGGGCCTGGGATCTGTAGGAAGGGGCAGTGCCCTCCCAGCGCCCTGTGAAGCTGCTGGAGGTGGGCCCACCCAGGTCTCTGTGAGCACCAGAGGACCCATGCGACCACACTGATGGCCACGTCAGCAGACACTGGGGAGCGCAATGGCCCGGCCTTGAGAACCAGAAAATGTTGACTTTGAATTTGTGCCCTGGCCGTGTGACCTTTCTGAGAATCAGTTCCTCCCTTGTAACATGGACATGATTGCCATGTGCTGCGTCCTGCCAGGCCCTTCTGATGGACATTTCATGGACTGTCATTGTCCCCATTTTGGAATCATGGCCAAACAAGCGTAAGGACTGACCCGGGTCATCCAGCCTGACCACAGAATCCAATTCCTTAAACCAACCGAAGGCAAAACTTCTCCCAGGAGGCTCCGGGACCACCCTCATTACATTCTCTCTGGCTGTTTGAAAGGCAGCCTCCTGGGCCCTGCCTGAGTCAGAATGGTGGGGGAAGGGGGGGTCCCCTGCTCCTCAGGTTTGAGAACCCTCCACCCCAGCCTCCTGGGCTGTGCCCCCTAGGATGGGCCGCTCTGGCATGTGGTGTGTTCACTTCATCAAGGTGCTGGCGAGGGGCCAAGGGCTTCCCTGGACTAAGCCAAGCAAAACACCGGGTGCGCATTTAAGTTGGATTACCAATGTTCTATTACGGATGTTCACCAAAGCTAGTTAACGCTGGCTGTTTTTCTCCACTGTCCCAGGCGAGTTTCCCTCCTGAGATCCGGGAGGATGTGTGGTGACGGTGAACATGGAACCTCCCGGGGGGCTGATCCCGCCCACCTACACCCCATCTCTGTTCACACCTGCCTCTGTCCAAAGCCGGCAGGGCTGCGGAGGTGCCGAGCCGCGATGAGCCCGGCCGCGGGGCCGCGGCACGGGGGACGGAGGAACCTCAGCGCTGGGCTCCTAGGTCCTGCACCCCCTTCCACGGTTTCTCGCCTGGGGCAGGGCGCTCCCCCTCCCCGCAGTGCTCGAACCCGGCGCGCGCTAGGACCGCGGCGCGCCGCCCTCCGCCGCTATAAGAGGCCGCGCTCGCGCCCCACGCGGAACCCGCGGCTCAGACCCGTCCCCGGCGTCCCGACCCGCGCCGGACCCGAGGCCGGCCCGGCCGCTGCGCAGCCGACGCCAGCCCGGGGCCTGCGAGGGACGCGCGCCCCGGGGTCCCCCGCCGCGGGCACCATGGGCGCTGCCCACTCCGCGTCCGAGGAGGTGCGGGAGCTCGTGGGCAAGACCGGCTGTGAGTATCGGGCGGGGACACGGGCGGGGACCGCCGGCCGGCCGGCTGGCGCGAGGCTCCCAGCCCACTGCCGCCCGCCTGGCTCCGCGCCGCCGCGCTGTGTGACCTTGGGCCAGTAGCTGGCCCTCTCTGCGCCTCAGTCTCCCCCTCCTGCAAATGGGTCCCCGCCGGCCACTTTGCAGGCTGCGGCGACGAGCTCCGCGGCGATGCTGAGTAAGTGCCGCGGCCGCTCAGCCTCGGCGCCCTCGGGGTTGGCAGCGAGCCCCCGGGCTTGGGGACTGCGGACCCGGGCAGGGCCCGGGCTCCCCCAGGGCAGGGCAGGGCAGGCGTCCCGGCCGGGAGGGCGAGCGCCCGGGCCGTCCAGCGTTGCGCGCGCTCCGCACCTCAAAGTCATTCGGGTTCGCGAGGCGCAGGGGCCGGAAAGTTTTGAAGTCGACGGGACCTGGGTGGCAGCCGGGCTCGTGTGACCTCGGGCGGGTGAGGGCGTTCCCCCGCGCCTCTCGTCGTCCGCCCATCTGTAAAGTGGGCTCGGGCGGGCCCACCTCCCCGCGTAGGCGGCAGAGCCCGCGGAGCGCTGGGCTGGAGCCCGGCGACCTTCCTGAAGCTCGCCCGCACTCCCGGGACCCGCAGAGGCGGCGCGCCCGGCATCCGGCCCGAGGCTGGGCGCACGGAGCGGTCGGGCGGCGGGGACCCGAGCCGACCGCAGGGAAATGCCGGCGGAAGCGTTTGTCCGCCCCAGTTCGGCGCGGCTGGGAACTTGACCCCGGGCTCTGACCTCGGGGCGCCGGGTTCTGCCGCCCGCTGGGAAGGGGAGTGTGGGCCGAAGACCGAGGGAGGCCAGGTGAGGGGGCGCACTGGACAGGCGGGTGTGAGTTCTGCCAACACCACGGTCGGGCTGTGTGACCTTGGGCTAGTCACTTCATCTCCCTGTTCCCTTCTCTCTAGCACGGAAGTTCTGCTAGTACCTGCTAGATGCCCAAGATATGGGAGCTGCAGTGTTATTTCAGGGAAAGAGCTGTCTCCTGGCACCTGCTTTGAATTCAGTGCGGTCAGCCAGCTCCATAATTGATCACCTGGGTGGGGGTGGAGGTGACCCGGCCACTTGTGCCAAGGCTGAAAGGTACCCCTGCTGACCCTAATCTAAACATCTCTTTCCAGGAGAATTGGGTGAAATTACAGAAAACACCTTAGTAACTGGTCTGGGTAGGTGGTGTGTGTGTGGTGTGTGTACACACATTCACATGTCACGTACATACAGGTGTATGTCTTCCCGTGTACAAATACAGAAGTATTTGCGACTGGAGGGGGAAAAAAGCGTGCGGTATATATAATACGGAACACTTTTTGGTTTAAAAATGATAAGTAATAACATAGGTTTATAATTGCTTTGTTTACATCAAGAACTCTGGAAGGATCCACGGGGGAGAATAGTGACTGCTTGGAGGTTTGGTGGAAGGGATGAAGGGAGAGGGAGTGTTTCATTATAATTTTTTAAAAATATTTTCATCTTTACTTCAAAAAGTTTTGAGTCCAGCGTGAGAGAGGAGGTGGGGCTCCCGTCTTCGTTGGCTTTCCGCTCTCTTGCGGCCTTGTGTCTGGAAGTCCGGGTTCTCTGTAGCTGGGATTCCTGCCAGGACGGTGGGCTGGCCACCAGCCTCCATCCCTCAGGCAGCCCCCACACAGGCAGTTGGGGGGAATTCCATCTGTTGCTGAGTTTGACAGGTGATGGACTGCAGAGCATGCTGGGAATCTCGTCAGTTTCCTGGGTCCGGTGGGGGCGGGGCGGGGGAGACCGATGCAGAATGTTCCCTGTGTAGCTTTCCTACTAGTGGCTGCTGTGGCTTCCTTGTTGTTGCCCCAGGATTCCAGTTTCATACCTCAAAAAGGGGAAGAGACACGGGGGGGGGGGGCGGTCAGGAAAGGGGTTCCGAAGTCAGAAAGGAGAATGAATGCCTTCAGTTCTCTGAACTCTCAGCAGGTGCAAAGGTCCACCTAGTTCTCTGAAAGGGGCTGGGAACAGTCTGGGTGCTTTTACGCATTCAGCGAGTATTTATTGACCGAGGACTTGAGGATTTAGAGGTGACCCAGAGAGGCTGACGTTCCTGAGGGGAGTTACATGGTGGCATGAGAGTCAGGTGAGGGGCAGGGAAACATTTCTTTAGGGAGGAGCAGGAGGGCTTCTCGGCGGAGGCAAAAATAGGACAGAAGCCTAAGTAAGAAGGAACCAGCTACGTGCAGATCACAGATCAGGAAAAAGTGCATCTTGGGCAGAGGCAACAGTAAGTGCAAGGGCCCCGTGGCGGGAAGACATTGAGGACAATAAATGAGAATTGTGTGAGATGAGGGGCTCAGCTTGTGGGAGGAGCCCGATATAAAGGGTCTTGCTAGGAGCGTTTAGTACTGTTGGCCGTGTTTTAGACCGTTTGTATGTGCCCATAACTCTGAGCCTCAGCTAAGAGTTAAAGCTTGGTCCTGCTGCTTCCCGGCTGCGTGACCTTAAACAAGTCCTTTCAGCTCTGAGCGTCAGTGCCCCCATCTGCACCGTCGGGCAGTTACGTGGATTCGGTAAGTTGGTGTATATCTGTATGTCCCGTGCTCGGCTTGGGAAGGGCAGCTCCCAGGATCCTGCTCCCACAAGGATCCTTGGGAAGCATTCAGCCTAAAGGCCCCGTCAGCCAAGGAACAGGCTGTGCCCACAGGGTTGCTGGGCTCCCCTGGCCTCTTTGAGGACCAAGACGGTCCCTAATTTGAAAGCTCAGCCTGGTCCCTTCCTGAGGACTCCCTCTGGAAATGAGGAGCACAGGATGGTGGCGATGGACGTGATTCCTCGAGCCCCAGGCTCTGTGCTGAACCCTTTGCACGCATTCTGGTGGACTCTTCATAATAACTCTCCGTGGAACATGGCCCTACGGCCATTTTACGGATGAGGAAACTGAGGCCCTGAAGGGGTAAAGCAACTTGCTTGCAGCCCCACGGGTCGTAAGCGGAGGAGCAGGGGCTCAGAGGATCCCTAAGTCCATTTCCTGCCAACCCTGTGCGCTCACCGGGTTGAGCGGCCTCTCTGATTTCTAGGAACGCAGAAGGGGTAGGAACACGTTGCTCGTCTGTTTTTCTCACCTCCGGGCCTTCGTGCAAGCCATTCCCCCTGCCCGGAGCACGCTCTTCGCTTCACTCTGCATAATTTGGCGTTTACGTAAGGGCATGCTTCCGTAACCGCCAGCCAGGTGAAGACGGCGAACGTTCCGGGGCTCTGTATCTCCCTTCCAGAAGCCATTCCGGTTACTCTCCATCCAACCTTTGAGGGTTAATGCGCATCCTCGAGACAGCCACGCCCCCTGCATCCCCACCCATCACAGCCTCCTGCACACCCTGATAGAACTGTCAGCGTTGTCACCAGCCACCCCCTCGAAGCTTGGAGCTTCTTGAGAGCAGGGGGAGGGGGCCTGTTCACCTCTGTGTGTGCACGTGGTACTCAGGACACGGAGCCAGTCGTGGTGAAGGGGCGGAGGCCCCGGGGACTTGATAACCCAAGGCGTGTTGCCCAGGAGCAGCCCTGGTGGCACCCCCGCAGCTGGCCTCGGCCAAGCCCGCTCTCGGGAGATGCAGCCCGTGGGCTTCAGCGCTGAGCAAGCCCCGCCAAAAATAGGCCTGAGCGCCAGCTCGCCCACACGGGGCATCTCTGGGTTCCACACCCACCTCGCCTCGCCTGTGAGCGTCTCATTGATTGATTCAAAACCCTAAGAAAGTCTCCCAACCATCTTTGCTGAGCCAAGGAAGTGGACTGCCTAGATTGTTAAAATTCACATGAAACACTGAGCCGGCCTTTCTCCTTCCAGGGCAGGAGCAGGGTGGCCCCCCGACAGGAAGAAAGGCCCCTTTGGAATCACTCACCCAAGTCGGCTCCCCTTCGGCACCTTGAGCAGGCGTGGAGGTGGCCCCTTCCTGCCCCCCTCCGTCCGCGTCTGCTCCTGAGGCTGGAAAGGAAATAATAAGTGGAGAATTCTGGGAAAGGTGGAGGGTCTATTTTTTCCTTCAGGCTCCCAAACAGCTCCACAGGCATATCTGTGTAGATGCCAAGAAGCTGCCAGAAGGAAGAAGAAAAAAAACAACGTCCCAGATCTGGAGTTAGACCTCGTAACGGTGACAGCGAGTGTTCACCAGGCGCCTGTCATCTGCCAAAGCTCGGAGCCGAGCCGTGCAGTTGATATGCACAGCTGCTCGCGGGGCCCCCTTCCACTCCACCTCCCCCCTCAGGTACACCGTGGATGCCCATTTCTCAGATGAGGACCTGGAAACCGAGGCGAGCAGGCCACTTGCCCGAGGCCACAGGCTATACTGAGAAGTGGAGCCAGGATTCGGTTTCTGGTCTGAACCCCAGACCTCTTCACCGGGGACAGGAGCTGGTGTGGCCCACACGGGCTGGTGTGGGTGGCACTACGTTTTCCACTGGGCTCTGGCCGATGGGCACTACTTTGAGGTCAGAAAGCCCTCAGGTGGCCCCAGACCACAGCCTCGGCCTATTTGCCTTGTGCTGTGTTCGCTCTGGATACCCAGGTGGACCAGAGCCCTCCCCCGCCCGCCAGGAGCTCAGGGACTTCGAGGGGGTGCGGGCTCACTGGCCGGCACCACTGAGTCCCTCCTGTCCTCACCGAGGCCTGTGAAGCCAAACGGCCAGTGACAGCTTTCTGTTGCCTGCGGGCGGACTAGGGCTTTTACCCTGGGCTCCTGGGGCCATCTGTAAGCCCCACAAAATAGGGCGAGGCTCTGGCGGGGTGGGGTCGGGACCAGACCCCCAGGGCTCATCGGGGTCTCAGGACAGCCAAGATGAATTCCACCGGACGTGAAGCATAAGTCCTACCTGAAGGAAATAATTAAAAACGTTTTTTAGAACAAGATGAGAAACGGTTCCCAGGCAAGGGGGAATAAACACGTCTGTGGGGCCTGGGGAGGGCCTGTCCCTCCAGGCTGAGCTCCCAGGGTGGGCTGGGGCCGAGGGGCTGGCGGTGATGTGGGCACGGTGGTCCCAGCCTTCCGGAACCTTCCGTACCTTGGTGAGGTGGGCAGGATCGAGATTCTTCACCCCTGCTCATCCCCGGGCTTGCAGTGTGGAAATGTGCAGGCTGGTTTTGGAAGCCTTTAAAAGGGCCGGGTGGGAAGTGAACTTAACTCCTGAGCACCGGAAGCCCCCCCCCCCGCACCCCTCCCCCCACCTCTGGCCCAGCACTGCTCATACGCTCATACTTGGTCCTCTGAGCACCGCGAATACTTTGTACTCTGGCTGGGCCGGATCATCTCCCCGTTTGTTCGTTAGAGCATATTGTTGCCAATTTACAGGTGACCAAACCGAGGCTCAGACACTCGAAGGCACTGCTCAAGGTCACTTGCATGCTGAGTGTGGAGCCCACATTCAAAGCTGCCTCTCCCACGTGACCCAAACCCCACACAGTCTGGACAGAGACCAAGGGTCTGGTACGTCTGGGAGCGGCGACACCGTGACCTCGTTGACAGGGTCCCACAGGCTCGTTTACTAAGCTGGCAGGGGGAGAATTGGACCTCGAGGCAGATAGGCTTGGTTTTGTGCTTGGGAAAGTTGTAGAACTGTGGGCTGGGCCCAGGGAGGGCAGGCTCGGCGGTGGGCATCGTGAGGGGAATTGGGGGCTCCGAGAGCAAGAGCGGGAATGCGCTGCCCTCTCCGTTCCGTGGGGTCTTACTGGGTGGCTCACGTGTGTTTCGGAGGAAGAATTTGTGTCTTCTCTGCGTGGAAGTAGTCGGCAGTCCGCTCCAGACTTCCTGCAGCGCTGCGAATTAGCAGTCATCAGATCCCTTACGCCTTTCTTTCGCACCCCAGCCCCACTCTGGCGGGATATCTTTTTGTGAGTTAATGGTCCCCGGGGTGCAGCAGCGAGTGTCATCAATGCCCAGACAAGCCATGGGACCCGGTCATCCAGACGGAATACCTCGAGCGTCGATAAGGTGCTTTTCCTCTCGCACAGCACTTCGGTATCTGTTCTCTCAAGCGGAGGGAACACGGTGTTTTTGGCTCAGGAGCGCCCACTGCTTTGGGGAGATAAGGCAAGGGGCCCTCCCGTACCCATGTTTGTGGGACCAGGCAAGGTGATGGGGAGGAGGCGGCGCCTGGGCCTGTGAGCCGCCCCTCCCCCCTTCCAACTTTATGATTAATTCATAAAGCCAGAAGGTCGAGCGGGTGATTTCCGCTGGCGGTGGCAGCCACCTTAAGCACGCGGACAAAAAGGCCCTTTGTTGTCCCAGCGGTGTGACCTTTGCGGATAGGCAGGCTGTCAGAAGTGGGTCTTGGGCTCTTGGCACGGCTCCCCGGGAGGTGAGAAGACACATTCAGGTCTCGGGGATCGGGTGGCTCCGGGAGGCCGGGCAGGCGGCCAGCAGGAGACCTCACTGTTGGCATGGCCGAGTCCTAGACTGTGATGGAGAGAGAAGGTGGCCACGGTGAATGGCTGCCTGTGGGCTGAGGTGAGAAGGGAGGGTTCCCTTCCTTTCTCCTGAGCGCTCATGCTGGGGCCCCAGTGGCCAAAGAACCCCCCCCCTAGTGAGCACCCAGCAGCTAGGCGTAACACACCTGATGTTCCCAGGGGTTCTCTTGTCCTCATCCGCACCCCCAAGACGGCAGCCGGGGCCCACACGGGCACACGCTGGCCTCCCCTGACCTTGGCCTTGAGCAGATAGATGTGGCTTTAAACTGTGGCACTGCCGTTTTCTATCTGGGCGAGTAACTTTGCTTCCCCGTCTCGGGTTTCTCGTCTGTCAGATGGGAATGTGTTGCGGGGCTATTGGGAGGATTAAATGAGAGTTTTAGTAAAGCTCTTGACACATCGTAAGTGTTCAATAGTTGTTGGCAAAAGGACTAATTCCATTAGAAACCATTCAGAAGCTGACTACGTTTCTCCCTTTTTTAGATTTTATTTTTCATTTTATGGAGAACGTAAGAGTGGGGAAGTGGGGCAGAGAAAGAGAGAGAATCTTAAACAGGCTCCATGCTCAGTGTGGAGCCTGATATGGGGCTTGATCCCACCACCCTGGGATCGTGACCCGAGCCCCAATCAACAGTTGGATGCTTAACCAACTGAGCCACTGAGGCACCCTACATTCATCCCTTTTTTTTTTTAATTTTCGTTTAATGTTTATTTTTGAGAGAGACAGAGTGAGAGTGGGGAGGGGCAGAGAGAGAGAGGGAGACACAGAATCGGAAGCAGGCTCCAGGCCCTGAGCTGACAGCGCACAGCCCATCGCAGGGCTCGAACTCACGGACCACAAGATCATGACCTGAGCTGAAGTCGGACGCTTGACCGGCTGAACCACCCAGGCGCCGCATACATTTCTCCCTTTTTAGGGCATTCTGTAACTTCACTAATTCGTTTCATTTTTTGACATGGCTGCTATCTTTGACACGCGTGACATTAATCTTTGTCTTTCCCTGTACTAATGATCGAGGACCTTACCATGCTTTAATTTGCGTCACTCCGTAGTGCCGTTTCTATGTTTTGAAGACCTACTCATTGGTTTGAGTGTTGCTGTATGCAGACCCTGTTAGGTCTTGGAACAGTTTTGCCCTATAGATCTTATTTTCTCATGTGCTACACCTTTCCGTGGGTTTTTCAGCGAGTCTCCGTGAGTCATCAGCTTTGTCTGAAAGTGACTAGATTTCGCCAGTATACACCAGGGCTCATTGGCTGGATGTAGCTCCTCTCGGCACTTCGGTTTTGGTCTCTTGTTGCTGTTGAGAAGTTAGCTCTTTGGTCTGATTTTTTTTTGTTTGAAATCTGCTTTTGTACCTCTTTGAGATTTTTGGGTTTTTTTGTTTGGTTTGGTTTGGTTTTTGTTTTTCACTGCACTGTGTCTAGGTGTGGATTTGTTTTATTTATCCTGCCTGGGAATGGTTTATGCTGTTTTATTCTAAAGAAGGCTTATGTCTTAACGTATGAAAATGTTCTCTGCCCCACCCCTTCTCTTCATTTTCTTCTTCAGTAATTCCTATTAGAACTACGTTGGACCATACCAGTCTGTCCTGAATGGCTCTTTACCCCTCTCTGATAGTTTTTATCGTTTTATTGCTTTTTGCTGTACTTGGAGTCTTTTTTCCTTAGGTCTCTCTTCCAATTCACTAATTCTCTCTTTAGCTATTACCATCTTGCTGCCCCTTAAGTTTTTAAATTCCAGTGACTTTTAAAAAACATAGGGGCACCTGGGTGCCTCAGTCAGTTAAGTGACCGACTCGATTTCAGTCAGCTCAGATCATGATCTCACGGTTGTGAGATCAAGCCTTGCATCGGGCTCTGCACTGACAGTGTGGAGCCTGTTTGGGATTCTCTCTCTTCCCCTCTCTCTCTGTCCCTCCCCCTGCACATGTGCACACTTGTTCTCTCTCAAATAAACTTAAAAAATTTTTCTAAGTTCTATATGGTTTTCAAATTCCCTGGTTTTGTCATAGTGTTCTTTCATTATTTGTGAAAATTTAATGCTTACTATATAGTCGCTTCTGTTTCACCCTCTTGTGCCATTCCTTTTTAAAATTAAAAAGGATATTAAGTAAACTCTACCCCCCATGTGGGGCTCAAACTTAAAACTTCAAGATCAAGAGTTAGATGCTCTACCGACTGAGCCAGCCAGGCCCCCTCCCCCCAATTTTTTTTATTTAAAAAAATGTATTGAAGTATAGTCGACGATGTTAGTATGTAATCTTGTGATTTGCCAATTCTGGACATTACTCAGTGCTCACCATGGTAAGTGTGGTCACCGTTTATCACCATGCAGTGTTATTACGGCACTGTTGTCTCCGTTCCCCATGCTGTACCTTTCATCTCTGACCGGAAGTCTGTACCTCTTAATCCCTTTCACCCATTCCTCCTCCCACACCTCCTCTGCAGCAACTACCTGTTCTCAAGAGTCTGTTTTGTTTCATAGATACTGCATAGAAGTCAAATCCTATGGTATTTGTCTTTCTCTGACTTATTTCACTTCGTATAATTCCTTCTAGGTCCATCCGTGTTGTTGGAAATGGCAGGATTTTATTCTTTCTTACTGGCTGAGTCCGATTCCTCTGTGTGTGTGCGCATGTACACCACCTTTTAATCCATTCACCTATCAGCGGACACTTGGCTGCTTCCATATCTTGGCTACTGTAAATAATGCTGCAATAAACATAGGGGGTGCGTGTATTTGCAAATTTGTGTTTCCATTTTCTTTGGGTAAAATACCCAGGAGTGGAATTATTGGATCATAGGCTACTTCTATTTTTTCATTTTTTTGAGGAAACTTTGTGCCGTTTTCTACGGCGGTTACACCAATTTCCATTCTCACCAGCAGTACACAAGCGTCCCTTTTCTCCACAACCCCCACAGCCACTTATCTGTCTTGCTGATATTAACCTTCCTCACTGGTGTGAGGTGATCTTATTGTGGCTTAAATTTGCATTTCCCTGATGAATAATATTAAGCATCTTTTCATGTGTCTGATGGCCATCATTTTTCTTTTATCTTTTTAATGTTTATTTTGGAGACAGAGTATGAGTGGGGAAGGAGCAGAGAGAGAAGGGGTTAGAAGATTCGACATGGGCTCCATGCTGACAGCAGAGTCTGACACAGAGCTCAAACTCCTGAACCTTGAGACCATAACCTGAGCCAAAGTCAGACATCGAACTGACGTGCCCCCCAGACGCCCCTGGCCATCTATTCCCCCTTGGAAAATAATGTCTATTCAGGTCCTCTGCTTGTTTTTTAAATAGAATTGTTTGGGGTTTTTTGGTGTTGAATTATAAGAGTTATTTATACACTTTGGATATTAACTGCTTTTTGAGCGTGTCATTTGCAAATAGCTTCTCCCCTTCAGTAGGTTGCCTTTTGGTTTTGTTGAAGGTTCCTTTTGCTGTGCAAAAGCTTTTTAGTTTGGTGTGGTCCCGTTTGTTTCTAAGCTTGATGTCCAAGAGATTAGTGCCTATGTTTTCTCTTAGGAGTTTTACAGTTTCAGGTCTCATATTTCGGTCTTTAACCCATTTTGAGTTCATTTTTGGGTATGGTTTAAGAAAGTAGTCCAGTTTTATTTTTTTGCACGTAGCTGTCTGAGTTTTCCCAACACTGCTTCTTGGAAAGACTGTTTCTTCCCCATTGTGTATTCTTGCCTCCTTTGTCATAGATTAATTGACCATAGGAGCATAGGTTTATTTCTGGGCTCTTGTTCCTGTTGCAGTGACGTAGGTGTCTGTTTCTCTGCCAGTCCTCTACTGTTTTGAGCATTATAGCTTTGTAGTAGGTTTTGAAATCTGGAATCTCTAACTTCATCTTTCTCGTGATTTCTTTGGCTGTTTCAGGTCTTCTGTGTTTCCATACAGATTTTAGGCTGATTTGTTCTAGTTTGTGAAAAATGCTCTTGCTGTTTTGATAGGCATTACTTTGAATCTGTAGATTGCTTTGGGTAGTGTAGACATTTTATCAGTATTCTCCCTATCCATGAGGATGATATATCTTACCATTTGTGTGCGTCCTCTTCAGTTTCTTTTATCTGTGTCTTATGGTTTTCAGAGTATAGGTCTTTCCCTCCTTGGTTACGTTTATTCTTATTGGTATTTTATTCTCTTTGGTGCAATTATAAATGGGGTTGTTTTCTTAATTTTGTTATCTGCCACTTCATTATTATTGTGTGGAAATGCAACAGATTTCTGTATATTCTGTATCCTACAAATTTACTGGAAGTTTATTTCATGTCTGGATGCTTGCAGCTAGGACTTCCAGTACTATGTTGAATAAAAGTGGGGGGAGAGGACAACCTTGTCATGTTCCTGATCTTAGAGGGAAAGTTCTCAGTTTTTCATCATTGAGTACAATGTTAGGTGGGGGTTTTCAGCTATGGACTTTATTTTCAGGTATGTTCTCTCTCAGTCCACTTTGTTGAGAGTTTTAATCATGAATGGATATTTTGTCAAATGCTTTTTCTGCATCTTTCCTTATGATCGTAAGACTTTTATCTTTTCTCTTGTTGGTGTGACGTATCACGTTGATTTGCAAGTATTGAAAAACCCTTCCATCCCTGGACTAAATCCCACTCGATCGTAATGTTATTAACGAATTTAAAACAAAAAGGGTGCCCTTCCTTTTGTTATTTGTGTCTGCTGATTGTCCCTTATGGTGATTCGTTTGCTTGCGTGGTTTGGTTTTTGGTGATGAGCTCATGTTTGACTGGGCTCTCTCTCCTGGTTTTCACATCCTTTTGGAAGGATCTTTAGCTCCAGATTTATGCTGAGGCCACACCAAGTGGAGAAGGGCTTATCTAAAGTACCTCTCCCATGAGTGTCCCTCACGCTGCTTTTCATTTATTGTGCGAGGTACCTTAGAGCGCTCACCGGTCTAGAAACACTTTTTACATTGATTCCTCAGTGTGGCTTTCCTGCACCATATGGATTCGGATTTTCCCCTGTGCATGGTACAGACTTGGGGTCTTGGTTCATCACAGAGGCCTGTCCCCCCGCTTCCTGCATCTGGTCACCTGCTTAGCCAAGTCACTTCCTTGCTGATTCTCTGACACAGTAGGGAATACTTCTAGCCCATCATCCATGGGGAAGTAGCCTTTTATGCTTCAGCTTTTGATAGGAGTCTCGCTTCTAGGTTCCACAGACTCAAGGCCACGTCCGTCCCTCAGTAGGCTGGAAGCTTCCCACCCTTAGCTCTTAGAGCCTGCAACCATTCCCACACCCTGGGCCACCTCAGCAGCATCTGATACTCCCTCCCTGCTGGGTGTGACATCCCTCCTCGCTTCTGGCCTTGAGAGCGTCCCTTCCTTTCGAGCTTAGTGGTATGTGTGAGGTTTCTCGTATTCTATCCGGTCCTTCGGGGGTCTGCACTGGAATGGAAGGTCTGTGTTAGTTCCACGTACCAGGACCTGGAGTTCTGTACCTAATAAGCCTTCCTACTTTCAGTGAGCCTATCTCTACTTGATTCAACCTCCATCTAATTTTGGCATTGAAGATAGTTCTGGAAGGAGGTGGGAAACCATTTATTTCCTCGGATGCTCTGAAAGACGCCCACTCTTCACATCTCTGCTGGTTAACTGGCATTTCCCCTCCCCCCTCGCCTTCAACCATCTTTAGTCTTTTTATTACAATGGAGACCTCTTTGTCTCCTTAGTGACATAAATGATACGTGTTCCTTGTCCCCCTTGTCCTCACACTGGGCCTAGAGCCATAGCACGGGGTTGTGAGAACAGATTCTGGGAGCCAAAGACCCGGGTTCAAATCCCAGTCCTGCCACTCATCAGCAAATGACTTAACCTCTCTGAGTCTGTTTTTTTTTTCTTAAATCTGTAAAGTGGGTGCGAATAGCACCCTAAGGGGCAGGCCCTGTGATGAGGACCCCGAGATAGTGTGCGCCAGGCAGCTGGCTTAGCTCCTGACTCTGAGTAAATGCTACCGCATGGCAGTTACTGCTGTGATCAGGCAAATGGCAAAGCACAGAGCAGAGCAGAAGAGCAAGCACAGGCTGTGTGATTCCGAGAGTCGTGCCCACCCACTCTGACCGCGTTCCAAGGCTTCTCATGGCTCATGAGAGAAGGATAGTTCCCAAAGTCAAGTCTCTCCGTCCTGTCTCCACTTCTGCTACGGGAGATTCACTCCACGTGGAAAGAAACCCGCAGAGAGCCTTAGGAGACCCTCCATCCCTGCAATTTAAAATAAACACCATCCCCCGTGCCAGCCGGGGCCTGGGGCAGCTCCTCCCAGGAGTTCCTTGGCTCTTAATTTAGAGACTGAGTTGAAGTTGGCATGAAAAGGGTTCAAAGGTGCTGGATAAAAGCCAGTAGCGGACCTTCTTGTTGCTGCTTCTGCTTTGGAGACTAGAATTGGCCTTGATAATTTCCTTCTCAAGGCTGAGTGCATCTTTATGGGTTTTTTTGTTTTTTTTTAAGTTTATTTCTGAGAGAGAGACAGAGCGCGTGCATGAGCAGGGGAGGGGCGGGCAGAGAGAAGGAGAGAAAGAGAATCCCAAGCGGGCTCCGCACTGCCGGCACAGAGCCCGATTCGGGGGCTCGAACTCACGAACTGTGAGATCCTGACCTGAGCTGAAATCACGAGTTGGACGCTTAACCCACTGAGCCGCCCAGGCGCCCCGCGTCTCTGGCTTATTTAAAAATCCTGGCAATGAGTTGTGGTCCGTGATGGGTACGCACGAACCGTGATGGGTACCGTGTGAAGCATCGTCTGTACGATGGGCTGGTCCCTTCCGGGCTGTGGAGGTCTCCCTCCACCCTCCCTCCACCTCCCTCCTCTTCCCTCCTCCTCCCTCCAGAGGCCCAGGATTAGTCATTGCTTTGGCTGTAGCCCCAGGCAGGCAGCATGCAATTGCCTCTTCCGTCCCCTGTGGGGGGGGAACCTCTGAGGAGCAGAGTAGGTAACACAGGATTGTTACTTCAAGAGCATCTTGATGGCTCTCCTGGCAACTCTGGGGTCTCAGCCCTTCCTGCGAGGTCGGGCGCAAAATGTACGTGATTTTTAAATTTAAAATTAAAAAACATTTAATGTTTATTTTTGAAGGGGGGAGAGAGAGAGAGAGAGAGCAAGAGTATGAATGGTGGAGGGACAGAGAGAGAGAAGGAGACACAGAATCCAAAGCAGGCTCCAGGCTCCGAGCTGTCAGCACAGAGCCCTACACGAGGCTCGAACTCCTGGGCCGTGAGATCATGACTTGAGCCGAAGTCGGACACCCAACCGACTAAGCCACCCAGGCGCCCCTGATTTTTTATGTAATTGGGGAAAGATTCACACCACCTTAAGACTTCCCATATTCACCATTTTCGAGCCTACAGTTCACTGGCATTAAGCGCATTCTTGGTGTTGGGTAGCCATCACCACGGCCCAGTTCCAGGGCTTCCTCACCCCCCAAAAAGAAACTTCATGCCCATTAGCTGCCCCTGAAATGCCCTACTCACAGCCCCTGGCAACCACAAACCTACTTCCTGTCCCTGTGGACTTGCCTATTTTTTTTTTTTCTGTTGGTTTGTTTTCTAAAACACTTTTTTAACATTCATTTTTGAGAGACAGAGTGTGAGCAGGGGAGGGGCAGAGAGAGGGGGAGACACAGAATCTGAAGCAGGCTCCAGGCTCCGAGCTGTCTGCACAGAGCCCAACGCGGGGCTTGAACCCACAAACCGAGAGATCATGACCTGAGCCAAAGTCGGACGCTCAACCGACTGAGCCCCCCAGGCGCCCTTGGACTCTCCTGTCTCCGCTACAGCGGTGGCCTTGCGTACTTGGCACCATGGTTTCAAGGTCATCTGTGCTGTGGCAGGTGTCTGTGGTGGGACCGTGTTGGGCTGTGTAGAGCTACCCCATTTGGTTCACATGTCCACTGGTTGATGGACGCTTGGGTGTTCCTACCTTTCGGGGATCGCGCATCGTGTGTACGTGATTTTGATTGTTTTCCGGGGTGTGAACAGCCTCACGAGGGCGGTGCTATTATTATCCCTGTATTCCGGAGGAGGCGGCACCCACCTCCGGGAGACAGTTTAGTAGGACTGGAAGCTGGGGACCCAGCCAGCAGCTCTTGGCAGCGATGTTGTGATCTCACCTTTCTGTCTGGCCCGGCTCACCTCTGTGTTCCAGGTCTTCGGCTGATGCTTGGGTTGAGTCCTGGCCCATCTGTCAGGACAGTGCAAGCAGGAGAGCTCTGGGGGCTCTGGAAGCCACCGAGACCTTCCCAGTGATGCCACCTGGTGCCCTGGGGCCTGCATCCAGGGGGGCAGGGGTGAGGGAGGCAGGGTGGCTCCTGGGCAGCCCCCAGAGAGATCAGGTGCATAGTTTGAGCCGCCCTTGCCCTTGCAACGGCGTTTTGAGACCTGCCCCCACCAACCCTGGGCGGCTACACCTGCCGACTGGTCCCTCATTGGGTTCCATACATCCTGTCCCTGGCATCCACCCCCCATTCTGTCACCCGGCACATGGGATCTTGTCTCCTCCCTTAGCATCCTATGCAAACTCAGGTGAGGTCTGAGTCCTTGTGTTCGGTATGTGTCACTGCCACTACCTCCCTCCTCTCTCCCCTGTCCTTAGCCCGCCTTGCGCCCGTGTCAAAGAACCGGGGGGCGTCCTGAGCCCTGCCCACCCTGCTCTGCCAGCCACCCCCTCCCCGGCCTGGCCCTCAGCCTTCGGGATCCCACAGGGCGTCGGCTCCCTGGGGGTGCCCCTTGGCAAGCTGATGCCACGTTTCTTACCCTGGATCCCAGCGAGGTGACGTGTGTTTCCAGCAGATGAGGGCTCTGCCCCTTGTGTCTGCACCCCCAGCATCCGCCAGGAGCCTAGCCAAGTGGGGCGCCCTGGGAAATATCTCTTAATGAACAGCATCCATCAGAGGGTCGAGTGACCCAGGATGGACCATGGGGGAGTCAGTCAGGCCCCCCCACACCCCTGGGAACCAGCCTGGATTCAGAAAGGACCAAGTGCTATTTTAGGTGTCCTTTGCCACCAGACTTGAGCCCCTAGAGAGACAAGCTCAGGTGGTCCTGGCCACCACCCGATAGAGGGTGTGGTGAAGGCTGATGTCCCCATCTCCTACCTCCACTTCCTCGAGGGTTGTCTCCGACCCCCTGGTCTACACGACCCTCCTCCTGCCCGGTGGCCCTGTGCTTCGCAGAGCGAGGCCGTAAGCTGGCCCCCACAGCCCGGCAGGGGAGACCAGGAGCAGGCAGAGACCCCATGTCCGTGTCACTCCACGTTCCTCTCCATCCCAAGCCCTGGCAACCCCTTAATCCACTTTCTGTGCTGAGATTTATCTTCTCTGGACGTTCCACAGAACGGAATCCTACAATACGTTACCTGCATCTGGCTTCTTCCCTTAGCATCATGTACTCAGGGTTCATCCGTGTTGGAGCACGTGTCCGTGCTTCATTCCAGCTGTGACCGAAGCCTATCCCACTGTGCGGACAGACCGCGTTTTGTTTACCGTTTCATCTGTCGGTGGACGTTTGGGTTGTTCCCTTTAGGCTATTGTGAATCGTGCCGCTGTGAACGTTCATTTGTGGGTTTTTGTGTGGGCGTGTGTTTTCATTTACCTCGGGTGTGTACTCAGGAGTGAGATTTCTGGATTATGTGGCGCATCTGTTTAACTTTTAAAAACTATTTTTTTAATGTTTATTTTTGAGAGAGAGCGCGTGAGAGTGAGCAGGGGAGGGACAGAGAGAGAGGGAGACACAGAATCCGAAGCAGGATCCAGGCTCCGAGCTGTCAGCACAGAGCCCGATGCGGGGCTCGAACCCATGAACCGTGAGATCATGACCTGAGCCGACGCCGGACGCTTAACCGACCGAGCGAGCCAGGCGCCTCTCAATGTATAATTTATTGAGGATCCACGGAACTGTGTCCCACCACGGCTGCACCGTGCGACAGTCCCGCCGGCAGTGCATGAGGATGTCAGTTTCTCCACAGCCTCACCAGCGCCTGTTACTGTGTGTTTTCTTTTTCATCCTGGCCATCAAAGTTCAAATTGAAGATTATACAAGTAATCTCTGACAATTACAGACAAGTTAAGGGACAGATCAGCAAAGATAAGGGACAAGAGGACGAGAAGGATGTCCTGTAACTGTACCACCTGGAAGCAATGTACTCTTTTGTTGTGCATCCTTTCCTGTTTCTTCCTGTGCGTGCACACACATATCATTATGGACTTTCATGTATGTGAGATCTTGTGTCCTCTTGGTTTCTCCCTGTAACAATATCCCACGAACGTTTTTCTGTTCTAAATACTTAAAAAAAATTTAATGTTTATTTTTGAGAGAGAGGGAGAGACAGAGTGTGAACAAGGGAGGAGCAGAGAGAGAGAGAGAGAGAGAGAGACAGAATCCAAAGCAGGCTCCAGATTCTGAGCTGTCAACACGGAGCCCGATGCGGGGCTCGAACCCACGAACCACGAGATCATGACCTGAGTCGAAGGCGGATGCTTAACCAACTGAGCCACCCAGGCGCCCCTAAATATTTTTAAAATGTTTCTTACGACTTTGGGATGTCTTTTGGCTGTCTTTGGGATGTACCAGGATTTATCCCAACCAGTTTCCTTGTAGCTCACCATCTCCCCAATTTTAAAGTTTATTTATATATATTTATTTATAGATTTTTTTTTTACAGTTTATTTTGAGAGAGAAAGAGCATGCAAGCAGGGGAGGGGCAGATAAAGAGCAAGAGAGAGCACACGAGAATCCAAAGCAGGCTCCACGCTGTCCGTGTGAAGCCAGACACGGGGCTTGAACCCACTAACCATGAGATTATGACCTGCGCTGAAATCAAGAGTCAGACACGTAACCGACTGAACCACCCAGGTGCCCCATAAGGTTACTTATTTTGAGAGAGAGCACGTGTGTGTGAGCAGGGGACGGGGAGAGAGAGAATCCCAAGCAGGCTCCACACTGTCAGTGTAGAGCCGGACGCTGGACTCGACCTCATGGTCAGTGAGATCATGAGTTGAAGTCAAGAGCCAGACGCTTAACTGATTGAGCCACCCAGGTTACCCCATTTTCTACTGTTTTAAACAGGCAACAATGATTACTCTTCCCTGTTGATCTCTGTAGGCTTGTCTCAGTTCCCCAGCACTTGTTCCTAGGGATCAAGTTGCTGCTTAAAAGCACAGATACCAGCACTGTCCAGTGCAAATATAATGCAAGGCAGAATAATTCCAAATGTTTTTAGAAGCTACATATGTAGTGTAATTCTACATTTTCTAGTAGGCATGATTTAAAAACATTTTTTTAATGTTTTTTTTTTGAGAGCAAGCACGAATGGGGGAGGGGCAGAGAGAGAGGGAGACATAGACTGGGAAGCAGGCCACAGGCTCTGAGCTGTCAGCACAGAGCCTGACACGGGGCTCGAACCCATGAACCTCGAGATCGTGACCTGAGCCCAAGGCGGCTGCTTAACCAACTGAGTCACCCAGACACTGCCCCTCTAGTAGCCATGTTTAAGAAAGAAACAAGTTATAGTTAATTTTAATATTTTACTTAACCTTTTATGTCTAAAACATTTCAGCGTATGACCAATATGAAAATTATGGAGGCTCTGTACATTCTTTTTTGTACTAAGTCTTTGGAAGCTGGTGTGTATTTTACACAATTTCACACCTTCCGACTCGCTTGGACTCCCCACCTTGCAAGGGCTTTGCAGCCACATGTGGCTGGTGACTTGCAGGCCGGTACTTTGTTAAATATAAGCTTTTGATACAAAGTGACCGGGCCCCCTCCCCCAACACACACACACACACACACACTCAAAGATTGGGCCACTTAAACTGCCCCCCAGCCTGTGGAAGGGTGTGAAATCAACCCTCAGGTTGAAATCTAAAACCAAAATATCGAGGTCAACATGCCAGGCACCCAAGTGACTCTGCCTCTGGTCTCCATGGCAACCGTGACCTCATGGAGACCTGGAGAAAGGGCTGAGGGAGGAGTCGGGAGACTGGAAAAGTTTCCATCCTTGGAGCCCCCCAGGGCACTTTGCACACAGGTGGTAGGTGCCCGCAGGACAGACCCCCCTGGGGCACCCCTGGACCTGAGAGCCTGTGAGGTCTTTGAGAGTCTGTTCCTGAGGCCTCGGACATTCCTTCCCCCACTGACCGAGGCTGGGGAGGCTGCCGAGCTCTTGGCTCAGGGGACTTAGGTGCCGAAGACCGGGGACCAGAGATGGGAGGCTGGTTTCCTCATCCCTCTGCTTTCAATCAGGCACGGCAGGAAGGGGTGCGTGCGCTTTGGACGCAATTAGCTGGAACTGCATTGGGGAAACCTGGTGTCTGATGATTTCTGGTGTACGCGCCACCTCTTGTCTGTGCGAGCTTGGGCGCGTCCCTGTGTTCCCATCTCTAGAACGGGGATAAAATCCATCCCTAGCTGATAGGATTGATGAGAGGGTTCTGTGAGCCAGGGCTTATCAGGAGTAGGGCTGACACCGTGCCCTGGACACCGTGAACGCTCAGTTGTTGTGGACTGTTGTGGTTCTCCTGATGATGCACGTAATTCATTTTCTTAATGGCTCTATTGAGACGTAACTCACATTCCATACGTTTCACCCATTTAAAGTGTACTCCGTGGTTTTTTAGTACAATCACAGGGTTGTGCATCCATCATAATCTAACTTAGGAACATTTTCATCCTCCCCACCCACCCCTGCCGAAGAAGCTCAGTACCTATTAGCATGACTCCCCATCCTTGCCCAGCCCCAGGCAAGCCCTGGTCTCCTTTGGATTTGTCTATCTGAGCATCTCCTGTAAATGGATTCATGCACCGTGTGGCCTTTGTGACTGGCCTCTTTCACTTAGCATCATTTTTAAGGTAACTCGTCTCTACTAGAGGTCGTTCAGGAACACGTTTGGCTATAATTTCTATGGTTATTTCTCATCAGTGGGTTTTTTTGTTTTTTAATTTATTTATTTTTGAGAGACAGAGAGTGAACAGGGCAGAGAGAGAAAGAGACACAGAATCCGAAGCCTCCAGGCTCTGAGCTAGCAGTCAGCACAGAGCCCGATGCGGGGCTCGAACCCACGAACCGTGAGATCATGACCTGAGCCGAAGTCAGATGCTCAACTGACTGAGCCACCCAGGCGCCCCCCTTTTTTTTTTTTTATCTGCGGTTGAGAGCTGGGCTACCTTTGATCAGTAGCACACGAGCATAATGCCACACACGTTCTGCCAGACAAATTGAGCTTAAATCCTGAGTCTCCCTTTCAAGTTTAGTGACTGAACTTTGGCAAGCGACCTATCCCTCAGTTTGCCCTTCTGTAAAATGGGAGCAGTCCTTTCCATGACTTGGTCATGGAAAGGATTAAATAAGACCACGTGTGCCCAGGACATGGTACTCTGCCAACAGATGATTCATCACTAGCAATATTTTCAAGATCTCTCGACTGTCCCATGTGGTACCATATTGTGTGCCTAAAATTTTCATTACAGGACTAAACAATATGCGATGTGTATTAGAGAAAATTTAGAAAATATAGATGAATTAAACCAAAACAAAGTCTAATCCCGCTACTGAGAAAGACAATTGCTAATATTATTTTGGGGGAAAGGGTGTCCAGATTTTCTTTCATTACTTCTATACATTTGTATATACACGTACACGCTTACCCAGCGTGAGGTCATGCTGTTTTTGTAGGAAACTGTCACGTTTTTGTTTTAAGTAAGCTCCGTGCCCAGTGTGGGGCTTGACCTCACAGCCCCAAGATGGAGAGTTACATGCTCTACCCACTGAGCCAGCCAGGCGCCCTGTAGCAAGCTGTTTTTAAACATATCCTTTTTTAAAGTTTATGTTGAGTGAGAGAGACAGAGTGTGAGTGGGAGAGGGGCAGAGAGATGGAGACACAGAATCCGAAGCAAGCTCCAGGCTCTGAGGTGTCAGCACAGAGCCCAATGCGGGGCTCGAACCCATCAGCTGTGAGATCATGACCTGAGCCAGATGTCCAACCGACTGAGTCACCCAGGTGCCCCCCTTTTTCTTAATAAAAAAAAAATTAAAATTTTTTTTTTAAAGTTTCTTAGAGCGCATGCATGCATGAGCAGGGGAGGGGCAGAGAGGGAGACACACACAGGATCCCAAGCAGGCTTTGCACTGGCAGGGCTCGAACTGGCAAACCATGAGATCATGACTTGAGCCGAGATCAAGAATGGGACCCTCGACTGAGCTACCCAGGCACCCCTACTTTTAAACATTCTATGTGGAATGCCTTTTCATGTCAGATATATAACTGTCACTTTTCAAAAGCAGCACGCCTTTTTTTTTTTTTTAATTGGCTAATCATTCCATAAAATATTTGGCCAATCTGCTTTGGGTGAGTACTTAGGTCGAGTCCATTTTTTTAAGCTGTTAAGAATACAAAGGTGAGGGGCACCTGGGTGGCTCAGGCTCAGTCGGGTAGGCGTCTGACTTCGGCTCAGGTCATGATATCGCGGTTTGTGAGTTTGAGCCCCGAGTCGGGGCTCTATTCTCTCAGTAGAATTCCTGAATTTTTCAAGTAAACCTTTTATTGTGACATCAGGTACAGAAAAGTGCATCACCCGTGAGCTTATAGTTCCGTGTGCTTGCTGAGAACACATGTGTGTATCCTGCGCCTGGATGAGGAAATAGAATATTCCCAGCATCCAGAGGCGCCTCTCCTCCTCCATTCAAATTGCTACTCCCCCTTCAGGGGCAACTTCACTTTTTAAAAAGTAAGACAACATCATCATCATTTTCATTATATTTTTTAAAGTCTTTTTTTTTTTTTTTTAAGCCAGCATGCGAGTGGGGGAGGGGTAGAGAGAGAATCCCAAGCAGGCCGAGTGCTCAGTGCCTAGTCCAATGCGGGGCTCGATCCCACAACCCTGGGATCATGACCCGAGCTGGACAAGAGTCGGACACCCAAGTGTCTGAGCCACCCAGGTGCCACCTTGTCATTACTGTTACTAGACAAGGTTTAGATGGGTTCCTAGCACCATTCAGAGGAAGTTAGTTTTCTCCTATGCCCCCACCTTCCCACAGGCCATCACCTCCCCCATCATCAGTAGCCCCCACCAGTGTGGTACCGTTGATTCAGTCGATGAACCTACATCGACACGTCATTATCGCCCAAAGTCCATTGTTTACATCAGGGTTCAGTCGTGGTGTATGTTCTGCCGGCTTGGACATACGTTCAGTGTCGTGTGTCCATCACGACAGGATGCCATAACTGCTCCCAAAACCCTCCGTGCTCTGCCTGTTCGTCCCTTGTCCCCGCAAACTCTGACAGCCTCTGACCTTTCTTGTGTCTTCGTGGTTTTGCCTTTTCCAGAATGTCCTCTAGTTGGAAGCTTCCAGTATGTAATCTTTCCATCCCGACTTTTGCCCGTTTTTGGACTTTATGTAAATGGGATCCTAAAGTACTTGCTCTTTCATGTCTCACTTCTTTTGCTTGATTTTATGTTGAAACTTGCCCAAGTTATGACACATGGTGTTTGCTCCTTTTCCTTGCTGTATACTATTCCACTGCCTGCCTAGACTGCGCCTCAACACTTCATTCTGCCGTTGCTGGGCGTTCGCATAGCTTCCAGTCTAGGGCTGTTGAAACCGTATCGCTGTGAACCTCTCCTTCTGTACTGAGGAGCACAAGTCTGCGTTTCTGTTGGGTATGTGCCCGGGAGTGGGATTGCTTGGCTGTTGAGAGTATGCAGATGTCCTTGCTGATACACATGTGATGTAAATGGCTGTGGCCCTCCCCCCCTACGGTCATCCCACCTTTCCAAGGGTCAGTGTCGACACCCGTAATGGGGATACAGCCCTATCCCAGGGTGCCATGGGGAAGAGGTGCACTGACGTGCGGAGGTGTGCGTCTGGAACACAGAGAACCCTTTCACAGCAGTTGGCTGTCCTTAAGGGGTATTTCCTCACCAACAGCTTCTAGGGAGGCTGGAGAATTCTGAGCTATAGATCTTTTTTTAAAAAATATTTATTTATTTTTGGGAGAGTGTAAGCGGGGGAGGGGCAGAGAGGAGGACAGAGGATCCCAAGCAGGCTCTGCGCTGATAGCAGTGAGCCCCATGTGGGGCTCGAATTCACAAACCGTGAGATCATGACCTGGGCGGAAGTCAGACGCTCAACTGACTGAGCCTCCCAGGCGCCCCTGACTTACGTATTCTGAAAGTGAGACAACCTGCGCCTGAGACCAAAAAAAAAAAAAAAAAAAAAAAAAAATGTGGGGAGGGCACCTGGCTGGCTTAGTCAGTGGAGCATGAGACTTTTGATCTCGGGGTTGTAAGTTTGAGCCCCGTGTTGGGTTTAGAGACTACTTAAAAAAATACTTTAAATGGGAGCGCCTGAGTGGTTCAGCCAGTTGAGTGTCTGACTCTTGATTTTGGCTCAGGTTATGATCCCAGGGTCGTGGGATCAAGCCCCACATCGGGCTCTGTGCTGAGCACGGAGCCTCCTTGGGATTCTCTCTCTCTCTCCCACACTCTCCCCTCGTGCGTGCTCACTCGCTCTCTCTCTCTCCCTCTCATGCGCGCTCTAAAAGAAAAAATATTTTTTAATACTTGAAAAAAAAACCAACCCAACAGCAAATGAGATGACCCGGAAATTAGCCGCCTCTGGAACAAGAGAAGAAAAGACATTGAGGGCATGGGAAGCGTGGGGAGGGGCTGGGGGAGAGGTGGCTGTTCCTCAGCACCCCCCCACCCCCTTTTGGAAAGTTTTGCCAGAGCTGTGTATGGTCCTGGGGAACTAGCCTCAGGGCCTTGAGCTCCAGGATATGTGGGCGGGCAGGCGATACTAAGTAGCCGGTGAGGGCAGGCTGGGGAGATGGGTCCCAGCTCCGCCCGTCACCCGTTGTGAGGTCTAGACTGCTCTGAGCTGCCGGTTTCAAATTATCCAGCAGAGAAAAGCGCAGCTACTCCCTTACGCAGGGAGTGGAGGAGGTGAGAGGAGGTGAGAGATCTCAGGTCAGTGTCTCATACTGAGCGCATCATAAAACAGTGCCTCGTGGGGGCAGAAACCTTAAGAAACCGGGACTGTACAAAGTCCAGTCTTCCTGGGGAAGAAATTCAGCCCGCCAGCCCGAAACGGTAATGAAGAAAAACTGTACTTAAGGTTTTCTGGAACTACTGGGAAGATCTAAGTACATCATCCGCAGCGCAATTATCAACATTCTTTCTTTTCCTTCCAATTCCCTTGCTGCACCAGCTTCTCCTTCCGCGTCTTCCTACGTGTCTCCCACATGACTCCGGCACCAGCCCGAACCCCTTGTCCTTGCCACGCTCCTCCGTCACTCAGTATGTGACCGTGGGAAGAAGTCCCTTGCTCTGCTAGGAAGACACCTGTCTTCAGGAGCAGGAAGGGGAGAGGTCACACGGATGTGATCTCTTTAGGGGATCCCTGGTCCACTTCTGTGCCGTCCCGGGAGCTGCTTGTCCGTAGCACAGGCCGTCCTGCCGAGGGGATGAGAGGTAACGGCCCCAGGGGTGCGTTGCCAGGAATGGGAAGCCCTTTGTCGGTTTCTTCATCTGGTGGTAACTCGGTGTTGCCCCCCTGGGAAGTGGGGGAGAATGTCACCAGCGTCCTGCTGGTGGCTTCAAGTTCAGCGGTCAGTGATGTCTTCTCTCTCTCTCTTTCTCTCCCTCCCGCCCCTGCTTCCCAGTCTCCTCAGACCAGATCGAGCAGCTCCACCGGAGGTTCAAGCAGCTGAGTGGAGACCAGCCCACCATTCGGTAAGACCTGCAGTTGGGTTTGGGCGTTGGGCAGCTTGAGGATCTCTCTTCTCTCTCTTTCCCCTGAGTGCAGCGTGACTCTGGAAGAGCCCCTGGGAGGCCCTGTTTCCTGCAGCAGATTTGTAGTTGTCACTCTTTTGGTCCCTTCTAGACAAGATGTTCTAGAGCCGATCTCGAGCCATGCCTGTTTCTCTTGGGATCGGGCATGTCTAACTAGAGGGAAGACAGGGGGCCAGTCAGCCACGTGTACCCTACCCTGGCTTCCTCAAATGGGACATTCTTCTGGCCTCTGTGCTTTGAATCTCAGGTATACGTCAGTTGAAGACCTAGTTGAAGGTCTCTTCACTCTGCTTCCTGTCTGTGGTTAGTTCCCGCCTCAGGCAAGATGGCGGACAGCAGCCTCTGATTTCTGTCAAGGAAACTGGCCATCCTACATTGCATTAAAAAAATTTTTTTTAATGTTTTCTCATTTTTGAGAGAGAGACTGTGTGAGTGGGGAAGGGGCAGAGAGTGAGGGAGACACAGAATCCGAAGCAGACTCCAGGCTCTGAGCTCCAAGCTGTCAGCACAGAGCCCAACGTGGGGCTTGAACTCACGAACCTGACTGAGCCCCCCCCTCCCACATTGCATTTTTAATGTTAATCTGTTAGAAGCATTGTAGGTTATTTCTTTATGAGGAGGAATGCCTTAAACCGTGCTCCTTACCCTAGGAGAGAGTATGTTCAGTCTTCCATGCTGGTTGAGTTCTACAGAACTAGGTTAGTGAGTGGTCCTAGTTAGCGTGTTTGGTCATCGCCCCGTAGGGGAGGAAGCTTCGAGTTGAACTGTAGCAAGCAGGGTTCCCAGCGCCGAGTGGACAGCCCTCTACCACAAGCTTTCTAACAGATGGAGTTTCCTAAAATAAATACGCAAGGTCTTAAGGTTACAGTCTTCGAACTTCCAACGTTTTAGTAAAATCCAGGGAAACTTCCTTCTTCTTAGCAGACTAAAATTTCCCCTAAGTTTTATGGAAATTGACAGAAAAAGCAATCGCTTTCCTTGGTCTGTCTAATCAGAAGCATGGCGTTGATCCCATGCGTTATATTTTCAAAGCATCTGTTTCCAGAGCTTAGATTCTGGTAATCTCCTGGTTCCTGTGGCCTCCTGTCTCAATTCGATTGAATCCAAGGCAGAATTAAAGCCAATTAGGACTCTTATCTTTAATTTCATCTATGACATCTGGCTAAGCCCCGTGAAGGAGAGGGAGGGAGCCCTGAGGAAAGTCATCTGGCTTCTCATTGGCTCTGAGAGTGTTACGTGTCTGAGTCTGAGCCAATCACCGTGGCCGGGGCTAGAAATGCAATTGGTTTTTCCCAGAGCAGAGATGGAGTGGGGCTGGGCCATCGGCGGGAAAGGGGGCCTGAGGAGGTCGTTGAGGGTGGGAACACCTCAGCAGGTCGCCAGTCTAAGGACCTGGCTATTGGAACACGGAAGTGTCAAGGGCACCGCTCCTTCCTTCAGAAGCTCATGGGCATGTGCTCTGTGCCAGATGCTCAGTACCTGTGCTGCTGGATGCGCTTACAGTGGGCGTCGTGTGAAGGTGGGGCCCCCTTTCTCAAGATCATAAGCCCCAGAAGGAACCGCTCTGGTAGGGGGGGTCTGTGGGTCTTGCCTATTTGAGAGGTTTTAAGTTCACATGCCACGTTGTGTTTAATTTTCGGACTTGGGGGAAACAGAGGCAAAAACCCAGACTTGAGAAACAGATTGCATCGGACTCCTCTACACGGGGGGCTGTGTGTGTTTGCGTCGGTTGCTCTGTGTCTCTGAGCCTGTCTGCTCATCCCTAAAGCAAGCATGGCCATCTGGGCTGTGATTTGGGCTCGGAAAGTGAGCCCATACCATGCAGGATGGTTCCGCTTTGAGCCGGGTTGTCGGCATTGGGCAGCGGGGCTGCCGTCCTCCCCACGGTTGGTGAGGCCTCGGGGAGCAACCCGGAGATGCCTGTTAGCAGATGTCTGACTGTGGGGCGGGAGTGGCGGTGGGGAGCACGGGTGCTGTGTGGGGAGGGGGCTGGGAGGCCCTTGCAGCCCCTCCCACTTAGAGGTTCTAGCATCTGTGGCCCCCCCTCCGGGCCTCTGCAAGGACGAACTGAAACACCGTGCCCTGCACGCATTCTTTCCCAGCTCGAGTGTTTGCGGATCACTCGAGAATGTTCCTAATGCTGGCTCGGCCTCAGCAGGTGCGTGGGGCCTGAGACTCTGCATTTCACTGGGGGTCTCGGGGCCCTGGGGCCACCGGCACAGTGCCTGGGGCATAGTTAGTGCTCAGCAAATGCAGCTGCCTTTCTCAGTGCCACTGACCAGGCCAGGGGCCTCCCAGCTCTCCTGCCCCCTGGCCTCAGACCGCAGTCTGTGTGGTATTCCCAACCTCCTCCGCTCCCCTGGAGCCTGTGGCCTCCCTCCCTTGCCTCCTGTCCCTCTGACCAAACCCAACGAGGCTGTTGGGTCTTAGCATCGTTTCCTCAGGCAAGTCTGCCCTGATGATGCCCCCGACCGTCAGCGGTCAGCGCCCTGTCAGGCTCTCAGGGCCCCTTACATCTTCTCTGTAGCTGCACAGGGTGACTTCAGTTCGCCTCCCTGTGGGACGTTGCGTGTGAATGTGCGTGTGAATCACCTGGGAACCTGGTTGATTCATGGGCTTGGATTCCGGCCCCAGAGTCTGCGTTTCCAACAAGCGTGGGTGGTCAAGGGCAGGCCAGCCTCCCCAGCACTGAGGATGGTGCCCGGTGGGCCCCCCTGGGGTTCTGTGGGTGGAGGCTGTACCCCCTCAGGCACTTCCCACTCGTGGGCTCGGCCAGGGCGTGGGAACCCGAGCCATCAGCTCTGCCCGCCCTCCCCGGCCAGTTTGCCTCTCTCCCGCCCACCCACCCCCAGGGCCACCCTTTCCACACCTGCCCTCACGCAAGCCCTGAGTGCATCTGCCAAGAGCCAGTGAGCAGCCCCTGCTCCCCCTGTGCCCTTAAGGTGATGTCTATACTCTAGCCAGGGCCGACCAGCGTCTTCAGATTCTGGTTTTTGCTTTGCTGAGGTCTCAGTGTGGACCCCACGTGTTCCAGGATCACCCCCCTACCTCCTGTACCCCCACAGCCCCCTCCTGGGGGTGCCCCATCCCACCGCTCACAGGATTGTAACTGTGCCCCTAGCAGATCGCTGGCCCCATGCAGGGCCGGAACTGGGGCTCTGTCCCTGGGCCTAGTGCTGACTCCAGGGCTCGAAACATTCTACGTGCTCAGGGAGT
Organism: Cryptoprocta ferox; assembly: GCA_028646485.1. Classification (NCBI taxonomy): domain Eukaryota; kingdom Metazoa; phylum Chordata; class Mammalia; order Carnivora; family Eupleridae; genus Cryptoprocta; species Cryptoprocta ferox. The sequence continues at coordinate 12,705,701 of CM053566.1, read as the reverse complement.
ACGACTGCTGGCTGGTTGAATGAATGAATGAATGAATGAGACCTGAGTAATGAGTAATAAGGACGACCAAAGCTCTTTAAATTTTTTGTAATGTTTATTTTTGAGAGAGAAGGGGAGGGGCAGAGAGAGAGGGAGACACAGAATCCGAAGCAGGCTCCAGGCTCTGAGCTGTCAGCACGGAGCCCGACGCAGGGCTCGAGCCCACAAACCGTGAGATCATGACCTGAGCCAAAGTCGGATGCTTGACCGACTGAGCCAGCCAGGCGCCCCACCAAAGTTCTCTGGATATGCCACAAAGCATGATCTGCCTGAGACCCATTGTTGTTCATACTGTTTCCCTGCAGAAGGTTTACATATTCCCCGGCGAAAGAATCTATCTGGGGCCTGGCTCGTAGGAAGCGTTCACGGATGTGAGCCGTTACTATCTGAGCATGTTTTCTGTGCTGCGTAGCTGGAGCCCGTTACCCTTACAAAAGCCCACAGGACGTAGTGGTAGGAACACCTGTTCTCCCCATTTTACAGATGGGAAAGTAAGGCTCAGAGAGGTCATGTCCCTGTTCCTGAGTCACACAGCTCATAAGCAGAGGAGCCCAGTGCTGAGACCCTCTGTAAGGAAGCTGTGGACGTCGCCTTAACGTGTGAGTGGCCTCTGAGGACCGTCTGCCTTCATTGTCCCAGGGTGGACATGGATAATCCCCACCACCAAAGCCCCTTTCTGCTCCCGCGTCTCCCGGTCTCTGCTGGGAGGGCAGCGCCAGCGGCACACAGTGCCAGCCCTGCCCGGCAGGAAGGAGGTGTTAGGCCACAGTGTTTATGCAAACAGGCCTGCCTGAAAGGCCCCTCCCGGAACCGCTTTGCCTGCTCCTGATCTGCCTCTCAGGCGCTGGAGAAGGGAGATTGGGCAGGGTTTCCGGTCCTGCGGGCTTTCCTCCCCATCCTCCCAGGGCAGAAGGATGAGCAGCCCTGGGCTGTGATCTGGTCCCTAGCACTGTCCCCACACTGCCAACGGGGTTCCCGAGGGACCCTGGGCTGGGCCTCCAGCCTCTCTGATACCTGGGCTCACCCCGGGAGGCTGTGCACTATGCTGGGGTTTCTGAGTAGGGAAAGGAGCTTCGTTTCCTTAGGGTTGAGTTTTGTGAAAGGCATTGGCCGAGGTCCGCTGGGCGGGGGCCCCCAGCACCCCAGTCTGTAAAGGGTGGGGGTGGGGGCAGCACCCCTTTGCCCCTGCCTTCTCAGAAAATGAAGGTGCCTGAGAGCCTAGGATCCCATGGGGCAGGGGTTGGGGGGGAGGGGTAAATACCCCCAGGGCAAAAGTCCCATTAACAGGGGCCATTTAAACCTTCAGGCTTTAAACACGGACCTAATAAGTTCTGTAAGTTGCATTAAAAAATGAAGAGGGACGCCTGGGTGGCTCAGCTGGTTAAGCGTCCGACTCTTGGTTTCGGCTCAGGTCTTGATCTCCACGGTTTGTGGGTTCGAGCCCCGCATTGGGCTCTGCGTGGATGGTGTAGAGCCTGCTTGGGATTCTCTCTCTCCCTCTCTCTCTGCCCTTCCCCCATTCGCTCTCTCTGTCTTTCAAAATAAGTAAGTAAATTTAAAAAATATATGAAACTCTAAAAAAAATTAATGAAGAATGGAGCTCCTGAATTTGTGACTTTGATAAATTGCATGTAGCTTTAATAAAATCCCACAAGGTAAAAACCGCCAAAAGAGATTTAATGTTAACCCACTGGTTTCCTATCCGTGTTTGGTTGGTCCCCTCTCCTTCTGAAAATTATCTAAGGGTGTCCAGGGATGGCCTCCCCCTGAGGCCTCAAAGCTGACGTGTCAGGGGGCGCCTGGGTGGCTCCGCCGGTTAAGTGTTCGACTTTGGCTCAGGTCATGATCTCCCAGTTCGTGGGTTCGAGTCCCGTGTCGGGCTCTGTGCTGACAGCTCAGAGCCTGGAGCCTGCTTCCGAGTCTGTGTCTCTCTCTCTGTCCCTCCCCCGCTCATGCTCTGTCTCTCTCTGTCTCAAAAATAAATAAACTAAAAAAAAAACCCTGATGTGTCAGGATCCTGGTCTGTACACGTGTGTTTCTTAGGCCCAGCATCTGATTTTAAAAAAAATTCATAAAGAAGCATTATTTTTCTTGAAGGGCCCCCCCCAAGTTATATATGTTTCAGGAACCCCAAAACCTTGACTCCACCCTGACTGCAAAGCACTGAGCTCCATGGCCTCTTGGAGAAATGCTTGAGTAGAAAACGGTCAACGGAACACATGCATGGAGTACTGATGTGGAGGCTTCTGCCCTCAAAAAGTAAACCCATGAACAGATAACAAATTTCTGATAGTGAGGGACATACAGTAATTGCCTCTTGCACTTTTTCTTCCTGAACTTGGGCCACTTGACTGGTGAGTGTCTTAAACTCCCAAGTTTGACTTCCTGAGGGGACGGGTGGCAGGCTCTCAAGCCCCAGAAGTAGACGCTGTGGGATACGTCAGACAGAGTGGTGCAGGCCAGAGGGCTGATTAGATAGAGCCACGCTTGCAAAAATACTTGTGGATTCGTCAGGCCCCCGACCGTGGAGCGAGTCGTGGCATGAACACAACCACGGACGTAACAAGGCGAAGGGACGGGGAGAGATGTTCATGGTTGGTCATCACCAAAACCCAGAGCAGCCTTCTGATAGGCCACCCGCCAGGGCACCGACAAAGTCCTAACTCCGTGTCCTGTTTTGCATCCCCGGCAGCACTTACCCTGCTTTGTCGCGTTAAAGGTCAGCTCACGGTCAAGTGCACACGTAGGAGCCCCAGCTGCCGTTAGCTGAGGGCTGGCCATGTGCCGGGCACTGGGCTGAATGGCCTCTTGCGTGGTCCCAGGGGTCTCAGGAAGCCTGTGAAGTTCACACCATTTTCCATCTTCCAGATTAAGGAACTGAGGCTCAAGAGGATAAGGTCACCCAGCAGGGTTGGGGTTCAGGGGCAGAGCTGGAGGCCCCCAAATAAATTTTTCCTTACTATTTAGAATTTGTATCTTTTAGGGGCACCTGGGTGGCTCAGTTGGTTAAGCGTCCTAGTCTTGGTTTCCGCTCAGGTCAGGAACTCACGGTTTTGTGAGATCAAGCCACGCATCTGGCTCTGTGCTGGCAGCTCGGAGCCTGCTTGGGATTCTCTCTCTCTCTCCGTCTCTCTGCCCCTCCCCTGCTCACGCTGCATCTGTCTCTCTCAAACAAACTTAAAAATTAAAAAATCTGTATTGGGGCACCTGGGTGGCTCTGTTGGTTGAGTGTCCAACTTTGGCTCAGGTCACAATGTCTCGGTTCATGGGTTCGAGCCCCGTGTCGGGCTCCGTGCTGACAGCTCAGAGCCTGGAGTCTGCTTCCGATTCTGTGTCTCCCCCTCTCCCTGCCCCTCCCCTCCTCGCACTCTGTCTCATGGTCTCAAAAATAAATACTAAAAAAATTTTTTTTAAAAAACCTGTATCTTTTGATGGGTTTACTTAGGGAGGGCCTTCCCTGCTTAGAAGAAAAGCCAGAACCTACAGTGATCATATTGCATTTCTCTAAGTCATTTTAATCCAGTCACTTTGCTTTTAACTTGTCAAATAGCTAGAAATTTTCTTTTCTTTTTTTTTTTATTCCCCAAAGTACAGCAGTAAAGAGTTGAGGGCCTGCCTTCATCATCAGGCCATTTTGCTGTCAGGGTTTAACGTGTTGTGGGAGTTCACGCAGCCTCCCTTGAAGGCTTCAGCTGCATGATGCGTGTTCATCTGAAAAACAAAAGCCACAGTTGCTTATAAAACCCCCAGGCCTTGGTGGGCTCGAATGGCCCGCTCTCCTGTCCCTTCAGGTGACACGGAGAGCCGAGCAGGAGTCCCTTCTGTGTGAGGGGTGCCGAGGGGTCCCTGAACTAGGACAGAGCTGTCTGAGTGGACTTGAATAATTCCCAGGTACGGGAATAGCAAGTTTTTACAGGGACTCTCTCCCCTGGAAGGTTAATAAGGACTCAGCCCTTGCTTGCAAACGCAGGAGTGGGGACTTCTGTTTGGAGTGGGGACAAGTGGGGGGGGGCACATGGAGGGAGGGCGGGCCAGAGAGGGAGCCAGCATGCACACAAGCTATTATATATATGTATACATTCTTTAGTTTTTTTAGTGTTTATTTTTGAGAGAGAGAGCGAGGGAGCACTAGTAGGGGAGGGGCAGAGAGCGAGGGAGGCACTGATACATGAGATGAGGGAAGGAAACAGGACAGAGAGGGTACATGTCTGGGGACCATGGTTGGGAGGGGGACCTGGGGGTGGGTGGCCACGTTTGGACTAGAACAGAAGGGACAGAGGGAGCTCTGCGTGATGACAAGAGGGAAGGGGCGCTGGACAGAGACAGTGGCAGACCCCTGTGTGATGGGCCTGCTTGCCTCCCCCCCACCACCTGTCAGCCTCTGGCTGCACCTGCTGCAGCCACATGGGCGTTCCTGCCATTCCCGCCTCAGAGCTCTAGAACGCACTCACGACAGGCTTTCTAGAATGCTTTTCTCCAGAGTGGGGTTTCTATTGGCACTGGGGCTGGAGAATGTGCGTCTGGGGGCGGGGGTGTCCTGTGCATGGTAGGGTGTAGAGCCCATTCTGGGCCCTCCCCCAGGGTGACCCCCCAGAACGTCCTCAGACATGACCAGGTGCCCCCCCGGGGATTGAGAACTCGCCACCTTCCGCTCTCTGCCCGTGTGTCGCCTTTCCCGGTCGCCTCTGGGCTCTCTGTCCTCTCTCCTTGGTTTGCTTGCAAAGTGCTCATTGCTGCCTGAGACCCGTCATTTTCCCTCTGTCTCGTTTCTCCTGCTGGAATCCCGGGAGGCGGGTGTCTGTCCTGCTGTCCGCTGACGCCAGCACCTGGAACAGTATCTGGCACGTGCAAGAGCCCTGCGGTCAGTATGTGGCAGGTGCTGAGCGGGCGGCGGGGTGCAGGCCTGGAGCACATACAGGAGCAGCCGAGAAAGAGAGCGGCGGGAAGGGATGACGGTGCGGACGGTGCCCCAGCTATTGAAAGAGGCATTTGCCTGGCGGCAAGGGGACCGGGGCTTTTACTGCCAGATCTTTTTTTTATTTTCGATGTTTGTTTATTTTGAGAGTGAGCGAGCACGAGTGTGCGCACATGAGCTGGGGGAGGGCAGAGGGAGAGGGAGAGGGAGAGGGGGCAGGAGAGGAACTCCCAAGCAGACTCCACACTGTCCGCGCAGAGCTCACTGCAGGGCTCGATCCCACAAACCGTGAGATGGTCACCTGAGCCAAAATCAAGAGTCGGATGCTCAACGGACCGAGCTGCCCAGGCGCCCCTCTTCCAGATCTTTCTTGTGCAAAGGCACGTGGGTGGGAGAAACGCCTGGCGCATGTGGGGAATCCCTCGTGTTTCTTAAACCCTAACCTTCACACCAGTTTCCCTGGGGGTCAAGTTGAAGTGCAGGCTCTGACTGTGGGCCGGCCAAGGCTCTGCATGTCTCAGCCGCCTGATGAGACGGCTGCAGGCCGGGGACCACGTGGTAAATGAGGCTTGGTCCCCACCACCCGCCCCCCGTCCTGTCGTGAGTCCCCCCTGGGGCCCCAGTTTCCCCCGGGGTGGGGCGTCCAGGAGGGGCGGACAGGCAGCCCCCACGGTGAAAGCCTTCTGTGATGGGCGGGTAGAGCAGGGAGGCCGGAGTTCCAGACTGGGAGCCCTTGGGGCCTGGCAGTGTCCTCACCCCGTGGGGGGCAAGGCCTGGTGGGGGCTGAGGCCGAGCGGAGAGGAGCCACCGGAAACCAGCCACATGATGAGGCTTGGCGGGGGTGGGGGGCCCTCCTTGGCGGTTTCTTAGTCTTTCCTTCCCTTGCGGGCTGGACGCTTGTCTTGCCTTCTTTCTGGGTCCCGGATGGGGCCTCTCGGGGCTGGGTGGGGGCAGATCCCCAACCATGATTGCAGTTGTGTTCTCTCTTTCAAGTAAAACCGTGCAACCCGGAGGAAGTAGCAAGTGTGAGGAAGCGCGCGGGGCGGTTAGAGCCGGATTCAAAGCTCCCCTCCTCGCTGGGGGGGGCTGTGGCCTCCTCACTTGGCCTGCCTGGGCCTCATTTTCTCGCCTGCAGAATGGGGACTGTGGGTGTGTTCCTAAGTGCTTAGTACAGCCTGGCCGTGGGGGAGGGGGACGGGAATCCTTAACCTCGGGGCTCACCCCCACCCAGAGGAGGTGTGCAAGTTGTGTGCCCCTGGGGTCTCCGTGGGGGACTCCTCCTCCCCACTGGTCACAGGGGCCCCATGGCCGGACCCCTAGCCGCCACCTACCCGCTGTGGCCCCAGAGTCCTGGGCTTGGGGGGAGCAGAGCCCTTTCCCGCGGCTGCAGTCTGGGCCCCCACACCTTCAGCTGGTGACACTGACACACGGACACCTTCGGTGGAGCCGGTTCTACCAGCCCAGTGGGCACCTGGGGGTGGGGAGTGGGGAAGGAAGGAAAACAAGACCGAAACTGGCATTTATGGGCCATTAAACTGCGCTCGGCCTCTCCCAGGCTCTGGGCTCAAGGCATGCAATCGACTTGTTCAAAACGGAGGTTGGCAAATATCCGCTGGTGTCCCCGGTGCCCGGCAGCCAGACCGAAGTCCTCCTGGCATCTGCTGCCTGTCTGTCTTTTCTTTGCAATAAGACATTTCCGTAGCTGTCTGCCTCAGTTTCCCCTTCTTGAACATGGGGATAAATGTCTACCTTACAGGAGAATAATGTCAAGCTTTTAGAGGAGTTATCTGCCACCTTGGGAGTACTTAAGTCAGCTGCTATTATTATTCTAATTTTAAATATATTTAAGTTTTTATTTATTTTGAGAGAGAGAGAGAGAGAGAGACAGAGAGCAAGCAGGGGAGGGATGGAGAGAATCCCAAGCAGGCTCCACACTGTCAGTGAGAAGCCCGATGCGGGGCTCAAACCCACGAACCGTGAGATCATGACCTGAGCCGAAACCAGGAGTCGGAGGCTTAACCGATGGAGTCACCTGGGGCGCCCCTATTATTCTGATTATAAAATTAAGAGCTCGCTGTGTGTCCGGCAATGTGTTAAGTGCCTTATGTGTATTTATGGGATTTAATCGTTTCATGAACCCCTTGATCCTACCTGGACATTCCCAGGATCCCCGTTTCACAGATGAGCGAACTGAGGCTCTGCGATGTGGGGAGGCCCCCCCGAGATGATAGGCCTGGCAAAGAGCGGAGCCTGAGCCAGGCCCTGGGTGCACTGGATCTCACGTCCCCTTTGCTGTGGGCGGTGCTGGGTGTGCACCCAATTCACAGAGGAGGAAACCGAGGCATGGAGCGTCAGTAAGGCCCCTGTGAGGGAGAGCTGAGATATGAGGGGGGGCCCAGCAGGTGCCTGTGGAGAGGAGGGAGGGCCGCTGGGCTTCTGAGACCCTTGCACAGACGTGCCAGAGGCTGTGATGCCAGGCCCAGGACACTGTGTCCCCGCTCCGGGTCCTGCCATCTGCCTCACCTCCTCCGCTGTCAGTGGGAGGTCAGGCTTCTTTTCTTATTAATATTCTGCAGACACCGGGCAGGCTCTGCGAGGTCCCTCCCCACTCTGTTCTCCCCCCTTCCAGAGTCAGCCCGGCTGGCCCTCTGGCCCTTTGTGGGATTTTGCGGCGTCCAGAGGGCTGCCGGTGGGTCCCCTCTTGACCCTTTTCCGAGCGTAGGCCCAGGGTTCTCCCAGCCCCCTTCAACCTGCAGTTTCCCCGTTGATGGCCTCAGTTCCGGGGAATTAACCAGATCCACTTCCCAGGTGCGTCCCCAGACACGCTCCTTCCAGCGGCTCTGGGGGCGGCTCCTCCGGTAGCCCATCCCCGAGCTCGGCAAGGCACAACTGGGAGTTCATGGTCTCCGAGGGTCCAAGGGGGAAGTCCTGGGAGCAGCTGAAGGGTCTGGACACCTGGGAGGGGAAGTGAGCCAGGCGCCAGCGGGTGTCCAGGACCGAAGGAATGAGGAGGCGAGCCCCACCCTGCTCACCATCCCTTCCGCTCTGCCTCCGGGGGCCCTGTGATGCCCCCAGCCATGGGGGGTTGAGAATGTGGTGCTTTGCAAATGAGAGTCCCTGTCCCCATGCTCTCTGGTGCGTGAAGGCTTCATCTGTGGCGTCTGTGTGCCCGCTTCACAGATGAGGAAACTGAGGCTAAGGAAGGATTAGCCATGACCCCCTGGCCAACGAAAGCCAGAGGAGACTTGGGGTCTCACGTACTAACTCGCCTTAGAGGGCTGGTTGCTGCTTTTCCATTCTCCCAAAATTCTCTCTGCAGTTCCACGTGGCCCCTTTGATGAGCCTTGTTCCCCGAAGGGGTCTGTGGGCTCTGTCTGTCGTCTCCCGTGGCTGCCTCCTGCTAGGCCGGTGCAGAGGCGGGGATGACGTGTGCGGAGAAAAGCGGAAACGTGTCGGGTCACAGAGAGAGGGACTCTCATGGGTTGAACATACCCATGACCGACAGCCAGATCAAGAGCAGAGCGTTCTCCACCTCAGAGCCTCCCCGTGTCCCCACCTGGTCACCCTCCCCGAGAGCAGTTGACCTGTGTCCTGACTTCGAGCTGCAGGGGTTAGTGTTGGTGCCTTTTGTTCTCTATGTAGATAGAGTCACAGTGTGGTGGTTCTTTGCATTTTGGTTTTTAAACGTATTTTAGGGATTTTTAAAAAATGCCTATTGAGATATAATGCACATACCGTACAGTTTATGGATTTAGAGCATGCAGTCGGGTGCCTGGGGGGCCCATTTGGGTGAGCATCTGACTTAGCTCAGGTCCTGATTCTCGCAGTTTGTGGGTTCGAGCCCCCCTTCGGGCTCTGTGCTGACAGCTCAGAGCCTGGAGCCTGCTTCGGATTCTGTCTCCCTCTCTCACTGCCCTTCCCCTGCTGACTCTCTGTCTCTCTCTCTCTCTCAAAAAATAAACATTAAAAAAATTTTTTTTTAAAATTAAAAAATATGCATTCAATTTGAGGACATTTCCGTCACACCCCCCTCCCCAAAAGAAACCCTGTACTGTCAACCTCTCTAGCACCCCACCCCTGGCACCCAGCTGTCTGCTTCTTGTCTGTCTGGGCTTGTCTCTTCCGGTCACCATGTATACATGGGTCTTCTCATATGTGACCTTTTGAGCCAGGCGGCTGCTTTTTCTTCTCTTTCTTTCTTTCTTTCTTTTTTTCTTTTTAATGTTTATTCATTTATTTTTGAAAGAGAGGGAGAGGAAAAAAAAAAAAAAACAAACACAAGCAGGGGAGGGGCAGAGTGAGAGGGAGACACAGAATCCGAAGCAAGCTTCCAGGCTCTGAGCTGTCAGCACAGAGCCCGACGCAGGGCTCAAAAGCACAAATCGTGAGATCATGACCTGAGCCGAAGTCAGACACTTAACCAACCGAGCCGCCCAGGCGGGTGGCTTAAAAATAGATCACTTAAAAAGAAAAGCTTAAAAAAATGTCTAATTCCATGGCTTTTAGTATAGTTGAAGGTGTGCGTCCCGCCCCACCATCGATTTCAGAATATTTTGATCATCCCCTAAAGAGACCTCGTACCTTAGCTGTCACTCTCCATCATCGCCCCAGCCCCTGGCAACCGCTGATCTACTTTCCGTCTCTATGGATTCATCTGTTCTAGACGTTTCGTGTAAATGGGATCACACACTGTGCAGTCTTTGGCGTCTGGCTGCTTTCACTCAGCACATCTAGTGTTTCCGAGGCTCCTCTGTGTTGCAGCGTGGATCCCCACTTCCTTCCTTTTCGTGGCTGGATATACTCCATTGTACGGATGGACCACAACTTACCGGCTGACAGACACTTGGGAGGTTTCCACTGTGCGGCTGTTATGAGTCAGGCTGCCGTACCATTCGCGTACAAGTTTTTACGGGGACGCGTGTTTTCATTTCTCTTGGGCGTATATCTAGGAGTGGAGTTGCTGGGTCACGCAGTAACACTCCATTCCACCCATTGAGGACTGGTCAGACTATGTTCTAGTGTCCAGGTCACCATTCTGCTGCCCCAGTTCCAGAATGGCCAAATCAGGGTCTCCTTACCTGGGGTCTGTGATGGGCCTCCGGTGGGCTCTGAGTCCTTGGAGGGGGGTGCACATCTCGTGTCTGCATTTCTCTGGGGGGTGAATGTTGAGGACACGTAGCATCATTGAGCCTCCGAATCCTCCCAGCTCCTGCCAGTCTCAGGTGAGAGCAGGGGGCAGGCCAGTGCAGCACGTTCCGGTCCTGTCCCTGAACTCTTCTTGTGGGATCGGCTCAGGATTAAAAATTGTGGCCCAATAAGTGGTGGACATGCCATCTGACCTCCGATCTTTTTTTTCCTCTTTCTTTTCCTGGTGCTTCTCCTTCCTGGGGCCCAGCAAAGAGAACTTCAACAATGTTCCTGACCTGGAGCTCAACCCGATCCGATCCAAAATCGTCCGTGCCTTCTTCGACAACAGGTGGGCCCCTGTCCCTGAACCAGCCCGATAGCAGATGACTTTGGCCTTGAGGGAGTGTTTACCTTTGTACCTTCTATCATGCTTGTGTGCTCAGAATGGCCCCTTAAGCCGTTGAGCAGAGGAGGGGGCTGCTTTGGGTAGGAGTTATGAGCACAGCTTGGGTTCATACAACTCTGGCTCGTTGACTTTGGGCAGCTCACTCAATCCCTCTAGGCCTCTGTATTAGTTAGCTACGGCTGCGTAACAAATTATCCCAATACTTAGCAATTTAAAACAAATACTACCTCACCGTTTCTGTGCATCAGGGATCCAGGGGCAAACTAGCCGAGTTCTCAGGTTGAGGCGCAGCTGGGGCTCCAGTCCTCTGAAGGCTCGACTGGGGGCGGCTCTGTTTCCAAGCTCACACGTGTGACTGTCAGCAAGCGATACTTCAGGGACCTGTCCCCAGGGTGCTCACACACGGCAGCTGCTGGCCTCCTGCAGAGCGACGTCTGCATGAGGGAGAGAAGGAGAGATCGAGCCCCTGAGATGGGAGACCCCATCTTTTCATAAACTGATCTTGCGAGGGACCTCCCATCACTTTTGCTGTGTTCTCTTCATCAGAAGTGAGTCACTAGGTCCTCCTGCAGGAGGAGAGGGGACTACACAGGGGCTGAGTGCCAGGAGCTGGGGATCATTGAGGGCCATTTCAGAGGCTACCTCAGTTTCTTTATCTGTAAAATTGATGTAATAATAGTATCTATCTCGCAGGATTGCTGAGGGTACACTGATCTGACGTGTACCAGGTTGGATATCATTCTGCCCATCGCCCTGATAAAGAAACTGAGGCACAGAGAGGTGGTGCACCTTGGCCAGTGTCCCAGGGCTGCTGAGTGGAGACGGAGAGCCGTGGGCAACTCTGCGACACCGGGGAGGGGAGAACAGAGGACGGAGTGAAAGTGAGGTCTGGGGTTGGAGGTGACGGGCCGGTGCCAAAGGAACCTTCGCGGCGGCTTGTCCTGTCGCCAGAGGGAAGGCGCACGGCCTGCGGTGGAGACAGGGCTGGGAGTCAGAGCCCCCACCTCCTTGGTGACCCTGGTTCTGCCTGAGCGTCTCGGAGGAGGCCTGCGCGGGCAGCGAGGCCGAGCAGGAGCGCGGAGGTGCTGGTGGGTGGTGGGGGGTGCCGGGCTGGGAAAGGTGCCCCTGACATGGAGTGGATGTGGCTCTTGGGGTCTGGGGTTCAAGGTGCCACAGGAAGATGGTTAAAGGGAGACCGGAGCCTCGTGGCGCCTGGCGCGAGAAGGGGGTGTGAGTGTATGTGCACACTGTCCGCGTGCCTGCCCGTGTTGGGTGTGTGTGTGTGTGTGTGTGTGTGTGTGTGTGGCTTGTTTCCAAAAGGTTCTGTGCAGACCTGGCCACGTGTGTCACTGGCGAGCACCGGGGACCCAGTGGGGCGGAGCTGGAGGGGCCAGCGTCTCCCATAGCACGGGGTCCCCCAGGGTGGGGAGAGGGTGGTGGCCCTGAGGGACCAGCAAGCCCTGCTTCCTGGGGCCCGGGAACTCGCAGGCTGGCCCTTCGGTCGTCCCCACCTGCCCCAGCAGGGAGCGGACCGCAGACTGGAGAGAGGGCACTCCTGGCGTAGGTGAGGATGTTCTGGGGCCTTTAAACAAATCTGACCCGAGGTCACAGTTCAGCTTTCATCCGTCACCTGTAGGAACTGGGAACGGCTTCAGGAGCTGGTTTTTCAGCTCTCGGGTGGCATTCAGGTGTCTGCTGGGCTGCCGTCCATGAGCCGCGGCCTCTACCGAGGGGACGGGCGTGGCAGTGGGGCGGCGCTGAGGCCTCCGCCGGGCTCGGGGACTGGTCAGGGAGAGGCAGGGGAGACCACCCCCTCCTCACTCGGAGGATCCGGAGTCAGGACAGCGGGCGGCGGGCTGGGGGCAGGTGTGGTGCTGCCCGCGGGAGGGAGGAAGTGACGTCAGGCGGTCAGGGAATGTTGAGTGTCCAGAAGGTAGACATCCAGATGGGCCTGTGGGGGCCGGAGTGCGGCAGGAGGGGGTGTCCAGGGCTGGGGTGGATGGTGAGACCCATACTCGCCTTCCGGGCCCGGGATAGCAGGTGGGGGATTTGGAGGTGATCCCGAGAGCTGAAGCGTCTGGAAGGTTTCAGGCAGGGGAGCAACGGGGTCTGCTGTGCATTTTGCAGAGCCCGTGTGGCTGCTCCTGGGGTGTGGCGGGGGAGGGTCCTGCGGGGGTGGCAGAGCTGGGTGGCCATGGCAGGGAGGCGAGTGGGCAGGCGGCCCGGAAGTCTCTGAAGAGGCGACGATTGAGGAGGGGCTCCCTGGCCTGGGGGCTGCAGCTAAGAGCATGTATGTCCCGTTGATCCTTTGCTTCTCGTCCTGGAAGGTCCGAGGTGGGGGGAACGTGGGGAAGGACTTTGGAGCAGGGGCTAGAGACAGAATTTTCTTAAGAAATACCGAGGTCAGCCTTGCTTCCTGCGACCCTCAGGAAACAGCACTGTGGTCGGAGAAGCCGGTCTTGGAAGGCGGCGTGAGCAGGGTCCTTCCCCACCTCTACGGGCTGCATCTTACAGGGTCTTCAGAAAGTTAAGGATGAAAAATACTGTCTAAATGGGGCATCTTTGCAGCAGAGCGTGAAAGCTGCCCCTCTGCTGAGCGCCCGCTGTGCGCCTGGCACCGTGCCCGCCACGAGGCAGACCCAGCTTGAGCCTCACTTGGAACACGAACCTTTCTTGCCCCTTCTGAAAAGCATGTCAGTGGGGACATCCTCAAGCCTGCCCTGACTTACTAAAAAAATCAGAAGTTAAGAGTAAACTTTTCACTTCGGTAGTAAACCGATTACTCCGTCAAGCTGACCCCCGTACTAGAGTTTCAGATAGCTGACAGCAGGAGTCGGCAAACTTTTTCTGTAAAAGGCCACAGAGTAAATATTTTAGGCTCCGTGGGCCATGCAATGCAGTGTCTGTCACGGCTGCTCAACTCTGCCTTGGTGGCATGAAAGCAGCCACAGACAGTGAATGAATGGGTGTGGCTGTGTGCCAATAAAACTTTATTTATAGACGTTGAAATTCAAATTTCATGTAATTTTTACGAAAGTTTGTCCTGAAGTGCTATTACTATTTTGGTTTCCCCCCACCCAACAGTTATTTTCAACCACTTAAAAACATAAAAACCCTCTCAGTTCACGGACTGTACAAAAATTGGCAGCAGGCGGGGTTCGGCCCGCGGGCTGCGGTTTGCCAGCCTCGGGTCTGAAGGAAAGGGTCAGGAGATGGAGCTTGAGTTACAGAATTGGTGCCTCGGTTTGCCCACGTCTGAGGGCCCCGCCCCGTGCACTGTAGCACACCCGGGCAGCCGTCCACCCCAGGCCTCACCAACAGCAGCGGAGCTCTGTGTCTCCCGCCTGGCCCCCCTGCACGGTGAGCTCTGGGGGGGCAGCACCTCCTGCCCCTCCCCCCGGCACCCCCATAGGCGGGTTGCTGGGAAACAGAACCTGAGGCTCGGACGGCCCCTCGTGGGCGAGGTGTGTGTGGAGAAGGGACGAGTTCTCTGAAGCATCGGTAGTCGGAGGACAGGCCCAGCATTTAACCCGTTGCCAACGTCCCGTCTGTGCGCCTGCAGGAACCTGCGCAAGGGGTCCAGCGGCCTGGCCGACGAGATCAACTTTGAGGACTTCCTGACCATCATGTCCTACTTCCGGCCCATCGACACCACCATGGACGAGGAGCAGGTGCAGCTGTGCCGGAAAGAGAAGCTGAGATGTGCGTGGGCATCCATGCCCCTGCGGCCGTGGGAGGGGGGAGCGCCAGTCCCGGGTTACAGCCCCCCAGGAAGGCCCCCTGCTGTGTGCTCTCCTTCCCAAGCGGCCCCGGGGCGGCCTCCGAGGGGCCGCCCTGCGGAATGGGAGGGGTGTGGTGATGGGAGCAGAGCAAGGTCCTAGGCTCTGATCGGCCCCTCCCACGAAGCAGCCATGTGACCCGGAGCCAGGACGTGGTGCTGATGGTGAAGACACCTCGCTCCGGAGGCTCAGTGAGCTCACACAGGCAGAGGCCCTGGCTTCCCTCTTCCTCGAGGTGCCTCGATTGCCAAGTTCATGGACGAGCCTCTGGCTGATCTGTCCTGGAGGAACCCCCTGGGCCCCTGGGCTCTGGAGCGGGCTTGGTTGTGATCCGGGCCGGCCAAGCAGCACAGGGTCCCAGGGTCCCATGCGTCACATGCCCCTTCCCTGTGTGGACTTTCCCACGACCCCTGACATCCCGCCCCCACCTCACCGGAGGCTCAGCCTCATGCATGAGCAGGAACGTGTAAACATGGGGACTGGGCTGTATTTAGCTCTGGAATGCAGACGAGAGGGCTGCTGGGAACTTCCCCGGGCTGGGTGCCCCGAGGTCCTCCGACAGCACCCTGGCCTAGGGGGGAGCCTGGTGGCGGCCCAGCTGCCCACCTACTCCAAGGGCCGGGTCAGAGGTTGTGGGGGCCCCTGGTTTCCCTTCCCTTCATGGGGCAGCCGTGGGCAAACAGGTTAACTTCTCTGAGCTTCAAGGGTATAGTCTGTGAAATGGGCTCAGGGCAGCCTTGCCTCATGGGTCACGTGTGGGTGAGAAGAAATGACGTTCGCCACATGTGGCACAGTGCGGGGTGTCTGGTCCATGCTCCATGCTGGGTCGGGGCCGGGGCCTGTGTGAGGGTGAGCGCTGGGGCCAGAGGGGTTGTCCCCCCCCCCCCCGCCCCCGCTTCAGCTCCTGGCCTCTGTCGGGCTGCCGGACGCTGAGTGATGCCAGTAAAGGAACAGAGTGACTGTCCCCAAGTGGAATAAGAGGAGACAGATGTCCCTCGTGCCCACCGGGGACCGGCTCAGATCAGCCAGGGGTCTGGAACATCGGCAGTGGGGTGCACGACCTGCCGACGGTAGCTGCTTTCTGGGGTCTTGGAGGAAATGATACTCTGGGACAACGTTGATTTGTCTTCCCTTGAGTGAGTGTCGCATCTGTCTGTGCTCACCGTGTGCCTGGGACCGCTGGTCCTCGTCCCCCAGCTCGGCAGCTCACTGAGCCCCTGTGACGCCCTGAGGGAGACACTGTTGTTGCTCTCATTTTACAGATGGGAGAGCTGAGGCCCAGAAGTTAGGTCACTTGCCCAAGGTCACCCACCAGGAAGTAGGCGGTCTGGACCCACGGCCCTTTGCCCTTGACCACCCCTACGGTTGCCGTTTAGGGTTCATTACAGATGTCTTTTGCTCATTTTGAGGTAGATTTCCGAGCAGGAAGGTTGGGGAAGCAGGAGGACCCGGGGCTCCCCTCCCGGCTCGTCTGACCAAGCCCTTCTCTCTCCCCCCGCCGCCCCCAGTTCTGTTCCACATGTATGACTCGGACAGCGACGGCCGCATCACCCTGGAAGAATATCGAAATGTAAAGTATGCTCCTCTGCCCACGGGCCAGGGCTCCTGGCCCCTCCCCGCCCCCCGGCCTGGGCAGAGGCCCAAGGTCACCCTGTGTCTGCTCGCCCGGCAGGTGGTGGAGGAGCTGCTGTCGGGAAACCCGCACATCGAGAAGGAGTCGGCCCGCTCCATCGCCGACGGGGCCATGATGGAGGCGGCCAGCGTGTGCGTGGGGCAGATGGTGAGCCGTGTCCCCGGGTCGGGGGGAGCCGTGGCCCCAGAATCCCCAGTCCCCTCCTCCTGAGCCCGGCTAACTCCTGCCACACCTCGCCCTGCTTGTAGTCCGTGTTTCTGGAGGGCCTAGTGGTGCCTGTCCGCCTCGCCGCTCTTACCCACTGCTTTCCTGCCCTGGGGGGACCCCCGGAGTGGAGACCCCGCCAGGCAGCCCCAGCGGTGTCGCCTCCCCTCAGTGTCCTGCGGTCAGTGTGCCACATGCTATTGATGATGACTGGCTGAGAAGGGGCCTGCGGGGCTACCTAGTCTGGGGCCCGGGGCAGAGCCAGGAGTGGGGGGCATGTGTAATGGAGACAGAGGAGGGGGCTTGGCCTCATGGCTGGCGCCTGCGGAGGGGGAACCCCGGGTGGCCGCAGAAGGGACGCACGGGCCAGAGGCAGGTAGCTGTGGAGGGTGCCGTGTGGCTGCGGAGGGCCTGGGGCAGGGCTGTGGGGAGAGGGGACAGGCAGGCGGGAGCACAGGAGCCTCTGCACAACTGCCCGTGTGGAGAAGCGGCTGGGCCATTTTTCAGGACGTGGGACAGCCGTCCGTGGTGGGGACCGTCCTGTGTGTTGTAGGGTGTTGAGCAGCGTCCCTGGCCTCCACCCACTAGACGCCAGTCCCCCCCCCCCGCCAGTTGTGACAACCAAGATGTCTCCAGACATGGCCAGATGCCCCTGGCAGGTGGACAGGATTGTCCCCAGTGAGGAACCATTAACTAGAGGGGTCCAGAAACAGATGGTGAGCAGAGCGGCCGCTGCCCTGGGACCGGCGAGCAGTGGCTGTCGGGCATGTGGGGGCACCGGCGGGTGCGCTCCTCAACCTGCGCGTGACCACACGGCACGTGCAGACATGCACTGTTTCATAGATTCTTAGTCTCGTTTTACTGGTGGGGAAACTGAGGCCCAAGGACATAAGGAACGTTCTGGAATTGGGGCAGCAATCTCTACTGTGCCTGGTGGACGCCCTCTTGTAGGGCTGGGTCTAGCCTGGCTAGCCTCTGACACAGTGGCGTTGAGCCCCTGGGGACCTTGAGGACAGGCACCTGACCATCTCGATGGCTCCGTTCCCCGAGGGCTTCGGTTGGTCCATCACCTCGTCACCCCTTTGTGCTTCAAGTGGCTGTGGCTCCAGACACCTTTAGGGCATTGGGTTCAGCACAGCCTGAGTGGAGGGGTGTTTTCCTACTGGATCTTGCTGTCTGTGTCCCTGGCCTGCCATCGAGGGTGGTGGCATGCCTGGGCCTGCTCCCAGTGGCAGGGGCTGTGGTCATTTTATTGGCCTGTGTTTTATCTGTCTGCTTCTTGGGCCCAGGGGGAGGCTTCTGGCTTTGGTGAAACCACCCCACTCAGCAAATTAACTGCGGCAGAAAGGGTCGGTGACCTCAGTGGGGAGCGCAGGGATCCCCCTGCCGTGCGGTCGGGCCAAGTTCCCACTTGATTGAATTACACTCTCCTCCTTTAAATTGCTCCCCGTCTCGCTCCGGTTTCGGTTTCGATGGGTGACAGTTCCCCTTAATTTGCTGTAGTGAACCTGCCGGCAGCTGCCGATTGGCATAAAACCTGCCACCTCAGGGGCGGAGGGGCAGGGCCGATGCCTGCTCCCCGGGTGTGGGTCCTGAGCGTCTTTCTTTACTTATGGGTCCTCCGTGTGCTCTTAAAATATTTTCTCATGTAAACGTCGGCCAGATAAACAGATGGGCTGTGCACACATGCACGCGCGCACAGGGCAAGGGCCGGCCGCACAGTTCAATACCGTCCGGCCTCTGAGGACCGGAACGTTCCAGCCTGCGCTGCCCACCAGAGACAGACGATCCCTCACCCGCGTTAATGGACTGCAGAGCCGGCTATTGACGGAGCAGTGCTTTCTTTCCAGACTGCTTCCTCGGGAAGGGCTTGTGGCTTGAGAGTGGGGCTGCTTGGCCGGGGTCTCAGCCCGGGTAGCCTCCGCTGCCCCCCCCCCCCCGGCTCTCAGGATACGGAGCCTGGTCTATAATTAGCTCTCCTAGGCTGCCCCGGGGGACCTGGGAAGAGCAGGGAGCCTGGGGACCCGTCCGGACATTAGAGAACTGGTCACGTTTATAAAATTAGGACGTATGTACAGATTAGTTTTCTGTATTAAAAACAAGCGTAAAGAAAGCCCAGAGGGTGAAGAATACTGTCAGACACTCGGAGTCAGCCATGCATGCTGCTCCCAGCTAGACAGGCAGGTGGCCTTGACTCTGTGCGCCTCAGTGGCCTCATCTGTAAAATGGGAGGAAGAACAGAACCTGAACAGCAGACATGGAGTACCTGCTGTTAAATACACATCAGAACAACTCCAGGGGCACCTGGGGGGCTCAGTCGGTTAAGCGTCCAACTTCGGTTCAGGTCATGATCTTGCAGTCTGTGAGTTCGAGCCCCACGTCGGGCTCTGTGCTGACAGCTCAGAGCCTGGAGGCTGTTTCAGATTCTGTGTGTCCCTCTCTCTCTGCCCCCCTCCTCCCACCCCAGCCCCCACTGCCCCTCTCGCTCTTTCTCTCTCTCTCTCTCTCTCTCTCTCTCTCTCTCAAAAAAAAAAAAAAACATTAAAAACAGTTAAATGAAACTCCAGGGAGGTATGGGAAGAAGAGGTGAATCTGTGCCCTTCTCCCCCTCAAGCACTCCTCCCGCCCTTGCTGGGGTTTATTTTCCAACACACACCAATGTATACACGTGTCTTTTATTTTTGATGTACACACAGCGGAACTGACTGGACTCCTGCCTCTTCTCTGTGCTGACCCCACGTCCCCGGGGCAGATGGCAGCAGTCTGGTTAGCGGTACGGGAAGAAATTGGCATGCACGCACGGATCTGCAGACATCTTTCTGCTTGCTTGCTTCCTCCACTGTGTCTCTTGGAGCCTTTTCCATATCTGCATGTAGAGATCGACCCCTTCTTAATGGATGCTTCGTAGTCAATAGCAAGGAGGACCACGGTTTATTTAGCTAGTCTTCTGTTGATGGACACGGGATGGCAGCGGGCTTTCGGTCACAGAGTGTGCTGCAGGCGGGGGTGAGGTGTGGGGAGGTTGGGTTGTGCCAGAGCCTGAGACAGCAGTAAGAGGGGCAAGAGCCCCCTCTCTGGTCTCATGAGGTCATGTGTGCCCAGAGCAGGAAGGACACAGATGGAGACTGGCACTGCCCCTGACTGGGAGGGTGAGAGGCCCTGCGGGCAGACGTTATCATGGTGACTCACTGGGCGAGAGGGGTGGGCCGCACACGCCAGCCCTTTACCCGCTTGCCCCAGTGGTCTGTGAGCTCAGAGGGTCAGGGCAGGCATGGTGAGGCAGGACCGGGAGATGGCAGGAGGTGTCGGTGGGTGGCTGAGGGGAAGAGGAGCCCGTGCCTCTGGGCCCACCCCCTTCCTTTCCACCCTCATCCACCAGGTTCTCCCTCGGGGGCTCGGCTGGGGCCCTGGTCAGCCCGCACCCTCCCTTCCAGCCCGAGTTGGAATTCAGAGAGACCTCCAGCTGGAGGCAGCAGGTCCGGAGGGACCCCTGCTTCTCATGACCGAATGGGCCCAACCCTCTGCATCCCGGGGATGGTGGGGGTCTCCCGGGGGAGGTCACTCACTGTGTGTGTGCTCTGTCCTCAGGAGCCTGATCAGGTCTATGAGGGGATCACCTTCGACGACTTTCTGAAGGTGGGTGTCTAGGAGCAGCGGTGGGGGTTGAGGGGGTGTCCTGCCCGCTGGTCAGGAGGAGACGCATCTCTGTGGAGAGGGGTCACGCGTGGCCTTCTGAACACTGGCTGTACTTGTTTATATCAGATGAGTAATACTCACGCGTGGTCGGAGCAATTGGAGCAGTACAAACGGGCTGCAACAAAAATGGTACCCCCCAAGTGCCTGGTTCCCCCCCTGTAAGTCCCCAGTCCCCACCTCAGAAGCGTCACTGTTGACAGTTGGAACCAGATTCTGGAATGTTGTATGCCTATGAGTCACACACTGGAGTCAACTGTGTGGGGTTTTGCCCCTTTTCCTGTGCCTTGGACATAGTTGCCCACTCTCCCAAACCCCACGGGTGGACACCAGGCCTCCGCTGTCACCGACATGCTCCAAGGTTGGGGACTGGGAGCTCCTCACCGTTATGATTGGCAGGTACCTGGTGGAGGGACCCCCCCTGCCCTGTGCCTGGCGCCGAGGACCCTGATAGCGGGGCGCCAGGTTCATTCTGGGATCAGAGGGCAGGAAGTCAGGAGAGCACGACCCAGAGGTGTCAGTGCAGCCCGCCGCAGCAGCCTCTGGCCCACGGGAGGGCGCTGATGGGCGACTTGGGCGGTCACAGCCCCAGGGAGCCCAGGGGCAGCTTGGATGGGCCCTCCTCCTGGGCTGCATTGCTACCCGGCCAGTTGGCAGCCAGCTCTGCAAGAAGGAGGGTGGGCCAAGGTGGGCAGCCTCCCCCGCTGTGCACCTGCCCGGGCTGGGTCAGGCCGAGAAGCCTACGAGACCCAGCTTCTTCCCCGGCAGGCTCCTCTACCCCCCACCTGATGCCTCCAGTGCCCCCCAAGCCTGTCCCCACTCCATGGGGGCCTTTCCTGATCGGCTGGCCCCACCCCTCCCCTGGGCCTCACCAGTGACCCTGTCACCAGCCGGCATTTAGCAGAAGGCACCGTAGGTGCCCCGGTCACTTCCCCAGGAACCAGGTCTGTTTTCTCTGCACCCTCCCGGCACCACACCTAGGACAGGTGCACGGGCCCAGAAAGCAGCTCGGGTGCCCGCGGGTTCTGACCGCAGCCCGATTATGGCCTGGTGGCAGTCCCCAGAGATGCCACAGGCGACAGCTTGAGCATCTCAAGTTCTCACAGGCGGGGCGGGGACCAAGGAGCTGGCAAGTGCAGTCCTGGGAGTGTGGGGGGCTTTGCAGTGTGGCAGTTTGGGTGGGTGGGGGGGCCAGCTGTCCACCAGGGCCCTGACCAGGGCAGACTCATGGCAGAACCAGCACCAGGTATGTGCCCGTGGACAACTTTGGGTAGGAATTACCCTCCCCGGCATGAGCTTGTCTATGTCGAACAGGGGTGGCCTGTCCCTGGGAGGTTTTCATGAGCGAGGATGGGGCAGTGAAACCACACGAATGCACAGTGCTTAACAGTTTACGGAATGTTTCCGTGCACGATCCCATCTGAGCCCCCAACACCGCGTGACCCCACGTGGGCAGTGCAGGTGGTGGTCCCCGCATTGCACTGATGAAGAGGAGGTTTACTGTGGTTCAGGAATTTGCATGAAAATCACAGAGCCCGAAGTGTGGTGGGTGGGATTGAAATGACTTGGAGCTAAGAGCTTGGATTCAGCACTTAATAACAACTTGCTGTGACAGTATCAGAAAGGATCCAAATGTCAGAGCCAAATTAACCCGCAGAAAGGCAGATGGAAGTTTCTTTTCCATGCCTGGCTCACAGCCTTGAAGCCACGCCTCTGGTTTTCACCTGTCCTGGGGGGTGGGGAGGACGTGGGCCTGGTGGCGGCGGGCACGTGCGCTCAGTGCTGCTGTTCTGTCCCTTCCAGATCTGGCAGGGGATAGACATCGAGACCAAGATGCACGTCCGCTTCCTTAACATGGAGACCATCGCCCTCTGCCACTGACCTGCAGGCAACCCCCCCCCCCGCCCCCGTCCCCGAAGCCGCACCGTGGTCCAGAGCCGCCTGTGGGGCCTGAGGCCACCGGTGTCCTGCTGCAGCTCGTGTAAATAGCCCCCTCCTCCGCGGTCTTGTTTTCCCTAGAGTACGGTACGCGACCTCGCTGTTTTTATCTCTAATAAAAAAAGAAAACTGTTGGTTTGTAAATGAACGTGGCTCCTGTCCCCCATGTCCACTCGGTGGCCTGGCCACCTGGTGGCACGAGGCTGAACGTGAGCAGACGACAGCTAGTTTTTCAAGGCTTGTTTGGAAGAGGGGAGGTTTTTTTTCTGTACCTTTTCTGGTGTATTTTGGGTGAAGGGTTTGCTCTTTGGCCTCTGTGAGTGCTGGCTAGTAATTAGTAACGCAAGGTAGCTCCTTGCACCGTGGTGGCCGGGACTCAGATGCGGGGTTTCCTCGGTGTCCTGACTGAGCATTTAGGCCGGAGAAGACGAGGGGTCCTGCCGTGATGCACCCAAGCCCGCCGACGGTGCCCGGGGTGCTGGACCCCGGGCCTGGCTGCCGACTGCAAGGGGTCAGGCTGGGTGTCTCCATGCCCTCCCAGGCCGGCATGTGGCAGTCCCCAGCGGTGGTGGCAGCAGGGGAGGGGACTGTCCCTGGTCACCTTCTGACTCAGTTGGGCTGTGCTGGGGGCTGGGAAATGAAATGAAGGTTGTCCATCAGGTTGGCGGCTGTGGCTGCTGGGTCGGCAGAGACCGGAATGGGCTGAACATTCAGAGTTGGTGCTCAGGGGGCCCCGGGGGGCCGTCGCTGTGGTCGCTCATCGCTTGTGGCGTTCCAGGCCTCCTTGCTTGGTTCCTGCCGTCCATACTCAACTGGGAGGTTCCTTTCCAGCCTTCCCAGAAAGTTCTGATAACTGAGAACTGCCATTATTGGCATCCTTGCGCTCCCATAGCTTTGTTGTTAAGTGTTTTTGCTAACAGCTGTGCTCTGGGGTTCAG
The DNA here is from genome assembly GCA_028646485.1 of Cryptoprocta ferox. NCBI lineage: Eukaryota > Metazoa > Chordata > Mammalia > Carnivora > Eupleridae > Cryptoprocta > Cryptoprocta ferox. Next base: position 12,683,029 of record CM053566.1, on the reverse strand, counting down.
AATTTAAAAGGTGCAGGAAGGCACACATGCAGCCCTGACCCCGCACCAGCAGGCCCCAGCTTGCCCTCCCCTGAGGCCGTCGGGTCAGTCTGTTTCTTTGCCGTCTTTCCAGGGCTGTTCATGCAGACGCAAGCAGCTATGTTGCCGAGGGTGAGCTGCACGTTGCTATTTAGGTGAACTGAAACTCGGCAGTGAGGCAGGTGGAAGGGAAGGGTGACCGTGTGGATGGAGCACCGTGTGTGTGGCAGAGGCCCCGAGGCTGGCACACTGTGGCAGTGGTGGTTAGGGGACCGCGCGCGTCTTCCCATTAACGCTTAGGACCTTGGAGGTGAGAGCAGGTGCTGGCCGGCGTCCTGTCGGTGGTAAGCGTGTCGCTAGACCGCCTGGGGCCCCCCCGGCCCCGGGGCCTGAGGGAAGCTGGCCTGCGGTGGGAGCGCAGCCGCCACTCCTCCCGCCACTCCTCCCGGTCCCGGTGGATGGCTGGGAGGCCGTGTGGCCCCGTGTGCGCGGAAGTAGAGCGCTGTCTGAAGTCACTTCCAGAGCTCGGCTGTTTAGACTGGCACTTACTCAACGAGTGTTTTGACATTTCCTGAGGTCAGGGGCGAAGGCAGAGGCCCCAGCTTCCTGCCCTCTGGGTACCAGCCACCTGGGGGACCCTGAACTGCAAAGCAGCCTGGTAGGCGGTTTCCTGGAGCAGGAGTGGGACGAGAGCTGCCTCACTGCTGCCCCTAGGGGCCGCCTTGCTCACGCCCTTGGCTTTCCTGGCTGCCGGAGGGGAAAGAATCTCAAGTCCCTGGGGTGGCCTGGTGTGCAGGAATCTGGCACTCTCCCCGAAGCATCTGTGCCCAGTGCCCCCCCCCACAGCCTCGCAGAGGCACACATCCTCCCCTACCCACCCCCAGAGGGTGTCGTGGACCCACAGTGCCTTTGAGGAGTGGGATGGCTGGCGTGGCCACCGTCGGCCTGGATTTTCTGGGACTCTCCCAATTTGCCTCAATTTTGTGCTTCTCAGCCAAGCCCGTTCATTAACGTAAAGTGTTTTTAGAAATCCTTTTCCATCAGCCCCAGTGCCCTGAGTTTTAGTTTGGGAGATGTGGCCACTGTGGGCACACATCAGACGTTTCCATTTGTTCAGACCGCGGAGGGCCGGCCTAATGTCTTTGAAGCTTTGGACCACAGCTTACCTAAACGGCTAATTAAAATGAGATTTATTCACCACGAGCCCAATCCACGCTGCTGAAAAGAAAGCTAATTTGTTCCCAGTCACTGGGGGTGTCGTCTAACTGGCAGGGTTGAGGCTGCTTTCCCCCGGAGCGCAGCCTGCGGAGTTCACCCGGACCTCCACCGGCTCCCAGGGTGCCCGTCGGTCCTTTGGGGGGTGATCAGCGTTTTGGGCAGGTTGATTCCCCACGGGGCCAGCAGAGGACAGAGGCAGGGGCTCAGATACCCGCCCTGTTACCCGCCGGACCAGCGAGGTGCCCGGGAGGGGCTTGGTGGCTGCACGGCCCCTGAGCAAGGCCAGCGACGCCCCCGGGTCCCCGGACGGGGCGCCGAATCAGAAGCAAGCGACGTGTTTGTTTTGAAATTTGTTCCAAAAGAGGTAAGTTGACGAATCAACAGATGTACTTGCTTAACAGCCCGCCTTCTATCAAGAATCACACTGGTGACTAAAAGGAAGTAGGCAGAAATCAGTGCTAAGGCAAATATTTGAAGGCAGTGCAGTCGTGCTTTGAAGGCCTCAGGCTGTGGGCGGAGACCCAGCAGGGCGAGGGCTCCCCTCTCCCTGTTCTTCACCCATTTGCCAGCAGTCAGGTCGAAAGCCGGATCTTGTCCCATGCTGCCGTGTCACCAAGGGGAAAAGTTACTGGAATTCAGTTTTGGGATGTTACGAGAATCCGGCAATTTGACACAAACGCATGAGTCTGGTAGCTTCACAAAGCTGTGCGACGGCAATCTGATAGGAGCAGCTCAGGGGACCATGCATTATGGATCAGGGGACGGCGTAAGATTACAGCCGCTTCGACTTGTGGCCAAGCACCGTCTTGCTGGCCTTGAACAAAACAGCTCCGTTACTTTCTTGTCCCAGGGACTGGAAAGTGCTTTTTGGGCTCTGCTCAAGGGAGGCAGGTCACACGTGCACCTGAGCCTGCCCCCACCTGCCCGCTGGGGCTGAACCGCAGCGCCCGGAACGGCAGTGACTTCCGTGGGCTGACAGAGTTAAAAATACAAGTTGCCTTGGCGAGGGTTTTTGCAAACACCTGCTTTGCAAGCTGTCCTCCCACACAGTGACCTTGCGAAGGCCTTGGACGGGGGTGCGCCAGAGAAGCCAGGTTTTCTCTCAGCTCTGCCTTTGTCTCTGGGCCTTTGCGGGCGAAATCAGGAGGCAAGTGCCAGAAGGGTGGTTGGTGCTGGATGAACTTGGCCCGCGGTGGCCGCTGATCCTTGGGGACCGGGCTCCATCTTCCGCCTCAGCGCCCAGAGCTGCAGCTTCAGGCCCCTCGGTCTTACGGGAAGGACTGGGACTGCCCTGGCAATGGGCACGGGAAGAAAAGAGGTGACAGGCTCCGCTCTTGGGGCTGCAGGAGCCGGGAGTGTTCTCTCCGTTCCCAGGGAAGCAGCGGCCCCTGGTGCGGAGCTGGTGTGGAGAGCCTGCCTCAGGACCCACGGCGGACAGTGGAGGCTGAAGGCCTGCCCTGCCTGGTGCCCGCTGGAGCCCAGCGTGAGGGGGCCTGCCGCCGCATGTGGGAGGTGGCCCCGTGTACACGGCCACAGGCAGGGCCAGCCGCTGCAGCCAGGTAGGCATCGGGCCTGGCTGCCAGGGCGAGGCGGGCAGGTCTGCTCACGGCGCTGTGGCCCAGCTTGGGCCGTGTCCTAAAGCTCCTGGCTGGTGGCTGTGGCTGCTGCCCGAAGCAGAGGCCCCGAGCCGGGAGGCGAGACAGCACCTGCCCGAACCCATCGGCGTGGACCTGCCCGCAATGGCAGGCCACCAGGCAGTTTTAATGAGAAGGCTGTGGCCTCGGGAGGGGACGCCATTTCTCCTTCTCAGTGAGCAGAGTCCGTCTGCAGTAAGCTGGCATTTGTCATTCAGATGCAGAGGGGAAGCCATCCCCTAAATGCTGGGCCTCTAGTTTATAAAGAATTGTTTATTTTTGAAAGCGAGACTGAGCTCGAGTGGGGAGGGGCAGAGAGGGAGGGAGACACAGAATCCGAAGACAGGCTCCAGGTTCTGAGCTGTCAACACAGAGCCCGACGCAGGGCTTGAACCCACGGACCGCGAGATCATGACCTGAGTTGAAGTCAGATGCCCAACTGACTTAGCCACCCAGGCGCCCCTCTGGGGCCTCTTTCTGAAGTGGGGTACAGGGATAGAGGACTTCATTTTGGGGGCCATCAAGCGTTCCTTTCCCAACAGAAAGGAAATCAGCCAGGGCACGAGTTGTGCCTCTTGTGGATGGTGATGCCACCCCCAGGACAGCTGGTGGCTCGGCTCAGAAGGCCCAGTCTCGTGGGCAGAGCCGAAATTCTCGGCGGTCCCCGTACAGAATCTGAGGAAAGCCAACCTGCCTAATGCTTGTGTCTGTCCA
>CM053566.1:12634628-12669589 GCA_028646485.1 Cryptoprocta ferox | reverse complement strand
CAGATACCAGCATGGATGGCTCCACACAAAACAAACAAATATACCAAGAGATGCAGCTTTTGCGTATTTTACATCAGTAAGGGAAACAAAAACGGGCCAAAACAGACTTGAACTCCTCCCCACCGGAAAGAAGGAAGAGCATTCACATGACCTCTCCTGGGAGAGGCGGCACTCTGCTTTCTCGTCTAAACAGACAGACAGGCGCACCCCACAGTGGGCAGAGGCCACACGAGCCACTCACATTCCTGCCAAGGAAGCAGTGTCGGCCTCGAAACCCCGACCTGGCCTGACCCCAGCCTGAACCCCCTGCGTCGGCAAATTCAGCGCTCTGATCATACTCCATGCTGGGAAATAGGTAGCACCACAAACAGGCACAAAATAATGCCCAGACCACCGGTTCCAGGGACACAAAGAGGCCAGTGGTGGATACTGTGAATTCCTGTCCTGTGAGTATTTCACCAACTTTGCCCGCTGAAAACAATAATTGGTCCGAAAGCTGTAACTGTGTTATGTTTAATATTCATGGTTGGGTTTGGAGGGCCGTTCCAACACTCGCTCTCTCCAGCCCCTCTCTAATGAAAATCACGCCGTAGGAGCCGGCTCTCGCCCGCCAATTAAAATAAAAGACACCAGAACCTTCCAGAGACTCCAGCAGAGGAGCATCCATCTGATGGGCAGGGAACGTGCTGGAACAGGGAGGGAGGCCCGCTCCGGCTGGTCCTGTGCTAAGAGCTCTCAATAACCGATTCGAACACTTGCAGATGGAGTGAACACAACACTCACCCCCGCTCGCTCGCTCTCTGACAGCAGGGAGCAGCGCACCACACTTCCTATTTGTCAGGGCCAGAAGCAAGCTCCCAGACTCTGACTGGGGGCGGGGGGGGGGGGGTGTCACAACTCAGGGCTCGGCTCCCATTGGCTTGGATTAAATAGTCCTATATGATAATGGGGCAGAGACGAAGCCTGTTCAGACCCTGGCTCAGCAGTTTCATTTAGAAGGACCTGGCCTAAAGCTGCATTTCTATCCAGAAAATAGACGGAATAAGAAACCATTAAAAACGGTGTGTGTGCGTGTGTGTGTGTGTTTAAAGACCAAATTAATCAAGAAAGCTAGAATATATTTTTTTAAAGAAATCAATACAGGATTCTGTTTTGTCTCGCTGAACTTGGGCTATTAGAGAGGCTCTTACATATAATCATATATGCCACGATCAACAGCCTTATGTATACAGCACCGACGACGGCCTCTGGTGAAGGATTCATTTTAAACAGAAACTAGAACACGCAGTTTTAAAGCAGAACTACCCAATTTACTTATCCAACTCCAGGCTCTGCTCAGAGCTGTGTGTTTTAAAAGCTGTCTCTCTCTGACGTTTAGAGCGCTCCTTACGTTGCCCATGAAGAGCAGCACGACCCTCGGACCCAGGACTCAACCCTTCCGGCCCTGGTTCCTCAGCTGGGCCGGCGCTGGATGGCCTTGAAGAGATCTGTGAGCAATAATGGTGATACATATAACCCCATAATACGGCACAAGATCCCAAACTGGAAACATTTAGCTTACTTCAATATCCTTTTAGATTTTAAATTTTAATCAGATGAATATACCCAGAATAACCTACTTTCTGGTCAGCTGATTTTCAACAATGGTACTGAGACAGTTTAATGGGGAAAGAATAGTCTTTTCAACAGATGGTGCTGGGACAACGGGGCATCCACATGCGAGAGGATGAGGCTGGACTCCCACCTCACAGCATACACACATCAACTCCAGGTGCGCCAGAGACCATACTGTAGCAGCCAAAACTAGAACAACTCTTTGGAGAAAACATAAGAGTAAATCTTGGTGACCCTGGGCTAGGAAATGGCTTCTTCAGTAGGACACCAACAGCACTGGTGACAGAAAAAACAGCGAAACTGAACTTCACTGAAATTAAAAACTGTTGTGTTTCAAAGGATGCCGCCGAGAGAGTGTAGGGACAACCCACAGATTAGGAGAAAATACTTACAAATTGTATCTGATAAAGGACTGGTATCTGTGATCTATGAAAGACTCTTACAACTCAATAAATAAAAAGACAACCCAGCTAGAAAAATGGGCCAGGGATCTGAAGGGACATTTATCCGATGAGGCCAAGAAGCAAATGAAAGGGTGTTCAACCTCATCAGCCACCAGGAGCATGAAAATCAAAACCACAATGAGCTACCACTTCATGCCTGTTACGCTCTAATTAGAAACCGGAGCAAGTACTGGTGAGGTGGCGGAGAACTGCGAAACGTCGCCCACTGCCAGGGGGGATGGGAAACGGCGCAGCCATTTTGAAAACGTGTAAGTTCCTGAAATGGGTAAATACTGAGTTACCATTGAGGCCAGGAGCTCCACTCCCAAGTATCTATCCAAGAAAACTGAAAACACACATCTACACAAAAATTTGTACCTGAATGATGACAGCAGTATTCGTAACAGTAAGAAAGTGGAAATAACCCACATGTTCACTGATGAATGAAGAAGTGTGGTATACTCACACAGGGGACTACTATCTGTCCATAAAAAGGAATGAAGTAGTGATTCATGCTACAACACATGTTTGTTTATCTTGGAAATATTATGCTACGTGGGAGAAGCCACTCACGACAGGTCACATTTTATAGGGTTCCATTTATAGGAAATGTCCCAAGCAGACTGGGATGATGGTGATGGTCGCATAACCTTGTGAAGGTTACACTCAATTGTACAGTTTGAATTGGTGAGTTGTAGGCATGTGCATTTTATCTCCATAAATCTGCTAAAAATTTTAAATAATCTTGAGATTACAGGGAGAAAAAGGCAGTGGCAATTGTTGGTGCATTGACTGTTGCCTTGGCAACCCACCACCAAGCTGACCCAGGCCCTCAGCACCAACTCCTATTTAGATTCTCCCTGCAGAGCACTGATGAGCTGCTCTGTTCCTGATCCTCGGTTTCATGGTGGGGAACGAGCAGGTCACTGATGAGGAGTTGGAGGATGACAGACAGAATGGGGAGGGGCCTCATTTACCACAGCTCTTGATGGCCAACTGTTTAATTTAAATCACTGAAGAGAAAATGGGAGTTCTGCTTCTGGCCAAGAGGAACTGAAGCCCGTTACCCGCCCCCCTGGTCTCCTGCTGAACCACCACCAAAACCTCTGGATGAAACACCACAAGCAAACACCTGAGGTCTCTGGAGAGTCAACTCAACATGCTGGGCTGTGGACGAAGTGACCGCATGGGGAAAGGGTTCTGCATTTTTCCCCTCCTCTCTCACAGCCACACCCCAAGCATGAGCTCCCAGAGCTGTGTGGTGGGACAGGAGCTAACGCTCCCCAAACCCCCCACCTTTCTGAAGAACCGGGGAAAGGGGCCTTTGCAGTCCAAACAATGTGTGAGTTGTGGGGGGCGGTTCTTTGCAGGGATTTTCCCCCTCTTTTCTCTGGTGCTTTGCCCTACAGGCAGACTCTAGTCACAGGGCTGCATGGCGGTAGCAAAGCAGGCAGGTAAAACTCCGAGAGAAACCCCCCCATTCTGGTCAGAGGCCCAAGGGAAAGGGGCACCTCAGAGGCTCCAAAGTGTAGGGATGAAGGGGGAGGACACTGAAGGACAGCCTTATACATACAGGACCCCTCACGAATCCAAGGCTCATCTGTGAGCTGTGCAGGACAGATCCAAAGCAGTACAGCAAAGGTTGTACAATCTCAACTCAGATCTGAACCACTGCCGTCTCTGGAGGAGCGGAATAGACCGTTTTTCCCGAGGACAGAGACGGCCAACAGACACGTGAGAAGATGCTCAACACCACTCATCATCAGGGAAATGTAAATCAAAAACACAATGAGATACCACCCCACGCCGGTCAGAATGGCTAGTATCAGAGAGAAATAACAAGGGGGTGCCTGCGTGGCTCACTCAATTAAGCATCCAACTCTTGATTTTGGGTTAGGTCATCATCTCATGGTTGTGAGATCAAGCCCCGTGTGGGGCTCTGTGCTGACCACGAGGAGGCTTCTTGGGATTCTCTCTCAAAATAAATAAATGAACATTAAAAAAAAACCAAAAAACCAGCAAGTGTTGGTGACAAGGTGGAAAAAGGGGACCTTGTGCACCGTTGGTGGGAATGTAAACTGGTGCAGCCACTATGGAAAACAGTATGGAGGTTCCTCAAAAAGTCAAAATTCCATCACTGGTTATTTACCCAAGGAAAACAAAAACACTGATTCGAAAAGATGCATGGCATCCCTATGTTCACTGCAGCATTATTTACAAGAGCCAAGATACAGAAGTAACTTAAGTGTCCATCGATGGATGGATGGATAAAGATGTAGTGTGTAAATACAAGGGAATATTACTCAGCCACAAAATAATGAAATCTCTCCTCTTATTACATGGATGGACCTAGAAGGTATTATACTAACTGAATAAGTCAAACAGAAAAAGACAAATATCATATGATGTCACAGACGTGGAATCTAAAAAACAAAACAAACGGACAAACAAAAACCAGAAACAGACTCATAAATCCAGAGAGCAAACTGGTGGCAGCCAGAGGAAAGGGGGACCGGAGGAGGAGCAAAATTGCGAAGGAGACTAAGAGGGTACAGAATTGTGGTTATAAAATAAGTCACAGAGATGAAAAAGTAAAAGGCCACTACTATCTCAGACTAACCCCTGGGTAGCATGTGTGTGGGACAGAGCCAGAGAAGCCTAAAAAAATAACCTCTGAAAATTGAGTGGACACTTGAATTACCACCCACAGAAGACAGAACTTCCAGTCTGAACTTGGCCAGGATGACTGCCTATTGAAAACAAAAATCTTAACATTCTCCAGAGGATTATATGATAGGATCCAAAGCAGACACAATGTAACATTCCAAATGTCCAGGATACAGTCCTAATTACTTGACATACCCCGCCCATCGCCCCTGCAAAAATACAAACACAAAAAACAACCAGGAAAATGGGACCCACTCTCATGGGGAAAAAACAAAAAACCCAGATCTGGGGAATCATCAATGACTTCAAAAGCAGCTACGGTGACTATATTCCAAGGAGTAAAGGTACAAATGATAAGAAAGAATGATGTTCTGAGCAGAGACACAGATCTAAGTGGAAATTTTGAACTAAAAATACCTGAAATAAAAACCTCACTGGACGGGCTCAGTAGGAACATGGAGATGACAGAGGAAGAAGGCCGTGAAGTGAAGTTAAATGGATAGTCACGCAGTCTGCAGAACAGAAAGTTTAGGGAAGAAAATGAACACCGCATCAGTGGCTGACAGACGGTATCAGAAGGTCTGACTCTGACATCACTGGAGTTTCAGGAGAAGGGATTAGTGCAGAAAAAGACATCAGAAGAAGTAACGACCGAAACTTCCCAAATTTGGCAGAAGACATACATTTACGGATTTAAATGCTCCGTGAACACCAAACAGAGGTTAAACTGACACAACCACCACCAAGTGGCCTTTTCCTGCAGTCTTCCTCCTGGTAATCTAGTCAAGTTTCTTGCAAATGTGATCATTCCCAGGCCATTAATTCATTTCTGCCTTCATTGAACAGATACATACTTTCATTTAGTTAAAAACACCACTGACTGCAAGAAGCACCGTTACTTCGGGGAACGTGTAAAAATGCTGCCAATTTTCCTGTGTCCTTGTAAGGGGCAAGTCCTGATTTCACAGATGTGAACATGTGAAGAGGAGGGTGTCTTAGAGTAAGTACAAAGCTCTGTTGTTGAGCACTCACCGAGCACTGGACTGACACCGTGGGGAGGAACATGAGTGTCGGCGGTGCTCTGCTACTTCTCGCTCTTCTTGGTTACCAGGAAAGGACAGAGTGCATTCATGAGTCACTGATCCCCAGTGTTAAAACTCTCAAGAGCCACACCTCTCTCTGTCCCTGCTTTATAGCCCTTCTCACCCTAATCCAATCCCAGCTGTTTCCACCCAATCATTCTCTTCAACTTTATCAGATCCTAACCTTTTTCTTCTGGCGAGGGTGACAGGTGAGGTGACCTCTTTCCTTTTTTTCTTTTTTTAATGTTTATTTCTGAGAGAGAGACAAAGTGCAAGCAGGGGAGGGGCAGGGAGAGAGGGAGACACAGAATCCGAAGCAGGCTCGAGGCTCCAAGCTGTCCGCATAGAACCCGACGCGGGACTGAGCTACCCAGGCGCACCACTATTTTTTCCTTTTTAATTTCAGTCTTTCCATCCCCCAGCTTCCTGCCCCCCCCCCACAAGCTCCTTACAAAGTTCCAAACACATTTGCTGATTTCCTTTTGGTAATGAAAACTTATTTTTGTCCTAACCTGGGACAGTTTTATGTATCTTTAGAGTCCACTTCACTCTTAAGTTACTGATAGAGCATGAAGGGAGTGCAGTGGGGATTAAGTTTAAATATGAAAAAGGAGGTTCCAGGTTTTTACAACTGTATTGGCCATTAAGTGACAGCCAAGTACATATAGTTCTCTTCACAGTATTTGACCCCCTATTCCCACTTTTGGAATAAAACATAAGCTGTGCATTTCTAGTGGGATCCTGCTCATAGCTCCTTAAGCCTTTGGGGAACACACACACACACACACACACACACACACACACACACACACACACGACTTCCCTCTACTAATCTGAAAGGCTAGATTCCTTATTCTTTTCTTTTTCCAGACATGTAATTGTTTAACGCCTGTGTTTCAAATTCACTTTGCTTACACGGCCCTTCTGTGCTGGGACTGCCCTGATGAAATGCCACTTTGAATACCCCCTCCTGAATGCCAAACCACTAGTCTGTTCTTTTCACCCCACAGAGACAGAGGATTAAGAAACAAAAAACATAACATTTGTTTCCTAATAAAACGTGGCCAGATCTGCACTTGAAAATGACCAGAGAGGGGCGCCTGGGTGGCTCAGTCGGTTGGGCATCAGACTTCAGCTCAGGTCATGATCTTGAGGTTCTCGGGTCCGTGCTGACAGTTGGGAGCCTGCTTTGGGATTCTGTGTGTGTGTGTGTGTGTGTGTGTGTGTGTGTGTGTGTGTGTGTCTCTCTGCCCTTCCCCTGCTTGTGCTCTCTCAAAAATAAACAAACATTAAAAAAAACTAAAAGAAAAAAAAAATGACCAGAGAGCCATTGTTACCCAGGGCCTCAGCCCCTCTGCTGGCTGATGGGGGTGTAAATGAGGCAGCCCCGCTCCCAGGGGAAATTCGGCCTGGCGGAGCCAGCGGGTCTCCTAACTGACAAGGATACTGTTCCGCCAACAAGGGTCAGGGAGACCTGGCTTTGGCCATGCCACGGCTCACTGGGCGAAGTTGTGCAGAAGGGAGACGCTCTGGACACCGCTGTGGTGTCCCGTGAGCCTCGCCGAACATCTAAGTAAATGCTCACGCTGTAAACAAATTCTGAAGCCTAAGCTACAGTCCGAAACCCTTCCGTTTGGAGGCCCCCAGGAGCCCGGCGCATTTGCTCTCCTGGAAAGCGGGTAGGAGCTACTCGGTCGCTGGAGGGAGATCCTATCAGATGCGCCTGGAGCCTTTGTACAGCTCAGTCTACAAACTCAAACACGGGAGGAAAACTACAACCTGATTGGTTTCATTTGCTGTGCCTCACGTGGGGCCGCTTATCAAGCCTAGTTTTGTTTTGTTTTGTTTTTGAATAGAAAAATGGGACATACACTGAAGAGTTCAATTCTCGAGCTCAGAAATCATCAGCCATTTTAGAAAGCCTTGAGAGGGGCGCCTGGGTGGCTCAGTCAGTTGAGCGTCCGGCTTCGGCTCAGGTCATGATCTCACAGTTCGTGGGTTCGAGCCCCGCGTCGGGCTCTGTGCTGATAGCTCAGAGTCTGGAGCGTGTTTCAGATTCTGTGTCTCCCTCTCTCTCTGACCCTCCCCTGCTTGCGCTGTCTCTCAAAAAATAAATTAAAAAACATAAAAAAAAAAAAAAAAAAGAAAGCCTTGAGAAAAAAACTGGCTTTCAATTAAGCACACTCACATGACCTTTTTGCTCTAAGGGAAGTGGGTAGCAGAGGGGTAAAGGTCAGGAGTTGAAAATATTATTTGACACGATAATTATTTTTGCAAGCTGCTGCTCCGGTGCGGCAGAGAGAGGCCTGGGACTTGGCACGCAGGAGTGCCCGCCTCGAGATCTGATCCCCCCACCGAGCAGCCCACCACCTGCAGCCCGGGGCCGGGCCCGGGGGAGGGGGCGCCGGCAGACCCTGGCCTCTAGCCATGCTACCTCTCTTCGGGGCACTGGATCAGACACGGCAGATAACCAGCCAGAAAAAAGAAAAAAGAAAAAAAAAAAAAGGGAAAAGAAAAGACAAGGGGGAGAGGGAACGGGGAGAGAAAAAGACCTAAAATTTGGACTCAGAGGGTCTTTTCAAACACTTTAATCCTTTCGTGCTGATGGTCCCCGGAGCGTCGCGGCTGGCACTGGACCCTGTACCAGGAAAATCCGACTCCCGAAGCCAAAGCGTTAAAGAGAAGGCTGCTAATCAGCTAAATAGAAACTGGAATCTGTTCCCATCAAGTCCCTCCCCCCCCACCACCAGAGGGACACCACAGTGTTCTGAAATACACTCTTGACATCACTTGGCAGGCGACCCTGTTCTGTTGAACATGATTCAGCCCTTAGGTTATTGTTTTTAATATTAGAAAGTGAGCTTTTAAATGCCAAACGCATTTTGCAGCAGGGGGACAAAAGATATTCCAAGTGGTCTCATTGGACCTTCTACCAACTGTGTCCACCAAATGGCTTAAAAGACCACCTTCCCGTAGTGTTTCAGAAATGAGGCAGAGACCCAGCTCTGTCCAACTATTACCTAATGCAAGACTTTGTTCTCCGCGTTCACCGGGACGGTATTTAAGGATCAGGGCCGAACTGAGGCGGGTGAGGCTGTGGAGTGAGAGTGCAGCGGTGTGAGCAGCAGAGGGAATGAGCGAGAAGAGTGGAGGCGAGGCGGAGGGGTGAAGCCCCTCCAGAAGCTCCTGTGGCTACAGGAGGCGGCCCCTCACTCAGACATACCTCCTGTCCATGTTGCCACTGACCATGAGGTTGGGAGGGCTGTCTCTGAGGTTGACACAAGTGAAGTCTCCGAGGGCATTACCCAGCTTCGAGAGGCAGCGCTCTGCCTCCAGGCTGTACACCAGGATCTGGGAAGGAAGGAAGATACGTGGGTTTGCAGCTGCATACAGTAGGCCTACATCCAACACTTCTCATTCCAGCCACGTCCAGGGCAGGGCCATTAATACCCCCCAGCTCCTATGATAAGGGAGATGATCTGCCGCTTCATTTCCTCACCTTTTCCAGGTACTGGCAGTGTAGGGATATGGCTCTTAGGATGACAAAAGGAAATGCAAAAGAAAAATAAAAGAACATCCAAAGAATCCTCAGGCCAAGGTGCAAAATCCTAGGACACAAAAGATGCCAAACAGGCATAGGAAGGATCCCAGTTTCCTAAGCCTGAAAAAGCAGCATGGAAAATAAGGGTCACTGACTGCTTCTGATTGAGAAGCTGCTTTCTGATTTTCCAAGGTCTGCAGATGAGCCAGCCTGCGTTCTCTTTATTCTTCCCTTCTGTCTGTGGATACCCCGGAAGGTAAAAACAACAGTCCAAGTATCCAGAAAGATAGACACTTAATCACTACATGACCGGTGATTCCTTTAGACTAAACTGAAAACCGACACACACAGTCTTATTCCCAAATATTAAAAAAAAAAAAAATTTTTATTGAGGTATAATGGACATTCCCAAACATTTCTCTCTTCAGCCACTCTCCACTTGCTAATTTTAGGAGGCTCTGTTCTATAAGGTATAGAGGCAAATAAAGTATCCTTGATCTCTAGACAATGTATTCATTATATTTGAACATTTCGTACTCTCTCTCCAGCAAAAAGAAAACAAAAGGAAGATTTATAAGGAATCTTTCTAAAGAATATTTAAGTTTTTTACTTAAAAAAATGTTAGTAATTCAATTAATTAACATTAAATGTTTGCTATGCATTAATCACTGTGGGCAATACTGAACACACAGCCCTTGCCCAAATTCACAAAGCCTCCTCATTCACCCACTCACACACACTCTCTCTCACACACACACCCTCCCCGGACATGCATTCTATTCTGTTGATCATGTGGCTAAAAGTATTGAACTCGGAGGTTTTAATGTTAATAGTGTGTAGCCAGATTCTCCTCCTTCTCACACACATGACAATGATGTGCTTTTTCTTCCCAACCTATACGTTCATCAATTATCAGGACACAAATTCTTATTTCAGTATTGAGAGGCTGATGGTCTCCACCTTGAAAACCGCGATCTCTTCATCAACACCCATTTCTAACAAGTGAATCTTTGGAAATGCTTCACAGGTAAAAAAAAAAAAAAAAAAAAGACTAATACTAATTAACTGTTGTGAGTAGCACCTGAGAGAGGCTGAAAGGAAAGAAGCAATTTCAAAATTTAAACTGCCTTCCTAATCACAAAGACTATGGTAAGAACAAGCTAGGTTTTCTTTTTATTTTCACGCAGTTGAAAATAAGTTTGAGAAAATTCCAACAATTTTAAATGAAAAAATTTCAACAATTCTAAAATACCCCAAAAAAAAGAAAAGTTCTTCCAAGTAAGAAGATAGAAGTAATCAAATCTTCTATCTATAGTGAGTAACCTAAAAGTTGCATAAAATCATCTCCTGGAGGGATTAAAAACAATTCAAACAGCAACCGCATGGTCTCTCATAAAAGTAATTTTCCACGCTTCTGTGTCATAATAGGGCTTTTCAATAGAGTTCTTGGACTCAATTTCTTGTTTTTAAAATAGTTCCACTCCCGTGGTAGGAAGGTAGGCCTGAAAGGTGCAAATGTCCGTGGTAAATCTGGTATTGAGCCCATCTTTACTTTTTCTAGTCTTTTTGACAAGCGCATAGGTCATCTCTGAGCGACACAGGAGCTCTGATACCTCTCCAGAAAGACTGCAAATTCATCATAAAGGCATCAAAGTTCATAGTCAAGAGTCAAGTATTTTCTGAAATGTTTAATAATTCAATGAATCAGAATATCCAAAGAGAACCTTTACCATTAGGGTTAGTTAAAGACCACAGAGATTAGAAAACACATTACCCATCTCTGAGGCGGTTCTTTCCATGTTAAAAGTCCCTTAACGACCTTTACCATTTCTCCCTCCCTCCCTCCCACGCTCTCTCTCTTTTAATAAGGTTGAGCAAATGGGACTTCATTTTATCTGATTGCCACAGACTAGTGAGATTAATTATTCATGCTCACACTCCCCCTCTTGTTAAGACCATGCATTAGACTAATTTTTCTCTTTATTGCCCTAGTTGGGTGAGTCTCAACCCATGGCCACTTGACTCCCTCTCAGAGGTGTACGGATATGCTGGAAAGAAGGACAATACTACCCAGAGCTCAAATCTTGGAGAAAATGTTCTGCATTAATGTGACCGCCGAATCAACAGAAGTTGCTGGGGATTTTTCCTTTTAAGTACCAAGTGTGTGTTACAAAAGAGCCTACATAGTAACTCCGGAGCAAATGTTTATTTTAAGAATGATCTAAAGTGACCCACAGTTTTTGTGCAGAGGTAACCGTGGGATGGGCGGTGTTGCAGCCAGGGGACACTGGGTGGCTCTCCCTCTTTGGCTTCCAGGCAGATCGAGGGGACACCGATGGAGGCAAGCACGGTTGAAAAAGAACTTCAGCAGAAAGTTTTTTCCTGTGTATTTTTCTTCTTCCTAGAAACCTTAAAGTATTTTCATAAATCCTAGCCTTAGAATCTGAACTTTCAATTTTGTCAACTATTCAGATGTCTTTGAAATCCTTTTCTTAAACAAAATCTATGCTTTTTGATTTCAAACATAATAGATCTTGTAACAAATTCTAACATAAGAGAATCACACCAGGAGTGGTAACCTTCTGTATGTAGGTCAAGCTCAGAAATAGCTGCACTTCATTCAGCAGTCCAGTATACACTGCTAGACGTCTTCTGACACAGGTCTGCCTCGTGTGTGTGTAAAACTGTTTGTTCCCCTGAATGGGATTATTGTTTTACAACTTTTTTTTCCTACTTAAACAACACGAGAGTTCTTTCCTTAGTATCTATAGGTAAATCTTGTTCTTTTTAATGGCTGCGTTGAATTTCTCTGTGGATGTGTAATTTCACACTGATGGCTATTTGGGTTGTTTCTAAATTTTTACACAATGTAATTCGTTCAACAGCTAAGTCAGCAGATATTGATCAGTCATCTTCTTTGCAGTCGGTACTGGAATGGACGGGGACGGCGGATGACACGCAGAAGCCTCAGCCTGCTGCCAGCGGCAACGACCCACCTCTTCACCAGCTGGTGCACGGTCACCAGCTGGCCTGCTCCTGGGTCCGTGGGACCGCCTCTCTGAGGAGACCCACCTTACAGCCATGTCTGACATCTGGTGTCATAATGGCAGGGGCGGCTGGGTAGAAGCAGGAAGGAGGGGGCGGCCACAGGGCCAACATCTGGGATGCCCCCGTGCATGGGGCACCTTCCAGGTGGGACCCAGAACATTTAGTGTGCCCTGGACTGGCTTTCCAACCAAAGCACGAGCTGACAAATGGCTGCTGTCCCTGCAGTGGGGGAGGTCCTTGGCCACCTAGTAAGAAGTGCGTATCACACTGCAGAGGTTTCCTAAATCTGCGAATGCTGTTCCCCTCATCATGAAACAGGACCCAGCTGCATATGGGAATCACTACGAAGAGACCATAGAGCCTTGTAGTCCCAGACTTCTGGTCACGCACTGATGAATGAAGAAAGGAACTCCATTTGTGTTTTGATTTTAAACTTAAACAGTAAGTCCTCCTCATACTCCTCTGTCAAAGGCATCACTCCAACACCCACCTGAGCAGCTGGCCCGCCTCCCCAGGACCCCAGCACTGCCTTTCCCGAAAGGTGAGGATTGGTCAGAACGCTTCCTTACAAGACAGTGGCATTTAAAAAAGCATGGTGAATTAAAGATCACTTGTCTGTTGCACGGGGGAGGGGCAGAGAGAGAGAGAGAGAGAGAGAGAGAGAGAGAGACGGAGGATCCAAAGCTGACAGCCCGACATGGGGCTCAAACCCACAAACTATGAGATCATAACCCGAGCCAAAGTCAGATGCTTAACCAACTGCGCCACACAGGCTGCTATTTAAAAAAAGGTAAGGCACAAAGAGAACAAAAGGCTGGGAGATGCTGGGCTGAGAGAGTCCAAGATAAAAGGCATGGGGGTGGGCATCTGACTGAAATCTTTGGAGGTGACAGTCTACCTTCTTTCTTTGATTCCCTAATAACCCACCCCCACCACTGCCACACACACTTTGCTCTTCTGAGGGGAGCAAGTCATGGTAAGAAGCCAAATTCTAGAGTGTAAAGAAAACAGTCCTCACGTTCTCTCCACTTCCATCCCAACCAGCCTTATTTTGTGCTCCCTCTGTGGCCCGTGGCCGAGTTCATCTCCTCTCGTCGGTACTGAAGGTATTGACTGCCCACGCACTTCAGCTGGGGTTCCCGAGGTGCCATCCTGAACTGCACATCAGCTTCTCCTTCTCAGACCCGTGGTTCTCGAACACGACACTGATCCGGGCAGGCCAGCTGAGGCTCTGTTACCAAGCACCATGCCACATGCTATAAAACACTGTCCCAGACTTAGACCCCTAGTTCCTTAGGGAGGAAATCCTATCATTCATTCCAGCAGCACTGATCAAGGGCCCAGCATGTGCTTGGAGACTAACTGATTGATACATGGCACTGGCAATACCTGGTGTTAGGCATCCGGACTGGTACATGGTATCCGGTAACCACATCTGGTAATTCACAAGAAACAGGCAGCTACACCTTTTTTTGCTTGACACATTCCCCCATTTCCGGATGCCTAATCCTGCTGCTGGCTTGTACAAAGAATTACTTCACCCTACTCATACAGAAGGAGGTTCTGCAGACCCGTCTCCAGACTATCCAGATTCTAGAGCACTCCAACCGTAGCCAGGCTAAGGTTTTACTCTGACAACACAGCAGACTAGGATATGTGGAAAACCCTCCTGTTTACAAACACTGAACATTCTGGATAAGACTCAGTCTATTAAACATTCCTCAAACATTCTGTTTAACTCCTGAGAAATCCGAGAAATTCGGAGGAGCCAAAAACGAAAAGGGCGCTAAAACCAGAAGAGGAAGTGGCACTCGTGTCAGGGGCTGCTCTGAGGATCTCTGCCAACGTCGGGAGCCTAGGAGATTGGGCAGACAGGAGGCACATCGTCTGGCCAGCTCAGAGGGGAAACACCGGAGCCGAGATGTCTGCCTATTGCTGGGGCCCTGGTATGGATGGGTACACTCAGTAAAAAGCAAACCAGGGGAGAAGCCTATCCGTTGGCAAATAGAGGCTCCCTGAAAACTTGTTTCTGCCTCAGGCTCAGCTCAGGATAGAAGCTGCTGGGCCTGGGTCTGCCTCACGCAGGCTCAGAGTTTGAATGTGTGCTGCCTGCAAGGCCCAGAGCACCCAGGTGGCTCAGTCAGCTAAGCATCCAACTCTCTGATTTCAGCTCAGGTCACGATCTCACGGTTGGTGGGATCGAGCCCCACGTTGGGCTCTGAGCTGACAGCCTGGAGCCTGCTTGGGATTCTCTCTCCCACTCTCAAAAATAAACATTTATACTACTTGCAAGGCCCCAAATCCCCCCGGCCTAGTCATTGGAAGTATTTACAGGTTGGTAACACGTCTCCTGGCAGCTGGCAGGGTCTTCTCAGGAGGAAGACCCTCTCAGCCCAGGCCCCTCAGGAAACCTACAAATTGCTTTCCTTTTCTCCGCCATTGTGGTATGTGCGGTTGACGGCTCTCTCTGTGTCTTCTCACAAGACTTTCAGGATCAAGCAATTCCTGGCCAAGAAACAAGAGCAGAAATCGTTCTATTTCCCAGTGGATCCAGATGAAAACTAGTAATAAAATCAGGTACAACTCTGAGAGGAGACACTGGAGAAGAACCAAGCTGCATCTACAAGGGGTTGCACCTGAGATGGCACACACATTTATGCTGCATGAAGGCCACGTGCCCTATCCTGTCACTCTGTAAACTTCCTTACCACCTGAACAAACAGACATGTTTTATCGGGGAAATCATTTTTGTCTGTTACTATGCTTCTGCACCAGTAGGTTGGTTCAGTAATAAATATCTGAGACCTTTTGATTCGGGGGGGAGGGGGCGGGGGGGAAGGAAACCTACAAATCAAGATCAGCCAAAAACAAGCTCATAATAAAAAAAAAAAAAATCCCAAAGTGGGGTGGGGAGAGGGGAAACAAACCACAAGAGACTCTTAAGGACAGAGAGCAAACTGACAGTTGATGGAGGGAGGTGGGTGGGGATGGGCTAGATGGGCGTTACCGAGGCACTTGCTGGGATGAGCACTGGGTGTTGTATGGAAGTGATGAATCACTGAACTGTCCTGAAACCAATATTACACTGTATGTTAACTAAAATTTAAATAAAAAGTAAAAATAAATAAATAAATAGATAGATATTTATGAGGCTCGAAAAAAAAAATCCCAACTACAGAAAGAAACTCATCATAAATGAGAGGTAGAAAGCAAACAGAATAATTAGACTTCCAAGGATATCAGATGTTTATGAGATAAAATAAAAACGTATGCTGAAAACATTTATAGAAATAAAAGGGTGAGGAGTCAAAAGCAGCAAAGCCACCTCTGGAAAAACAAAACAATCTCTAGAAATCATAAAGGCACTGGATGAGCTAGAGAACTAACTGAAGTCCAGGAGAATTCCATGAACTGAAGACAGATTTGAAGACTTCACTTAGAATGCAACACAGAGAGGGGCAGAGATGGAAAACGTGAGTGAACAGCGAACAGCACAGAGGAGAAGACAAAGCTGGTCCAACACACATGCACCCTGAGTTCCAGATGGGAAGCACAGACAGGATGAGGGAGAGGAAAATTCTGACAGTGGCTGAGAATGTTCTACAGCTGGAAGGGAGGAAGCACAAGAGACCCCAATGGGAGAAATAAAAGGCCAGGCCCACCTAGAGACATCAGAGAAAGGAAAGTAAGACGAGGAAAAGATCTCCAAAGCAGACAAAAGAAGAGAAAGAGTCCTGAGCACAGCGACCCTTAGACTGAGAGCCAAGCTCTCAGTGGCCCCAATGGAGTCAAAACCAATCGTCTCTCCAGAGAGCTGAGCACAGAGGACTGTCAACCCACAGTTACAAAGGACCAGCAACACTACCTCAGGCTGAGGCCGAAAAAAAAGAGGTTCTTGGGTAAAAGCACAGAGAACTCCTGCACCTGGGAGACCCTCACTAAAGGAATTTCTCAAGAATATACTTTTGGAAGATGGAAAATCATTCTAGAAAAAAAGGTCTGCTGAGGTGCTGGAAGGAACGGTGAGCAAAGATTCAGGTAAATGTGCTTAAAAGAATGCAAACACCAACTACCCACAATGACAGTGCTGACTTGGGGCTGGAGAAGTAGTTCAGACGACCTCTGGTCCTTCTTATTCCAGACAAGAGCCGCGGGCCAGCGCAGGGCACCACAGCCACAAATCTGCCGACGCCCAGGGGACCCTCCGGCACTACGGTCTGCAGTGGACGGGTACTTCCTGGAGACCTGTGCCGTGTTTGGCACATGGGAGGGACTCAATATGGATCTGATGAACGGATGAGTGAGTGCTACGCGTCTTGGCCTGCGTCTACCAATCCCGGGCCCACGGCACGCCGGCCTACAGGAGAGGTCCGCTCCTCGCGTACAAATGAACACGTTAAGTCCACTGGCTTTTCCACTCACAGGCAACATATTGAGCTGTTTCCCAGGTGGGAGGTACAGTCCATGCAGTACGGCTCTTGAAGTACAAGACTAGTGATGCCCGTTTCAAACAATACAAAAGGTACTGGAGGAAGAGACTTCTCAGTCTTTGGGGTAGACGGCACTCGTGTCAACGACCCCAGTAGCTGTCCTGACCCAACAGAAATATGACCTGCAAAAATGTGGTTAAAATTTCACTACAAAACAATGCAGGGCCTGTGTGTTCCTACTCACATGCAAAGCTAAGTGAACAGCCTCTATAAATTCACAGATGAGCTAAGATTTAAAAAAAAAACAAAAACGAGGAAGACAGACAATGGGGAGGGAGGGGGGGACCTAGTGAGAAAAGAGTAAATCATACACAAAACAGCCAATAAAAAAATAAAAAAGCAGTTAATATACATGAATAATGGATGTCTGATTTAAAAGCAGTTTACTCCGATATGATGTAATTTTTGACAATCAGCCAGAGAGACTATTTTGTAAGTCCTTGCCAGAGAGAAGTCAGAGCGAGAGGCTTGGTAACGCGGCAGATCTGTGAACATGTGCGAAATGACTTTCACCAGCAGCCCAAAGGTGACTTTGTGTTGGCAAACAGAAACTTGCCTCTCAGGTGCACTTAGCGGCAGCAACCAGCAAGACGCAAGCCTCGGAGAAACGGGCCCCCGACACGAGCGCAGGCCCCCGAGGCGTGGCACCCCCTCCACGGTTTCCATGACATGCTCCTGGCACGGGCCACGCTCACACGCAGCACAAAGGGAGCAGCAGCCTGGGCTGCTTTCATGTTTAAGTTTTAATTGGAGTGACAAGCCCACAAGGCCAAGATATCTCAGGGATGGGAGCATGTTGCTGAGAGTCGCCAGGCGCTGGGTAGGCAAGGCCCGTGTGCGCTCCCCGGCACCACGTGCCAATGCACCTGCAACCCCCACTGTTCCAGGACTGGACCCTGCCTGGGAAGGCACTGCCAGTCACCGGCTGTGCCAGGCGCAGGGCTTTGTGGGGCGGGCAGATGTCTACAAAGGACCAGCTCGGGGCCAACCCAGCACCTATTGTGACCTAAACCCGAAAACAACCCAGAGAGCAAGAGTAAGCTCGGGGGAAAACGCAGGCAGATGTAACCCAAATCTCTCTCTCTCAGCCCTACACTCGTAGATGCTGGAAATAATAACGGTGGGTCTACTTTATGAGTTGAGAATACGGCTCTCAGTTTTGCTTCAGGGCTCATTCTAGACAATCTCTGTCCTGGTGCTCGAAGAAAGAACAGAGAGGTGGCCACAAAGAACTGGATAAGGGGCACATGAAATCAACAGGACACGTTCCTCGTCAGAGCAGTCAGCCCAATGAAGGGATTATACTGGTTAGACAGACGTATAACCGAAGGCTGAAAATCCCGCGCCCTCCTGTTCCGTTCCCAACGAAGTGCACGGCCAGTTTCAAAGCGCTTCACAAATATTAGCCACATGTAACTGATCACAGCCCCCGTGAGAAAGAAAGTTACCACATCTCTTTCATGTAGGGAAGAAAAGGGAGGCTGCAGACTCTGAAATGAATTCTTCAAAATTATAGGCTGCTTAACATTATTTGTCCCCTCGGAAGATCACAAGTGAGAAGATCATCACGTGAAGGTACATACACACAAGCCAAGAGACTTAACGTCGTGCCTGAGTTCAGGCTATCACAGTGACTCGGTTCTCAAGTTTCCTTGGAGGAGCCTGGAGACTTCTGGTTTGGCCCCAGGACAAAGGCCTTGAAGGGGGCAGACAGGCAAGAGTGTGGCTAAAATCAGATCACAGACCCAGGACGGCTGACGGAGGAGGGCCGACAACTGTAGTGAGCGATCGGCCGTTGGCGCAGGGCAAGCAGTCCACCCCACCAGTGAGGCTCACGACTGTGCCCACACGTGTTCTGTACATAAGGAATACTATAAATAGCAGCTGTTAAAAACAATCCTGATATTCCTTTCATATAACTCCTTTCAGAGTATTCTACGTGATGCTCACAGCCACCAAAGAGGAAAATAGATAACTACAGCTGCCTACATTTTATACCTGAAGAAACGGAGGCCTAGAAATATTTGAATAGCTTGCCCCAATCACACAGGTGACAACAGTAGTCAAGGACACAGCAGGCAGAGCCCAATCCGTCCCATCCCTACGTCAGTGTCTGCCACCGTATCATAATCCTTTCTGGATTCCGAGAAAAATGGTTATTAATAACGGCTATTGCTTACAGTGTTCTCTTAGGTGCAAGAAGCCCACCATGGCACAGTCTCTCACCTGATGCCCACAGCCCAATGTGGTGGGACCATGAGGAAACGGGGGTGTGGAGAGGTCAAAGCATCTACACAGTCAGGAGGTTTGGGGACCAGGATACAAACCTTGGTGGCAGGTCTCCAAGCTGATGCTCTTTAAACCTCTACCCCAGGACGCACAAAGTATGGCCTCTGGACGAGTAGCATCACAGCACTCGCTCGACATGCAGACCCCCCGACTCAGAAGCCTTGGGGTAGGGTGCAGAGATCCATATTTCTATGGCCCTGGCATCTAAGGACCCCCGCACTACACCTATACGGCCTCCCAAGCCAAAAAAAAGTCTCCACCAGGACAGAATTGTTACTCAACTATAAAGGCTCACTTCCTGCCTCGCAGCTGATGCCAATCTGGTTAAGAATAGTGCTGGGCAGTAACCATACCAAAACGTGAGATTTACACCCATGTACCACACAAGCCAGAGAAGAAGGGTATGCACTGAGAGCCAGACATCAGTACGGCTCCTTCTGGTAAGTGGGACTCTGGATGGACCTTTCCTAAAAGGACATGGGGAGACAGGAGGAGAAGAGGGAACGCTACTCTTCCCTGAACATGGCATATTCTGGATCGAGGTGGCCTCACTGGAGCAAGGGGCTCGTCCTGGACGGAAACCTGACTCCCCAAGGTCTTGAGGACCAGGCTGAAGGCCGGCAGCAGGGCTTTACCCACCGTCCTCAGCACGCAGCCATCGCTCTGGTAAAACCGGACAGGGACCACGAGGACGCAGGCTGATCGATGGTGTAAGAGTGCAGTGGCGGGGAGAGGGTGGACACGAGTGAGGGGGGCCTGGGGAGCAATTACCTTCGTGTCATTTTTGTCAACATGAGACAAGAGTTCACACCGCAAGGAAACTCTGCAGCACAATGAGGCCACCCAGGAGCGTAGACAGAGCCCCAGCCAGCGGTCCTGCCCTAGAAAGATCCAAAGGATCTGGGCAGTGAAACTGGTCCAGATCCAGTCAGTTGGTGCCTTATCAATGGACGTTTCTGGAGCAGGAGAGCTGAACAGAGGCTGGGGCCCACATGCCAACAGACCTGCTTTCTGCCTGCCGAATGGTTCAGATGATTCCTGGCCTCGGGTTTTGTTTTGTTTTGTTTTTGAAACAGTTATCATCTTACAATTCTGTAAGGTAGAAACCTACTGTGGGTCTCACTGGCTAACATCCAGGTGTCAGCTATGTTCCCTGCTGAAGCCTAGGGAGAATCTGTTTCCTTGCCTTTTCCAGCTTCTAGAAGCTGCCCACACTCCCTGGCTCTTAGATCCCTTCCTCCATATCAACAGAGGTCAGGACCTTCTCATGTGGCATCACTCCGCCCTCCTCCCCTGCCCCCCTCTTCCACTTTGAAGGACCCTGGCGATTACACTTGGCTCCACCAGATAATCCAAAACAATCTCCTTAATTTATGGTCAAGGGACTGGCAACCTTACGTCCAGCTACAATCTCCATTCCCCTGTCACGTAACCTAACCATTCACAGGTCCCAGTAATGGTGGACGTTTGCTGAGGGGCACTCTTGGATTCCTGGCCTCGTTGGGACACACCGTAAACCTTGTAACTCATCTCAAATTCCTTAATTTGGAATGTGATCAAACTTTCCTTTACCCTGCAAATTAAAACACACAGAGAGAATGCTTAAAAGAATAACTTTGTGTCCATTAGGACTCATCTGCAACTCAATAATTTATCATTATTAACCCACTCTAACATGACGCCTTACAGGAGACTGAAGAGCTGAGTGAATGAATAAATCATACTCCATCTATGGATTGAATAAAAAGCAAAGTTCACTAATTTGTAATATTTTGCTAGTCTAGCCCAAGCTGCTATGCATACTTGAAAAGAGTAAAATATCTTAAATATTCTGAAATTCCACTCACACAGGTCATTTTCTGTGTGCCTTCTTTCTCCTACTCTCTGCCACACTACCCATTGGTTTCAAATGTGTGTGTGTGTGTGTGTGTGTGTGTGTGTGTGTGTATCAAAAGCCTGCAGCCTGTTCTACGGTGTTATTGTGTTTACTTCTAGAGCAAAGACAAACATTTCCAATAGGCCCCCCCCTTGATCTTTATTAACTTAAAAACAAGCTAATTTCTAACCCTAACAAAACCTAGTTGCTGCTTGGGCCATATTTCCTCCAAGGCTGATCTGTGACAAAGAGACCAAAGCCATACCTATTTGTGTGGTCAAACACAGAGGTCAACTCCAAGTTCGCACTCTTCCATGGGTGCGGAATGGAAACCAGGATGGAGATTCCACGTAAATAGTCAGGAAAGCCATTAGAAAAATCAGGCCCTATTGATAGATCTGTAGATCTTCTTTGGAGAGGTGAAGGGGAGTAAGAGGCACAAACTTCCAGTTATAAACAAGTCATGGGGATGAGAAGCAGCACAGGAAAGGCAGTTGGCAATACTGTAAATGCACTGTATGCTGACGGATGGTAACTACACTGACTGTGGAGAGCACAACACAACGTACAGAACTGCTAAGTCACTATGTGGGACAGCTGAAACCAATACAGCTGTACGTCAGCTGTATTTCAACTGAAAAAGAGAGAGGAAAAAAATTAGGCCCTAAATAAAATCCTAAGCTAATTCAAGAGGCAAAAGAGAAGAAAGGCAACCATGATTATATACCTCGATGTAATCGTCTTGTAATCTTGCCTAGAGCTTCGAGAATACTGGTCAATGTTTCTAAAAATTCAAAACTGATACAAACGTCACTGGCATACAAAAATCATACAAACATGAGTGAAGACAAGGATGTGTAAGACACGGCGCCAGCCGTCCAGCCGTCCAGCCCTCTCCGATGAGGCTCCGTGTGTCAGAGGTTTCGACACAAAGTGACTCAGCGTTCACACTAACTTACTCCATTCGTTCTGCAAGAAGCTAAATGGGTCCATCCCTTATCTATTCCAAATGTATTCTTCCAAAACAGAATCTCGGCCGGCACCACAGACTGCTGTCACTACAAGTACAGCTCCAGCCCGGCCCTGCACCAGCCCTCAGGCCCCTGTGTGCCAGCTGGCCTGCACCACCCCTACGCTGCTTCCCCCCTCCCCGAACCCCCTCCTCCAGGCCTGATGCCTCGGCCTGGATTTGCACCCGGCCCAGGCTCTCCTGAAGAACTCCCACTTGACCTAAAGCTGGGGGGCAGGAGGGGAGGGAGAAAACTGACAGTGCTGAGCACCAGCTGGGTGCAAGGCCCGCTACCTGTCTTTCCCAGATCTCCCTTTCCAATCGGGGAACCTGAGGCATGCAAGTAACCGGCTGCAGGCTTGTCTGACTGCAGAGCCCTTGCGGAGCCCCCAGTGGATACAGCACTTCCCGAATGGACCTGACAACCCTTCCCCTGTGTTTCCCTTCTCCGACTCTATCACTCCCTCTCAGGCATGGTTTGGGACCGCCAGAGACCCTGAAGCCCCTTAGCTCCCGTGAGCAGCAGTATTCCAAGAAATGGTTTTTGCAGAATCGCCTGCCGCAGCCACGCAAGATATCAGAGGCAGTCGGGTCCGAATATATATATATATATACACACACACACACACACATATATATATATATATATATACACACACACACACATATATATATAATATATATGTTACGTATATGTATTATATATATAGTTAAAGCTTCTAAGGTGAGAGTGAAAAGAATATCTGCCATTTACTTTGTAAACTTTAAATCTTAAATCAGTCACCCGGCTTGTGAAATACCAAGCTTTTATTCTCTGGAATAGAGCCTTGAGCAGAAGATAGATCTCATATCCTGGCGTAGGTATGAGAGAGCGGGGCCCCAATATACAGCGCTGCGTGTCAGATTCCAAAGGCTCTCTGAGACAGATCTTTCAACTCGTGACGAGTCCAAGTGACCAATCCAGAGTCTTTTCACGTCCACGTACAGGGAATGATTATCATAGGAGACGTTAGCAATTATTTTCCAGTGTGATGTAAGCTGAAGCAGCAGCGCCAAGCCAGCGTCCTTGTCAGACACACTCCAGCCTTCTGGATTACTTCACTCACGTCGCCCTGATTAGGATGCGCGCCGCGTGCTGCTTCATACGATCTGGCCTCGAATGCCAAGTACTTCAGAACTAAATCAGGAAATATGTCCAAATACGTAGAATGACGCTAAGAGCCCTAAGTGGGTCTCTCTCTCCTTTATGAGGCATGAGACTCATCATCAACATAATGCTCTTAAATGAGGCATTTCTATCTTCTAACCCTCTACCTCCGAGAGCAAAATTTAATTCAAGCAGCAAAAGAATTAATAAAGACAATAGGGTATCATAAATACCATTCTCATGGAGGAAGTATTTTTGACAGAGTCAGGAAATGTGAGACATAAAAACAAATCTTAGAGGGATGTTAAGGGGTGATACCGATTTTCACACTGCCGTACGATGGAGAGGCCAGAGTACTCGCCATCACATTTGTTTTCCTTCAGTCACTTGGCAAAGGCTACCTTTCAGGCCACTGATGCCACTGAAGTTAAGAGCCCAAGAAGGCGATATCAAAACTCTGGAGCCCGTAAGTCTGGGGATCCTTGCACACAGGCAAACCAAGACGTACCGGGGCGCACTCTCTCTCTGAACCTTCCCACCTGAGCTGGGAACGGCTGAACAGCAAGCTGTGTGTACAAGCCTTTTCTTTTTTCCTTTTTAATGTTTTTAAAAGTTCATTTATTTGAGAGAGCATGTGAGTTGGGGAGGGGCAGAGAGAGAGAGGGAGAGAGAATCCCATGCAGGCTCTATTAGGCCCAGCACGGAGCCCGATGCAGGGCTCAAGCTCACGACCGTGAGATCACGAACTGAGCTGAAATTAAGAGTTGGACACTTGACCAACTGAGCCACCAGAGGCTCCTACACAACTCCTCTTAAGACAAGATGCATTTCTGCTATGTTCCGTGTTTCATTTCCTTAGGAGACTACGCCTATTAAGAGAGCTAGGTTCTCGACAAGGGCCAATTTGTTGAGGTCTATGCAGAATGCCATGGTCATGCTCCAATGCCAGGAACACAACTGGTGCTCTGTAACTCTCTGTGCCGAGCACACGTCCGGCTGGCTAGCTAGATGTGTGAGTGGATGGATTCGAACCATTATTACTTGATGCTCAGAGAGCTCTGCTGCCTCTAGAATGCTGACGTGATCATCATATGGTGCAAGGATGTTCTCCAGCTAAACAGAAATAACACTTCTGCAACACTTCTACAGGTTAGGGAAATTCTGGTTGCTGACTCAAATTGTGTATCAGCATTTGGACTTCACTGTCCACTTTGATCACAGTTAATCAATAACGGATTATAGCTAAACCCCAGTTCTGTATCAGTACAAACGAAGATAAACCAAACTCTCTGTTCTCATAAAGCCTTCATCTGAATCTGAAATAGGCCAGAGGCACACACACGAACCCCCCTGTGTATACAGCGCAAGGCAAACTCTATTGGTAATAGTCTCACACCAACCTAATAAAATGTGCTGGGCCACATGCAGCCAGGCCACAGCACAGATGTAGCCAAAACATGGTGCTCACAAGCACAGTGACCCTGAGCACCGCACATGAGGCTGTTTGGGAATTACGATATTACATTATGAAACAGCAGGAGGACACTAAAACCTCACAGAGCCACCCACAATGTGGCTTAATTCACACAGAGGTGTCACGGGACAATTTCAATTCCTAAAAATGCACGGTATTCTCAGGAAGCAGGCAATCCATTAAACGTAGTCAGACGGGAAGTGCTGTCTCCTCAAAACTGAGGGAAGTTTCATAGGGCAAGCTTGGCTTCCCTCACGTTCCAGTGGGCGGCATTCATGTCGGAGAAACGGCTCCACACAAAGTTATTACCACACTACGAACAACAACCGGCTATCCACCCACACAAGCGTTGGAGGGTTTGAAGCCACACTCACAAAATATTTGGATGACTAATGTTACCGTCAGATTTCGAAGAGGTTGTTAAACACGCTCTTGTAGCGAATTTACTTCCACTCTTCATTTTAAAACCCTGATGAAAAATACCAGGTAACCACTTATTTGAGGGACTGTAAACTTTTAAAAATGGATTTTCATAAAATCAATGGATTAATCAGCTGATTCTTATAATCAGTGCTTTTAACTGGGTTGGGAAACCCAAAAGGCAGCCGAAACAGCACTTCCTTACCTCAATATCAGAAGGATGCATCCGGTCTAATTTTGAGCTGAACTATCCCTTTACCGGTTTCTCAAATATATCCACTCATGTAAGTCAAAGAGAAAGAGGACCTGCCTATGAAAAATTTATTGAAATATGACAAATTTAAACCAGGCTAGTGCTAAATATAACTATCACCTCACTACGCTGAGAACTTGAGAAATGAGATAACCAAAACCTGAAAGTGTGATGGATGAAAACTTAGAAAGCAAACAGTCTCTCTTCGCTCAACAAATGAGCTCAGTGGGAACCAGAAAAGAAGGTGTTCTCAAAGCCTGAGAAAGGAAACTGCCTTAGGACACCAAACGCTGTCCCCTCCCGCACCTCCTGGGGAGGGAGTTCTCCCACCACTGAATGTGCTCAAACGAAACAGGCCAACCGGGGCACAAAGGGGGTCTGTTGTCACAGTGAGGTTTTGATAAGCCACACACACTTTCTGCCGCTTTATGCATCTTCCTCAACGAAGAAGAGGTCCCAGGAATCCAGGATGCTCCCATTCTTTGAGCACTCGCTAAACTGCCAAGTCAGTGATCATCTAGATGACTGAGACCTGACCTTACAGAGGACTACACGGAGGGGAAACAGTATGGAAAAACCACGACCAGAGGCCACACTTCAAGTACGAGGGGAGGAAGTGCAAGCGCCATGATGGTAATGCTCACACGCCAGGCACCACGCTCAAGGCTTTACAGACAGGCTTTCATTTAACCCTGCAGTTATACGACGTGGCCACTGTTCCGGACTCCCTGGGGCATCAAGAGGGTTAAGCACCCTGCTTAAGGTCACACAGGGCAGGTCACTACGGAGTTGGTACTGAAACCCAGGCCGTGCGCATCCAGAGTCTGGCTCTGCCCCAGTGCAAGAGCTGCTCTGTGCAGGAGGGCCTCCTTCCTGCAGGGGAGGGTGTTGTCGGGAGCCGCCGACGCACGGAAGTTCCTTCCCAAGGACCGTACCCATGGGCAGCAGGGTCAAGAGCAGGCAAATTGGGGAAAAACAAAGCAAAAAAATTAATAAAAAAATGGAATCCCTTTCTCCCCTGATTCCGCTGGAAGAGAAAGAGTTCTATAAATCGGCTTTAAGTCTAAATACTCGGCCTACAGTCAGGATAGTAAAATGCTGGGCAGCGATGAAATGTAGTCACCACGGAGAAAATTTCAATTAAAAACTTGTCTCCTTAATTCTGGCTCTGGGTTTATCAGAGGCGCTTTTATGTGCTACTGGTGAGCATACAAATTTTGCAGCAACCCTTTCAGGGGGCAATTTGGCAATGTCTGTCACCATCTTGAGCGCACATACCTTCTGCCCAGGCAACACTCTGCTAGGAATCTACCCCAGAGATCGACCACACGAGGACTTGCAAAAGTCGCATTACGCACCGTAGCACTGTCTGTAATCGCCGAAGCACTGGAAGTGACCTAAATGCCCACCAGTGAGGGCGCTGGACAAACACTCACTGGAATCCCAGGGAGAGGGGGGCATGGCACGTGCAGACGTGAATGCTCTCCAAGGCACATTACTGAATAAAAACGTTGGGTACAGAACAGTATGTATACTACGATCTCATTTCCTCAAAGATGTTTTTTTGGTGTATAAATGTACCTATAAACACATTAAAGTTTTCTTGATGGATACCTAAAAAATGCTTCATAGTTTCTTCTGTGGAATGGGCCTGGGGAAGGGAGGACAAAGAAGACAACTACTTTTCATTTTATAACCTTTAAAAGTGTTTGAGGTGTGTTTTTTTTTTTTTTTTTACCATGCTACATATATATGATCTGAATGCATCTTAAAAATATATAGTATCAGAGAGCTTAATTTTTTAACTGCCTTCTAAAAAATAAAAATCGATGTTCTTTTTTTGTTAATTATGCATCTTACTATTTCTGTACCTTGTTTCCTTCATACACCCATCCCAGACTCTTCACACCAAAAGCAGCCTGGTTGGCTGAGACATCCAGACATGTGACGGGCTGGCCATAGACGTAATGGAGGGTTCTGGCAGAGTCTTCAGCTTTTAGCAGGTATACCAGATCTCCAGCTGTGGCCACTGCCACAGAATACCTTCCGGTATCTGGAACGATTTCGAGGTAGTCGACCTGTGAAAGGGGAAGAGTTACACCCATCAGGTCTCACCTCCAGCTCATCCTTACTTGGTCAGAAACACCCGATGCCTCCCGTATGTCAATAAGACCAGCGACTTAACAGAAAAAGATGGGCAAAGAGCCAGTTCATAGGAAAGGAGAACTCAGTTCCTACACTAATAAAAAGATGCTCTTTGTAAAAGAAACACACTAGGTTCCTAATAAGAGAAATACAAAGTAAAAATTTACCAAGATACCATTTTTCCAGTCATAGCAGTAAAGATCCCTTAGCTTGATAGGACATTGGTTTGGAAGTAGGGGGGAGACAGCCGTATTTGTGGATCCCACGTATGGCTGGTGGGATGCAGTCCGGTCCCACTTCTCTAGAGGAAACTGTGGCAATATACATCACGATGTCAAACACATGTAGCTCTGAACCAGCAAGTCAGTCCTAGGAATTTACTTACCAATAAACACACACACACACACACACACACACACACACACACACACACACACAACATCTGCGTACAAAGTTATTTGCTGTAACACTATGCTGTCATAGCTAAAACCTGGAAACACCTAAACATGCCTTACTAAGGGACTCACAGGAATACCATGTAGTCACAGAGAAAAAGCATGCTACAAATGGAATCATCTCCAAGATAGATCTGGGGACAAAAAGCAAGGAAGGAGAGTAACAGGATTCACAGTGTGTTAATGTGTGTGGAGGGGGGCAGAGGGGACATAGGGTGTGCGTGGCGTGTGCGAGCATAAATCTGCTAAGGACGGCTGCCTTCAAAGAGGGAACAGAGTTCTCCAATAGGGTGGGAGAGAGATTTCTCCCTGTAATTTTTAAATTCTGAAGCATGAGGATGTAAGACCTACTCAAAAATTAAAAGTTTTCAGGGCGCCTGGGTGGCTCAGTTGGTTAAGCGTCTGACTTCGGCTCAGGTCATGATCTTGCAGTTCATGGGTTTGAGCCCAACGTCAGGTTCTGTGCTGACAGCTCAGAGCCTGGAGCCTGCTTCAGATTCTGTGTCCCCCTCTCTCTCTCTGCCCTTCCCCCACTCGTGCTCTGTCTCAAACAAAAAAAAATTTTTTTTAATTAAAAGTTTTCTTTTTTCCCTTTTACAAGAAACTGAATAAAATCCACTCGGTTCCCAATTAGCAAAATTCACATTTTAACATTCTTGCAAATAGCAGAAATGTGCAGCTAAAAGGCTAAAAATAGTGGAGTTATCTGTCCTCTGCTGGTTTCCAGGTCACTGAGGGTAGAAAGGCCACCAGGAGCACTTTGACACCACCGCCATGGCACTCCTGACCGCAGAGTGCAACCACTGCCTCTAATCTGCACGGAACGAGGAGCTCCCTTCAGGAATCACTTGCTTTTCTATGTCCCTAAGTGGCACATTTCTCCCGAGCACATTCACACCAAGTTTTCACCTCCTTGAGTAAACTCTCAGAGTACAAAAGCAGGTGTGCCACGCTGTGTAATCGTGAAAACCACTGCCTGAAAGGACAGCGTGGCCCTGACAAGAAGCCAAACGAGTTCAAAGGCCTGAATCCTGAGGACTGTCCAGCAGAGCTGGAGAGACAGAAAACACCGGGGGACTCTGCTAATCCTCGGGCCCAAGAGGGTGAGCCGTGGCCCCACGTCCCCAGCCGAGGACTCATCACAAAGGACCTGCTAGGCCAAGACTGCAACCCGGGGAACACAGACATTGTGATTTGGGGAGCCTACCTGGGGAAGACAAAAATGGCCCTGCTCTGATGGGCCAGGAGGAGCCATCTCCAGGGACGGCACCCCCTCATTCTCCAGAAATAAGGTATACAGGGGGTGTCCCACAGGCCGCCAAGCAGTTGTGGTGTGCTCCCTCTCTCCTGCATTCTAAAAGTCACTTCTTACTTCCCTAAAATCAACATCCTCAGTCTAGCTGTTTAATTTCGCTTTAGTGTTGGACTTCTGACAGACCAAGGGGCTCAGACGGGCTGGTGGTGCTGTGTGCCAGGCGCTGTGAGCTGTAAACTACTGCAAGACGCTTCCAGTTGATACCAGGATGCCACCTTATTGCCAAGGCAGGATTTACATGTTATGGAGGACCTCACATCTTAAGTAACTGTCTGAATTCATATAATTATTGCTGGTTTAGAATGTTCTTTAGGCAGAGACCAAATACTAGGACTATGGTAGTTTTAAGAACAAAGAAAGATGGTATGTCCACATTTTCCTAATAAACCCCCAAGAGGAGGACCCGATGATTTGGGGGAAACACCAGCCACACCGCAGAAATGGTCATTAAAGGGACAAGAAGCTTATGCAGGCAAAGCGCAGATGCACGCCATGGCTTTTGGGTTACTCAAGGCTAACAAGATCTCCGCCAGGGGAAAGGGAGAGAAACAGGGTGTGTTCCAGGTCAGACCAATTCATTATTCAACACTGGCTTTTCTGCTCACTCTCCTCCTAGTGCCAAAATCAAGTTTGTTTAAATTAAATCCAAATTTAGCACAGATCTGAGCTCTTCCTTCTTATCACAGAATCACCTCCCACCGTATAAACATGGAGGCTCACGTACGGCTGAGCGTGGACAGAAGCTCGATGTAAAGAACCCTCCAGATTGGCTGAGCGTCACGCATGACATCCTGGCACGCGGCTACCCAATTAACACTGACTTAGATTTGTTTTCACTCAGGAGTTACTCTTAATTCCAGGTGAGAAAATCTTAGGCGGAAGGAAGTGTAGGATGGAAACCTTCCCTCCCATATGGACTGGGATGATACCACTGAATTCATTTTCACTTACATGACAGGCCAGAAACCCAGCTCAGATTTCCAGAGGCCAACATCTTACGTCGGTGAAGGAGGCTGAGGAGCACAGTGACGAGAAACCCTGGCCTTGAAGTCGGCCTTGAGGTCTGAATCAGAGCTTCTTCGCTCTGAGATCCGGGGCAAGTCGGGACTCTGCTCTAAGCCTCTACTGGCCTTTTGGTAATGGGGAAAAGAATACGATCTACCTATTTTGCAAGGCTGCAGATTTCGAACTGTAAGGCCCACAGGAAGCCCTGAGTGAATGGGAGCTGCCGATACCATTACCATCTGTTTAAATCTGACCCAGAGAATCTAAAAATGGAGAATAAAACGACGGGACTAAAAAGCTCACCAGTTTCTGAACTTCGAATTCTGCGGCGATTTGCCAGTAGCCCTCATCATTGGGGTGCAACATCACGACATCAAAAGCGGAAGCTGTGGCAACAGTTGCATCTTCCTGGCTGAGGGCTAGTGCCTGTATTCTTGCATCGTGCTCAAAACGGTGGATGGGATACTTTCCGGTCTGTAGATCCCAAATATTAAGAAATCCTATGGAGAGAAAAACAATGCAGGTAATTTTAAATTCACTGAAAATGCACAATTATAAAGTGATCGTGCAATATAAAAAAAGTTAAAAGGTAAATAATACATTTGCATCACATATAACAAATGGCCAATTTCTTTAATAAAGAGCTTCTAAGATTCAAGAAGAAAAAAAAGCAATGGGGAAGTGAGCAAAGGAGAAGAGCATGCTGGCCACAGTAAAAGAAATACAACTGACAAATAAACATAAGAAAAATGCAAAACTTCATTCACAATTAGAAAAATACAAAAACGGTAACAGAATATTGTTTTTCATCAATCAAATTGACAAAGATGAAAATTTCATAAAACATTTTGTTGTTGAGGATATGGGGAAATAGGGTTTTTATTTTTTTTAATTTTTTTTACACTTTTTTATTTTTGAAAGACAGAGAGAGACAGCGCACAAGTGGGGGAGGAGCAGAGAGAGAAGGAGACACAGAGACCAATGCAGGCTCCGAGCTGTCAGCATAGAACCCCACGCGGGGCTCGAACTCACAAACTGTGAGATCATGGCCTGGGGGAAGTCGGATGCTTAACCCACTGAGCCACTCAGGCACCCGGGAAATAGGCTTTTTAAAAAAAAATATTTATTCGGGGGCGGGGGGGGGGGCAGGCAGAGAGGCAGAGGCCGAGGGGCAGAGAGAGAAAATCGCAAGCAGGCTCCGCACTATCAGTTCAGAGCCCAACCCAGGGCTCGATCTCACAACCAAACCATGAGATCATGACCTGAGACAAAATGGAGTCAGACTCTTAACCGACTAAGCCACCCAGGCACCGCAGGCTTTATCTTAAATTGTTGGTGGAGATGTAAACTAATTCACCCAACTTTGGAGTCAATTTGACAATATTTACCAGATTACGAATGTCTACAGAATAGTCACTGAAAGGTTTTTAATTATGTCAAAAGAACAGAAGCTATCTAAATGTGCAGCACAGTTTGGAATTTAAATAAAACGCACAGTTTAAAAAGACTGAGCCTTATACATAAGATATATGAAAGATCAACAAAATATATTATTAAATGAAATAAGTGAAGTGGACAGAGTAGTGGTACATAGCATGTTATACTACTTTTGTGTTTTAAAAAATTTACACACACACAAACACACACACACACACACACAGACTATCCTTGTGTATGGAAGGACACACAAGAAACTTACCGGTGCTTGGCCTTGAAGGAAAGAAACCAAAGAAAAGGGACAAGAGTAGGAGGGCATTTTACTGTATAACCTCTTGTATATTCTGAAATTTTTTCCCCAAAATTATTTTTACTAAAAAGATAAATTTTAGAAAATGTTTTTATGAGAGAGACTTAACAACAGGACACATAAATTGCTGAATATTCTGAACATACGGAGTTCTTAATTCATTCTCCTAATTGTCCATTCATGCAACAAATAACTTTTTCCAGTTTTACTGATAGAGTTAACATGTAAGTTTAAGTTGTGCAGCACAATGATTTGATATATGCATATGCAGTACTTTTAGTTAACACCCATCATCTCACAGTTAACAAAGTTCTTTTTCCTTAGAATGAGAACTTTTAAAATCTACTCTCTTAGCAACTCTCCAATATACAGTACAGGATTAACTGTGGTCATCATGTGGTAGGTTAGATCCCCAGAACTTATTTATCTTTTAACCGGAAGTTTGGACACCTTTTGACCACCTTTGCTGATTTCTCCTACACCTCCATCCCCAGGAATCACAAATCTGTTCTCTGTTTCTGGGGGTTTTGTTTTTCGGGTTTTTTTTTTAGATTCCACATATAAGTGAGATCATACAGTATTTGTTTTTCCTCCGACTTATTTCACTTAGCATAACAACCTCAAGGTGTCACCCAGGTTGTTGCCAATAACAGGATTTCCTTCTTTTTGTGGCTGAATAGTATTCCATCGTACGTGTATGCCACATTTTCTTTATCCATCCACTGTCAATGGGCACTTAGGTTGTTTCCGTGTCTCGGCTCTTGTGACTAACGCTGCAGTGAACATGGGGGTGCAGACAGCTCTTTGGGACAATGATTTCATCTCTTTTGGATCTATTCCCAGAAGTGGAATTATTGGACCATATGGCAGAGTTCTAGATTTCATTTTTTGAGGAACCTTCATACTGTTTTCCAGTGGTTGCACAAATTTACATTCCCACTGACAGTGCCCGAGGAATCCTTTCTCTCCACATCCACCCCAGCACTTGTCATCCCTGGTCTTTGATGACCAGCATTCTAACAGGTGTGAGATATCATACAAAAAATTACTGAGCATGTTCTATACAGGGCACCGTTCTAGATGCTAGAAAGATCTGAAACAGCCACTAACTTGTATTTTGCATACAAGTATTTTACATCCTTCCTCACGCCACCCTCTTCTAGCTGCAGTGAGCACGGATGCTTTGTTTTGCCTTGTTATAAAACATGAGCTCAACTCTCCTACACTTGTTAAAAACCTTGATTTACCTATACACCCTCCTCTCCAGCTCCCTGAATGCTGCTACCCAGAGGAATTCCTCTTACACACACTGCCGTGTCTCCACCTTTCTCAGTGTATAGCAGTGATACCCAAGTGTGGTCCTCGGCCCAGCAGCCCCACCAGCTGCAGCCTCACCAGGGGGCTTGTTAGAAATGCAAACTTTTGGGCAACAGAAACTCTGGTGATATTCGCTCAGGTCTGAGAACCAGACTGTCTACACGAACTTATACTCTTCTATCAGAAATAGAAAGTTTTCTGTACTTGGGATGCCATTTATTCTTTTCTCGCAAAAAAAAAAAAAAATTCTTTTTATCATTCCTACCCACTTCTTTCCCTGCAAAATGTACCCAAGAAAATAATTACTGTCCGCATCATACTGGATAATGTCTTGTTTCAATTCCCACTGATTTTTCAAAGTTCCCCAGGAAATGATTGTATGAAAATAACAGTCTATGGTTATTTGAGTTCCGACCCAGCTCTACCACTTGCTAGCTGAAGGCCCTGGGCAAGTTACTTTGCTGCGAGCCTGTCTCTTTATCTGTAAAACTGAACATAACATTACCTACTGCACAGGACTGTTGCACAGACAGAAGGGGAAAGGCCACACAAAAGGCTGGAAATAGGCCAATCATTTTTACCTTTTATGTGTTCTTTAAGACCGGCCATGTTGTAAAGCATTATTTACAATCTATTAATAACATTATTTACAATCTATTAATAATCTATTAATTTCCTCTGTTGCTCATCCAAAAAACCTAGCCCTACTTCCTACAACTTCCTATTACCTAAAACAGATAAAGCTTTTTAACGTTTCTTCTCTTTGCAATCCAAGTGCTTTGAACTTGGGATCTTACCATAAAGCATCGTTCAGTACTAGATACACAGTCAGAAGCAAGTAACGCATTTGGGCTGCTTTGCAAGACTTTTAAACTGCCAGAAGACTAAGCAGGTGATTACAAACAGAAGCGGAACTTTCTTCAAGTTAACTGTTGCTTCGGACATAAAACAGCGTTCTTTTCTAAGAACTGCGATACACTAAGGGGGGAAGCAGATCACAGATGGCTCCACAACACATTCCCCTGGCCACCCTTTTGGCAAATTCTCTCCACTCTGACTCAGAAGACACAGAGATGCTGCAGAAAATGCCGAGTACACATGAAACAGGAGAGCATATTCCAAGATGTGCCTCCTCCAAATACTTCTGCATTATTTTGCTTGCCTTTGTTCAGAGACGTCACAATAAACAGTAACGAGAAATAAAATTTGCAATTTTCATAGAGCTTCTGAGTAGTGAGACATTTTCATTTGTCTCCTCTCATCGAGTGCTCACTTCCATTTTGGAAGGAACATCATTATGCTCATTTCACAAAAGAGAACAGAAGCTCCAAGTGGTTAAACAACTGGTCCGAAGCCACTTGGTATGTGATGAGGCTGGGCTGGAATTACGCTGGGAAAGTGCAGGATGTGCGGCTGCCTCTCCAAGTGCATAAAATAACTATGAGCTCCACGAGCAAATGACGTAAACCGCCTGGATTCTGCCAAATGTGGAAGTTACTCAGCCACGGCTCACTCTAAGCACACATGGAGTTTATCTATAAACACATTTTTCATTATTAATCAACTACTCGGTTTTGTCGGCATCATTATTCAACAGAATCTTATGCAATAAAATACCCTTTGC
>CM053566.1:12606980-12634128 GCA_028646485.1 Cryptoprocta ferox | reverse complement strand
AATCAAGAGACTATAGATGCTGGCGAGGATGTGGAGAAACGGGCATCCTCCTACACTGTTGGTGGGAATGTAAACTGGTGCAGCCGCTCTGGAAAACAGTGTGGAGGTTCCTCAAAAAACTATCAATAGAACTCCCGTATGACCCAGCAATAGCACTGCTGGGGATCTACCCAAGGGATACAGAAGTGCTGATGCACAGGGGCACATGTACCCCAATGTTCATAGCAGCACTTTCAACAATAGCCAAATCATGGGAAGAGACTAAATGTCCATCAACTGATGAATGGATAAAGAAGATGTGGTTTATATATACAACGGAATACTACATGGCAATGAGAAAAAATGAAATCTGGCCATTTGCAGCAAAGTGGATGGACCTCGAGGGTGTCAGCCTAAGCAAAAAAAGTCAGGCGGAGAAGGACAGATACCATGTTTTCACTGATAGGTCTAACAGGAGAAACCTAACAGGGGACCATGGGAAGGGAAAGGGGGGGGAAAAGAGTTAGGGAGAGGGAGGGAGGCAAATCATAAGAGACTCTTGAGTACTGAGGACAAACTGAGGACTGAAGCGGGGGAAGGGGAAGTGGGCTGATGGTCATGGAGGGGGGCACTTGTGGGGAAGAGCACTGGGTGTTATATGGAAACCAACTTGACAATAAACTATAAAAAATGTGTATTTTGTAGTTGTTGCATATAAATGCCAATTAGGTAAAATTGTCTGACAATGTTATTCAATCTTTTATGACCTTACCATAATACTGATTACCTGCATCAATTACTGAAATAAAAGTGCCTGAAATTTCCACTATAATTATGAATTTGTCTATTCCCTTTTTACTTGTCAGCTTTTATGTATTATGAAGTTGTGTTATTAGATGCATACGTATTTAGATTATATCCACTTGATGAACTGATCCCTTTATCATTATGAAATGTTCCTTTCTTCCCTGTTAATATCCCCTGTTCTAAAATCTACTTTGTTTAGGGTGCCTGGGTGGCTCAGTCTGTTAAGCATCTGACTTCAGCTCAGGTCATGATCTCACAGTTTGTGAGCTTGCTCCCCGCATCGGGTTCTGTGCTGATGGCTTGGAGCCTGGAGCCTGCTTAGGATTCTGTGTCTTCTCTCTCTACCCCTTGCCTGCTCACACTCTGTCTCTCTCTCAAAAAGAAACATTATAAAATAAAATAAAATCTACTTGGTTTGAAATTAATTTAGCCACTCCAGCTTTTGATCTTTGCTTGCATGGTATAACTGCCCATCCTTTTAACCTACTTGTGTCTTCATACTTAAAATAGCTTCCTTGGTGTTATGGACTGAATGCTTATCTCCCCCCAGGTTCACAAGTGGAAGCTTCTACCCCCAAGGTGATGCTATTTACAGACAGGGCTTTTGGGATTAGATTAAGTCTTGAGAGGTGGCCCTCATGATAGGATCAGTGGCCTTCTAAGAAGAGAGAGGTCTTTCCATGATGGTTGGTGGGAATGCAAACTATTCCTAACCCATGTGAGCTTCAAAAATTGTTCTGCCTTCTCCTTTCTGGCAGTTATTTCCCTGGTCTCGGGTACTTCTCACACGCGGGCAAATCAGCACTCAAAGACAGAAGGGGTCCTTTTGTGCAGCTCCCTCCTTCCTGATCCTCTGGCCCACAAATTCTTTCCATCTTGGCTTCCTTGACCTCTTGGTGTCTCCGCAACTCAGTGAGGTCCAGGTTCTGTTCAGCTTCCCTTTCCCTGTACTGGTTGTCTCCAGTTGGGAAGCCGGTGTAATTGTAGGATTCATCTTGTTTGAAAAACACGTAGTCCAAGACTCTGATCCCTTAGATCAATGTCTGAAAACCATTTAATATATTCTGTCTGGTTTTCCAGTTGTTTAAGGCAGAAGAATAAATCTACTCCCTGTTAGTTCATCTTAATCAGAAGCAAAAAATTTTTTAACTTATTTTGAAACAATCTGACACTTACAGAAAACTTGCAAGAACTTCTATATACCCATTATTCAGATCCCATTTTCAACTGTCCCAGTAATGTCCTTTAGAACAAGAGGACCCAATCCGGGATAATACAGGGCACTCAGTTGTCTGGTCTCCTTCAACCTGGAACAGTTGTTTCTTGTGTTTTTTTTTAAACACTTTCATGAGTTTGACGGCTTTATAGAAGTCAAATCAGTCTTTCTGTGGAATGTCCTTCAATTTGGGCTTTCTAATATTTCCTCATGATTCGACCAGGTTATGCCTTTTTGACTGGAACATTACAGAAGCAATTCTGTGTTTGTCTCAATGTATTCTATTAAGTAGCACAGGATGTCAATTTGTCCCATTACTGGTGTTGAATTTGACCACTTTATTAATTTGGCATCTGCCAGGCTAACTACAAAGTTACTTTTTTTCCTCACTCTGTAATTAATTAGTGTTTGGCAGGGAGATTCTTTGAGATGTAAAATCCTATCCCTTATCTTCTTCTCATCTGCTAATTTTAGCATCAATTGATTTTTCTTTTTTTTTTTTTTGGTCTCAATGATTACCATCCTACCTGCCAATTGGTGATTTTCTAATTCCATCATCCCTTGTATATTTGTTAGGTGATGTTCTACTTTAAGTGTGTAACTCAAGGATTCCTATTTTGTCCAATAGGTTATAATCTGTTACTACCATTATTTTGATACTCAGATGGTCTCAGATTTGGTCAGTGAGAATGCCTTCAAGGTAGCTTCTGTGTTCTTTTGACACATCACCCTTATTCCTTAAGCACTTCCATATTTCCTGGTATGGTAGGATGTTCCAGGCGTATTTCATTCTTTCCCTAGCCCAGTCCTGGAGTCAACCTCTTCACCAAGCATTCCTGATTCCTCTTAGTGGAGACTCATACTTTTAAGATCTGAGCGCTATTATGTGCTCACTGCTACTGGACTACTGCTGCTCTTATACCTTCTCAGCGAACAAAGTGAGGACACACATGCACATATCTGCACTCGAACACACATACACCTCTACTTACTATACTCCATCTGTATTGAAAGCCATGAATTCCACACGGACACCTCCTACTCCAATCCAGCACTACAGGGTTCATCCGCATCTCTGTCTTCCATGCCTGTAACTCCCCTCTCCAATAGTGAGAAAACTGGCTTCCATTATCCTTAATACACTTACCTATCCCATCTCCCTGGACACTGCCAACCTCCCACACCCGCCAGGCCACTGTCCCGCTCACACCCCCTCCTCTGCCTGTCCCTGGCCCCACTGGGCTCCCTTCCTACTCCACTGCAGCTTGCCTAATGGCTTTTTGACTGGAATGGCAGACAAGCAGGCACATCTTGCTTTTAAAACAAAAATACATTCCACAAATATGTTTACTTCTGCTTTAGCAGAGCCCTAGGGGTTAGTACCTACAATAAATGCTACAATCAAAATTACAAGTATTGAAAGGGAAATTAAATCCTCACACTTAAAATCTGATTCGTCAGCCTCCAAAACAACAAATTCATGCTTGGATTTCATTAGGTCCATTTGAGAACTTTGACGATTTATTTCTGTAGTCTCAACTGTCTCCCCAAAAAACACCCTGTGCTGTTTTTTGTTCCTTTCTATTTCTAACCTCAACTTTAATAAGACAGGACAAATACTTTGAATTTAATGCATCACACTGTAGGTTATTAAAAATCAGGTTTCAGGGGCACCTGGGTGGTTCTGCCAGTTGAACATCTGTCTCTTCATTTCAGCTCAGATCATGCACTGACAACGCAGAGCCTGCTTGGGATTCATTCATTCTCTCTCTCTCTCTCTGTCTCTCTCTGCCCCTCCCCTATGTTCTCTCTCTCTCTCTCTCTCTCAAAACATTAAAACAAATCAGTTTTCAGAAAAACCACCCCAGTAAATCAGATTACCACCAAATCTCCTACCATAAATTTAATGAGCGACTTCCTGCATGAGAAAAATTGTTTCAAGTGCCTACAGCATGAGAACTTCCCTCTCCAGAGTTTCTTAAGTTTGAGAGCTTGCAGACCTCTAAAACGTCTCCTGTGGACCCACAGCATGAGAAACAACCACAAGGCCCGTAGGTGATGTGATCACTTGGTACCAACAGGCTGGGAACACAAAATGCAAATTAAAACACTGAGATCATGCAGCCTGGGTCAGTTACAAAGTCAAAGGATCCAGTTTTTTTTTTTTCTAGGTTCCTATAAAACTATAGATTTATAAGAACAAACCTTTCCTAGAGATCTCACAACTCCTGCTCAAGATTTTATCTCTAGATTCCCATTCGAGGACTACTCCCCTGTAATAACATGCAGTCAGTCCGAAGCATACGTAACCAAGTGCACAATACAACGTCAAACTCTTCTCACCAAAAACGGAAAAACTTTTAAAATACTTTTTTTGAGAGAGAGAATATCTTAAGCAGGCTCCACACCCAGCGCTGAGCCCAACACAGGGCTCAATCTCGAGACTGTGAGATCATGACCTGAGCCAAAATCAAGAGTTGGACGTTTTAGGGCACCTGGGTGCCTCAGTCGGTTAAGCGTCCAATTCCAGTTCAGGTCATGATCTCATGGTTCGTAAGTTTAAGCCCCATGTTGGGCTCTGGGCTGACAGCTCAGAGCCTGGTGCCTGCTTCGGATTCTATGTTTCCCTCTCTCTGTGCCCCTCCCCCACTCGTTCTTGTTCTCCCTCTCTCTCAAAAATAAACATTAAAAAAAAACAAGAGTTGGATGACTTACCAACTGAGCCACCCAGGTGCCCCAATTTTTTTTTATTCAAAAACTTCC
Source organism: Cryptoprocta ferox (assembly GCA_028646485.1). NCBI lineage: Eukaryota > Metazoa > Chordata > Mammalia > Carnivora > Eupleridae > Cryptoprocta > Cryptoprocta ferox. The sequence goes on along the minus strand of CM053566.1, from coordinate 12,629,363 downwards.
CACATCACATAAGCAGAGTCCCTATGTCTTGTCTATGAAACACAATGTAGCACTCTGGCCCATGCCAGATGGCAGTCCACCTTCAAGTTCGATCCCCCCAGAAATACTCCCTTAGCCCTGAGAGAACCTTCTTAGTTCTGAACTCTGCAATCCAGGACTTAATTCCGCTCCGAGGAACTTGACCATGTGAGCGCTCCTACTGTTCATTGTTCATGTCTGTCAAGGCGCCCTAGCTTTTGAAAGGACTACACCCGGTATTTGGGAGCTGTCAGAAAGCTGTTGCATTTTGTTTGGTCAAATACTGGAGGAAGACTCCTAGACCTAAGGGTAGGCAAAGGTTTCAAACAAAAACTGGTTACTGAAACTGAAGAGAAAAGTGAGCAGCAAAGAAAGGTCTTGGCAAAAACAATTCCCCACAATCCACAGCCAGTTGTCTCAGCCGCCTCCCAAGTGATGCCCCGGCACGCTCATGTTCCACTTCCAAAACTTCCATCTTGATTGGGGGTGGGGGGTGGGAGGTAATTGTAGGTTACTATATTCAAAGGTTATGTCATTCTATTCCAATGTCACCATCAACATACAAACAAGAGACATACGGCAATCAAAGAACTCATTTTTTAGTTAAACATAAAACTATAAATAAAGTTTAAAAAGCACCTGGTCTTCATCATAGCCGCCTAACTAAAACGTGGTCCTACCATTCTCCGATAAAAAGAAGCAGGGAGAGACCCACTCCCATCCATTGTTCCTACGGCAGTTAAGTGAGAAATGACAGTCACCCCGGCCCAGGGCAGGCACAGTCTGGACAATGGAGCATGTGTGCAATCTGACAATTGCACTGGGAACGCTGCATGAGTGGAGAAGCCACTCCGCCTTGCTGGCCAGGGGCACAGAGGGATGGCCGCACGCCAGCTAATGTACACCGGGCCGTGCCTCTCCTCTCCACCTAGGGGGGCAGACGAGAACTTCTTTGCACCTACGAAGGGTGTCCTCTCATTTCTCACCAAACGGTGAGTTTTCAAGACAAACTCTGTGAACAGGGAGCGGGTTTCGAGCACACCGCCTTCCCTAGTGCTGTGGCTCGGGGCCAGAGGCAGGCAAGCGTGGAGCAGATGGAGTCCTGGCAAGGTCTCCACTGTCCCTGCATTCGCAGCATCTGCTCATTACTCAGAACCTTCGCCTGCTTTCTCTAATGCTCCAGGAAAAGCATTTTGATTTGATTCATTTCGGTACGGTACCGTGCAACACAATTAGTGGTAAAATCAAACTGGAGGACGGCCAGTGCTGACAATCGGAAACAAGGCAGAAGAAATATGAGGCCAGTGGGTTGGAATTCAAAAAATCACAACTGTGGATCACCTTGCCAAATCTCAACACCCCAGGTGGGCGTGCAGTGTCCCTGGAGGGTGAGGAGGCTGAAAAGGAGAGAGGGACGACTTCCTTTCTCCCAAAGCGGCTTCCGCTCCCCTCTGGATCAGACGCTTTCTGTGGAGAGTGCGGGTGTAGACCTCAGTGGCTACAGAGCCTCCCTTTGGCACAGCTGGAGAGCCGAAGTTCATTAACTCATTTTATCATCTTATTCTTCTCTTCTGCAGGGCGGTCGCCAATACTACACAGCACACCCCACAAGGTACATTGCTTTTTCACCGTGTTTTGCCTAAGAAGTGCCTGTCCGCTGCTCCTGGGAAGGAGCAGTATCAAAATATGCATTTGATTATTTCAATCTGTCTTTGCCCAGAAGTAGCTACTCATGAATATGTTGGTATAAATATCACAGTGTCAATCTGTTCAACTGAAGTGAGACCAAAGACAATGCCACCTGAGGCCGGGGAGAAAAATGAAGAGTGGTGTAGCCCATGAATAGTTAAACCCCAGTGAGACTGGTCAAATCAGCTCAGAGAGGGAAGGAGAACGCAAGAGTTCTCACCAAAGAAATAATCCTAATGCAAACATGAATTTGAGACCAATCAAAGATTTCAACATAAACGACGATGTACTATAGATTTAATCTCAACTTAAAATAGGGTTGATCCCCCCCCCAAGCATGCCGTGAAACCCAGAAAGACAAACGTCATGGTGTAAAAGTAAACAACTCGACAGACCACCGGGAACAGAGCAGAACATCGAGAAACAGACCTGGGTACTAAGAGAATTGTAAAGGCAGCACCTCAAACCAGTGACGGAGGGAGGGATGGGCTTTCTAATAAGAGATGCCAGAAAAAAAAGTTCTCAGATTCATATTTTACACTGTCCCAGGATGAACTCTAAGGCCAAGATTCGAGCACGAAAAATAAGCCCCAGCTCATTAGGAAGAGGTACAAGTAGCAGGTACAAAGATGAAAAACAATTCTTAGGCTAAGAGAAATGAAAACTGAAACTACATTTGGGTACCTTTTTTTTTTTTTTTTTTTTTTTTTAGATTTTATTTTTCAGTTATCTCTACACCCAACTCACAACCCTGAGGTCAAAAGTCAGGCACGCTCCACCGACGGAGCCAGCCAGGAGCCCCTGGATACCATTCCTAATCTATCAAATCGACAAATACATTGCTGGTGAGGGAGCAAAACTGTATAAACCCCATTTGCATCTACCCTTTGATTCATCAGTTTTATAGAAAACTACCCTTCTTGGGGCACCTGGGTGGCTCCGTCAGTTGCGTGTCCGGCTGCGACTCAGGTCATGATCTCACGGTTCATGGGTTCGAGCCCCACGTCAGGCTTTGTGCTGACAGCTAGCTCAGAGCCTGGAGCCTGTCTTCAGATTCTGTGTCTCCCTCTCTCTCTGACCCTCCCCTGCTCATGCTGCCTCTCTTTCTCTCTCTCGGAAATAAATAAAAAACATTAAAAAAAAAAAAAAAGAAAACAAAACTACCCTTCTTGCACGTACAAGAAAGGTCTTACAGGCAGGGTCTTTCACTACAACGTTGTAATAGTAGAAGGTCAGAAACAACACAACAGTTCCTCAATAAGGGACGGTGTCAATGAACCAAGGTCCTTGTACACATCAAATACTGTGCAGATACGGAAAAAAAGAGGCGGCTGTTTTTCTATAGGCAGACACGGACACGCTTTCAAGACAGGTCATTAAGTGAAAAAAAGCCAAGGTGTGGAATAATATAAAGTAATATGTGATCTTTCTTTTAAGATCACATAAGTGATCTTTAGAGATCTTTAAGTCAGTCAGTTAAGCGTCTGACTTTAGCTCAGGTCATGATCTTGCGGTTTGGGAGTTCAGGCCCCACGTCGGGCTCTGTGCTGACAGCTCGGAGCCCGGAGCCTGCTTCAGATTCTGTGTCTCCCTCTCTCTCTGCCCCTTGTCTGCTCACGCTCTGTCTCTCTCTCCCTCTCTCTCTCTCTCTCTCTCAAAAATAAACAAACACTAGAAAAAATTTTTAAAGAAACGGGGAGGGCGCCTGGGTGGCTCAGTCGGTTAAGTATCTGGCTGCGGCTCAGGTCATGATCTCACGGTTTGTGGGTTCAAGCCCCGCATCGGGCTCTGTGCTGATAGCTCAAAGCCTGGAGCCTGCTTCAGATTCTGTATCTCCCTCTCTCTCTCTCTGACCTTCCCCTGCTCATGCTGTCTCTCTCCGTCTCTCAAAAATAAATAAAAAAATTAAAAAAAAAAAACGGGGAGAATAAGAATATTCATATTTGGTTATATTTGCAATACTGAAACACTGGAAGGACAAAAACCTAAAATATATGGTTGCTTTAGAATGGAGTGGATGAAACAGGTAAAAGCAAGACTTCTCAGTGTGTAATCATTTATAACTGTTTCATGTTATATCCCTAAAAATGTAGTACTTAGTCAAAAACATTAAGTTATAAGATAAAACGACAAGTTTTAAGATAAAAAGATAAGTTATAAGTTAAAAAATTTAATCCATAAATCCATGCATTTATGGATTAAAAAAATTAAATTATGGGGTGCCTGGGTGGCTCAGTCAGTTAAGGAATCCAGCTCTTGATTTCGGCTCAGGTCATGATCCCACGGTTTGGAAGACAGAGCCCCGTGTCAGGTGCTAGGCTGAGCGAGAAGCCTGCTTGCAATTCTCTGTCTCCCCACCTCTGCCCCCGCCTTGCACTCATGCTCTCAAAAAATTAGAATTATACACATATACAACTACCATCTCGAAAAATAAGCCATAAATAAGGTCCACTGAAGAACAACTGACAAGCTGAAAAAACACACTTGATGTAGGCATGGCAAGGACTACTTCCTTATCCCTTTCTTTCCAGCCAGCAAAGAGAACCCAGAGAAAAATGGGAACAGACAAGAACAACCCATTTGCAGAAAAATAGGGGAAAAGTAAGACAGTGAAATTCCGTGCATTCACATAAAGGGAGACAAAGACAACAGGGAAACGCCATTTCCACCTATCAGACCGGCATGAGGAAGCCGTCACTCTCATCCATTTTGGTGCAACCATTAACTGGTTGAACCTTTCTGGAGGGCAATTTGGTAATATTTATCAAAACGTAAAGGATCTGTAGCCTCCAACCCGGTAATGACTAGTAATTTACCCCATAGCTGGACTCGCACGAGTCCATCGTGATGTTTGTTTGACGATACTGCTTGCAGCGCGGTTTTTAATAACAAAAATAAACAATCCAAGTGTGTGTCATTAAGGGCTCTAATAAATAAATTATAAGTACAGCCACTTCATGCCATCGTCCACAGGATGAAAAATAAAGTCTACCTACAAGTGCCAATGTGGGAAGATACCAAGATGTGTCATTAGGTGAGGAAAAAAAAAAAAAAGGCAAGGTGCAGAAAAGCACATAGTGAGAGCAATAAGATGCATGAGGGGCGGGATGGAACACTTCAGCTTCTCTTTGGATACGTTTTCATTTTATACTTTTGCTCGGTTTGAATTTTAACTGTATCTTTTTTTAAATGTTTATTTATTATTGAGACAGAGAGAAACAGAGCACGAGTTGGGGAGGGGCAGAGAAAGAGGGAGACACAGACTCCAAAGCAGGCTCCAGGCTCTGGGCTGTCAGCACAGAGCCCGACGCGGGGCTTGAACACAGGAACTGTGAGATCATGACCTGAGCCGAAGTCGGCCACTTAACCGACTGAGTCCCCCAGGCGCCCCTAACTGTATCTTTTAAAATCAAGTTTCAAAAATAGATTTTGGCCATCATTTGCCAAAGGAAGTAGTCTCTCTATCCTACCTACGTGGCTCCCCAATGTTTCTGTGCGGCAACAGGGAAGAGTGGGACAAACATGACTGTCACTGGTGACGCGGAACCAGGAGTCTGCGTGCCCCATCTCCTCAAGCTGTATTTCCGAGCTCACAAGATAGGGGAGGTGGGGGTGCAAATCAACCGGGCGCCCATTTCTCCAGGCGTCTGTGTTGAAGGTTACATTAACGGTGCACTACAACCCTGGCGTGGCCTGGGACACACACTCACACTTCTGGATGCGCTACTACCAACTCGACCCCAAGTGAATCACTCCATTGGCCTCTCTGAACCCCCGTTTCCCCAAATGAACAAAAATGTGGGTGCATGAGCATGTACGTGGCAGGGGGGAGGCTAGGATTCGCAACGTGTAGTATTCTGATGGTACTACAGCCTTTGCATACTTGTACTAAAAGAAGAACTCATTGGTGATTTGGAAAGTAGCAAACACACTCAAGCTGATCTGTTATCCATCCAGGATCTCAGTCAACAGAGAGGAAATCCTACACACCACAGACACAGCTTGGCTGAAAACAATCTACCAATGGTTGTCTACTAATGCCAAACTGAAAGAACAGAGTTCATGTTGTTATAGTAATAAACTGAAAATATTTTCAAGATTTCGGCCCTATTTTTTAAATGGCATATGGATCTAAAACTGCCCATGAGCTACTTTACTACCATTTCGTCCCTCTGAGCCAACCACGACATGGACACTAACATTCCAGAATATTTTGTGGTTCACCTTCCAGGCTAGTGGGGAGACAAGGCTTAGGGATTCCAACTTCACAGATAGTGGAAGGTAGGAACACGGGATGTCACGGCCATCAAAATCATTATTCCTGTTAGCTACAAAACTGACTTGAGTAAATATAATTTTAGACTTTTCTTACCTAGTTCTATAAATCCACAGCTGTCCGTACACAAAAGAATTCTATCGATCCCAGAGAGACCACAGATCACCGTAAATTATCTTGTATGGTATGTAAGGGCCAGGAAAAGGTAGGCACGGACTTTTATTTTTCTATTTCCATATTTGTGGATAGATTATCTGTCTATCCCCCCCTTTTCCTGTTCCCTTTGGACTGAGCAGAGACTGAAGGAAAAGTAGGCCAAGTATATTTAATATTTTATACCAAACAAGCTATTTGCTTAAGATGGCTTGGCCAGCCTCGTGTCTGGCACGGAAACCCAGTCTACCAGCTCCAGTAGGAATTAAACACCAGTCTTACTGGGTGCTGTGCTCCACTGCCTACTAATGCATGGACGGTTATTGGCCAACTTCTTCACATAAAGGCAAAGAGCGGGTGTATGTGTGCGAACATGTGTGTGTGCCCACGTGTATGTATGCAGGGATTACAGGGGGGAGCCGGCCACAGCTGCTTAATTTTTGTAAAGCTTTTTTTTTTCCTTAATAGGGAGGAGGGTTGCGGTTACTTACCATCCTCATAAGCTGCTACCGCCAGCGAGCTGTTTATCCTCACAAAGGAGACATATGGCTGCATTCCAGGCTCGTCCTCCTCATATTCTGATTCCAGGAAAGGGGCTGTGTAGTCCCAGGTGCGGGTGTCCCACACCCTTACGTCCCCTGATGTGTATCTGGAAAAGAAGGGCACACTTGGTTCCAAATGGGGACCGGCGAGCAGGGCCTGGTGGAGGAAACGGGGAGAGCCTTACAACAACCGAGGAAGAAGATGTGGCCGATGTGGAATCACTCCCGCCACGCTGTGTAGAGGAGTGACTCCAACGGGAGAAAATGTCAAGCAGACGACAGAAGGCTGTCCACACGGTTCATGTTCTCACAGCACAACGGTGACAGCTCAGTGAGAACGGCACACACCACACTGGAGAGCAAGGTCTCCTTTACGCCATGCTAACCAGTCCGCTGCCCCGCGTTCTCCCAGCAAAGGGACGGCTAGCACAAATTTGTACAAGTCACAGTGTTTGCACACATATACTAAAGAGAGACAGAGAGATGCTAAGGACTAATGGTCTTACAGGCACGAGCTTTCTAATGCCCCATCCATGCATCAGATTTGACTGATTAAAGTCCCTAAAGACTAATTGATTTGCTGAAACAATTAAATCTTGCCTTTAGCAGCCAGACAATGCTGCTTTCTCATGAAAAGCTCTTGCCCAAATGCATGACGCTCCCCGGTTTTGCCCACTTAGAAAACAGGAGCACTCACTCTCCCCTGTTCCTACTGCCACTCCAACAAATGACTCTCTCCATCAAAGCCAAGGCAGGGCCAGAAGCTGCTCAGACATCAGGCCCCACAGACACTAGGATAATGGAATGACCAGATGAGGTGGTGTGCTGCCTGCCATGGAGGTATTTACACTCAGTTCCTTACATCTGCTACAAAGGGTTTGATTCAACATGTACAGCGACTGTGGGGAGGTGTGTTAGAGATGCTTTATGAGTCTAATGATGTACCCCACAAAGACAGGAAGGCAATCTTAAGCGGGTTCAGTCTTCCTGAGGCCCTAGCCATAGGGCCTTCAGGGTTTCTTGGATCCAAGATTAAAAGTATAAACAGTCAAACGAGATAATCCCTCAGATGTACCTAACTACTGAAATCTATCACATGAGAGATCTATGAAGTAGTTACAGATCAATTTCTCATGTGAGATTTAATAAACAAACTAAGAACACTCTGATAGAGGAATGTGTCATTTACTGAATGTAGCTGTATTTCCCTCAAACCACTGACAGTAAATATACCTAGCATGTGACTCAAAGGTGATTCTGTCACGCAAATTCCCTCTGCTGGAGATTTGGCTCTCTCCGCGCAGGATGGAGCCTGGGGAGCGAGCGGCTGGTGTGAAGAGCCAACAGGAGGGACGTGCTTTCGAAAATCGGACTCGGGGAGCTCTGCGGGACTGCTGATCCTCCAGTAAATAGGAACATTCACTCTGCAAGTGTCACTAAGCCTGGCGATAAGCAAGCAAGGGCGGAGATTGATATCGCCATGGCCAAAGCACGGCCGCTGGCTCCCAGGTCGTCTGGGCAGCATTCCAGCTCACCCTTCCTAATGAGGAACCCTATACAAGAACACACACGGCTGCGCCCGGTCTACCGGGCTCACAGTGACACCCTGACGACAACTCCGGCGTCCCCTGGACAAAGGCCACTCGCTTAGCTGTAGCAACGCTCAGCACAGATAACATGTTTGACTGTCTAGACTGTGCATGATTAGATTCTCCAGGTTATATTCCATGTGGAAGAAAGGAGCCATTTCAGAAAAGAAAGGTGAGAAGGGTGGTGACACCCCTGGAGTACAGAGAAGGGGAGTGGGAGACACGGAAAGGGAATGCAGAGGTCAGAGAACTAAGGGACTTGCGGGGCGAGTCCACCTGCTGGGAGGTGATCACCAGTGCGCAGGCCCACACCCACCAGGGGCCACAGGGGAGCGCTTCAGCAGCCTGAGCTCCAGCCCCAAGGTCCCTTTACACAGATGGTTCAGAGGCAAAACAGCAAAACCAAAACCTGAATAACTGCTGGACCACACCTAGCAGTGAGCTGGGAGATACAATCCGATGCCCCCTCTCAGCTCTGGGAGGAGGAGGGAGGGCACGCAGGGCGCTCTATTAATATGTGGAGGGTCCTGCTGGGCCTTGTCCTCCACAAAAAATGTCCCACTCACCCTGAGACGCCATGTGTCTAGAATTAAATGCATGTGCTCCTTGAAAGGCTTCAGTTCACCGCAAACTAGCCTGTTGATGAATTCCTTCCTTTCCTCAGTGACCCCGTTAGTCCCAGTCACTGGGGCAAAACTGAGCGGCTCCTCCACACTCCCTCCCCCACCTCCCGGCACTGTCCTCTGTGTTCACGTGGCCACGTCCGCTCCGTTCCTTTGCCCAGGGATGCCACTCCGGTCCAAACCCCTCAGCGCCTCATGGCCCCTTAGTTCTGAACCTCCCCCAAAGTCAGCCCTGCAAAAGCAAAGCCCTCAAAAGTACTTGATGACATGAATAGTCATTCTCCCTTCCTCCCTTCCCCTCCACACTAGACCAAGTCTCCCTGTGATCCAGCCTGGGTGACAGCAGCCTAGGCTTTTTTCTCACGGTGTGTGTGTGTGTGTGTGTGTGTGTGTGTGTGTGTGAGAGAGAGAGAGAGAGAGAGAGAGAGAGAGAGAGAGAGAGAGAGAGACTGCTCATCTCCCCAAGAACCTACAAGCTTCTCAGGGCAGGGGATGGGCCTTACTCACAGCTGTGAGCCCAACAACCAGAAGAGTCAGGCTGGAATAGCACTGGATGCTGGGGAAGCCCTCTAGCTTACTCAGGCCTTGACGTCTTCGTCACTGGGCCTTGCATGGAGAACCATCCCCAAACCAGCTGCCACCCAGTCTCCTCATCTGCTCCAGCCTCCAGCCAGGTCCGCCATTCCTGACTTCCACATACCCTTGCCTCTGCATCTCTGTTCAACTGTCCACCTTTCTGGGGTGCTTTCCCCCCTGCCCACCCAGCTCAGTGGGTCCCAACGCTGGCTGCACCTGAGAATCACCTGGGATGCTTTACAAACTCCTGATGCCCAAAGCACACCCAAGACCAGTTAAAACTGGACTCTCTGGGAGTGGCACCAGGCCATCAGTGTCTCCGGTGTTTAGGCAAGATGGAGAACCCCTGACCTAGCCGAAGCCTACCAACCCCTCAATGTGCGGCACAGGCCCTCCTCCCCCAGGAAGCCTTCTCTGACTCAACTACCATGCCCTGTGCCTGAAGAAATGGCATTTACAGTTACATTCCATGTCTCAAACTTCACTGTCAAGTCCCTGAGAAGGCCAGATATCAATGTTATCTCCCTCACAGTGGCTTACACACAGCCAAGAGTAAACAGTGACTCAAAGGGGGTGTCCACACGTAACAACCTGACCAGTTTGAGTGGCACCTTCCACAGCTGATGGTCAGTGACACACTCCGAACACACACATCGATAGGCATTAAATTCCCTGTATTTACTTCCAAACTGATGAAAGTACCTATAAAAACACAGGATAAGCTAAATTATTTTGGTAAACAACATTTTCATAGATAGCCACTTAAAATAACTTCATTCTTCATGTCCAAAGAGCACGAGAATAGATCAATGTGTTTTCTTTTTTGTTTGTTTTTTATAATTTAATTTTAATTTCAGAGAGAGCATGTGAGCCAGGGAGAGGGTCAGAGAAAGAGACAAAGAGAGACAGACAGACAGAGAGAGAGAATCCTAAGCAGGCTCCAGCCGTTGCAGAGCCCAAAGCAGAGCTCAGTCCCACGACCCTGAGATCATGACAGGAGCCAAAATCAAGAGCTGGGTGATCCTCTGACTCCACCACCCAGGCGCCCCAGTAGCATAAATGTTTGAATGCAAAATATGAAAGACTGTATGTGCCCTTTCTGAGCAGGACAAAGAATAAATACCCTGTTTCAGGAGGCGCTGGGGGATGACTCAGCGCCAGGCTCCAGAGTTGAACGCGAGTGAAAGCAGCCATAGCCAAGGGGATCAGACTCCATGCTCGTGAACTCGTGCTCACGAAACAGACATTTTCACGAGGGTAAAACACCGGTTGGAGCAGAGGCAACCGGACCAAACCCTAAATGTGATCTGAAAGTGCTTACGAACATTGGCCAGGAGAAGCAAGAACAGATACAGAGGGAGGTGGGGAGAAAGCTGATTTTTCTCCAGAGCTCCAGATGTCTTTATCGCTGCCTAATGACAATTACACTCAACCAATTAAGACGCCACTGTGACAGTTGCATTGTCGGTAAGCCTTTGGACCCCAATGTTGATGGCTCTCTAATTAGTGTCTGTGCAAACTACAACTGCAACTAAAATATTAGCTGATGTAAGAGCACTAAAGAAAAACTGAAGGAGAAAGAAGCCTTTTCAAAACGAGGGAGGATGTCCCAGCCCATGGCACGGACCAGTGACACTGTATGCTCTCTCCATCTCTTCTGTGCTTGGCAAGGTTACCTCCAAATAAATAGGTCAGAGACCACAGCTGATTTTTTGTTGAAAGAATGGGAAGAGAGCCTCTCTCAAGCTCGGCACGCCAGAGCAATTGCCAATTTACAATGATTTACCACCAAAGAACGTCCATTAACTAGTAAGTTTCCACTAAACGGACTACTCATTTGGACTAAGAGACCCGAAGGAAAAGAAGAAATGCTGTACAGTTAAAAAAGCAACCACCTTTAGCCTTTCTTCCTGTATAAATACCGGGGGGGCGGGCAGCAGAGGAGAAAGCGGGTGTTTACACTGGGCTTCCATGTGCCTGTACTTATTTTCTAAAAACACTTTTTTCCAAGGCTCTCATGACAAGCTGGGGGGGTGGTGTTGATTTAGGAATGCTGTAAGTAAGGTTAAGTGACTTACCCAAGGTCACAAAAAACATTTTAGTGGCACAGCTGGGATCAAAACAGGTCCCCAGGCTTTTCTCAAACTGCTGCGTAGCCAACCAGCCAGGCTGCCTCCTCTGAGGACAGTGTCTTTAAACAAATACGGCTTTTCAAAACCATCCCTATTCAAGTGCAACGTAAGAAACTGATCATTTTCAATATTGTGACTCTGGCCTGCCGGACACAGCTCCTGAATCGAACCCGTCAATTCTACCACGGTCTCTAACGGAAGGGAGGAAGCCAGCAAAAAGGCTCCACGTGCTGGCAAGGAGCGGGAGGCTGGGTGGGCGCAGCGGTGCCACCCACATGCGCCGCGCGGGTGACGTGGGAGGATGTACGGAATGGCTGACCCAACTTCGTCCTCTACGGAGCCACGTTCTGACAACCATCCCCAAACCCAAGGCATGATTCTCTTCTGACCAATACTCAGGCAGCCAAAGGAGCCCTGTTACGAGGCCTCAGGCCAGGAATGCGAATGCTTCCATCGGTGTGTCCGAGCCAGGAGACCGGCAGCGGCTGCCTGGAGGCCTGTGTGGAGGAGGATTCTGAAGCTGAACGCCATCATAAATGCCGTGATGGATTATTAATGCCCATCTCGGGTTCGGGACTGAGGAGCGGCAGCATGCAGGGAACAGATCTGCATCCCTGCCTCATACACAACTCTGCCGGCCAACTCGCACTCATCCAGCCGGACTCGGCTGAGAAGTCAGTCCCAGGAGAAAGCCGGCCTGACTCCGAGCCTGTTCTAGATGCCTCTCTCTCTAGTGTGCTATGGTGGGTGGCCTGCCCTTCCCCTCCCCTAACATCTCCCACACTCTTCTGGGACCACTTGGACTTGTATCCCTTGGCGGCCTGGGAACAAGGGAGGTGGTCTGCAGCCTTCCTCTGTGCTTAGTAAATGTTGAATGAATGAACCTACCGACTTAAACCTAGAAGACAGACGTGGTTTAGAGCCTTCAGGGCAATTCGGCAGAGGTCCCATATTTCAAGAAACATTTTTTTCCCTTACCATGTAGAGGCTTTAAGAACTATTCACATGCTCCGTACTTTATTTAGTAATAACCAAAGAGTACAAATCAATGAAATGAAGAGTATTTACTGTTTTCTATGAAACATGACTGTATTGTATTATGCAATTAACAAAATGAACTCAGTCCCACAGAGCAGTCCTTCTGTGGAAAAGCACTACTATAGACATCAAGCGCAGCTTAAGACGCATCAATTGAAAAATAATGAACATCTTAATGGACCTTACGAGATACATGCACTACACACTTAAAACTGTTTTCCATACATCTTGGTTAATCACAATCAATAGAGGCAGAGTCAATGATGGTTATGCAGAGTTATTGTAGCCGTGGCCCTTCCCATTATTCCTTGGAGAACCAGAGATGGATAAATGCAGTCATGAGTTCACCAGTATTTATTAAGGATATTCTGCAGCTCCTTCATTAAGGATATAACAAATGTAATGCTCTTCTCCAGTCTCTTATCAATACCTTACCTCAGACTTATTTACCAGAAGAGCACATATACCTCAAAGCAAAAAATAAATAAATTTAAAAGTATTTTTAAAAAGAGGTCCCTAACGGATAATGATCGAATTCCTTATGGGAAGCAGTCCAATGTCATAATGAGCAGCAGCACAAAATCTATAGAAACCAAGGTTGAAAGGAAAACTGGCAAGAGAAAAAGTTCCTTAAGAAGGAGAAAGATAAAAAGCACGTCCTTCCTAAGTATAAGTGAGGGCACGTTTATCTAACACATCTTTATCACTGGTCTCTGTTTACAAAGCACGTTACCTCAAAAGTCTCAAAGCAATTCACAGGTATTACCTGTTTTTTATACCTTCACCTGAAGCTTGCCGAGTATTAAACCCCGCCCTTGCTGTCTTTAGCTCCTGGGTGGAATATATTTTTAAAATGGGGGCAAATACACACAATTTCACAGCAAAGCCATTTGTGGCATGGTACATGGTCAACTAAAAGGTGTATTTTTAATTACTGGGGAAAAGTAGAGGAAGAAAATGGCTTAAAGCAGAGTATTTCAAGTTACCTTAGATGTGGCACTATGTCTGAACCGTGATTTTCCTGCAGTTCTTAATTAGAAGTAATGAGAAAATTCCGCTGCAAGTGCAAACTGAACCAGAGAGTCAGATGTTCTATTTTACATACAGAAACTGGACGCTCAGAGCTCTGCTTCCCGCCTACAGAAGCCCGGAAGCTCTGACGTCCAGGTTGTGCAGACAGACAGAGCTAATAAAGGTAAACGCCGGAACCACAGCCGAAAGGGACGTCCAGGTTGTGTGGACAGACGGAGCCAATAAAGGTAAACGCCGGAACCACAGCCGGAAGTCACCTGGCTGCTGGAGAGAGATGCCGGCACTCTGGTCACGTGTCTACATGGGCACGCTTGCCTCAAAGGGAAGAGAGGGGGAGGAAATGAGTGAGACCAAATGGGACGGCAATATGTAGGGAAAGTAGAGCGCTAATATTTTGCAACATCAATGCTAGTTTGCCCCTCCAGCCACTCTTGGCGGAGGAGAAACACTGATACGTGGTCACCGTTCCTTCCAGTACAGGCAGAAACCGTACCCTGAAAAGGCAGATCAGAACAGGGTAGGAAAACATTACGGAGTGTTGAGAAAACCCTCGACACAGAGAGGGTGCTTCGTATTTTTTAAACCAAAAGGGGGAGGAAAAGGTCCTCGAATGGGGATAGAGAAGCATGCTCTCTTCTGCAAACCGAAATGCTTCTGACTTGCCGACCTTAAGAAACACTGGGGGGTGCGGGAGGGGGTGATGCCACACACCACCATACACCCGGGCATCTGACAAAAGCTTCTGGGGAGCTGACAGCTTCCTGGTGGGCAGCGCCGCAGGCGGACTCCGTCCTGCACGTCTTACCTGGGGTTCTCTCCTTCACTAGGTGGCAGTAAAGCAAACCTCCTCCTGGCCAATTCTACGCAGACCTACAGCTCAGGTTTACAGTGGGGCCTCTCTGAACTCAGGAGGGCATCCGTTTTCGGCGCTCTCACTTGCCGAGCGCAACCGGGGCCGAGACGAGCAGACGAAGCATCACGAAACAGGACGGGGATGTTCTCCTATGCCCACCTCCTCTCAGCAACAGAATTTGAGGAACATTTTAAAATTCTCAGAGCTGTCATCGCCAAAAGAGACAAACCACACTTCCTAATCATGGATGATCCCCAAACTGTCCAGATTCTATCCCTTCTTCTAAATACAAGGCAACGCACACCCGAAACCTCACTGCGTCTCAGGAATGGCACCCCATCACAGCGCAAACGCAGCCGGAGGATGAACTCTGAGAGACAGGAGGTTTGCTGTGTGCAGACCGCTGGCTTCTGAACACAAATTTTTCCTCAGGTTAAAGAAATGGGAGGGGCACCTGGGTTGAGCGTCCGACTTCAGCTCAGGGCACGATCTCATGGTTCGGGAGTTCGAGCCCCACATCGGGCTCTGTGCTGAGAGCCTGGAGCCTGCTTCAGATTCTGTATCTCCCTCTCTCTCTGCCCTTCCCCTGCTCGCACTCTCTCAAAAATAAACATTTTTTTAAAATTTATTAAAAAAAAAAAAGGAAATGGGAAGTTTTAGCTGGAAGAACAAAGTACAGCTTGTGTCTGACTTAGTCACAGGTGAAGAACTTCTACTGTTCCAATCAGCAAAGAAAACAGCGGCTGCGGACGCCTCTGGGGTGCTGCACGCCACTGGCCCGTGGCCAAACGAGACCACAGAAAGGCAAGAAGGGCCGCAACAGGAGCCTGGGCAGGTCAGAGACGCCGTAAGGATGCGCAGACAGTGCAGGGTCTCGGAAGTGAGGAGTTTCCATTCCACACACTTCCTCAGAGTGTCTTGAGCGCCGGGTCCGGTGAAAGGCTCCGAGGGCCCAGAGACTCTCAGGACACCACTGCCACCATTTTGAGAGGGAGACGGTTAACAAGACCCCACACTGCCAAGACGCGGAAGGGGACGGGCCCCGAAAAGGCCGCCAGTTGGTGAGCACCGGTGACCCGTGAGGGCGTGGAGCTCTGTGGAAGGGCTGAGGAAGCCACGCCGCGGGCGGCTGGGACGCGAACGTGTGCACTCCTGTTACTGATGGCTCCGACAGAAAGGAGGGAGGTGTATTCAGGAGAGCAGGCTTGTGGGACGGTTTGGAGACTTCGAAATAAAAAGCAGACTGGAAAGAGGTTGAGGGTTATTGGGGCATTTTAAAAGTAATTTCTCGGGGCACCTGGATGGCTCGGTCAGCTAAGTGTCCCACTCTTGGTTTTGGCTCAGGTCACGATCTCGCAGCTTCATGGGTTCGAGCCCTGCAGCCTGGGATTCTCTCTCCCTCTCCCTCTGCCCCTCCCCCACTTGCACTGTCTCTCTCTTAAATAAAGAAAAATACAAACAATATTTAAAAAATAATAATTTCTTAATCTGGAAAATGTGAAAAATCATTCCCCTAAATCCAGTAAATCCACAAATGGGACTCTAGCCTAGGAAAATGAGGCTAGGGGATAAAGGAAGACATGTAATTCTTTATTCTACCCACGTCTGTGGAATTTAAAGGTTCTATAATAGGCACATGTTTTATAATTTTTAAAGAGGTTGGTAGTACAAGCCATCACAGGAGCAAACGAGGGCTCAAGAAGGCAGCCCTGGCACCCGGCTCTCCACGCAGACACCACAGAAGGGCAGAGCGGCACGCACACGTGCCAGTCCCGGCTCACCAGACCGCTCGGCCTCAGCCGGCCACACGAAACGAGTGCTTTGGAACAGACAATCTCAACAGTTCCTTCGAGGTTTTAAAACTACATGATTCTGGGCCACCTGGGTGGCTCAGTTGGTTAAGCGGCCGACTCTGGATTTAGGCTCAGGTCATGATCTCACGGTTTGTGGGTTTCAGGCCCACGTCAGGCTCTGTGCTGACAGCTCAGAGCCTGGAGCCTGCTTCGGATTCAGTCTCTCCCTCTCTCTGCCTCTCTTCCACTCATGCTCGCTCGCACTCGCTCTCTCAAAAATAAACATTACAAAAAATAAAAAATAAAAACTACGTGATTCTAAGTTGAGAAGACTAAGAAATCAAAGAACAGACGAGAAATGAGGGGTTTCTCCAGTTTACCATGTACCGTGCAGTGTACAGGTGCGAGGGGGTCTGTATATTAAACTGTAATACTTCCCTCGGACAAAATGCTGTACAAGCATTATGGGACAGTTAATGAAATTTACATGCCACCTCTAGTTGTAAAAAAGATGCTTATAGGGACACCTGGGTGGCTTAGTCATTTGAGCGTCCGACTCTTGGTTTCGGCTCAGGTCACGATCTCACAGTATGTGAGCTCGAGCCCCGTGTCAGGTTCTGCACTGATAGTGCGGAACCTGCTTGGGATTCTCTCTCTCTCTCTCTCTCTCTCTCTCTCTCTCTCTCTCTCTCTCCCTCGCTCTCCGCCCCTCCCCTGCTCTCTCAATAAACAAACAGACAAAAAAGATGTTTACAAATTAACTGCACAGAAAATACATGGCTGTGAATTATTTCAGTGTAAAGCCACAGCAGAAAAGAGAACTGTCCAGGTGAAGCTGTGCTATAGGCTGCAGACAGTCACTTCTCCAGGAGTCAGGAGGCGGGCAGGGATTGGAGAAGGGGTAATAGGCCAGGGGCTATCGACGCCTGTGGGAGGAGGAAAGACTCGAGTTGGGCCTTAAAGAATGGGGACTGGGTTCTTTTTAGGGTGATGAAAATGTTCTGGGTTAGACCGTGGTAGATGGTTACACAGCCTTAGGAAAATACTGGAAATTATGGACTTCTGCAATTTAAAAGGGTACATTTTATGGTATATGATTTATATCTCAATTTTTAAAAATGAAGAAGATATGGCCAGAGGCAATCAGCACACTGTGGGAAAAGCCAAAGTTACCCTGAGGAGAGTAATCAGGAGAAAGGCAGGTTGGAGACCAATTGCAAAGGGTTCGGAACATCAGGAAAGGGACCTGGAAGTTACCACCTATAAGACAGTAAGGGAACCAAAGACTCATGAAAAAAAAAGCAAAAGCTCAAAAGCCCTGAGAATAACATCTGCATACCCTACTGGAAGACAAGTCTGAGGTTAGAGGCATCATCCAGGTCCTGCTCATTTGAGGTCTGGGTCTCGGGGGGGGGGGGGGTTGAGTGAAAGAGTATTTGAAGGTTCCTCTGGTTCTAAGGGAAAGGCAGAGCAAGGCAGACCCGAGACGGGGTCGCCTGCAAGGCTAAGGATAACGAAAAGTACTCTAGGCCTAGCAGTGCGACTCCAAACCAGGAACTTTTATAGGGAGGCTTGACAAGACGGGACGAAGTAGGAGGTTTTCCAACAGCCTCTGCTGTCAATGATATGAAATAAACTTAATAGGTTTCAGGGCAAAGATGTGACACAGTTTAGCTCTAGGTGCATAAAACTTAAGCCACTGAATAAATTCCGCCTATGATCAAAGAGAGAGAAAGAAGCAAAATCAGAGAAACACAGGCTGAGGAGCGGGGACAGCGAGGGTGAAGGGGCTGGCGTCTCTGCAGGCAACTCCTTGGAGAGGCAGGGGCTGCACAAAGCCGGGTGAGTACAACATTGATTGGGAATGAGGTAACCACAAACACCGCCGTCTCAAATGAAAAGGGATTCAAGATCTGACCCAGAAAACAAGCATCGTAACCACCAGATAAAATTTTAATGATAAACACAAGATGCTCTGCACACAAGCAAGGCCGAAGTGCCCAACGCTAGGCCATAATGTAAGGTTCTCTTAGGAAGAGGAGCCGGGAGGAGCCTCTCTGACCCACAGATCATGTTTCATCTTATCGACCCACGAAACTCTGCCATTGCTTTGCGTCGTGCTGGCATAATCTGTAATGTCGAGCAGACCTCGGGGGAAGGGAGAAGCAGGAGAGGACGGGCTGGCATCTGGACTCGTGGCCAGCTTGCCTTTGTGAGGTCTGTGTCCAGAGATCAATTCATACTTGGCTTCTGAGATTCAAGTCCTCTTTATCTCTAATTTCTTTTATGACTCTCAGTCCAAACTCAACATTCTGTCCTCAAAGTCCTCCTGACACACCAGGAGACCCCTTTAAGCTAGAAGGACAGAGGTCCTTTCCACGTTACCATGGAGTCTTAGAATTTGTGGGCAGAAAGGACCTTATGTAGCATGAGCTCTTCGGCCCACATTTTAGCAACGAGAGACAGAAGCCAAAAGCCGCACTTCCAGATTTGTGGTCCATTCATCTTTCTAAAAAGAGTTGTTCTACAGCACTTACAGCAAGGGCATTAACCTCTAAATTGTGGCCAGCAAAGCAAAAGATAAGGAAGAGGGTTCTTCCGGAGCAGATCTTGTTTAAAGCAAAGATACCTGGGGCGCCCGGATGGCTCAGTCAGTTAAGCGTCCAGCTTCGGCTCAGGTCACGATCTCACAGTTGATGAGTTCAAGCCCCGCACTGGGTTCTGTGCTGACAGCTCAGAGCCTGGAACCTGCTTCGGATTCTGTGTCTCCCTCTCTCTCTGCCCCTCCCCCGCTCACACTCTGTCTCTCTCTCTCTCTCAAAAATAAACATTAAAAAAATTTTTTTAGAGCAAAGATACGTTTTCTAGGCACAGAAGATCACAGAACATTAAACTAATCTGTTTGGAGTTTCAACTGAAATGGTGCACTTCAAGGAACACTTAAGGATAGAGTCTTCTTGGAGCGCCTGGGTGGCTCAGTTGGTTGAGCGCCTGACTTCTGCTCAGGTCACGATCTCACAGTTTGTGAGTTCAAGCCCCGCGTCGGGCTTTCTGCTAACAGCTCAGAGCCTGGAGCCTGCTTCAGACTCAGTGTCTCCCTTTGTCTCTCCCCCTCCCCTGCTTGATTCTCTCTCTCTCTCTCTCTCTCTCTCAAAAGTAAATAAATAAATAAACAAACATTTAGAATGGAAAAAAAAAAAAAGGAAAGAGTCCTCTTTAAAGAAAAAAGACTCACCTACTACCAAGCTGTTCAGGCCAAGGTTAGTTTTTGGTTTCCTCCAGGTAGGAACCCCTCCTAGGGACTCACCCCAAAGTCAATCCAGACTCAGGGATTTAAGTGTCTCTACTTCAAGCATTAAGTATACAACTTGAGACTGCAGTTCATGACCACTTCTTTTTTTTTAATGTTTATTCATTGTTTTCCCTGAAAATTTGTTTAATTTTTAATTTATTTTTAATATAATTTATTGTCAAATTGGCTTCTATACAACATTCAGTGCTCATCCCAACAAGTGCCCTCCTCAAAGCCCATCACCCACTTTCCCCTCTTCCCCACCCCCATCCACCTTCA
Organism: Cryptoprocta ferox; assembly: GCA_028646485.1. Lineage (NCBI taxonomy): Eukaryota > Metazoa > Chordata > Mammalia > Carnivora > Eupleridae > Cryptoprocta > Cryptoprocta ferox. The sequence goes on along the minus strand of CM053566.1, from coordinate 12,609,478 downwards.
GTTTGTTCTCTGTATTTAAGAGTCTCTTATGGTTTGCCTCCCTCCCTCTCTGTAACTATTTTTCCCCTTCCCCTCCCCTATGGTCTTCTGTTAAGTTTCTCAGGATCCACAGAGGATATCTGTCCATCCGAAGGTGAAACTAGTCTCCTCATTGTACGTTAAAGAAATACACAAACTGTTTCACATTTCTGTAGTAAAAAAGGAGGAATTCAGGAAAGGAGTTTTGGGGACACAAGCCATAGGAATTTACAGAACCTAAAATTCAATTCCTTGGTGACGGAGACACCTACAAAGCCTCTTTGCGGAAAAGTGAAGCAGCAAATGCATACTGTGCAGGGGAGTGGGAGGGAGATTACTCATGGCTGCGGCCCTTCCTCAGAGTAGCGGCCTCAGAAGGAGAGAGTCAGAACGGGCTCTGTTCGAGCCAGCACGTATTACCCGTGCTTGACTTTTTTATGTCTTCATCAAATACCGACGTTTTTCTTTAATGAAAACCTAACCTAACACGCCACAAGAGTGATTTAAAAGCTAGCAAAGAGGGGCGCCTGGGGGGCTCAGTCGGTTAAGCGGCCGACTTCGGCTCAGGTCATGATCTCACGGTTTGTGAGTTCGAGCCCCGCTCGGGCTCTGTGCTGACAGCTCAGCGCCTGGAGCCTGCTTCGGATTCTGTGTCTCCCTCTCTCTGCCCCACCCCTGCTCACGCTCTGTCTCTCTGTCTCTCAAAAATAAATAAACATTAAAAAAAATTTTTAAGTTGGCAAAGACACATGGAGACAAATGGATGGTAGCTCCGCGCCACACTGTGCGCCGCTCACCACCAGCTTCACGGTGCTCTCCAGGACCGGGCGACAGGAGCCTGGAGTCTGCGAGGCGGGAAGGCACAGCTCTCAGGGGAAGGTCGCGTCACGGGGACCCAGAGGGTGTCACGCGAGAACTGGAAGACTTTAAGATGCAGAGCTAAGGACCACACAGAAAGCGGCTTCTGCTTACCCGGCGATGACCACGCCGTCGTGGGAGTGCACGTCACACAAAACCGCGTCGGGAATGTGCTCCAGTTCGCTCACGGCACCTTTGCGATTCTGCGGAAGGAGAAGGGATGCGGGTGAGCATACTCTCGGAACACCCAGAAGGCAGCACCTCGCTCTCAGCCACGCTCCATGGCCATTTCTTATCGCGTGTTTTGTGCCCGAAGTCAAAGGACAAAGAGGACAGCTAGTCCGCTAAGGGATCAGCACTTGTGAGGTACCCCACGCAAGAAGCACTGACCTGTGGGCACGGGCCGTGGGCGGGCGGCCCCTGCGCTCAGGGGGCCTACAGGCTACAAGGGCAAGGTGGACGCGCCAACAGGCCGGCGGTGGCACGCGTCTGAGGAAACGCATACAGTCTGTTTAAAAAGCGCAGCTCTGAGGACAGAAGGTATTTAATGATCTCTGACATGCCAACAACCCTTACGAACACGCAGAGGACCCAGTGAGGAAGTACACACGCAGAGCTAAAGCTCAGGGTGCGGAAAGGAAGAAGATGGCAGGGTCAGAGGTTCGCGGAAACGGTATTTGTAAAGGGAACCTGAAAACCCATGACGAATGTGGTTTCTGAGGAGGAGACTGGGTGGCAGCAGCAGGTGGGCTTTCCACTGTATGCCCTCTGGTGACTTCTGAATCACCTGGACAGAGATCACTATGCTGGCCACGGGCCCTGCTGTGCAGGAGGAACGTTACCCTGGCACCCTCGCCACTACCCTGTGAGCTGGCTACCATCAGCCCCACTTCAGAGGGGGGGAAACAAGGGCGTCCAAAGGGAGAGCAACTTGCTCTAATGCCTAAAACCACCTTTCGTCTTTCAATGGGGCTTTCTTTCTAGACTCACAGGAAGAATCCCAGCATTACGGTTAGTGCAGGGTTCCCTGTCCCCCCTTTGACTTTCCTAGTCCTCACTGTCAGCAGGGCCAGCAAAGGGGCTGAGACGCTCCAAAGAGCCCAACTCCAGTTCACTGACTCGACAACCATTTATCAAGCACTAACCCAAACGAATGGCTTTGTGCTTGCTAGAGAAAGAACTAGACATTCTAGTCAACCGGAGGTGGCTTGCATCGGTTATGGGGGCCGAGATGCCTGGAGCAGGGCTCTGAACACCTTCCCTGCTGCCATCTGCAGCCGGAGGAGGTGCCTGTCTCCCCCTGCGGCCTTCTCCATCACCAGAGAGGAAGCAGAGAACAGCCGCCGCGCTCGCGCAGGGTCTCACAGCTCGGAATTCGAGTCGGCGTACACAGACTACTGCAGCTCCCATGTGCACAAGTCAAAACATCCCTCCTTCCGGAGGGAGAGGCCCCAGTTCATGCCCAACTCACCAGCTCTCCATCAATCCCAGCCCCTCCTGCCAGGCTCGGGCCGGCTTGTCTAGGCAGCTCTGCCAAACCTCTCGCTGACTTCCCTCACGCAGGCCCAACTGAGCACATGGGCAAGAAGGTTTGGGGGGGGGACTCCACACGAGGTTACTAT
>CM053566.1:12523542-12606880 GCA_028646485.1 Cryptoprocta ferox | reverse complement strand
TGCGGTGTGTGTGGAGAATGCTACTGGCACCTGCTGGGTTGAGGTTAAGGAAGCTGCCCAACATGCTGCCACATGCAGGACAGCCCCCACCAGGAACAAAGATCTGGCCCCTGATGTCGCCGGTGCTGGGCTGAGAAACACTGCTCTTATTAACATGGCTACAACTGTGTGAGTTTGCGCAGATCAAGAGTCTCAGCCGCTCATGAGGATACGAGGTGACCAGGGTGGACGTGCACACAGGCATCAGGTCACCGTCAGTAATGAGCAAAAGCCTGTTGATCTCAAAGTCTATTAGGAGTGCCCTTTCCAGGAGCGGAGACACCGTGTGTGGCTCCACCCCGTCCACACGAGGGACCAGCCAGCTACCGGGTAGGAAGGAGGGCCGCCGCCACACTGCGGTCTCGTCAGGCCTCACAACGGCTTTCTGTAAGGCTGTTCTTGACAGTGATTTCCTACAGAAACACTCCACCATGCAAATTCTTAGCTGCGATCTAATGTTTCTGTAGAGATTCTGAAGTGATAAATGCCATGGAAGCAAGCCAGTGGGTTACTCGAGGGGAGAGAAGGCAGGACTCAGACGCTTAGTAACCTCCCTTACAGTTACCGGAAATGGCATTTTCAGCACTGCTTCTGTATTCAGGGGGCGCTTTTGCTTTGCTGATGCGGCAGGGTCGGTGAAAGTTCAAGGGGACTGCGCCGAGCACTACTCCGAAGACTCTAGCCCACAGAGGGGAGGGCCCGGCACCCCAACCCCACCCCTCCTCTCCTAGAGAGCAGGACGCTCTCCCACAGTGTGGCTGAAAAGGGGGGGGCAGACACTCTCATGGCGAACAAAACGGGCAACGAATCACCAGCAGCCGAGGGGATGCTCACCCCACTCTTTGCTCTTGGCAGGTTCACCTCGGGCCGTAAGTGGAGGGACCGCGGGTGTAATCCAGGGCCTGGATCCCCGAGTCCCTGCAGGCTAGTCTGCAGTACAGGGAATGACGCTGGCCACTGCCTACCTTCCAGTTGGTTCTTAACATGTGCTCCTTGGCTCGGCACTCCTGGAAGATGAGCTTCCAGCACGAGTAGTCAGAGATGCTGCTGGCGGGCAGGTGCCCCTCCTGCTGGCACAGCCGGTACCACAGCACCTCGTCTTCTGCGATCACCTTCCACGTCTTGCTCACCTACAACAGCACAAGTGACACAAATGTCAAATTCTGCAATTAGAGAAGCCCCTTGTCATCCAAAAATCAATCAACACCTTTATTATTACCCTGAGTTTATGGCAGTATAAAATGTCTCGTTAACAAAACACTCCGAGGTGGGAAAAAAATACAAGCAAAGGTTTCCAGTTTTATTTTTCGAGATTTCAAAACCATTGTTCCATCATTTCATACCACGTGTGAGATGACTTGGTTAAATTATTATATAACATGTAGGGAAAAAATATACAAATACACAAATGGCAAAAAATGTAAACTGCAAGCATACAGTTTTTCAGACCAGAATCTCTTTACTTTTTACCAATTGGCACTTTTTTTTTTCCTTCTTATACTATAGGAGACTGACTGTCTCTGAAATAAAAGGCTGTAAGAAAATCAATATCCATAACTCAACGCTTCTGGTCATATGAGAAATTCAAATTTCTAGTATGTAGAAAAACTTGGATTTTAAGTGGATAGACTAAAAAAAATTTTACACAAAACTCAAGCTGTTCGCCAGGACCCTAACATCTGATAGGGAGAAATTAACGTTCTGTCTGGACTGAATTTCAGCTCCCAAGAGTATCCAGAGGAAATGACCATTTTTGCTATTAGTATTTTGTCCTCCACACCTAACTCAGGCAACAAAGCGTTTACTTCTTTACAGGACACTGCACCAAGCTGTACAAAAGATGGCCTCTGTCGGCAAGATGAGAGAATAAGCCAGCAAATCAACATCATCTTCAGTCCGTGGGGTCAAGGGCTTAACGCTTGCTGCGCATCTAAAGGTTGAGACTCATTTCTGATCAAGTGAAAGGCAGGACCACTGGTTCACAGTAACCTGGGCTCCCTTGAACACTCCCCTGGGGCCCTTCAAGGCGTCGAATACACAGACAAGGAGAGAGAACGTGAGACAGAGCGGGCGAGTGCGCACACAGCATGTGTCTCATTAGGATTCCTCATTTGAAGACGCGCCAACAGGTAGTTAACTTTGAGGATGGCAGAATAAAGAACTCCAAAAATCTGCTCCTGCATGCAAGCAACAAGAATACTGCCAAAAATTGTCAAAATCAACTTTTTCAGAACTCTGGAAATTAATGAAAGACTTTCAACATTCTGAGGAGCATTTACTCAAGAAAAATGGCTAACTGTTGGTAAGGACAACCACCTTCACGTTGTTTTAACTCACACTAATGCCCTCCTCCTCTTCCAGCACCACAGGTAGCTCCACAGTAGCCTTGAAAGCCAACAGCCTCGCAACTGTGGTAGCTGTGAAACCAGCAGCCTGGCAGACACCAAAGGGGCCAGATGGCTTTACGGGTGCCCAAAATGTCACCCCCAGGGAACTGTCACCATTTGACCTGTGGGATGGCCTGCTGGAAGGCTCTATTCTGGAGGCTTGTCTTCGTCTGACCTGACTCGAAGCCTCTTCTGTCCTGTCTCCAGCACATTTGTCAGAAACAGTAAGGCAGAATCGGGTAACACTGTGGCTGCCTGAGGTACCGTGAGCACCTGGGGCTACAAAGTGCGGACCTCAAGCTTCAAAGGGAAACCTGGGCAATGGGGGGGGGGGGTCCGTAGGGGCTTTGAAAGGCTCCAACAGATTTCTGGGCCTCAGGGTCAGGCACCTGAGTAGGGCTGTGTGTGTGCCCAGAAAAGACCTCAGAAGGCCCCAATCGCTCCCTCTGGCTAAACTCAAAGCTTTACACAAGCATGATGTGACGGCTAAAGCAGAGGTGTGAGCTGCCGGCACGATGAACATGCGTCCCGACACGCAGCACACAGACAGCAACTCAGCAACTGATGGGAGACTCATTGCTTCCACATATTTAAGGAAACCTTTGTCCAGTCACAAACGAACCATTCAGCTAAATGAGCAGAGAGTTCAGAGGTCACACATGAAAAAAATACAAACGGGAGTATTCATCCAGAAAAGTCACTAAAAAACAAATAGTGGCAATAACAAACAGCAACTAACTCGCCGGAAAAGAGAGAAGTTGATTTGCAGAGTTGTCACATTTTAAAAGTCCAGTTTTTAAACACATAATGTAGAGACATGCAAACAAACAGTAAAGAATAAACCATATATGGGAAGAAAAAGCAGCCAACAGAAATAGTCCCTGAGGAAGTCCAGACTTTGGACTCATTACAAAGACTTTAAGTCAGCTATTATAAATACATTCAAAACACTAAAGGAAAGCATGTCTAAAAAAACAAAAGTTCTGAGCACAACGTTTCACCAAGTAGAAAATATTGATAAAGAAATTTTAAAAAACACAAGTTTTAAAGTTGAAAAGCACGTAACTGAAATAAAAAATTCAATAGAGTGGCTCAACAGATTTGAGCTAACAGAATAATCAGCACACTCAAGGTCAATTAAGATTATCCAGTCTAGGGGCGCCAGAGTGGCTCAGTCGGTTGGGCGTCCAACTTTGGATCAGGTCATGATCTCGTGGTTCAGGAGTTCAAACCCTGCACTGGACTCTCTGCTTCAGTTCCTCTGTCCCCATCTCTCTCTTCCCCTTGTCAGCTCATTCTCAATCTCTCTCAGCCTCTCTCTCTCTCTCTCTCTCTCTCTCTCTCTCTCTCTCTCTCTCTCTCTCTCAGAACAAACTTAAAATTATCTAGTCTAAGAAAAAAACAAAAAAAACAAAAGAACCCCTCCCTCCCAAAGTGAACAAAATTAACAGAAGCTCAGAGACCTACTGGATACCATCTAAGTGGACCAACACAGGCCATTATCAGAGTTCCACAAGGGAAAGAGAAAGGGGTAGAAGGAACATCTGAAGAAATAATGGCTAGAAACTTCCCAAATATGATGAAAAACACTGATCCACACACTAAAGCAGCTCACTGAACTCCATGAAGGATAAACTCTAAGACATTCACACCTAGAACACATCATAGTCAAACTGTTTAAAACTAAGGACAGTATGGTGAAAGTAACAAAAGAAACACACACCGTGTGTTCTTCTCATTAGAAACTAGGGAGGTCAGAAAGCAGTAGGCTGGCATATTCAAAGTGCCAAAGGAAGAGACTGCCAACCAGTAACTGTATCTAGCGAAACTATCCCCCCAAAATAAAAGAGAAATTATTCCAAGATAAACAAAAATAAGGTAATTCAATACTAGTAGACTTGTCCTACAAGAAATACTAAAGGGAGTCCTTTAGGCTAAAATACAAGAACACTAGACAGCAACTCAGTCCACATAAAGAAAGTAAATCCAGTAAAGATCATTACAAAGGTAAATATAAAAGACAGTATAAATATATTTTTACTTGCAGCACTTTTTTCTATCTAATTAAAAAGACAACCGCCTAAAGCATAAAGTTGTGTTGAAAGACTTTTACCAAAAAAGACACAATTTGTATGAAATAGTAGTAGAGAGAGAGAGAATGAAGTTGTATTGTAGCAGTTTTGCTACACTATTGAATTGAAGTTGGCATTAATACAAACTAGACTGTTTTAAGAGGTCAGTTGTAATCCCCAGGCAATCATTAAGAAAAAAACTTTAAAAAGTGTAGCAAAAGAAAAAAGAAATTAAAATAGTATGCTAGAAAACAGTCTATTTAAACACAAAAGGAGGCAGTAATGAAGAGAAAAAGGAACAAAAAAGACAGAAGACATACAGAAAATAGCAAAATGGCAGATATAAATGCTTCCTTATCACCAAATTATATTAAATGGAAATGGACTAAGCCGTCCAATCCAAAGACAGAGGTTGGCAGTATAAATAAACATGATCTAAGGATATGCTGTCTACAAGATAGCTACATACTTTTTTCTTTTTAAGTAAGCTTCACTCCCAGTGTGGAGCCCAGTGTGGGGCTTGAACTCACAACCCTGAGATCAAGATCTGAGCTGAGATCAAGAGTCAGACACTTAACTGACTGAGCCACCCAGATGCCCCTATACATATATTTTTAAAGTAAACTGTGCACCAAACATGGGGCTCAAACTCACAACCCTGAGATCTAGAGTCACATGCTCTACAACTGAGACAGGCAGATGCCCCGAGGCATAAGTACTTTAGATTCACATGCACAACAGTAAAAGTAAAAATGGAAAAAGATTTAACTTGCAAACGATATCTGAAAGAGAGCTGGGGCCCATATACCAATACTACTTAAGATAAATTTTAAGACAAAATGGTTAGTAAAGGCAAAGGATATTTTTATAATGAGGGTCAACCCATCACAAAAACCTAACAATTGTAAACATATATTCCGAACAACTAAGCCCCCAAAGACAAGAAGCAAAAAGTGAAAAACCTGAAGGAAGAAATGGACAGACTCCAATACCCACTTTCAATAAAGGATAGAATAAGCAGAATATCAACAAGAAAATATAAGAACTGGACACTATAAACCAACTAGACATAAGACACATCCATAGAATATTCTACTCAACAACAATTTGAGCTTTATTCTCTCTGGGACAGACCACATACTAAGCTATAAAACAAATCTCAATAAATTCAGAAGAACAAAAATTATACAAAGTATGTTCTCTGACCACAGTGGAGTGAAATCAGAAATGGATAAAAGAAGGAAATATGGGAAATTCACAAATGTGTGGAAATTATACACCACACTAACAAACGTTCGCATGCTAAACAACCAATGCATCAAAGAAGAAATTGCAGAACTAGAAAATACTCTGCAATGAGTGAAAATGAAAACGGAACGTACAAAACTTATGAGGCACAGTGAAAGCAGGGCTTAGAGGGAAATTTATAGGTATAAGCTCTCATATTTTAAAAAATTTAAGATCTATAACCTAGCCTTCCAACTTAAACTAGAAAAAGAAAACTAAACACAAGAAGAAAATAAAAATTACAACAGAAACGGGGCGCCTGGGTGGTTCAGTCAGCTGGGCATCTGACTTCAGCTCCGGGCACGATCTCACGATTCAGGAGTTTGAGCCCCACATCAGGCTCACTGTCAGCACAAAATCTGCTTCGGATCCTCTGCTCTGTCCCCCTCTCTCTCTGCCCCTCCCACGCATGTGCTGGCTCTCTCGAAAATAAACATTAAAAAAATATATACACAAATTACTATAGAAATAAGTGAAACAAAAAGGAAATGAAGCAAACAAAAGCTGGTTATTTGAAAAGATCACCAAAATTGACAAATTTTTAGCTAGACTGACCAAAGGGGGACGTGGGTGTGGAGAAGACTCAAATTACTAAAATCAAGGAGAGGGGCCATCATTGTCAACTCCAAAAATGAAAAATGTTATAAAGGGACACTATGAACAATTTATATGCTAACAAATTAGATAAGCTAGGTGAAATGGACAAATGCTTAGAAAAAGACTCAATGTACTGAAGTTAACTCTTGAGTAGATGGAAAATCTGAAATAGACTTAAAACAAGAGGCTACATTAGTGATATAAAAACAAAACAAAAACAAAAAAACAAAAAAGAACTTTGCACAAAGAAAAGCCCAAGCCTAGATGACATCACTGGTAAATTCTAAATGTTTGAAAAGAATTTTAAAAAGGCTTAAAACTAAGTTAAAGAAATTTTAAAAGAATTAACTCTACCAAATGTTTAAAAAGATTAACGAATTAACCAATCATTCACAAATTCTTCCAAAACAAAACAAAACAAAAAAACAGAAGAGGAGGGAACACTTCCCAACACCTTCTAAGAGGCTAGTCTCTGATCCCCAAACCAGACAAAGACCTCACAAGAAAACTACAAACCGATAACCCCTGATGAATATCTTCAACAAAATGCTCGCAAACCGATAACCCCTGATAAAAATCTTCAACAGAACGCTCACAAACCGAATCCAGTTATGCGTAAAAGGGGCAGTACATCAGGACCACGCGCAATTTGTCTCAGGAATGCAGGGTCAATTTAACACACAAATACCCAGGTGATATCCTGGTATTAGGGTCAAGGACAAAAACCACACGTAGTTCTCAGATTAACACTTTAAAATTAAAGTAAGGGAATTCATTATATTCAAAACAAATCTGTACTATACAAAAGAGTTCAAAGTGGAGTTCCTTTACATAATGATGTCCCTAAAGAGACTTAAAGTGATAGGGATATAAATATAAATTTGATCAACCTTTTAGGAAGGTGCTTCAAGGTCACCTGGATTATCCAGGGAGCAGCAAGATATAATAGAAAACCAGTTACACTTGGGGTGAAAAAAAAAAAAACCCAAAATCTCGCATTCTCATGTCCGGTCTTCTACCAGCTAGCTGTGGAACTGTGACAAGTCACTAGGGTTTTCCGCACCTCTGTCCTCCTCAGCGGTGGGGAGGAATCCGACATCCTAAAACGTCCCTTACAACACTAAACCCTATGACCTTGGGGCCTTGGTTTTCTCATCCTCAAAATGTGAGCCACCATATCCCACCACCAACAGAGCTGTTGTGGATCTCAAAGAGTTCAAGTATTGTGCAAATGTCATTCTTTACACATAGGGCGCGCACTAGTACAGCTCACCACTGATCACGCTGCAGGATGCAAACTCCTTGTTGTAAAATAACGCTGCTCCAATTACTTTAAAGAAGCCATTAGCTTTTTATACTTAAAAATAACTTTTATTAAATCTATAGTGGGTGCTACTCGCTCCATGGCAGCAGAAAGAGGCTAGAACTTATAAGTAAAATTAGTCAGAGGCGGCGCCCGGGTGGCTCAGTCGGTGAAGCATCTGACTTCGGCTCAGGTCATGATCTCACCCTTGGTGGGTTCGAGCCTGCATTGGGCTCTCTGCTGACAGCTCAGAGCCTGGAGCCTGCTTCGGATTCTGTGTCTCCCCCTCTCTCTGCCCCTCCTCTGCTCACGCTCTCTTTCAAAAAATAAACGTTAAAAAAAATTTTTAAAAAGGTAAAAATTAGTCAGAATCCAAGAACTGAGGTGGTTTCAGTGTCAAAATTTCTGATTTTCCGCCTCAAGGAAACTATTAAAAACATTATTACGATACCTTATTCCACCAAAAGTACATCAGAGTGACACTGACCCACAGAACATTCTTGCACACTGAAATTCCGGCTTCCTTAATCACATGGCTGCTGTGTATGCGGGCATGTAGGCTCTAGCTGTGACAAGCAGTCATGTCACCTAAGGCACCTTCCCTGAAGGCGTGGGCACTCTGCGTGGAACGCACAGCATCAGAAGCTAGACCAGGTGGCACAAAGTAGCACAAGGCTCCGATCACTTTTCTGAACCAAAGAGCCACACCGTAATGCTCAAGGGGCCACACTGGCTCCAGTGTTCAGTGGTTGAGAAACTGAAGAAGAGGGTCTTGGAGATCAATTGGGGCAAGTCCCTATCACGGGGGCGGGGGAGGGCCTCCTAGCAGCCCTGGTGGGGAGAGGCTTCTGCAGAGAGCCAACCTTCAAATCAGTCTAGTCCACTGCAAAGCAGTCTGGCTGTTAGAAAGTGCTTCCTCCCTTTGGTTAGTAAAGGAGTTCCACCCATGGCCCTAATTTTGCCTTTCAGAAGAAATCTCTAGTCCTTCTTCCACCTGACAGGTCCTCAAAAGGCTGAAGATCCCATCATAATTCCCCTTAATCATCGCAGAGGTGTAAACACCATCCATTTCCTTCAACTCACTGCCCTAGGACTAGACTAGTTCACATACCTATGCTCTCTGAATGTACCCTAGTGCTGATGTGAGTACAGTGTCCCTCTTCACATGTGGCACTCAGGAGGGAACCATATCCCACACATGGGCTGTCAAGTGCCAGGAACAGGAGGATTTTATTGGACACTAATTTGCTGCTTCACTTGTAAATACGCCATCATGGCTGTGACACTAACAGTTCACCAAAGCTTCTGGAGTCCATTTAGTTAATTAAACATTTAAGGCAAACAACAATAACAAAAATACTACCAACATCTGTGGTCTCACATCCCACTTACGATATTACTAACGAGTTTAAAGTCCTGTACATTTTTGATCCACATCTTCTCCCCTGCCTCAAGGGTAATCTGAATTTGGTGTTCATCATTCTTCAGAGTTCTGTTTTTTAAACACAAACAGCAGTTAAAGTCCCCACCTCTTACTTCCACCATATTAGGTGTTTTTTTATTTTAAATCCCATTCTAAACCCCAGTTCACCGTACCCACCCCCAGCATTTTAGAGCATCCTTGAATCCCAATTGTGTCATCTGTTGCATTAGGTACTTCTCCCATACATAATTCTTCTGCAAAATACGGTCTGTGGGCCTTTGCGTCTTAATTATTTAAAAAAAAAAAAGAAGAAGTTAACCAGGATGGGGCTGAGGACAGAGCCCGCGGCAAACCACTGTAGCTCTCCCCCCACAGGCTGACATGGGTCCATTAAGCAGCCCACCTGGGCATGGCCACAGCATCAGTTACAAATCCACTTAACCACACTGTCATCCCACACTTCTCCCTCTTAGCCATGAGGGCATCAGGGAAACCAACCATCATCTGATCACAGGCAGTAAGGCCATAAAGAATGGGATAGCAGCTCTCTAACACCGGAGCTCCAGTTCTGACCAGACAGAACACCGTGGTTTTATTTTTGGCATGTTTGGTCCGCAGCTGAGCCTGCCCCTGCCACGCATGTGTCTGTCCATCTGTCTGTGCCGGAGGGAGTCTGAGCACCAGCCACTCATGAAGAGCAGGGCGGGACAGACCAACAGGGGCTGTGATGGAGCCACGCCACAACCCCAAGAGCTCCAGAGCGGAGCACCCCTCTCTCACAGACCTCTGGAATTCAGGGTCAAATAAAGTACAAGATCAGGACTAGCATCCAGAACCCCTAAGGGGTCCTCAAAGGCAGCAAGTGCTAACTAAACACAGGGCAACTCCTTCTGATGTTGGCATACATGAGCCTTTTTGGTAAAAATTATAAAATGTAAAATTTTGTAAAAACTATGAAATGTAGCTGGACAAAAGACTCGGAGGAGCTAAGACGCATATAACTGGTAGGCACTACTGCATAGACTGGCACTTTCCAAAGCATGTCCAGTAGAAAAACAGCTCCTCAGGGGGTTAATAATGTTACTCTTAAAAAGGATTCCATGGTCGGAGAGCCTGAGTGGCTCAGTCGGTTAAGCGTCCAACTTCGGCTCAGGCCATGATCTCGCAGTCTGTGCTTTCGAGCCCTGTGTCAGGCTCTGTGCTGACAGCTCAGAGCCTGGAGCCTGCTTTGGGTTCTATGTCTCCCCTCCCATGCTCATGCTCTGTCTCTCTAAAAAATAAACAAACGTTAAAAAAATTTTTTAAAAAAGGAGTTCATGGTCAAAGGAGTTTGGGGAACACTGCTTTAAACAAAACTAAGCATGGGGTGCCTAGGTGGCTCAGTCAGTTGGGCGTCCGATTTCGGCTCGGGTCATGATCTTGCAGTCCATGAGTTCAGGCCCTGTGTCGGGCTCTGTGCTGACAGCTCAGAGCCTGGAGCCTGCTCGGATTCTGTGTCGCCCTCTCTCTCTGCTGCTCATCTGCTCACTGTCTCTCTCAAAAATGAATAAATGTTTAAAAACTTTTAAAAATAAATAAAACTAAGCAGAGTTATTTGCTGAAGAACTTCTGAGAGCTTTTAATTGACTAACATGTGTTGAGCACTCTCAGAAGGCTGGGATACACTGCATTCCCCAAACTTATTTGGCTCCTGATCTCTTCTTGCAAGAACAGTCCTGCAGGCTTCAGTGCTCTGCGGAAGACACCGGCGAGAACACCAGTGTGGGCTACTGGCGACCTGAATCAGGTTCGTGCTGGCCACGAAGAGCAGCAATTCTCCACTTGCCACCTCGACCTGACCAACAGACACCTTTTGCAGGACACTTGTCCTCTGCGGTGGGGAAGCTACAGGGAAAGGTTTTGGTCTCTGCCTTTACAGTCAGGTTGGATCCCAAGCCCAGCCCAAGCATGGGACAATATTTTTAATTCTCTAGTCCAAAAATTAGCTACAAGGCTGCCCCCCCTTTGTTTCCTACTAGATAGAGCCACTGAATTGGCAGTAGCATTTTAAGAAAACCCAAATCCAATGCTCGGTAATTACAAACTAGAAGATATCAATTAAATTAAACATTCTGGATGAGTTTTCATGAGATCCACTAAACCATACAGTGCTCAGCCACTCTAAAATGGAGGAACTTTTCAGTGAGACTTTCAAGAAGTCCCAAATATCTGAGACCTTAAAAACACTGGAAGCAGAAACCAGATTTTTTCTATCAGCTTCAGAGAAAATGCCGAGTCACTTTAAACAACATGATCTGAAATCTGTAGTACAGGGTTTGGGGACAAAAAACAGAGAACAGAAAGTTGATGTTTGGTTCATCATTCCCACTGCTAGCCCCTAGATTGCAGGGCTTATTCCGTGGGAAGTAATATTCAGGATCAAGTTTAAATCCTGGATAACCAACAATAATCTCTTTGAGGGATTTACAGAAAGTAGAGGTGAGAATTACTTCCAAAAAGGGATCAGGACTGTACCTGCAGTGAGGTATTAAACACAGAAATGTGCCAACAATTTCTTTGGCAAACTGTAAGGGGAGGGGGCCTTTTCTCTCTTTTTAAAGGAGCACAAAAATGACAGGTTTTAAGAATTTCTTTTAATCCTGAAAGGAAAAACAAAAACAAAAACAACAACAAAAGAAGACCTAAACTTTCACAATTTTAAAGAATCTCACCAAAAAGAAAGCTAATAGTTTAAATTTCTTACATTATATTAAATCTTGCAAGTTTATAAGGCTGAATTTTCCAAAGGCCTAATGGTCTTTCTTTAATACGCTAGGACTGGAAAGGCCCTGCCCAGTAAAAGCCCCACTGAGTGAGCCTCAGCTGTAAGAATTTGCTAATAAAAGTGTCTCCAGCGTTTGCTTTATAGCACCACTGTGAATTGCAGCATTAAAAAAAAAGAAAGAAAGAAAGGAAGGAAGGAAGGAAGGAAAAAAAAAAAGCCCTTGGCTCAAAAACTAGCTTTATTAACTCTGTCTGGATTAGGGTTACCAGTGAGGCCCACGACAGGGGGAAAAGCATCATTGTTTTAGTCACATGTTCATGGATCAAATCTATTTGGGGAAGACATACCCTGTACAGATAGTTCTAGATACACTCATTATCTCAACTTCCCTACCTCCTTCCTCCCCATTCGCTCTCGAGCCTGCTCAGTCTTGCCCCAGATTCACCCCATGCGCACCATGCCGCGGATTCTGGTTGAGGTTGCCAGTGACCTCCAAGTTGCTAAACCCAATGGCTATTTCTCAGTCATCCTCTTGCTTGAGTAACAGCTGCACTTAACACCTCTGATCGCTCTCTCCTCCTTGAAAAGGTGAGCCCTTGGTTCCAGGGGATCGTGTGCTCTGGGCTCCCTCCCACATCACAGGGACTGCCTTCTCGAACAGTGTCTCATCGTGGCCTCTCACCACTGTGGTGTGACCACAGGGCTCAATCCCTGAACTCCCCACCCCCTACACTCACCTCCCTGATGACCTCGTCCAGCTTCCTGGCCTTAAATACCAACGATGCACTCACAGTTCCCGAATTCCTATCTCCAGCCTCACATCTCACTACTGATCTTCCCCCAAAACTTGGGTCACCTCACGGTCTCCCCTGGTCAGTAACAACAATCTCGTCCAGCTGGTTGTTTAGGCCAAATACTCTGAAGTCCCTGCCGACTCCTCTTTCTCTCCCCGCTCCATCGCCTTCGGTAGTCCCGACTTTACCCACTTCTACTGGTACCACACGCTCCAAGCCACCATCTCCTCTCGTCTGGGCTACTTCAGCGGCTCACTCACGCGTCTCCCTGCCGCATCCTTGTCCCCCTTCAGTCTGGTCTCCACATAGCAACCAAGACGATCCCGCTCAAAAGGGAAGTCAGACCTTGTTACTCCTCTGCTCAGAACACTCGAATGGCTTTCCGCCTCATTCCAAATAAATGTTCAAGTTATTTTAACGGATTTAAGAGCCTTTCACATGTTGACTATTTCTTCTTCTCTTATCCCCATCTGCTCATTACACCCTCACCCAAATTAGATTCCTATTGATGCTCTAACAAATTACCACAAACCTAGTGTCTAAAAACAATACAAATTTATTCTTTTTGGTTCTGGAGGCCAGAAGTCCAAAATCTAAGTATAGGCGGCAGGGCTCCATTTCTTCTGGACGCTTTGGGGGAAAACCTGATTCCTTCTTTTTTCCAGCTTCTAAAGGCTACCTTCTATTCCTCAGCTTTGTGGCCCCTTCCTCCATTTTCAAAGCCAGCAACACAATATCTTCTCTGCTCTCTGACCTCAGCCTCCCTCCTGGAGGGAGCCCACCTGGATCATCCAAGATGGCCACCTCGTCCCAAGATCCTTAACTTCCTCACATCTGCAAAGGCCCATTACCCTAAGAGATAACATATTCACAAGTTCTGAGGATCAGGAGGTGGACATCTCGGGGAAGGGGCATCATTCCATCTCCCACCTCCTACCCGCTCTCACCTTCCCGCTGTTCCTCTAACATAACAGGTGTGCACCACCTCAAGGCCTCTGCACTTGCTACTCCCCTCTGCCAGAGACCTGCACAGCCTCCTTCTTCCCTCCTCCAGTCTCTGCCCAAAGGTCCCCTTCTCTGTGAAGTCTTCCCTGGCCACTTACAAGTGCAGCCCCAGCATCACTTCTGTGGGCACCAGTTTCTCCAGAGCACTCATCACCAACCATCTAGAACACACTCTACTTAACTGGGTGCTTACCAGAGTGGTACTGGACACAGTCGGCCCTGTAAATAACTGAAGGAGATGAAAAAACAAGTCCAACTTTTAAAAATTCAACACTTAGAAAAAACCGCATCGCTTTTATTTTCAATGGCCAGCTTCTGGCATGTACTGTCCCCAAGAGGCTCTGACTTTCTTATAAATACCAGTTCTTGCTTTCTGGGGTCTTTTTTCCCTTCTTTTAAACGTTTTAATTATGGGAAATTTCAAACACACACAAAATGAAGTGAGCAGGAGAAAGAGCCTCAAGTAGCCAGGACCCAGTTCAAGTAATTATCAGCACTCTGCCATTCTCTTTTCGCCAGGCTCCGTCTTCTCTCCCAGCCACAGTAAGCCTGTGAATTAAGAGGAAACCCCCGAGGGGGCTCGCGTCCTGGGCATGTCTCCCTGGGAGATGGAGTCAGGTGGCAAAGGCGAACATTAAGGACGAAAGGAACCCTGCCAGCAGTTACAGGTTTTCAGAATCATTTCTGCTAAGAAAATTCAATGTGGCAGCGCTTGGCTGTGGATTCCCAACTTTAAAGACTCCATTGCTTCTTTTCAGATATCTGGGAAGATCGTAAGATCACATTTTCCTTAAAGGCTGAAATATCAGGAGTACCTGGTTGGCTCAGTCAGTAGAGCGTGCTACTCTTGATTTCAAGGTTGTGAGTTCAAGCCCCATCTTGAGTGTAGAGACTACTTAAAAGCTTGAAATATCGTAATCTAGTATGGTGGGCTTTAGTTCCCAATTTATTTGTTTTGATAACACCTACTTCTTGCTTGCCAATTTTATCATACATCTTAAGTTGTTAACCTCCATCCCTTCCCTTGTTTTCTTTATTGCTTTCTTCATGCACATTTTTCTACTTTTTACTTGCAAAAGGCGACATTGTTACCTATGCAGCTAGATTTCTAAAATTCTCCTTTAGGAAATACACATAAATAAAATGTGATAAAAATGTAAATTTAAGAAAGACTGAATTATAGAGAAGAACCCAGATTAGGGTTGCTGGGGGTCACGGATGGGGAGGGGGCAGAGGCGGCCAGGCCAAGAAAGGGAGCAGAAAAGATCCTTGTGATCAATGTTGTACACCTTTACTGTGCGGCCACACAAACCCACACCTGTGATGGAACTGCACAGAACAAATACACTCACAAGGGTACGTATAACTGAGGAGATCTGAATGAGCTCTGTGGGCTGCACGGAGGTCAGTTTCCAGGCTTTGATATTACTGTATCGTTACGCAAGATAGTCCCATGAAGGAAACTGGGGGAGGAGGACACAAGACCTCTCCACACTATCTTTTGAAACTACCCATGAATTTATGATTATTTCTGAAGTTTTAGAAATGAAGGTCAGTAAATCCTAAAACCGTTACTCCTCAGAATTATTCATATTGTAATATAACAGGAGGCTTACTCTTCCTATAAAAAAAAACTTACTGTAATTTTGAACTCAGTTTTGTAATTGTTATCCATTTGAAAATATTATCTTTTAAAGTGCCAGGAATCTTGTGGGCGCATACACACACACACAACCGTAAAATTGTAAGTAGCAAAATGATAAAGCCGTTCAATGAATCGCCCAGTGCATAACTTTGCTTACTAAAAGCCACACTGCTCTCAAGACATTTTGGCATGGAACACTCCCACAAGGACACCAAATCCCTCGAGGGACAGCTATGGATGGCAAGGAGCTAGAAAGGTCAGCATCGGAGGTATACAAGGATCACAAACTAATGTAGCAGGACTTTTTTTCTGAAAGCACACAGCCTACAAAGCAGAAAAAGAGTGGACGCAGAAAGGAGACAAAGTCAAAGCAAAATCACTTCTCCAGCACAGTTCGTGCCATAATTAAATCTCAAAAAGTCCTTCCCAATCTGGGTTCCTTACTGTTAGTCAGTTACCAATTTGGCATAAAGATCTAAGCAAACAGGTTTTCTCCAAGGGCACACATATAGTTCATGGTGCCAATTCCTACAACTGGCCCAATTTCACTAAAATCCCAAGGCGGCCTGATTAAAAGAGAAAAGAGACAGAGAGGGACAGACAGAGCAAGGCCCTCTAAAATCAAATCATAAAGCAGCAGGACATTCCACTCAACAAAAGGACTTTTTCCCAGTTTCACAAATAAAAACACCCCAAGAAACAAATGAAAATGCCACTCATCTTTATTACTTTGCTGTTGTATTTTAATCCTTAAAAAAACAAAGCCAATTTAAAAAATCACTGGCCGTCCTCGGTCATCCTCATGAAAAGGTGCTATTTTAAAAAAAAAAAAATCCCGGGCTTCATAGACCAGAGCCACCTGAAGCGTTCTGCTTAAGAATCTTTTCTGTTCGTATAGGTGTGCTCCAAAAAATTAGATTGAAATGAAAAACAAAAAAACAAATCCAACTGGCCAAGGAGAGAATTCTGGTGGACAATTGGACCACTGTGTTGCAAATTAAACCGTTCACACCTGCACAATCATCTCACCAGCATAACCAATCTATCCTGAAACGCAGCCCCCTTGTACCAAAAGGGGGATCTGTTCTTCCACCAGATCCTATCTTTCACCGATAAACTCTTTGGATGAGAAAACCAGCAGCAGATGTGAAAGCCACATGGCCCTCTACAAAGCGGGGGAGCAAAAAGCAATGTTAAAAGAAATGACTCCTTGAACAGCAGCTCCCTATCACGAGTGAAGATTTTATCGTCTAATGCGGACTTTGTGGAAAGCAGCTAGCTATTAGACCCTGTTCCAAGACTTCAGCTAACAGCATCAGGCTGAAATCCAGGAGTTGGGCTCATTTAGCTACACCCTTGTTTTCAACTCTTGGGAACAGGGCCAAAGTGTAAAGTTAGAATAGAACAAATCCAGTTTCCAAGGGAAAGAAGAAGACAATATAGGTACTCTTGCTTAATGCAATTGATAGGCTCTGAGCACGGTTTACATTTCAGTATGTTTTTATTTAGTGAATTTTAGCCCTGGAATAATTTCTTCCATCATTTCCTAAAGATTCCAGACTCTGCATCAAAAAGAATAGTTGCGAACACCCCCACTTAATATTGTGACAATCAGAAATACTGTAAACTTTCTGAAATTCCTATCTAGATAGAAAATTTTGATTAAGCAAACTGCTTCATAAAGAAACAGTATAAACCAGAAACTTGCGCTGTATTTTATGTGACTTCACTGAAGTGCTGGAGATAGCAACCCCCAGAGTCTAAACCTGGTCACCACAGTTCACACCTCGCAAGCTGCCTTCATGTTTTTAACTTCACATTCTTGGTGCTTTAGGGTTGTTTTTTCTTTTTTTTCTTTCTTTTTTTTTTTTACATTTTTTTAAGGTTTATTTATTTCTTTCAGTCATCCCCGCACCTAATGTGGGGCTTGAACTCACGACCCCAAGATCGAGAGTTGCACGCTCTTCCAACTTGAGCCGGCCAGGTGTCCCTGGATTTTTAGTAGCACTCCATTTTACCGAGCCCTTTCTTTTAAAGGTGTAGACACTTGTGTAAAATGCAGTCTAGAATCCCGGGATAGGAAATGGTAGCCATTAGACAATTCTTTGGGAGTTATGGACAATGGATACTCTAGTTTCTTTTGGGGAACACAGTTATCCATGAAAGCCAAATGGTCAGCAATCATACATCTGACTAATGAGAAGTTACACTCTTTGCCAAAAAGAAGTAAACAAGAGACCTAAGTTAATGGCATAAGCCTTTGCCTCTGGAAGTGTGGCCAAAGCCAGGCCAGCATTACCTGGTTCGAAATGCAGACTCTCAGGCCCCACCCTGGACCTCTTGAGCCTGAATTTGCATTTTATCAAGATCCCCTGCGATTCATGTACACAATGAAGTGTGGCCCGGACAGTATCTGCCACCATGCCACCCCACGGGCGTATGCTCCAGAACAGGCAGGAGACAGGGCGACACGGATTTGCAATTCCCTCAGTGGGTGTCAGTTCTCAGGCGCCTCACACCTCACTGAGTGGGATTCTAGTGTTTAAAGCACAATTTGGACTCTACGCCTAAAACATGACTTCACAGTTTTGTCCCTAGGCTGACCCTCAGCTCCCAACCTAACAACTGGCTTGATTTGACCTAGGGCCGGCATCTCTGCATTAAAAAGTGACGACAGGAACAGCTCAGGCTAGCCCGGTAAAGGCCGGGCACTAAGTCGTCGGTCATACACACTGCCCCAGGTGAGCCGTAACTGGGATGGCAGGGAGGACAGAGCTCTGGAGCAGACGGTCACAAAGAGATCAACATCGACTGGAGATGTGGAGCACGGCCTGGAAGTTCACGGTTGCTCTCCTTCAGGCAAAGTGGCTACTCGGTTCACTAATTCTTTCAAGCCTGCGGTTCTGGGCAGTCCATTTCTGTTACCCAGGAGCCTCCTATACTTTTGTCACGCGTGCGAGTCGATCTCGAACACTGGTTTAATGGCTGCTTACCTGTGCACACCTTCCCAGGTCTTTCCTGTTCAGATACTGAAATATATTGATTGCCAGTTCGTAAGGCAGTTGGATATCAAAGAAGGGCACGTCATCCATTTCATTCTGAGGAGAAGAAGAAAAGGGAAAGAAGCTTACGATGCGGAGGTATGCAAATGCTCCTTTCAGTGGCAAGAGACATTGTTAGGTAGGAACAAGAGGGGCTGTTGTCCCGGGGAGAGCCACACATTCTCAGGACCCCAGGGAGCAGTCACAGAACAGACTCACAACCACAACTGGATGGCCACAAGCCCACCCTCCTCACTTTTGACTTGTAAACTCCACAAGGCCGTTTCCCGGAAGGCTTCAAAAAGGAGAAGCCAGGGCGCCCGCTGACAACCTGGGGCGCAGGAGGTCCGCCACGGGAATCCGTGCACAGGTTGCGGGAAGCTCTTGGCCTCTAAGGCAAGTGGAGTGGTATGTAGCCAAGGAGGTGAGCTTTGAAATCAGAGGGGCCACCGGTCCCCCCAGGACAACTCTTACTGCACCCAACCCGGAGGGCAGGGGCCACCCACAGCCAGAGCAGTGCTGACCTAGGCAGGTCACTAAGGGGCGTCCGTCAGGAGAGCAGGGCTGTGCACGGGAGCGAGATGCACACGAATGAAATGCTGCTCCTGAAAGAGGTGAGCACGGCCTCGCCTCCGCCGCCAGAGGCACAGGGTTTCCTGATGCACTCAGGGGCCCCCCGCCGGTGAGCCTGGGGGAGCCAGTGCAAACAAAGCGGTTCTTCGGTGTCATTTATTAATGTGGAGAAACGAGAGCTCGCCTGCCTTTGGATAAGCAATTAGGGATGAGGTAACGGGCTTTATCTGAGAGATAAGGCTGTCATGACGATCCTGGCAGCACAAAGAAACGGGAGGGTGAAACAGAAGGAAAGCCAAGAGTGTATGTGTCCCCCTCTGCCTGTTCCCAAACTCACCTGCTAAAGCCCGTTTTGCATGTATCTCTGCAAAGCTCGGGAAAGCAGGCTGCTGGTCTCAATGGAACCTACTTAATAAAACCCATTTTTAATAAGCTCTGGCTGACATCAGTGACTTCTAGGTTGCCAGCAAATTATCAATTCACCAAATACAACAGCCCTATACCGCAAGGCTACAGCCTGAAAACTGGAAAGTTGTCTCGGCATTTTTGAGGGAATGTGAGCACTGATTTAGACCCCACCGAGATCCAGGGTAAAGATTTTTCTGGAATCATGTTTCCATTCACCTAGGAGTCTCAGAGCTAAAAGATAATGTGAAGGCCTAAGAAGGAAATGTATTCCACTTTGCAAAAACAGTGCAAAGCTAAGGCCAAAAAGGATCTCTGGAGGGAACAAGAGCAAGAGTGGACAGTTCTCTGTAGGCAAAGACAGTACAGAATGCTAAAGCGGCAGAGAAATGTGAGCCATACAGGGGGAAACAGAAAAACAAAAAGGAAAAAAATCTGCAAGTGTAATCAGAAGGCAAAGGGGTCCCTGCCTAAAAAAATAATGGAAAGTCATTAGTCTAATGTCAGGCCAGGTACCCTCTTCTAGCTAATCGGCTTCACTCGTGAGAAGAGACAGCTTCACACAACCTGGGGGCGGTGGGGGGGGGGGGGTCACCCACTGCCAGCCGAGCAGAGCCACACACGAGACCAGCCTGTCATTTGTGACCCTGGAGTTCTCTCTTTGTCTTGGATTATTTGACTATGATAATGTGAAGGAGCCTACTTTACCTCCTCGGTAGAGAAACAAGAAAAATGTCCCTTATCCTCACACAAGAAGAACGGAAGCCAACAAAAGCCTGTACTCGTGCAGCATGAACTCCTATTTAGCTTCTCACGGCTAGAGACGCCGGGCATTGCCTTCTCCCATCGGTCCCCCCTTTGGGACTACCAACTGGTTTCTGGAAGTGACACTACCGTGAGGAAGCAGGAGACATCACCTTTGTTTTGAGTTATCCTGGGGGCAGAAAAGCACACTTCTGGGGGCGGGAGCCTTCCCCCTCTTGTGCCCATTCAGATGGCCAATCCTCTGGTCTCCTCCTGGAGATCAGCACCTCTGCCCTCGCAGAGCCACAGCCCTGACGCCTTCCTCCTTGATCCCAGCCACCACGACCTCTGGGAAGGAGCTTCAGAACCAAGATTCAAACGGATAACCCTGGTACTGCCATCTGACCAACCATGGGACTACGCTAACTACATGGGAGCCTCGGCTTCCTCCTCTCTAAGGAGAACGTACGTATCCAGGGGAGTTACAAGAATGAAGTGAAACAGTACACGGAAAGGGCGCGGGGTGGGCCCGGTACCGGAGCAAAGCATGCAGCAACTATCAATACTGCCGTCTTCTTTCCTGGAGTGGCACCCCAGCTCTCGTCTCCCCCTTCAACAAGCACCTGCTGAGTAGGTCCACATTCCATAGGGTTCCTTTACCAGCGTGTTGTGGACACACAAAAGTGGTCTAGGTTCTACCACGGTAATAACTAAAGAAGGATTTGCTTTAGGGCACAGTGGAAGACAACCATGTAGCCACCAGCAAGCAGATGACTAGTCGGGGGTATCATGTCACTGCGAACGTACCAGTGATGATGGGTCTTGAAAATTTAACTTCCAAGCATTGAATTATAATTATGTAAACACAAACATTACAAAGCCAAACTTTTAAAAAATCACTGTGCCCTCAGAATCACAGCACTGAAACTCCGAAATGATTGTCAACCCCCAACAGATCAAATTGCAGACTCATGTAAACAACCCTCCCTGTTGCTACCACTGGTTGGGGAAGGGCAAGGAAGGAAAGAAACCAATGTGCTAAAGGAAGGTCCACATCTTAAGACCTATGTAGTCCCACAAGGCCAGGAGATCAAAGGCTGAAGTTTCAGGCTGCACACTTGGAATCTTTTGGCAAGATATTTTATCACCAGTCCTTGTAGTGGGTGCCGCAGTGGGTCTCTCAGACTCTCCCTTTGGGTCCACAACACTCATTCCCCCAAGTGGGCAGAATGCTGCCTGCTCATGGCTCACCGGCTCAGCCTGACAGCAGAGTCCCTTCCTAGGCACTACCCCTTGGTCAAACAAGCTGCCTTGTCCAAGGTCACATCCCCTCCTGGAGCCTACATCCAGTGAGTAGTCAATACCTAGGTACAAAGGCTGGTCCCCCTTGCCTCCATCTGGGACTTCTTGGGAAGGCCAACCTGCTCAACTGCCCGCAGGCAGATCTCCACCCCAGAATCTGTTTCACGAAAAATCCAACCTGTTTTCCCAAAGCAATAGACATGATCCAGGACCATCCTGTACAGAACACATTCCCAAAGGCTCTGATGCACAACTGTGGAGACAGGAGTCCAGATAACCTACTTCCCTTTCCTCCACTCAAGGAGGTGGAATGAAGTTAGAGGGATACTATTACACCAAAAGACAAAGCAAACTAGTGTAGATTCAAGGTTAAATAGGTCATTCATAAATGCCGCTTTGTAATTATTAGTAACCCATCACTTGAGAAACACCTTACAAAAGATTGAGAGTTAGAAGCATGTTTGACCCTGTGGTTGAAAGCGTGGTTCTCTTTCAGGGACCCAGGATTTGACAAGGACATGGAGCCACATCTGAGACAGAGGTTCCAGCCCAGTAACTATGCACAGCCTACCAGGACTGAAGCGCTCCCATTTGGTACTTCCCACAGTTCATAAATAGAAGTAAAAAAAAAAAAAAAAAAAAAAATACTAGCTGCTACCAGTATGCAGAGAAATACCTTATAATACAAAGGATGCTATGAGATTTCCACCTAGGCCTTTCTGAACCACACAGCCATCTGAAAAGTTACAGGCCACATGAACCAATTTTGATTCTATTTGGACTTTAAAACATGGAAACCGACAAGCTGGCATTTCAGAAACAAAGATATCCCAAGAATGAAGAGATTAAAGATATTGGAAATATTAACATGGAAAACTGGTCTCATTATAAAAAGGGGCCACAGGACTACAATGTTTAGAGAGAATCACTTTCCATTAATTTTATAGCCCAAGCAATGTGACAGTGGCCAATAATGCTACAGAAAACTAATACACTGATATATTAACATGGCTTCAAATTTGAGGAAAATCATCAGGTTGATAAAATACAACCGGGCTTTTAAGTCTTCAATGGCTCAAACACTGATTCTTTACCACTGTGGTGACTCTTGTCCTGTATTACATGTCAAGACCATCTGTGGAGTTTCAAAAAATGCCCCAAATTGCCTATTACCCCGAATTTCCAGGGGTGAGGCTCAAGTGGCTCCTCCTCGGGGATCCTCATGCACACTAGAAGTTGAGAACCATAACCTGGAATCATAGGTAGATTAAAAACAATCCTTTCCAAATCATGCAAAAAAAAAAAAAAGAAAGAAAGAAAGAAAGAAAAAAACCCCACACAAACCCCACAAAGGGTTCATGTTACTTTGTTAATTCAAAGTCAGTGAATAGTAGATTTTCCCAAAGTCTACTGGACTTCCTCCAAAAATGCTAAAAGAAACTGCAAACAGATCCACCCCCGGGGAGGCTGATTTGTACTCTTATGTGCTCATGTAAGACTAATTCTGTAAATGGACTGGTTTTGTGCCTTACTGTTAGAAATTTAATCGCTCTTCTCTGGTTTAGAAGAAGAAGGGATAATTATTAAGAGCCCAAATCGGTGAGAAGTGAAGAAACGGACTCAAGGTTTGTCCCCAAGGGACATCCCCGGGGCAAAAAGAACATGCAAGATCTCTCTAGGTGGTGTTTGAAGGAACCGAGAACCACCCCTCAGACACACACCAGACATAACAGTATTTCTGTTACATCCGCGGCTGACAGGACACTTTTCTAGAGGAATTCCTCTCCCTTCTCTGCCTTGTGCGAAAGTGGAGTCTGGCAGGCCCGGCAATGTGCACCAGGACAAGGATTGCTGGTGTCACCTGGGCCTCCTTTCAGAAAAAGAAAAAAACTGGTTGGGGGCGGAGGGATCTAAAACACTGTCCAGGTAAATGGGCATTTGTTCACAATCTCTTACTGGTCTTGAAATATGCATTCTTATTTATACAAAAAAAAAAAAAAAAAAAAAAAGCCCGGAATACACCAAATGTTAACAGCGGCAGTAGCCTCAAAACAACGGCATTATAAAATTTGTTTTCTTTTTCTTCTGAAATCTCCGGGTATTTTTACAGTAAGTTTGTGATATTTTCACAGACACAGAAAAGCAATGCACTTTTGAAATAAGGGGTTTGGTGTTCAAAACACTATCTGAAATCAGGGTCATCCCAGGTGCTGGAGGCAGAGGAGGTGTGGGTGGCAAATGTGTTAAGAAAGGATGTCTATCGGGGCGCCTGGGGGGGCTCAGTCGGTTAAGCGTCCGACTTCGGCTCAGGTCATGATCTCGCGGTTCGTGGGTTCGAGCCCCGCGTTGGGTTCTGTGCTGACAGCTCGGAGCCTAGAGCCTGTTTCGGATTCTGTATCTCTCTCTCTCTGCCCCTCCCTTATTCACACTGTCTCTCTCTCAAAAATAAACATTAAAAAAAAAAAAAAGGCAGTCTACCTACACTCATAAGGCTCAAACCCTTTCGAGAGAGAAGTCATCGTCACGCAAAATAGCTTAAAAACAGGAGACTACGAAAGGCAACACACATGGTCCCCTGAGGTATTCCCAAGCGCATAAGGAAGTCAGCTATTTAGAACTTGAAGATCGTTTCTCCAAAGAAGCCAGGCCAGAAGGAGTGACTCAGCTCTAGAACAGTCCCCAAGTTCTGTCTTCACACTAAACCTAAAGCCCGTGCCTCATGAGGAGAAAGAGTGAAAAATGTTTAGGTTTCTGTTGACCGCACACATGGGGACAGAACTCGACCGCGATCCTGCACCGTCCAAGCCACACAGTCCTTGCACACAGCAGACGCACGATTAAGGTCCGTGAGGTTGTTTTTTTTTGTTTTTGTTTTAAACAGGCTTTCCAACTTCAAGGACAATTCTCACTCACCACTTACTGTAGGATTCGGCTAGGCACTTTGGCAAGGGATGGAGGCAGAAGATGCCAATCTAAAGGACCGGGAGCGAGTGCTGGGCGTGGCAGTGAGAGAAGCTGGTGTGAGGCGGAGGAGGCGGGGTCTCTGCCTTCAACGGCAGAGTTTAAACTGGGAGCTGGGGTGACTGGGGGGCTCCCTCGGTTAAGCACCCGACTCCAGATTTCGGCGCAGGTCATGATCTCATGGTTTGTGAGTTCAAGCCCCGCGTGGGCTCCACGCTGGGCATCAAGCCTGCTTGGGATTCTCACCCTCTCTCCTTCTCTGCCCCTCCCCTGCTTCTCACTCTCTTAAAATAAATACAAATTTAAAAAAATAATAAACTGGGATCAGAGCTTAAGGACCCAGAAAGGAAGCAAAGCAGGTGAAGGGGGAGCTCCCTAGTCAGAAGCTTGGACCAGTGTGCACATGGAGTTATTTGTGACAAGAGCAAATAGTTTCACGTCAGGGGTCCTACCCACTCCAAGGACATGCCTACCACCAGGTTCAGCTATATAACCTGTGGAGCCCCATGTAAAACCAAACAGGGGAGGCCCTTGTTTGAAAATGATTTAAAAAATAAAAAATAGGGGTGCCTGGGTGGCTCAGTCAGTTAAGCGTCCGGCTTCAGCTCAGGTCATGATCTCACGGTTCGTGGGTTCGAGCCCCGTGTCAGGTTCTATGCTGACAGCTCAGAGCCTGGCACCTGCTTCGGATTCTGTCTCCCCTTCCCCACTCGTGCTCTGTCTCTGTCTCAAAAATAAATGATAAAAAAAATAAAATAAAAAATAAAATCTGTAAAGTTTATTTTGAGAGAGAGAGAGAGAGTGAGCTGGGGAAGGGCAGAGAGAGAGGGAGACAGAGGCTCTGAAGCTGACTGTATGTGACAGCAGAGAGTCTGATGCGGGGCTCCGACTCATGAACCAGGAGATCATGACATCAGCCAAAGTCAGACACTTAACCGACTGAGCCACCCAGGTGCCCCCGAAAGGATTAAGAATTTTACATCCCATAGGTCACACAGGCCACAAGGCCACCTGGCCTTGGCCACCACAAAGCCTCCGCACTTGCTGTGCTCTGCCTAGAATCCCCTCTCCCAGACCTCTTCACCTGTGCTCCCTCATCTCCTTCCACGAAGGCCTTCTTCAATAGTGCTGTTTACAATGACAGCCTCTCTCCCAAAACTTACACACTCCATTCCTCCTACCTGCGTAATTTTCCTCCAGACCATTTCCTGACAAGTATTTGTTCACTGTCAACCTCTCTCCAGAATCTAAGTTGTGTGAGGAAGGGTATGGATCTTTTCGGTATTGTTGGTGGCTGTATCCTCAATGCCTAGAACAGTGCCTAGTGCTGAGAAGCCACTTGGTAAACATCTGTGGAATGAATGAAGCCCAGGCTGCTTCCACCAGCAGAATCGTCCAATGAAGAGACGGCCTAGGTTACAAGTTGTTGTCGTACACAGGGGCCATTTCAAAGTGCCCAAGCAGACACCTGCTAATTCATAACGGGGGAAAAAAATGAATCGCATTGATAGCAAGAACTTTTCCATTGAGGGAAAGGAAGAAGGAAGAGGAATCTGGGCAGGAGGGATCAGGGAGGAGTTAACGTAAGAGACAGAATCCAAGTTGAACATTAAAGAGAAGGCAGAGGACAGCAAAGAGGAAGGGAAGGTGTCCCAGCTAAGCCAGCTCAGGAGCTGACGCTGGATTGTTTGCCTTACTGCAGATTAGCAAGTGTCCTCACTCGTTTCTAACTTAAAACCAGCAGGAAGCTAAGCCATCACAACACTGATCTTGCTGACAGCTCAGCTGTAGGTTCTGACAAACCAAATATCGACATGGGGGACAATACAGATTAGCGAGCACTGACAAACTTTTATCAGACCAGGAAACCCCAATCTTAACTTGAAGAATGTCTGAATGTTCACAGGGGTTCTAACAACCCTAGAGCCTCTCTGCAGCCCTGCTGCTGGGAGCAGGAATGCTGCCCATGTTATTTCAGTGCAGCAAACGTAGCTGTGGCCCCCACTGCACTGAGTACTACAGGGGAGGGGACAGGAGGAAGACAGGAGACCCTGCCCTCCGGGGACCCCCAATCCAAGGAGGAGGGCAGCAAGGGGCTGGTCAGTGAGAAGTCTTAGCAAAGAGGAAGTGAGCACAGTGAACTCTCCTGCGATACTAATGATACTAACAGGACCAGCTTTGGGGCGCCTGGGTGGCTCAGTCGGTTAAGTGTCCAACTTTGGCTCAGGTCATGATCGCGTGGTTCATGAGTTTGGACCCTGCATGGCGCTCTGTGCGGACAGCTCAGAGCCTGGAGCCTGCTTCAGATACTGTGTCTTCCTCCCTCCCTCCCTCGCTCGCTCTCTCTCTGCCCCTCCCCTGTTCATGCTTTCTCTCTCTCCAAAATAAACAAACATTTAAAAAAGTTTTAAATAACAGGACCAGCTTGAATTTGTTGGCTGCTCACTGTATGCCGTGCTGGAACATTCCAGGTTTTGTTTCATAGTCTCTTCACAAGACAGGCATTCGCATAATCCTCATTTGATAAGTAAGGCAGGGTAAGTTAACTTGCCCAAGATCAAAGAGGTAGTTCGAAGAGTCCGATTTTGAACTTGGGTCTGCCTGACTCCAGAGCCTAGCCATAACCAGGCCTATTGCTTTCATTAATGTCATGCTTTTGGTTAAAAGAAGCAAGACCATGGGCTTCTCAGGTCAGAGACTGTGTCCATTCTGTTTACTACTGATTCCCCAGCCCCCAGCTGATCAAGAAATACGTTTGGTGATTAGAAAACACATACATTCTCATAGTTAGGGCTGCTCCAAACACCCACCTAAGACGGACATCTGTTGTTTCTGCCGTTTCCTGCTCAATAGCCACTTCCTCTTCTTTTAGGAGAATACCCCACACTCGCACACTTGGACCACAGGGCTCAGTGAGGCTGACCCCTCCGCCCTGATCATCAAGAGTGGGCAGTGGATACAAGCCTGGCCAACCTGAGTCCATATTTGGCCCGAGGAGGAATACATGACCCAGTCTGGCCCAATGGGAACTTAAGTTCATAACTTCTGCAGAAAACAGACACTCCCTTTCTCCTGTTAGAAGCAGACAGAAGGTAAAACTGCAGTTGCTGGTAGACATTTTATTTCAAGGAGGGGAGAATCTTCCTGTGAATAGAGACAACTAAAAGAGGGAGCACCTGGGTGGCTCAGGCGGTTAAGTATCTGACTCTTGATTTCAGCTCAGGCCGTGAGCTCACAGTTGTGAGATCGAGCCCTGTATAGGGCTCCGCGCTCAGGGTGAGTCTGCTTGAGATTCTCTCTCCCTCTCTTTCTGGCCCTCTCCCCCACTCACACGTGCTCTTTCTAAATAAACAAACAAAAAAGGAAAGCAGGACCGCAGAGATTTCCAGGTGCACTGCCTAAGCACCCAGACCAAGAATTTTCGGGTATCTGGAATTTTAAGGTATCTGAATCAGTAGATTCCGGTTTGGGTTTCTCAAGCCACTTTGAGTTTGGTGCTGATTTCTTGCAGCTCCAAGCCGGACACATCATCTAAATAAAAACGGGGCCAAGCAACTGGACCTCACAAATACCAAGAAAGAAGCATACTTGCAATTATGCTCAAGTGCCCCATGACCTCGGAGAAGCTGGAGTTTACAGAGACAGGGAAATGGAAGGGAAAAATGTGCCTACTACCTCTGAGAGCCTGTCCAGGGCTATAGCATTTCTTTTGCTAGTTAAAAACCCTAAACAGTTTAGATATTCCCATTCATCACCTAAAAGCACACGGCTTCTCAGGGCCGTTACATAAAGCTTCACAAGATGGGGCTCAAGAGGACTCACTTCTGAGTTTTGAGCTCGGCTGTGCTTGTCCATCGAAGGTCTGGCCGGCACCCAGCCAGACACTGTGAGGCAGTGCTGTTCACCTAACTCCTCAAAAGGCAAAGGAACTCTCGACTCCTCACTTACTAGCGGGCTCTCACTCCAGTGAGGATACGGAGAATTCTGACGTGAAAGAGGCTGGATCAGATACACTACGATAGGGCAGACTAGCACAGCAGAGTGCACCAAAGGAGAGGGTGGGTGGTGGCGGGGAGGGGGGAGAGGGGGGTAATGCCCGAAAGAGAGGGGATGTGATGAGGTGGCACCAGATTTTTATTTCTCTTTCATGTCAACTGGATCAACCTGTCGGTTTCTGCAGAGTCTCAAACCGAACTAAATGTTCCTTTTCAGGAGTCAGGCGTGGATCAAATAAGGCTTCCTTGGAAAATAAAGGCAAAGATCACAAACTCCTAACCCAAGGCAGACCTGGCCCACAGGTTTCATTTAACCCACAGTGTTAGTACTTAAGGGTTTTTTTGTGTTAGTTACCAACAATGGCAAATGGGAAGAATCTAAGTGATAGATGGCATTAATGGGCCTGCTTCGTTCAGTCCTCCCTGTATCCAGGCACTGACCCCACCTGAACTCAGGACTTGGCCATACGGCTGGCTCTGGTCAACAGGACAATAACAAGAATGACCTGGGCAGAGACTCTGAAAGCGCTTGGGCACAACAGCACGCCCTCCTCTCGCTCTGATAACTCTGAGAAAGCCCACCCAGGGCTCACTGTTGGATGATGAGACCTGTAAGGAACATACTCACCAACCAGCCAGGCCCCCAGAGCAGAGCTCCCTAGCTAACCAGCAGCCGACCTTAGACATCTGAGTGAACGCACCCATGCCCAGCCCAAACTGCCACCTCGCAAAATGGTGAGCTAAATACTGGTGTGGTTTTTTTACTTTTGTTTTTATAATGCTGTGTGATTTTTTTAAGTTTATTTTTATTTATTTTTTTTTTTTGAGAGAGAGAGAGAGCGCGCGCGCGCGCGAGCAAGTGGGGGAGGGGCAGGGAAGAGAGGGGGAGAGAATCCTAAGCAGGCTCCGTGATGTCAGCAGACAGCCCGACTCGGGGCTCACTCTCACAAACTGTGAGACCATGACCTGAGTCGAAATCAAGAGTTGGACGCTTACCCAACTGAGCCACCCAGGTGCCCTGAGCTAAATACTGCTGTTTTAGGCCAAAGTCTTGGGGGTTTCTTGTGTGGCAAAAACTGACCGAGTCCACGTAAAAATAAAATTCCCAGTTACAAAACAAAAGTCTGAAGATGGCCACACGGGGGCCACATTCCTACAGGGAAACAACCAGTTGACATGGGCAGCGGCCCCACCCACCTTTAGCCCAGGTACAGTGTGTATTCCCCAATTTGTCACTTTCTCATCCCACTCGTGCTGAGGTCAAGTTCAGTTGCCATACACCATCTCAGTTAGATGCGGTTATATTTACGGCAAAGAAGAAAGAGAAATGCTCTATTCTACACACTTGAGTTACTCTCAGGAAAATCACTATAACCACCTTGGAAGACCGTTTGCCAGTACCTAGTAAGGCTGAACACCTGTATACCTATGACCCAGCAATTCCACGATTAGGTGTGTACCCAGGAAAAGTGAGTATACACATTCCAGAAGATGTGCAAAGCATTCTCAGTACTACTCCCGATAGTCCTAAACTGGCTGTTGAACTAGTGATCAAGAACGCCCGTCAAGGGGCGTCTGGGTGGCTCAGTCGGTTAAGTGTCCGACTTCGGCTCAGGTCATGATCTCACGGTTCGTGGGTTCAAGCCCCGCGTCGGGCTCTGTGCTGACAGCTCAGAGCCTGGAGCCTGTCTTCGGATTCTGTGTCTCCCTCTCTCTCTCTGACCCTCCCCTGCTCACGCTGACGCTGTCTCTCTCTCTCTCTCTCTCTCTCTCTCAAAAATAAAAACATTAAAAAAAATTTTTAAATGCCAGTCAACAGAATAAAACAGGACACATTCGTAGGGTTGAATCTCACACATGATGCTAAATGCTAGAACCCAGACACAAGTGAGCACACGCTCTATGATCCTACTCATAGTTCAAAGCAGACAAAGTGTTAGACGTCAGGTGAGACTGAAGGAAGAGAACACATTGAGGGTTCTGACAAGCTGATAATGCTGTTCTGAAATCTGGGTGCTATTTACACAGATGTGTATGCTCATGAAAACTCACCAACCTGTACATTTATATTTTATGCAGGGTTTGATTTAAAGAAAAAAAGCATTTAATGATTTAGAGAGAGAACACATTATGCATGAGCAGGAGAGGGGCAGAGAGAGGAAGAGGAGAGAGAGGATCCCAAGCAGGTTCCGTGCTGTCAGCACAGAGCCCGATGTGAGGCTCAATCTCACGGCTGTAAGATCACGACCTCAGGGATGTGATGAGTCAGTTGTGAGATTGAGAGATCAGATGCTGAACCACCGAGGTGTCCCCTAAAAAATACTTTCAAAAGTAGAAAAACAAGACCAAGAAGAGGTCGAGGTTTCAAAAAAACGTTTAAGTATTTTTTAGGGATATCGTGAAGGTCATTTCTACACTGTTGTGTTTAATATTTAATGTGACAAAAAGAATGACAGACATCGTGGGATGTTTGGCTGGCTCAGTTGGTGGAGCATGTGACTCTTGATCTTGGGGTTGTGAGTTTGAGCCCCAAGTTGGGTGTACAGAGTATTAAAAAGAAAACAAAGCTAGCCATCATCAATCAAAGCATTAGAGGTGTATGACTGGAATGCGGAAAAGATATATAACAAAACACCTGATGAACTAGGAAACAGGATGGAATGAGCCATACCTAGGCTCCCTCGCTCATTTGCATTATCTGCCTGACCTCTGGGCTTTGGGGCTTACAACCACTCATCCCAGAATCTGAGCCTTTTCCATAAAGGTTACCATCAGTTCTCACATTAAGACAGTGGGTGGGTAGACTGCCCCTGAAAATCAATTACTTTCTTAATGCCCATCTGACAAATGGGGCTAATAATAGCCCTGGGGGAGGGTTGTTGGGAGAACTGAAGAAAGTCTTTAAACCCTTAAAGCAGTACC
This sequence comes from Cryptoprocta ferox, assembly GCA_028646485.1. Taxonomy (NCBI): domain Eukaryota; kingdom Metazoa; phylum Chordata; class Mammalia; order Carnivora; family Eupleridae; genus Cryptoprocta; species Cryptoprocta ferox. The sequence goes on along the minus strand of CM053566.1, from coordinate 12,575,621 downwards.
AAGGAGAAAGAAAGTAATTTTACTTAGAGCCATGATGACTGCAAAGGACTTTAAAAAAAAAAAAAAAAAAAAAAAAGTCCTGAATGTTGCATGTTGTTCATAGGATGTAGAGCCCGGCAGCACCTAACGCGAGGATTCTGCAGACAGAGGGGATCATGGGCATGCATTCCAGGACAGGCTTCTTTTTTTTTTTTTTTTTTTTTAACTCTGATGCCAATGTGCCCCTTGGATACTACAGTAGGCAGGCCCCTTCCATTTCTAGAATACTTCATTTAGGGCTCCACTATTTTGGGTATCCATGCCTACCCCTCAGAAAGCCTTTAAGAGTCAAGCCAGTTTAAACCAAAGGAAGCTGTACAGCAGAGAACAAGGTCTCAAAATTGCCTGACCCTCCCAACCATCCCATTTCTAGAAGCCTCCTCTGGCTATCGATTAGGCAGGTCTCGGGACAGACCAGAACCTATCTTTTAATAAGGCAAAGGGGATTCTTACACCCAGTCAAGTTTGCAAAACTCCTGGCTGGTGAAATGTAGAGTCCAACACACACCTGGATCCAAATTCAATCCCCAGAACTTATCATCCAGGTACCCCTGGGACAGTAACAGCAAACCTCTTTGAATACCCTCATTCATAAAGGAGACTAACAATATGTACTTCCCGAGATTGTTATGAAGCCTGAGGACACTGCCACATTCACTAGGTTGGATTTTAACTGGCAGGTCCCCAACTATGCCTCTGTCCTAACAATCCACTTTCCTGTTTCGATCTACCTGCGTGAGCTGGTGTTGCCTTCGTCTGCAAATCTACTTTCCTGGGAATAACTTCTGCATAGACCGGGACTGGCGTGACCAACGTATCTGGTGCAAAACCACCTTCCCAGGGCATTCGAAGATTATTTTTACATCCACCAGACTTCCTCAGTGATGACTCACTTCTCACAGAAGGAGAAGGGACACCAGCAAGAATGCTCATATCTACAAGACTTGTCACGTTAAATGAGAGTTTGTAAAACACACAACACACACAGCTTCTCTCAACTTAGAGACAGGCAGGTAACAGGACCAGAAACTTGGTGAAAACTCCCACAGCTATTAAGGTTATGTGACTAGAACTACATGTTAAATATGCCATTATTTCTCGAAACAGCTTGCCAATTACAGAATTGCTCTAAACTGGGAAACTGTAGAAACCTTTAAGCCTAATTTAAGTTGAACTACTAAAACCTGCTGTATTGTCCCAACCCTTAACCATGGAGGTGTTTCAGGCGATCCTGACCGTGCCAACATTGGAAAGGGGCCTTCTTGAGGGAAGAAAGGGTCCCCAGCTTCTCTCCAGATCCTCGGAAAGGATCGATGCGCACAGAGGGATGAGAAAGAAGCCCTGTGCTAATGGTAGTGCCCAAAGGATTTTTCTTTTCCTGCTTTTTAAATTTTTTAATGTTTATTTGTTTTTGAGAGAGAGAGAGAGAGAGCACAAGCCAGGGAGGAGCGGGCTGGGGTGTGGAGACACAGAATCTCAAGCAGGCTCCAGGCTCTGAGCTGTCAGCACAGAGCCCGACGTGGGGCTCAAACTCACGGACTGCGAGATCACGACCTGAGCCGAAGTCGGACGCTTAACCGACTGAGCCACCCAGGCGCCCCTGCTGCTTTGTTTTTGAATGCATGTACAACTGGGAAAAAACTGCGTAATACAAACATTCTAGAGAACAAACATAATTGCTTCCCATCCGTCCCCAGACCTCTTCCCTCCCTAAAGGGGACCCTTGTTAAGTTATAGGAGTTCTTGAAAAGCAGCAGTTCTCAAGCGGATACTGACATTTGGGGCTGGATCGTTTTATTTCTGGGCGCGGTCTATGCACTGCCCCATGTTCGGGAGTACCCCCGGCTTCTACCCATTGGATTCGACAGCAACGCCCCCACCCCCGTGGGGGTATCCGAGGAAGGTCTGCAGGTACTCCTACCAAGATGGGGAAACAAAGTCACCCCAGGGTGGGAACTACCCCTTCCAGAGATCCGCTCTGCATGCACAGACCCGGGGTGGCTCAGTTACTCCCAGTTCGTTGCAGGGGTGTGTGGCCGGGGCAGGCCCGGGGCGCGGCGGGAGGCTGAAGCCACTCACCAGGTCGCGGATGAGCTGGTCCACCAGCTGCTCCCCGCCCCCGGCGCCCTCGCGGGCCGGAGGGGAGCGGGAGCGGCTCGCCGCGTCCTGCCTCTCGGCCCGGGCCGCCCGCGGAGCCGGGGGCCGCCCCGCGCCCTCCAGGAGGCCCTGGGCCAGCGCCAGGTACCCCGAGGCCTGCTCGCCGCGCCCCAGAGCCACTTCGGGCCGCCGCGGCCGCCGCTCCGCAGCCTCGGGCCGCCGCCGCTTCCTGAGCGCCTGGGCCTGCGCCAGCTCCTCCTGCCAGCGCCGGCGGAACTCGTCCAGGCTGTGGTCGTCCATCTCCGCCGCCGCTCCGCGTCCGCCTCGGCCCGCCGGCTGCCACGGGACGGTCCCTCCGCGGGAAGTGTCCGCCGCGGCCGGAAACCCGCGCCGCCGCCGCACCCGAGTTCCGGGTGGGAGGCCCCGCCCCGCCCCCGGCGCGCCCCTCGCGCGGTGCCCGGCCCCGGTGGCTCGCGCTGCCCCAGGCCTGGGTCCCCGGGCGCCCAGCCTCTGCGCTTTCCCGCCTGCGGCTTTTGTCAAGCGCAGACTGGGCCCCAAGCATCGTTTGTTTATTCATCAAACATGCAATTGAGCAACTACTAGCTGCCAGGCGCTGAGGTTTCAGCATTTAAATCCTAAAACCCCGCAAATATCCCTCCAGTCTTGGGGTTTCAAGTTGGAGGGGGGGGTGAGGGGAGGGAAGAGACGTTCGACGAATGAACAGGTTTGAATCCGTGGTGGCTGTTAAGAAAATACAGGTAACAAAATGAGGCATGGGGCGGGGGTGGCGGTTAACTTTACAGGGATGTTCAAGGAGGGCATCTCTTAGACGTCATCTGCTCTCAGAGCTAAAGAAGAGAAAGCAGCCCTGGGAAGATCTAAGAGACATTTCCAGAAGGAACTACAAGGGAGATCGGAAAGGAAGGGCATCCAATCGCATTCCATCTTATAAACGGTTTGTAACTGCTGTTTCCTTCTCTGGGAATTTTTCTTCCCGCTTGATCTAGTTAAAGCCTACACGTCTTTCATAGCTCAGCTCGTACCCGCCACCCCAAAACGAGGTCACCTGGTTATTCATTCCTATAGCATCCTATAGTTCTCATAACAGTTTGTAATTTTGTATTTGTGTAATTTTTTTTCTTAGTTTATATATTTGAGAGAGAGAGAGATTGCACAAGCACGGTGGAGGGGCGGAGGGAGAGAAGAGAATCCCAACCAGGCTCTTAGCAGTCAGCGCTTAGAGCCTGAGGCAGGGCTCAATCCCACCAACCCAGAGATCAGGACCTGAGCAGAAATCAAGTGGGCACCCAACCTACTCAGCCCCCCAGGTGCCCCTGTGAAATTATTAATATCTTCCTTTCCTATTGGCTGCCCATTCTTAGAGTCTGGAGATTAGTAGGCATTCAAATAATATTTACTAACAACCCCTTTAGATGAGAAGTATTGTCCTGGCTTTACAGATGAAGAAACAGAGGAAAAAAAAAAATCACACACTGGTGATGTGCAGACCCAGGATTCTAATTTTTATATAGAAGATGTGTGCATGTGTGTGTATATATATATTTTTTTTTACTCCAGACATGACCTCTTTAAATCATAAGCCAGCTAGGAACCATTGGCTACTTTAATTACCATGAGTTTTCAATGCAGGGATATTAACAGCATGGTTATCAACAGCCTGGGCTCCAGAATCAGACACGTCTAGGTGGGAATCCCAGCACCTCATTTACTCACATCTGCTTTCTTCCAGCAACTCCATTTCTGGGAGTTTATCCTAAGAGAAGAAAATGGAGAATGAATTCAAAGAATACCTTCAAGGATGTGCACCGAGGCATTGTTTTATAATACTGAAAATCAGAAGCAATCTAAGTAACTGACAATAGGCCATTGGTTAAATAAATTTTGCCCCATGAGGATGTAAGAAAGATCCGAACTAGCACGTCAGCTCCGCGAGAGCAGAAACCTTTGTTCGTTGCTAAGTCTTCAGCAATCAAAACCGTGCCTGGGACATAGTAGCTGCTCTATAAATAATGCATCGATGAAATACTGTGAAGCTATTCAATATTACATGGAGAAAATTTAATCACCTGAAAATATAACCTAGCAAGTGGAAGAAAGCCAGGATAAACATAATACAGTATGATCCCAGTACTAAAGTGTATGTGCATTTAGGGCCCTTGGGTGGCTCAGGCGGTTAAGCGTCCGACTTCGGCTCAGGTCACGATCTCACAGTTTGTGGGTTCAAGTCCCTCATCAGGCTCTGTGCTGACAGCTCAGAGTCTGGAGCCTGCTTCAGATTCTGTGTCTCCCTCTCTCTCTGCCTCTCCCCCGCTCGCATTCTCCTCTCTCAAAAATAAACATTAAAAAGAATTTAAAGTGTATATGCATTTAAGAAGAATATACACTCCACAAAGAGCTCTCTAGAGGACAGGATTATGGGTCAGTGTTTTTCTCTGCATATTTTAACTTCCTACAGTGAGGGTTAGCCTAGCCTGGATCCCTCTAGAAAGCAGAGCCTGAGACCTGGGCTTGCAGGCAGCTAGGTATTTGTTGAAGTGATTCTGGAGAATAGGAGTGGGGTACCAAGAAAGGAGTCAACAGGAAGGAGGAACAGCTAATCTGAAGATCGTCTTGAGTTGGTCCTGCTGTGCCCAATCTACACTCCATCCCACTGAGACCATCCAAGAAGCCTTTTGAAGGCCCCTCTGGGTGGTCTTCCCAAGAGATCAGAGATGGAAGAAGAGAGACTTGATTCACTCCGCCATCCTCCGTTAGAGAAACGTGAAGGAAAGAGTTTTTCATAATCTCCTGCTTCCAATCGGAGTGTAAGAGAATGGATTGTTACCAATGTCCCTCACCAGGGAAGAAGACATGCCCTCGGGCAAAAAGCAAGAGCTACTCTATGCAGCAAACAGGAGGGACTGTCCGGTGACCCGAGCACAAAGCCTATTACTACAGCAATGACGAAGTAAAAGGTGAGTCAAGAGGGGCGCCTGGGTAGCTTAGTCAAGCATCCAACTTCGGCTCAGGTCATGATCTCGCAGTTTGTGGGTTCGAGCCCCGAGTCGGCCTCTGTGCCAACAGCTCGGAGCCTGGAGCCTGCTTCGGATTCTGTGTCTCATTCTCTCTCTGCCCCTCCCCTACTTGTGCTCTGTCTCTCAAAAATAAATAAATGTAAAAAAATTTTTTTAATAAAAAAATTAAAATTAAAATTAAAAAAAGGTGAGTCGAGGATGTGATGTGGGACATAAGAGTCAAGTATTCTTTTTGTAATAAAAATAAAAACAAGGAGCTGTTTTCTTCAGAACCTTTAGCTTATGTCCTGCTTCATACATATTTTCCATATGGAATTCCAAGGGTCAAATTTGTTTTATCTTTTTGTGAGTCAAAACCCACATATGGCTTTTCTGATAGCTCTAGAGTTTACAGGACCTCTAATATTTAAGACAAGACAATTTTAAAACACCTAATCATGATGTTAAAAAGAATCATCGTTTCCTCTTGCCCCTTTTTAAAAAAATTTTTTTTAATGTTTATTTTTGAGAGGCAGACACAGGGTGTGAGCAGAGGAGGGGCAGAGAGAGAGGGAGACACAGAATCCAAAGCAGGCTCCAGGCTCTAAGCCATCAGTACAGAGCCCGATGCGGGGCTCGAACCCACAAACCGATCATGACCTGAGCCAAAGTCGGACACTCAACCGACTGAGCCACCCAGGCACCCCTCCTCTTGCCCCTTTTAAAACAGTTTTTACAGGGGCAACGAAGGCAGGCTAATGGGGCCATTAGTTACCCAGAGAAAGTGGGGGGAAAATATGCCAAGAGAAAGAAGATACTGTGCTCCATTCGGTATTGCCTCCTATTCACTGACAATATGTATGTTGATTTTCATCTTTTCAACAGTAAATTCCTGGGCCTCTCACTTCCTCAAATGAAAAATAAAGATAAAAATACATTCCCTTCAGAGTGACTGTAAGGTTGGTAGAGGTTTATAAAACTCCTAGCACCCATAAGGCACACAGTAGGCATTGAGTAAATGCTGGCTGCAATCCATATGAGTAAGTCTTGGCCAATAGAGATTACACCCAACCTATGCTCTATAGGTCTGGTGTTCCATGTGACCCACCTTTTTCTAGATCTAGTCTTCCTTGCGAGTTCAATCCATTAAAATTCTTTGGTTGCAAGTCTTATCAGTTTAAGCAAAAAGCAATCGAGCTCGGGATGGCTCAGCAAGTTAAAACAAAAAAGAAATACCCATATCCTCAAAATGCCCAGAATCAGATCAGATCAGATTCAGGAGTTTCATTATAGGAAGCCATGATCCGCCTGTTTTTGGATGATCTCACCACCTGTTCTCTGCTTCTAGGACTCAAATTCCAAGAGCAAGGGTTCTCAGTGTGGCCCCTCGACCAGCCCAGCGTCACCTGGGAACTTGTTAGGAATGCAAATTCTCAGCCCAGACTGCTGAGTCAGAAACTTCTGGGGGTACAACCCCAACAACGTGTGTTGTAACAACCCCTCTCAGTGCTTCCGATGCACAATCCAGTTTGAGAACCAGTATTCATCAGAATGGTCTAGTTCCTGGCCCTTGAAGGGTTGGGGGTTGCAATGGCTTAGGCTCCAGGACTACGCGAAATGGGGAGGCACAGTTCCCCAAAACAGAACAGGTAGGGAGGGATGCTGGGCCAAACCAAAAAAACTACAGGACTCTCACAGAAGGGAGACTCTAGGACTTCAGTCTTCATGTCTCCCATGCCTTCGGAGTCTCTTACTACCCATTGTCGATGTGCTGTGCGTCCCCCTTGAAACCCAAGCTCAGGTCTGCCGGAACCACAGAAAGATGGCAGAAAAATAGCCACTATCTTTCCCCCAAATATCTCCTGTCTCATTTGCCCTCCCCAGGCCAGTCACACACTGGGCTACCAAGGTGCAAAGACTTCTTTACTTGAGGTCTCAAAAAAGCAGAGAGGGTGGGGAGCAAGTACATAGATTATTAATTTGTTCTCAGGTACAAGATAAGAAGGTTTATCAATCTCCTATTGCTTCTGTGACAGGTTAAGGGGTTCACATCACACAATTATTCTCTTACAGTTCCAGAGGCCAGAAGTCCAAAAGCAGTTTCACTGCGCTGAAACCAAGGTACGGGCAGGACCATGCTTCCTCCATTGGCAAGTCTGTTTCATTGCTCCTTCCAGCTTCTAGAGTTGAGATCCAAGGCTTCTGGTTCCCATCTCCACCTTCAAAAGCCAGCAGAGTAGCATTTTTGCTTCAGTCTCTGAAGCTACCTTCAGAGACTTTTGCTACCTTCTCTGTCCTTGGGTTCAAGTCCCCATCTGCCTCCCTCTTATAAGGACACTTGTGATTACATAAGTCTCACCTGGATAACCCAGGACCTTCTTCTCCTCAAGAGCCTTAAGTTGGACACATCTGCAAAATCTTTTTTGCCAGCTCAGGTAACATTCACAGGTTCCAGGGACTAGGACCTGGATCTCTTTGGGGGCCATTATTCAGCCTACTGCGGAAAGCCTTCAGTGACCACAGACTCAAATGCCTACAGGTGGCTCCGGGAAACAAAAATGAGCCAGGTGAGCCAGGTGTAGACTGTCCCAAGCAGGAGCATGGATGCCCATCTAGACAGTACTCTGCTCCACCCACCTGCTGGGTCTTAGTTCAGATCGTCTGACAATAAATATCTTGATTTTTAATTATTAGCAACACATTCCACTTTCTTAAAGAAGAAAGATTTTCGTTAAAAGCATAAATTGCATTCAGTAGGCTTCAAACCGAGATGTAGTTCATTCTTGAACGATCCATGAGTTAGGACAGAACTCCTTTAACTTACATTAAGATACCTCCTTAGCTCTTGTGAGCAGGACTGGAGAATCACACCTCACTTGGGATCATTAATGTGCGCAGAACACCAGGAGATTAATATGGAAAGTAATACAAGGAAATGATTATGATTTCAAAGTGTATTGTTTAGACACATCAACAAAAAACATCAGAATGCAGCCACTTTGCATATCAATAATGACCCCGATGTATCGCTCTAGGCATTATTGCCCTTTATTGCTATTTTATGCCCTTGTAATCAACAAAATATAAAAATCTGTGGGAGAAAAATAAAACTTGGGTCTTTAAAAAAAGAAAAGCGATCGGTAGCAAGAAACAATTTGCTTGTTCTTGAGAATTCCCCCATCCATCATTCCTTTCTTTAAAAGGCTGCACAGACGGGGACTCAGCGTCAGCTGCTAGCTACAGACTTAGTCATTCAAAAGGAAGTTGTCCCATATGGACACCACTCCCCATCTCTTTCTTTCTCTCTTTCTCTCTTTCTTCTCTCTCTCCTCCTCTCTCTTTCTCCCCTCTCCCTCTCTCTCCCTCTGTCTCTGTCTCTCTCTCTCTCCCCTAGATCCCCTCCTGCTTTTACTGAAGCCTCCTCCAATCTGCCCCTTTAATCTCCCCAGCCTGGTTCCCAAGCCCCAACCTCTGAAATGTTACCTTCTCCCAGAGAAGGAGCAGGTTCGGTCTTTTGGGTCCCTTTTATGTCTCTTGAGAATTCAGCTCATCGGAGATGCTTTGCTTAGCCATGGCCGGGACACAAGGAAGAGGTGATGACGTTGGTCCACAGGATGGGTGTCTCACTCCAGCTCAGACTCTGAGACTCCAAGAGCTGACTTCCTCACCTGCCCATTTAAGAAGCAGCACGCTAAGACAAAGCTTGAGTTTCTCCTGGAGCCGCCGCACTCTGGACACACATGAAGATATTCTTGTTCTTAGCTTGACCTTGACCCTAACTTCTCCAGGGAAAGAAGCACCCCCAAATTATTCTTTAATTCCAGATCATTTCTCCCAACTTGTTTCTTTGCAACTCCAACCAAGTTTTTTCCTATCTCGGCCAACTACAGTGCTACCCCAGGGCTTTAGAACCAGGAACCTGTTCTCACATCAGCAAATCCTGACAAATGTCCCTTCACAATATATCTGGAATCTGTCCAGACAATGAAATTTTTTGTGTAAGTATGACTGCGCCAAATTTGAATTAGAGATAAGCAAAGAACGTTTTATTATGAATATGCCCCATGTAGTATTTGGGGCGGGGCATACTTATACTAAAAATAATTCTTTGCTTATCTGAAATTCAAATTTAACTAGGTGTTCGGCATTGTTATTCACTAAATCTCGCAGCCCTAAGTCCCAGACACTGACACTGTACCTGGACCACCGAAGTTACTCCTAACTGGTCTCCCCACCCCCGTTCTTTAAAAAAAAATTTTAATGCTTATTTATTTTTGAGAGAGAGAGAGAGAGAGCATGAGCAGGGGAAGGGGAAGAGAGAGAAGGAGACAGAATCCGAAGCAGGCTCCAGGCTCCGAGCTGTCAGCACAGAGCCCGACGAGGGGCTCGAACTCACAAACTGCGAGATCATGACCTGAACCAAAGTCAGCGGCTTAACTGACTGAGCCACCAGGCGCCCTTCTTCTTCTTCTTTTTTTTTTTTTTTAATGTTTATTCATTTTTGAGAGAGAGAGAGAAAAAAATGAATGAATGGGGGAGGGGCAGAGAGGGAGGAGGACAGAGGATCCGAAGCGGGCTCTACCCCAACAACAGCGAGTCCAGTGCATGGCTCGAACTCACGAACTGTGAGATCATGACCTGAGCTGAAGTCCGACCCTCAACCAACTGAGGCCCCCTCAGTCACCCGCGCGCCCTTCCCCACCTCCATTCTTGATGCTGACAATGAATCACACAGCTGCCACTTTTGTAAAAGTGAATCAAATCAGGACACCCCCATTTAAAACACCTTGAGGTGCCTCCATGTTCTTGAAATAACCAATAAGATCCTTTTTGAAAACAGCTTTATTGAGACACAGTTCACGTGCTGTACAATTCACCCATTTGAAGTATGCAATTCAATGGCATTTAGAATATTCACAGATATGTGTGAATGTAGTCCCATCACTACATTTGATTTTTTAAAGATTTTTATTTTTAAGTAATCCCTACACCCAATGTGGGGCTCGAACTCACAACCTAGAGATAAAGAGTTGCATGCTCTTCTGACTGAGCCAGCCAGACACCCCCATCGCTACATTTTAGAACATTTTCACCACGCCAGAAAAAAACCCCCACTTTCTTTGGCCAGCACCCCCAATCCTTTCCTAGGCAAGCATAATTCTATTTTCTATATAGATTTCTCTCTTCTGGACATTTCATATAAATGGAATTGTATGATGTGTGGTCCTTGTGACTGGTGTCTTTCAGAGCATCATGTTTTCGAGGTTCAACCATGTTGTAGCATCTATTAGCACTCTGTTCCTTTTTATGGTGGAATATTCCACTGTATGCATAGGCCACATTTTATTTATTCATTCGCCCATTGATGGACATTTGGGTTGTTTCTACCCCTCGGTGATTGTGAATATGCTGCTATGCACATTCATTACGGGTGTTTGTGTAGACACGTGTTTCCATTTTTCTTGGTTATACACTTGGAGCGTTAGGTTAAGTCAGTTAAAAAAAATTTTTAAGTCAGGGGTGCCCGGGTGGCACAGTCGGTTAAGCGTCCGACTTCGGCTCAGGTCATGATCTCGCTGTTCGTGGGTTCGAGCCCCGCGTCGGGCTCTGTGCTGACAGCTCAGAGCCTGAAGCCTGCTTCGGATTCTGTGTCTCCCTCTCTCTCTGACCCTCCCCTGCTCACACTGTTTCTCTCTGTCTCTCAAAAATAAATAATTAAAAATTTTTTAAGTTGTAATGTATTTATTCACTTTAAGTAATCTCTATACCCAATGTGCAGCTCGAACTCACGACCCCAAGATCAAGAGTAGCATGTTCCTCCGACTAAGCCAGCCAGGTGCCCTTATTGGGTTAAGTCCTTTAAAATCATGTTTAATCATTTGAGAAACCACCATATGGTTTTTTCAAAGCGGATGCACTACCTTACATCCCTCCCAGAAGTGTATGAGGGTTTGCTGTGTATTTTACATCTTCGCATTTAAACCTGTCTGTGGTCTGAAGACAGTAAGCCTCTTTCCACCCCCAGGGCCTTTACACATACTTCTGTCGTCTCAAATACTTATGCCACATCACTCTTCGGTGTGGCTGCCTGCCTTTGGCCTTCAGCTCTCAGCTGAAAGGTGACCTCCTTAGACAAGCTGTCCCTACGTGCCTCATCTAAGTAACATCCACACACAAGTTTCTCTGTCCCTGAAATTGGCCCTTACCTTAATGGGTAAATTGTTTTCTTATTCACATGTTTGTGCATCTCTCCCATTAGAATATAGGCTCCCTGAGAGTGGGAACGATGTCCGGCTTGTTCACCGCTGTGTTCTCAGCCCTAGAACAGGTTCCTAGGCTGTGCTCGATAATAGTTGGTTCATGGGGCGCCTGGGTGGCTCAGTTGATTAAGCTTCCGACTTCGGCTCAGGTCATGATCTCACAGTTCGTGGGTTCAGGCCCTGCGTTGGGCTCTGTGCTGACAGCTCAGAGCCTGGAGGCCGTCTTCCGATTCTGTGTCTCCCTCTCTCTCTGACCCTCCCCTGCTCATGATGTCTCTCTCTCTCTCAAAAATAAATAAAACATTTAAAAAAATTTTTAATTAAAAAATAAAAAATAAATTTAAATGTTGGTTCGTTGGTTGAATGAATGAGTGAAAAAACAAATGAATCCATGAATGATGGAGCTAAGAGAGAGCAGAAGGTATCTCTGAGGTTTGTGACCACACATAGTATATGCTCAGTAAATATTTGTGATACTGATGAGGCTACAAGTAATAAAGATGTGCACACGCGCACACACACGTGCGCGCACGCACAGACACAGAGTAGCAGAGAGAACGATGGAAGAAGGAAGTGAGAAATCCTCATAAATCTTACCCCAAGTGCTCATACAGGAGATAGAAGGAGTTTCTGCGTCTATTCCACTTTCCCCTCTGCTAGAGTCTCCTCTCTGTTTTAATAGAAAAATCACTCTGAGCACTTTGGTGCACTGAGCACTTTGGAACTCTAATTACAGGTGACACACAAATGGAAAGAAAAATAGGAAATCAAACATTTGAGCCAATAAGTTACGATTTATATGAGCACTTAACAGCAGCAAAGTGCTCCTAAGCCACTCAGGATTCCTTCAAAGCACTTTGCAGATGGACATCTCACGAGCTGTCATGAGGGTGAAGTCAGGAATGTCTATAATGTGCCTGAGTTCTTGGGAGATGTGTCACTGTTGTGAATCTTGAGTCTGTGTTCACAAACTTCTCCAAGCCCAATGCCATGTAAGACCTCCTGCAGTCTGGCTCTAGCCCACCTCTGCGGCCTGATCTCGGGACACTTTCCCTTCCGTCTCTAACTCTGATCATCTCAAGACTCTTCCAGCCTTCCACTCCCTTGTGCTCCCAGTTTGCCTGAAACTCTCATCCCGTTGCCGACACCTGCCTAACTCCTGCCAGGTTTCGTTTGAGAGGACACTTCCTCTGAGAAGCCTTCCTTTCCTTCTTCCTTCTCCACACCGACTTAGGTTCTGTATTCCATAAGATTTTTTAGGTTGACTTTCCCGTCTGCGTGTTAGGAGCCTGGAAGACTCCCCTCTGTCCTCACATCAAGTAAAAAAAAACCAAAAAAACAAAAAAACAAAAAAAACGAACAGACTGAAAAATCATCAACTCTTCTTGGATCCGTAGGAGAGGCAAGGACGCAGAGAAAAGTGTCCCCGAGAATGGAAATACATTCAGGCCAGTACAGGGAGTCTCAGCTTACCACAGCAGGCTCACGGGTTGAAACCAGTGCCGGGGCAGGAAATCCTGAACAATTGACGAATTGCCAGAGGCTCGGCTAGGACCCGGCTGAGCGTTCAGAGCCACAGAGGGCCGTAGTCACAGAAGGGGCCCATACTTTTCGGAGTTTTTCCTCCAGGAGCTTGATCCAGTTCTCACAACAGATGGGGGTGGGGGGGATCTCCTCTGGCTTCCAGCAGGGAGGAGGGAAACAACACAGCGGAGTACTCTGTTCTTCTTAACGGAGATGTGCCCTCAAGAGAAAGAAGCTAGTTGACCAGAGAGCCTAGCCTGCCGGAGTGTTGTCAGAGCCTGACTGATCTGGGGAAGGGAAATACCCAGATCCAGTTAGCTCCAGCCTTCCACACGGGAGAAGGGAATTCCAGCCCACTCCAACCAGCCTGCCCCACCGAAGGGGAGAGAGAAAGCTGAGAAACACATGAAATTCACATTATATAGGTGTAGGTTCACTTAGAGACGGACCTGATCATAGGACAATGGAAGGCTTCCGCCTCCCACACCTCACCACCATATTACTAAAGGTGTATTTTCAGCAGTTCCTTTTACTCGACATAGTACGTTACGCTTTCATTATAAGACATTATAAAGCATACTAAATGAGAGACGCGCACACACAATTTCAACAAGCATCAGAACCAGACACGGCAGAGATGTTGGAATTATCCGACCGGGAACTTAAAACAGCAATGGTTAATGCGCTAAAAAACTCTCATGGATAAAGTAGACGGCATGCAAGGATAGACGGGCAATGTACCCCGAGAGATGGAAATCCTAAGAAAGAACCAGGAAGACCTGCTAGAGATCGAAAACTGTAACTGTAACAGAAATGAAGAATGTCTTTGATGGGCTTATTAGTAGATGGGGAGCAGCTGCGGAAAGAAACTCTGAGCTTGGGGGGGGTCTCTCAACAGAAACCTCCAGAACTGAAAAGGAAAGAAAACAAAGACAGAAGACACAGAACAAAAGGTCAAAAGACTATGGGGCCACTACAAGAGGTGTGACCTATGCATCATGGGAACACCAGGAGGAATGAAAAGAGTAAGGAACAGAAGAAATATTTGAAACAATGCTGACTGAGGATGTTCCCCTAAATTAATGTCAGACATCAAGCCACAGCTCCAGGAAGCTCGGAACTCCAAGCAAGAAAAAAAAAAGCCCCAAAATCTATACCTAGAAGTATCGCTTTCAAACTGTAGAAAATCAAAAATAAAGGGAAAAAATCCTGAAGGAAGCCGGAGGGAGAGAAAAATATACCTTACCTAGAGAGTAACAAAGAATTACATCTGAGTTCTCAGGAAGTATGCGAACAAGAAGGAAGTAGACTGTATTGAGTGATAGAACAAGAGGAATAGTGAATGTGTTGAGAGAAAAAAAAAATCCATCAACCTCAATTTCTGTTCCCTATAAAATTATCCTTCCAAAGTGAAGAGAAATAAAGGGTTGCTCAGGCAAACAGAAGTTAGGAGATTTTGTGCCAGTAAGCTTGCGCTGCAAGAGATGTCGAAAGTTGTTTAGAGAGAAAACGATACAGGTCAGAAACTGAGATAGACAGAAAAAGAGGAAGAGCATCAAAGGAGTAAGTGAAGGTAAAACAAAAACTATTTTGGGGGCGCCTGGGTGGCTCAGTCATTTGAGTGTCCGACTTCGGCTCAGGTCATGCTCTCACAGTTTGTGAGTTCGAGCCCCGCGTTGGGCTGTGTGCTGACAGCTCAGAGCCTGGAGCCTGTCTTCAGATTCTGTGTCTCCTTCTCTCTCTGCCCCTCCCCCACTCACGCTCTGTCTCTCTCTAAAATAAATAAACAATAAAAATTTTTTTAAAACCAAAAAACTATTTTTCTTATTCTTAGTTGATCTAACAGGTCACAGTTTGTTCAAAATAATAACAACAACAATGCATTCAATTACTTATCAATGCTTATGTATATATCTTATGTATATATATATATATATATGTATGCTTATATATAAGTGGAATGAATAACAGCAATGATACCAGGATGGGAAGGAGGAATTAGGGTTACTTTTATTGTAGGGTACCCACACCACGCACAAAGTGGCATACTGTTATCTGAAAGTGGGCTTGGATAAGTTGCAAATTATATTGAAAACTCTAACTCTAGCACTAAAAACGTTTTAAAAGGTGTGCAACTGATATACTAAGAAAAGAGAAAATGGAAATATAAAACAACCAGTGAAAACCATAAAAGGCAGAATGAGTGGAAGACAACACTAGAACAAAGAACAAGGGCACCCAATAGGATATAGTAACAAATACGGTATCTATAAATCCAACTGTATCAATAATTGCTTTGAACGTCAGTGGTCCAAATGCACTAATTAAAAGACAGCAATTAACATCATGGATTTAAAAAACAAGCCCCACCTATACGGTGTCTACAAGAAGCCCACTTTAAATATAGAGACACATCTAGATTAAAAGTAAATGGACGGAGAAAAACATACTATGTTAGCACCACTCAGAAGAAAACAGGAGTAGCTGTATTAATTTCAGACAGAGCAGGCTTCAGAGGAAAAAATTTATCAGGGCTACAGAAGGCATTACATAATGATAAAGGGGTCAATTCTCCAAGAAGGTGACAATCCTTAACTTGTAGAGGCCTTGTATTTGAAAGACTCGAACTATGCGCGGCAAAAATCAATAGAATGGCAAGGAGAAATAGATGAATCCACTATGATAGTTGGAGACTTCAGCACGCCTCTGTTAGAAATGGACAGATCCAGCAGGCATAAAATCAGGAAGGACACAGTTGAACCCAACAACACCATCAGTCAACTGGATGCAATTGACATACACAACTTCATCCAACAACATCGGAACACACATCCTTCTCAACCTTACATGGAATGTTCACCAAGACAGACCACACTCTGGGCCATAAAAAAACACCTTTAAAATTTTAAAGAATAGAAATTATACAATATCTGCTTTCAGACTACAATGGAATTAAAACTAAATGGAGTTAAAATAAAATCAGTAACAGAAAGATAGTTGGAAAATCCCCCAAATACATGAAGATTTCTAAATGTATTCTAAATAAACACACTTCTAAATAACACATGAACTGGGGTGCCTGGGTGGCTCAGTCGGTTGAGCGTCCAACTTCACCTCAGGTCATGATCTCCTCGCTCGTGGGTTCGAGCCCCATGTCGGGCTCTGTGCTGACAGCTCGGAGCCTGGAGCCTGCTTCAGATTCTGTGTCTCCCTCTCTCTGCCCCTCCCCTGCTGGCACTGTCTGTCTCTCTCTCAAGATAAATAAATGTTAAAAAAAAACAAAACAAAACTAGGAAAAATTGCTAAATAACGCATGAAGAAGAAATCTCAAGAAAAATTTTAAAATATTTTGAACTAAGAAAAAACTCAGCTTATCAAAGTTTGTGGGATGCAGGGAAAAGAGTGCGTAGAGGAAAATTAATAGCACTGAATGCGTAGATGAGAAAAGAAAAAAGATATAACATCCAAAATCTAAGTTTCCACTTTAAGAAACTAGAAAAAGAAGAGCAAATTAAATTATGTAAGCAGAAGAAAATAAGTAATAAGAATTAGAACAAGAAATCAGTGAAATTGAAAACAAGAAATCCATAGAGAAAATTGATGATATCCAAAGCTGATGCTTTGAAAAGGTCAATAAAATTGATAAGCCTCTAGCCAAGCAAACTAAGAAAAAAGTGAAGATGTGAATTACTAATATCAAAAATGAAAGAGGGGATATCATTACAGACCTCATGGAGATATACAGGAGTATTATGAATAACTCTATGCACACAAATTTGGTAATACATGAGATGGACCAATTCTTTGGAAGGTGCCATCTGCCAAAACTCATATAAGAAGAAATGGATTATCTGAATAGACCTGTGTCTATTAAAGATATTGAATCAATAATTAATAACCTTCTAGAACAGAAAACACCAGGCCCAGATGGGATCACTGGTGAATTCTACCATACACGTGAGGAATAAATTATACCATTTCTCTCCAATCTATTTCAGAGGATAGAAGCAGAGGGAATACTTTTTAATTTTTTTTGTAAGGCCAGCATTACCCTAATACCAAAATCAGACAAAGTCACCACCAGAAAAGAAAACCACAGATTAATGTCTCACATGAACACACAGAAAAAAGTCCTCAACAAAATGTTAGCAAATCAAATCCAACAATATATACAACGAATTATACACAATGATTGTGATAGTGTGATTTATTTTTTAATGTTTATTTATTTTTTGAAAGAGATAGAGACAGAGACAGAGCACGAGTCGGGGGCGGGGGGCAGAGAGAGAGAGAGAGAGTCACAGAATCTGAAGCGGGCTCTGTGCTGACAGCAGAGAGCCCGACGTGGGGCTCGAACTCACAAACCATGAGATCATGACCTGAGCCAAAGTTGGACACTTACCCAATTGAGCCACCCAGGTGCCCCTGTGATATTGTGATTTATAAGAAATATATATATTTGGCCATTCAGTGATCAAAATATATTTCTAATATATATTTGGTCTTCCTCCATGGTTCCTGCCTCAGAGCTCCCCAAACGCTTGGCATTTCCTAAGGGTTGAGAGTGATACTCAACATTATGTTTTTCAAATACATCTATCTATACATCTAGTTCGTGCGTACAAGTACTCCATATCCATAAGTATGAATCTGTCGCATTTTATTTACCCACTCTCCTTTTGGGGATATTTTTATTTCTTCTAAATTTGGATTATTTCAACCAATGCTGCATGAACATCTTTGAACTCCACTGGTGGACTTCTTTAGGGCAGCAGATACTGTCATTTCTTCCTTCTTCCTTGCCAATAAAGTCCTGATTTTGCTTGAATATTTTGTGCCCAGCCACAAGGAATAAATTGTAATTTGTCTAAGGCAGAGTGTGGCAAAATTTTCCTGTAAAAGGCAAAGAAGTAAGTATTTTAGGCTCACAGGTCATACAGCTTCTGTCGCATATGCTCAATTCTGCTGTTAGAGCGTAAAACCAGACACAGATGATATATAAACGGTTGAGGGTGTTCCAATAAAACTTTATTTCCAAAAATAGATGAAGTCTCCAATGAAGATATACAAGTAGCAAATAAGCCTATGTAAAAATGGGTAACATCATTTGCCATTAGGCAAAAGCAAATTAAAACCACAATGCGATATCATTAGACACCTATCAGCATGGCTAAAATACAAAATAGTGACACCACCAAATGCTGGAGAGGATGCAGAGAAACTGAGATCACTCATCCATTGCTGGTGGGAATGTAAAGTGGCACATCTACGCTGGATACAGCTTGGTATATTCTTAGAAAACTAAATATGCAACTATCATATGACCGAATAATTGGATTGTTGGGCATTTATCCCAGAAAAATGAAAACTTATGTTCGCACAAACACCTGTATGTGAATGCTCATAGTATTTTTATTTCCCAGAGCCCCAAACTGTAAACAACCCAGATGTTCTTTGATGAGTGAATAATTTGACAAATTACGGCACATCCATAGTATAGAATCAGTATCTTTATGGTAACGATGGATACATGAACCTGCACAGGTGATTAAGTTGTTCAGAAGTTATGTGCACACATATACAAATACACAAGTGCAAGTAAAAGGGGAAATCTGAATAAGATCAGTGGATCATATCAATGTCAAGATCCTGGCTATGGTATTATACTAGAATTTTGTCATATATTATTACCATTGGGGGATATTGGGCAAAGTGTAGAAGGGATTTCTCTATATTGTTTCTATAATTGCATGTGAATCTATAATTATTCAATACACATTTCATTAAAAAAAGAAAAACAGGGGCACCTGGGTGGCTCAGTCGGCTAAGTGTCTGACTTCAGCTCAGGTCATGATCTCACTGTTCGTGGGTTCGAGCCCCGCACTGGGCTCTGTGCTGACAGCTCGGAGCCTGTAGTCTGCTCCGGATTCTGCGTCTACCCCTCTCTCTGACCCTCCCCTGCTCATGCTGTCTCTCTCTCTCTCTCTCTCTCTCTCTTTCTTAAAAATAAATAAAAACATTAAAAAAAAAAAAAAGAAAAACAGATGGAAAGATGAATTTGGCCTGCAGGCTATAGTTTGCCAACCCCTGGTCTACGGCAATAATGGTGATGCAAAGACCTTCGGCTACCATCTGTTCTTCCCCCTCCCTTTTAGTAACAGAACTCATATATTAGCTAGGCACATTGCTGCCTAGCTAAAAGACTACATTTCCCAGCATCCCACATAGATAGATGTGGCCATGTGACTTCCTCTGGTCAATAACTGGCCATATTGGATCATGAGACAGTATGCTATGCCTCCAAAGTCTCTAGGGAAGAATCTTTCCTTGCTTCTCTCCTAGCTTCTGGTGGTTTCCAGAATTCCTTGGTATTCCTTGATTTGTGCCAGCATCACTCCAGTCTCTGCCTCCATTTTTACATAGCCATTTCCCAGATTTCCATCTTTTTATAAGGAGGACAGTCATTGGATTAAGACCCACCCTAATTCCGTATGACCTCGTTTTAACTTGTTTACATTTGCAAAGATCCTATCTTCCAGTAAAGTTGCATTCACAGCTTCCAGATGGAGATGAATTTGTGAGAACTTGTGAAGACACTATTCAACACAGTACACATGTGATATCTGGAGCTGTGGCAGCCATCGTGCTGCCATGAGACAAATAAGCCTGAGGAATAAAACCAACATGCTAAGGGTGGTGGAGCAGCTATTCCGTTGCAACAAAATCTGCTGTTAGAGCACAAAAGCAGCCAGAAATAATGCATAAATGAATGAGCATGATTGTGTTTCAATAAGATTATTACAGAGACAGGCAGTGAGCCGATTGGTCCACATACCATAATTTGCCAAGCCCTGCTCTGGACTTTTGTCAAGCAAAGAAGAAAAAGCCTTATGATTTAAGACTCTACCAGTTAGATTTTCTGTTACTTGTACCAAATGCACACTCATATATCAAAGGTTTCTCACGCTCGGCAGTATTGACCTTTTATGACAGATAAGTATTTGTTGTTTGTGCATTATTGGATGTTAAGGAACATCCCTAGCTTTTAGGCATTAGATCCTAGTAGCACCCTTCAGTGTTTTTTTATGTTTTTTTTTTCTTAGAGAGAGAGAGAGAGAGAGAGAGAGAGAGCACAAGCAGGGGAGGGACAGGATCCCAAGAAAGCTCTGTGCCATCAGCGCAGAGCCCAATGCAGGGCTCGAACCCACAAACCTTGAGATCATGACCATGACATGAAATCAAGAGTCAGACACTTAAGCCACTGAGCCACCCAGGGAGCCCCAAGAGCACCCTTCAGCTTTGATAACCAAAATATGTCTCCAGACATTGCCAAATGTCTCCCGGGGAGCAAAATTGTTCCTAGTTGACAAGCACTGAGCTAGAAATAACTAGAAATGGAACCACTTGGTCATAGGGCAGGTGCACGTTCAGCTCTTCCAGGTTTGCCAAATTGCTCTCCAGCATTTATCCTCATTTACCCTCTCAACAGTATAATTTCAAGTCTAGCAATTCACTTGTTTAAACTAAGCTCAGTTGCCTTCAATAAAGTGATTATTGCCTGAGCAAAGGACAATATGTCTGAATTTTCACAGCAGGAATGCTGCTTTAATCAACCCTATCTCTTGTGACTCCAGTAATCAAGGCATTAGGTTTTATTTAAGTGAGGTTTACCCTTTACACTTAAAGTATTGATGAGACTATAATCATGGGCTGGTAAAAATTTTTTTTTTCTCCCCTGCTGTGGACATCCGTTGCTGTTCCCTCTTTACTCACAACAAAAAGATCCTTAAGGGAGAGGTATCAAATGAATAATTAGGAGATCCCTGGAGAAAGGGTTACCCTGTCTTTTCAGGTATCAGAGGGTGAAATAGGATAAATGTGAGAGATGAGAGCTGTCCTGCTCTGGGTCTATTAAATGGAGGGAACTTTCCTGGGAATAACGGTAATGTAATTGAATATTGGACTCACTGAAATCTGAATCCTCTTGTTTTCCCAGTGGGTTTGGGTCAGGGTCCCAGTTCTGTTTCTTAAGTGGATGCTTAATAATCCCGATAGAAAAACAAGGACCATCACTAATATTTACTGAGTGCCAAACATTTTGCTAAACACTTGATAACTCTCTCTTTTAATCCTCACAGCAACGCAATGAAGTAGATACTCTGCTTATTCCTATTTTACAGACGGGAAAGTAGAGGCTCAGAGAGGTGAAAAATATGTCCAGGGTACCTGGCTATTGCATGGTGAGGCTAGGGTTCAAACTCGGATCTCTCTGGCTCAGAGCGTCAAACCACTCTGCTGTAACTCTGACTTTGATTCAAGAACTCCGTTGTTCACCAAGCCGACTCCTGGCATCAAATCTGGCCCTGGCGTTAATACAGGGCTTCAGGAAACACAGCTGTTTGGAGGAGGCAACAGCTGTTCATTCATTTACCACTTCACCAAGCCACACAAATTAAAACACCATAAGGTAAGGCTCACTCAGTCTCAAACACCAGGATAGGTAATTATTGCTTTAATTAAAGAAAAAAAATATATACCTCTCCCTTCCTGCTCAAAACACTTGAGTACTGATTTCTGTGGGAGTTGAGAGAACGGTTTGGAGCAGCACATTTCTGTATGTTATTGATGATAATTCTATATTGTGTCCGTTTGAAAGAGAGACAAATCAGGATGCTTACCATTCATCCATCCATGGAGTCTCTCTTTCAATGATTATTTACCGAATACCTATTATGTGCTAAGCCCAGCTCTCAGCACCGGGACACCGTAGGAAACTTTCACGGACAAGAAAAATCTGTGTTCTTTCTTTATTCGATGAGAGACAGCATGCACAACTTTGCAGCTGGTGGGGAAAGGGTCCTCTGATTGAAGGTATCAACTGGATTTCATGCGGTATTTCTCAAATCATCTCCTAAAACCCGTCCTCCCTTAAAGGTCTCCAACAGGACGAGGAAGAAGGGAATGTGTACACAGTCCTAGAACTCCGTCCTTTGCAAGAACCCAGGGAAAAGTGCAAGTGCTTTCCCGGCAGTCAAAGCGGCCACGGTCTGGTACGTATCTGCTTCTAATTTCCCTTTTGGGACATGCTTTCCCTCTCATAGCCTCTGTCTTCGTCTGCTAGGGCTGCCATAACAAAGCGCTACACGTTGGGTAGCTTAAACAACAGAAATTTATTTTCTTAGATAATAATAAATCTCGCAAGGGGTTGGAAGGGTTGATTTCTCTTGAAGCCTCTCTCCTTGGCTTGCAGATGACCGCCTCCTTGCACCTCTGGCGTCTCCCCCTCTTTTGTTTGTTTATTTATTTTGAGAGAGAGAGAGAGACAGAGCACCCAAGCAGGGGAGGGGCAGAGAGAGAGAGAGAGAGGAAAAGAGAGAATCCCAAGCAGCTTCCACCCTGTTATTATGGAGCTGGACTTGGGCTCGATCTCACGAACTGCGAGATCATGACCTGAGCTGAAATCAAGAGTTGGACGCTTGACCGACAGAGCCACCCAGGCGCCCCCTCATTCATATGAGGACCCTTTTTATAAGGACCCTATTCATATTGGATTAGGGCCCCATCCTTATGACCTAATTTAACCTCCATTATCTCTTTAAAGACCTCGTCTCCTAACAGAGTCATTCTGAGGTCTTGGGGATTAGGGCTTCCACATAGGAATTTTGGGGAGACGTAGGTCAGCCCATAATAGCGTCTCTCCCTCTTCCCAAGTGCCCAGTAGTGACATAATGCTAATGAGCACAGACAGCTGTGTGACCTTGAAGAAGCTCTTTAAATATTTGGCCTCCATTTGTTTATCCAAAATACAGGACTAATAATAGGACCCCTCCTATTACATATCGTTGATAGAAGGGTTAAATGAGTCAACATGTCTAAGGACTTAGAACAGTGCCTGGTACAAAGGAAGCCCTATATAAGTGTTTATTAAATGTTAACATTAAAAATTCATTATTACTAGGGGCGCCTGGGTGGCTCAGTTGGTTGAGGGTCCAACTTCGGCTCAGGTCATGATCTCACGGTTTGTGGGTTTGAGCCCCACATCGGGCTCTCTGCTGTCAGCACAGAGCCTGGAGCCTGCTTCAGTGTCTGTGTCTCTGTCTCTCTCTCTGCCCTTTGCCCGCTTGCACTCTGTCTCTCTCTCTCTCTCATGTTTTACTAAACTGTTAAGAGGGTGTTATTTACTCTCCCAAAGACTTTGCTTCTTCTGGACAATACTTAACATCAGCGATGGAACGGCCAAGTCACAATAAGGAATCATATATAATTGAGGGTGCAGACCTTCCAACATCCTGTAAAGCACACTGTTTAGCTTACAAGATCTACTTTAAAATATTAATATCAACATTTTTTTTAAGTAGGCTTCATGCCCAGCATGGAGTCGGACGTGGGGCTTGAACTCATGATCCCAAGATCAAGACCTGAGCTGAGTGAGATTAAGAGTCAGAGCTCAACCACCTGAGCCACCCAGGCACCCCAAGTAGCCTGCATTTATTAAATGCTAACCATGCGCTGGACACTGTGCTCAGGGCATTCCCAGTGTGGTCTTATTTAATTCAATAAGGTAGGTACTGTTACTATTTCTACTTTACAGAGAAGGAAGTGGAGACTCCGAAAAGCCTTATCTCAAGGCTAAGGTCTCCCGTTAGTGAACGAATGGTGGGCTAGGGCCAAACAACCCCAGGATGAACAAATTAGAGACTGTCAGATGCAGAGTATGGGTGTGTGTGTGCCTTCTCTTTTCTCCCACTCTCCATCACCCTTCTTTTTCCCCTCTGCTGAGTGACACATCCCCACGGCCAAGACTGCACTCTCTTTGCTACGGAAAACATCCAAGCGGCTGGGACCCAGCCCAGCGCCACCTTGCGAGCCCTAGCATTTCGAGGGGCAGGCTTCCAAACAGGGTAATAATCGTCCCATTAAAATTAATGTCCATGAAGTGAGCCGTTAAAAGCGTGCAGATTAAAAAGGGGGGGAGGGAATTGTTCAATTTAAATCCAAAGGGCTTTTCAAATAGACACTGTATCTTCATTCTTGGAACGCTACACCGGGCAATGGATCAGGTCCCCTCTGCACAGACTAGGGGGGATTAAGGAGGTGAGTCCCCAGAGAATGAGGAAGTGGTTCTGGCCAGAAGCAAAGGGAACCAAGGTTTATCCAGGGCCCACTGCATGCCAGGTGCTTGGCATACATTTCTCTCATTTAATCTCTGCCCCAGTCCTGGGAGGGAGGTATTATTATTTCCAGATTACAGGGAGCAGTATAAACCCGTGGTTAAGCGCTTAGAGCCTGCAGCATGTTGTCCTAATTTACATCCAGGCTGACTCTTCACCAACTCTGCGAACTTGGGCAAGAGGCCTTACCTCCCTGTGCCTCAGTTTCTTCATCTGCAAAGTAGGCTAGGAAGAGCAGAAGTGTTAGGGGATTTACTCGAGGCAGTTAGGCAGGGGCCTTATAACCTACATAGTAGGCACTCAGAAAGTAAGTTTTGACCCTCACCCGGTGCAGGAAACTGCACCGGGTGAGGGTAGGGCCCACCAAGGTCACACTGCGACGCTGGGATCTGGGCCCGGCCATGCTGGAGGCCAAGGGGAAATCTCACCTCATAAGAAACGTAAACCCAAACGATGTTCATAGTCTTGTGCATCTTTTCCAAGAGACCCAAGGACTCGGGCCTTGGCAGCGATCTGCCCGAGGGAAGGAGAGAAAGTTTTCTCATCAAGTTCCAGAGAGCCGGCTTGGAGCCACCTCTGACTCCTCCAGTTTTCTGAATCCCAAAGTTATCTGAATCGCATTAAATTTAAGAAGGACGCATGCCCCCCCCCCAAATCCTGAGTGTCCCTTGCCCATCTGTATCTTCACGACCAGGGACAACTCCGGCCTCTCCAGTCTAAAGTCCCCTGAGCCCCTCCCCCTCGTCGGCCCCAGAGGGTCTGTCTCCACTGCCCATTAAATCCGGATCGCCGCTAGAAACGGTAACCCCGGCAGGGAAACAATACTCACAAGGAAGCAGACAAAAATAAGTTACCTTCCGGAACGCCCTTCGCGAGGGTCTTTCGGGTGCGGGTGCGGTGCACCGCGAACGCGCGCCTCTGCGCCCCTCCGGGACTAGGGATCGACCCTCTCACCCCCCTACCCCACCTCCACCAAGTGTTCTAGAGGCGCTGGGGGTGCGTAAGGATCCGGCCCGGAAGCCCAGAGTGGGGTGGGGGCGTGTGTTGGGTGTTTTCAAATCCGAAGCCTATAGGTGCCGAGTCAGACCTGAAAGTCGGCAAGTTGGGTTGCATCTGGCTCTCTCGGGAGATTTTGACTCAACTCCCCTCCCCAAAACAACACAATAGCCTCGGCATAATTTTGAATAACGCAGCCGAATTCGATACCAGCTCCATCCCAAACGGCAGACAAGCTGCTTCCCTCGCCAAATCGGAACCGGAGCTTTATTCCGGAGAAAGGGAAGGAGAAGGCCTTCCCTCGCGCTCTCCGCCTCCGCGGGGGTCCCGCGCGACCCCCCAAGCCCGAGACCTCCCCGGCGGGGGCCTCGTCGCCTCCCCGCGCGCCGCGCTCCTCCTCTCCCCAACGCGCGCCCTCTCGCTGCCGGCGCCGCTAGGGTTAAAAGTTACCTCTCGGTTTCTTCTGCCTGCAGCCCCCCCCCCGGGGGCCGGATGATGTAACCCCCCTCCCCGCGCCCTCCCCGCCCCCCTCCACCATGTGACACTTTAATTAATAATAGCGCCGTCAGCACAACAAACGCACAACACAAGGAGAAACTTGGTGTCCAGGGGAGGCCCCCGGCGGCTGGAGCGCGGCGGAGGCAGGCGCAGAGGCCGGAGGGAGCGGAGGCGAGGGGCGGCCCGAGCGCGGGGAGGGAGAGCGGCGAGCGGTCATGTGCCCGTGCCCCCTGCACCGCGGCCGCGGGCCCCCGGCCGTGTGCGCCTGCAGCGCGGGCCGCCTGGGTCTGCGCTCGTCCGCCGCGCAGCTCACGGCCGCTCGGCTCAAGGCGCTCGGCGACGAGCTGCACCAGCGCACCATGTGGCGGCGCCGCGCGCGGAGCCGGAGGGCGCCGGCGCCCGGCGCGCTCCCCACCTACTGGCCCTGGCTGTGCGCGGCCGCGCAGGTGGCGGCGCTGGCGGCCTGGCTGCTCGGCAGGCGGAACTTGTAGGAACGCGGGGCTTCTTGGTGGGGCCGGAGCCGAGACCCAGCCGGAGAGAGCAACAGGTACGCGAGCGAGCGCCAGGGCGCGGTGGCTGGAGACTGGTCACGCGGAGGCAGGCCGGGAGCGGGAGAGCGACAAGTTGGCTTTCGTCTCTTGCCATCCCTTTCTTCCTCGGCTCCCTCCTCGCGCCGGGATCGCCAGCCCCCTCGCCTCCAGGTCCCCATCTTTTCCTTCCAAGTGTCAGGTCAGCGATTTCTGTCCTCCTCTCTTGACTCCTTAAGCGCATCTTGCCACGCTCTCCGGGGGGGGGTGGTGGCTCCGGGAGGACTTTGGCCTCCGTCACCCGCACCGGCGCCGCAAGTAAACACACAATGCAAGTCCGGAGTGTGCTTGCTAGGAGTGCGTAGTTGCAAGCTCTGCCAGAGAATTCTAATCTGTCGCGGGTTCAAGGCAAGTCTCCCGTCCTCTCCCAAGCCGTCTGCTGCTCCTAAATCGCCCCTGTCTCCAAACCCTCTTCTTCTTCCTAAGCGGCACTTCCCTCGTTTCTGTTGCTCATTTTCTGGCGCCGGGGGCGCCTCTCTGGACGGCCTCCCCCTCCAGGTTTCCGCTGGAGCTGGCTTTCCTGTACGGCCCGCGCACTTTGCAGTTTTCCTCTGCTTTGCCAACTTCTTTACTCCTTCTGCAGTGAGGTGTCCCGTGTAAGGAGCTTGGCCTCTTCTTTGCCAGAAGGTTGGAGCTGAGATGAAGCGGGAGGTGCCCCCAAAGTGGGCTGGGATCTGAGGCTGTTGGGGAAACCCCAGGGGGAAACCTTAATAGAAGAGCATTTATTGAGCTCCTTCTGAGTGCTAGGCCCTAAAATGTTTAGGGAGGGAATGTTTGAAGGCTTGCGGTATGCTAGGCGCTGCGTGCTGGTGGCGTGGGGCGTACCGAGCGCCCAGGATGTTTGCTGCCAGTGGCAGAAAGGCACCGAGCATCTTCTGTGCACTAGGCCCTTGGGGTTGGGGACTTACTGAGCACCAGCTGTGCGCCTAGGGGAGCAGACGTGTAAGGGATTGTCTTCTCAGATTCTGCAACAGAGCAGAGCTGCAGAGAATGGGAAAGGAGAGAAAATCTGCCCGAGCCCACCATACGTGGGTCTAGGGCTGGAAGGTCAAAGTCGAGGCCGAGAAAGCCAGCGGCCCCGGGTGCCACGACCCCGCAGATGCCGAGCGCTCGGCCCCGACCGAGTCCCGGCCGAGCCCCGCCGTGCGCCGACACCCTGGGAAGCTGGCCTGGCGCCCGCAGAGAGAGGCGGCAGCCGGAGCGTGGGGGGTGACAGCGCCAGGGGAGCTGCGGGGGTGCGCAGGGTGTGAGCCGGGAGCGCGGGCGACAGATGTCGCGTGGGCCGGCGCAGCCCTGGCGCTGGCGAAGAGAGGTGCGTGCTTCGGGGCGCTCTCTGCCCGGCCCCTGGAGGTCCCATCTGGGGAGAGGGGCTGCCCTCCGCCCGAAGGGGCCAGGCAGGGGCTGTCGAATCCCAGGGGCGCGGGGGATGGGGGTGGGGCAGAAAAAGGGAGTCGAGCGAGAGGCGCGAAGCCCAAAGCGTGGAATTTACGGAAAGGCGGACAGAGAGTGGAAAGAGAGGGAAATAAAAAGCGGGCGGCGAGACCAGGGAAGAAGAGACGGGGGAGCTGGAGAAAAGGAGACCCTGCTTGGAGAACAAATTGCAGGAGAGTGGGGAATGTGAATTAGAAGAAGATGCGAGCAAGCGGAACCCAGGCAGAGGGCTGGGACGCGACTTCCCGCGGTCTCGGGGTCCCGGAGGGGCTGAGAGAGCGCTCCCTGCTCAGGACGGGGCGGTGCGGGATGCTGAGCGCCCACCCCGGGGGGCGGAGAACAGGCCGTGTGCGGGTCGGGGCTGGGGGCGCTCCGGGCCCCGCGGTGGAGACGTCCGAGGGGGCGCGCGGGAAGGACGGAGCGCGCCCCTGTGCGCCCAGGCCGGGAACAGGGGGCGGGGGTTGGAGCCGGGAGACCCGGGTCCACGCAGCAGGGGAGGGGGTCCGACAGGAGCTTCGCTGGGGCGGCGGCGGCAGGTAGTTGTCGGTGTCGATTATATTGCCCCCTCCTCACTTCGCTTCTGCCCCGGAGTTCCGGGCCGCTTCTCGACTCCGGGCCGTCCCTGGGTTCTTCTTTCCCCTCCAGAGTCCCGCCCCGGCCTCCCCTGCAGCCACACCCTCCCGAGTTCTCCCTCCTCGGCTGCCCTAACCCCAGAGTGCCGTCGGCGTTTCTCGTCGCTGCAGCGCCGCGCCTCACTCCCTCCGGACACCTGCACTCCCGGCCGGAGGGGGGGGGTGGGGGGGTGGGGTTCGCCGGGCTCCCAGCCTCCGTCCCTTTCCGAGAAACTCGCGTTCTGGGCCCGCCGCCTGCCGCCTGCAGCTCGGACCTTTCCTGTGCGTTTGGCTTACCTGGGGGCGAACCCCATCTTTCCCCGGCCTCTCCGGCAAGTTAGGAAGAAGCGAAAGAAAATCCACTGGAGGAAGACAATTTGTTGAGTTCTGTATGTGGTCCTCTCCGCTCTCCCTACCTGAGAGAAGTGACAATGCTTATAGGATGCCGTAGGTGTTTCAGGGAGGCCCCAGTCAGCCGTGTAGGGCAGGCCGTTCTTGTAGGCGTTCAGGGTGAACTTGGCTATATGCAGGACAACCATTCAACAAGCTTCTTTTAAGCCTCTACTGTGTACTTTTCTCAGAAGTCATCATGAAACAAACTCCTCAGACTCAGTCTTCCCCCTATGTAAAATGGGGACAATAACAGCCCTTAATGGCAAAGGTGTTGTCAAGAGGGTAAAATGAATTCACTTACAGAGAGTTCTAGAACAGTGCCAGAGGCATAAGATGCTTATGATTGTGCATTTAGTACCTTTGTTTGTCCAAATGGACATCATTCTACTGTTAGCTGGCAATTCCCACCATCCGTGCATGCCCTCTTGGGGAATCAGAGCCAGACAGGCCAGGATAGTACAAAGGTGAAGAGCATGGGTTTAGGGATCGGATGGGACTGGATTGAAGTCGCAGCCCAGGAACTTGCTGGCACTGTGACCTTGGGCAAGAATCATAACCTTTCTGAGCCTTTATCTGAAAACCGGAGCTGTATCTCTCCTAGAGTTGTCTTAGGTTGCTAGGGGAGCATCCATTTAAAGTACCCAGGGCAGCGCCTGGCACTTAGTACACTCATCAGAGGCTGTTATGAAATGGGCAATGCCATGCTTATTATTTCAAAGGGGAAACGGAGGCAGAGTTCACTTGAGTCCCAAAGGGCTGGTGGCTACATCAGAAATGGGATCGGGAAGTTCTGTCTCTGAGCACACAGTCCCCTCAGATGACTTGGAGGGGGGTGTAGAGAGGAGGAGAAGACAGTGGCAGAAAGCAGAGGGGGATGATGAGTCGTGAATTCCTGCACTAGCGAGATTCCCTTTCTCTGAGAGCCTCAGGGGAGGCTCCTTGGAGGCCAAGAGGAGATGGGTGTGATTTAAGCAGTCACTGCAAAAGGTTCTAGAAAGAGGGAACAAAAGATGCTCTCTGGTGGCACTGGCTGGTGGAGGAGGGGAGGGAGGCAGAACTGTGCCTTGGGAGGGGGCAGGGAGGGAGAGAGAAAGCAGCTGGGGAATCTGGCTGGGAGAAGGGGCCAAAGCGGGGCAGACTCTTGCCTTGGGACTAAGAAGAAGGGGAGAAAGAGGACTCTGCAGGCCCAAGAGGCGACCCCGTGGGCAACAGGGAAGATAATAGGCCAGCAGCAGCCGGCTTTAATGAATTAATGGCAGCCTGGCCCGCCAGACGGACGTGCTAACTGGTTCTTGGCAGGTACTTTGGGGACTAAGTGGTTAAACCTGGAGGCGCATCCCTCCAGCCTCTCACCCAGCCACTGCACCCCTGCCAGGATTACTTCTAGAGCTTGAAAGCCTAGGCCAGGGGAGGGAGCAATCCAAAGGGAAGGAGACAGCTGTTGGGGAGGTACCCCCCGGGAAGGGGCCAGATGTGCAGGACCTTGGCAGCCTTCCCACCACATGGTCCCTGTCTGGAGTCACCCGCTTGCCTGGTGAGAGGCCAGGGCACAAGTGGCTGAGCTGTCAGTGTAAAAACAGCCGTACCTGGGGATAATGAAATACACCCCCAGATGTGGGCTGGGTGGATTTGGCAATTTCTGCATTTTGACAGTAGGCTTTTCAGACCTACACTGGGGGGAGGGAGGGAGGGAGTGAAGTGGGGGCTTCTCGTTCCCCTCTGGTCATCACCAGTGTCATGTGTGATCAGATTTCATGGGAACAGTGCGATGGCCGGCAGTATGTGACTTGCTTGTCACATAGTAGGTATACGATAGCTGTGTGATGAAGAAATGAATCAATCCGGAGCCTATTCAAGATGCGTATTCCCAAATTCAGCTTCTTTCACTTACTCAGCTCTTCATTATTGGGCACCCACTGTATGAAGGGCATGTGGACACAGGGAAGACCTAGACAAAGAAGTCCCTGCCCTTTAGGGGGAGGAGACGGATGATAAGTTAAGAAAGATTGTTTTGGTCATTACTGCTGTATAACCAATGAATTACTCCAAAGCTCAGTGGCTTAAAACAATTGTCTGACCATGCTTATATGTTCTCTGGGCTAGGGGTTCGGATATGGCATAGCGGGGGTGACCTGGCTCTGCTCCAGGACGGTCAGGGGCTGGAATCACGGGCATGGGGAGGAGGTGATGGGGATGTTCACTTCGCCGTCTGTGTGGCCTGGGCTTTTCCAGAGCCCGGCAGCCTCATGGTGGTTGGATTCTGACCTGGTGACTCAGAGCCCCAAGACCAAGTTTCCAGGGGACCCAGGGAAGCTGCTTTGCCTTTTGTGACCCAACTTCAGAAGTCCCTTAAGTTAGAAGTCACAGGGCACCCTATATTCAAGGGGAGTGGAATTAGATGCCAGCCCATGGGGGAGTGGCAAGGTTCTAGAATAGCACGTGGGACAGGAGGTAAGGTGGCCATTGTTGGATTATGCAATCTAACACAGAGATAATTTCACAAAGTGCCAAGGACTCTGATGGTGTTACAGGAAGGTCATGTAATAGAGAGCCCAAGGGACTCCCTCCTTACCTGCAGTGGTTAGGGATGGCCATTTTTGGAAGGGACCAGGGGACCAGTGACTAGAATGACAAGAAGGAGCCAGCCATGTGAAGACCTGCAAGAAAGGTGTTCTGGGGAGAGAACAGCAAGTCCAGTGGCCTGGGAAGTGAGCCTCTGCACGGTGTGTTTGAGGAAGAAACCAAACCTGAGTAGCGTGGCTAATGCCGTATGAACTTGGGGAAGAAGTCTGAGAGGTAGGGAAGGGCTAATCCGGCCATGGGAGGGCGGCCACGTTTGGTTCTAAGGTCAATAGGAAGAAGGGGGTGAGAAAACCAAGCTCGGAGGGGCTTTCATCAGTAATGGGATTCACAAGTGCAGAGAGTGCACGGGCAGGTGCTCTGTAAGGCGGGGAATTAGACGTGACGCAGGAAAGAGGGAAAAAGACGTGAGTCCCTCACGCCAGCTACGACATGCGTGCTGGGATGCAGGGATGAACTGAGCCCCAACTCCTGGCCTCAGACGCCCCTAGGCTTCAAGGGCTGGAGATCCTGGCTCTGACTCTCACCCCAGCCTCTCAGTGGAAATGAGCTAGTTCACCTCCCGCCAGGGTCTGAGAGGTCCTGATGAGCTCTGAGAGGTACCCGTCCACTGATGCCCAAGCCTTGGTGCCCTCAGAACGCTGTGGATTCTGCCTGGATTTCTGTTACGTAAGAAATGTCACCAACCAACTCAGCATCGTCTCCCTGACTCCTTCCTGCCCTGCACTGGTGCCCCTGCTACTGGGTGGGGGAATCTCTGATTTAACTCACATCAGTGGGATGCATCCTTTTATTACTACTGGATGCCCAGGGGACGAGAAATCTCCTTTACCCTCCTGGGGAGAGAAAATGGGCTGCACCCACGGAGTGTTGCCATCATTGAACCTTTGCTCCAAAGGCCACAGATTTGGGCAACATGAAATGAAGTTACTTTGGGAAACTTTATGCAATCTCCCCATTCAAAAATATCTTGGGGCACCTGGGTGGCTTAGTTTGTTAAGCGTTCCGCTCTCGGTTTCAGCTCAGGTCATGATCTCCCAATCTGCGAGTTCAAACCCCATGTCTGGCTCCTCACTGACCGCTGACAGTGTGGAACCTGCTTGGGATTCTCTCTCTGCCCCTACCTCTCTCTGCCCTTCCCCCACACTCTTTCTCTCTTTCAAAACAAATTAAAAAGTCTTAAAATTAGCTTTTTCTTGATTATAAAAATATTACAAGTTTGTTAACAAATATGTATAAAATCCTGAATAAAAGACAGTTTTGTCGATTATTTCTATCTCACTGCCGACTGTGAATATTTTTTTCTTTATTTAAAATTTTTTTTAAATATTTATTCATTTCTGAAAGACAGAGACAGAGCACAGGTTGGGGAAGGACAGAGAGAGAGGGAGACACAGAATCCGAAGCAGGCTCCAGGTTCCGAGCTGTCAGCACAGAGCCCGACGTGGGGCTCGAACTCATGAACCGCAAGATCACAACCTGAGCTGAAATCTGACGCTTAACGACTGAACCACCTAGGCAACGCCCCCCACTGTTAATATTTTTGATAGACTTCTTCCCATTTTAAAAATTACATCAATGTGTACTTTAACAAAGGGAAATCACTCGCTGTAAATATATTCTCTGCAACCTGACTCTTCCTTCCTAGCACAGACATCTCTCCATGCCTTGTAATATTTTCAACGACACACTTAGAGGTCACTTACTATTTCATCATTCAGCTGTCCTGCTATTTATGTGCCCAATCCACCATTGTTGGGCATTTAGGTTGTTTGCAACACGATGATGAAGCATCTTTGTATATAGCTCTTTGGGCACATCCCTGATGATTTTCTTAAAATTGCTTATACTTGGAACTTTGATATCAAAGCATATGTAAACATCCTTTCATTATAACAGCTGTCTAAAGGGTATAAAACCTTGTTTATTTAGTTTTAAGAGAGACAGAGACAGAGCACAAGCAGGGGAGGGGCAGAAGAGAGAGAGGGAGACGCAGAATCTGAAGCAGGCTCCAGACTCTGAGCTGTCAGCACAGAGCCCGACGCAGGGCTCAAACCGACGAACCACGAGGTCATGACCTGAGCCAGTCGGACGCTTAACCGACTGAGGCTCCCCTTTTTTAAAAATAGGCTTCACACTCAGCATGGAGCCCAGTGCAGGGCTTGAACTCACAACCCTGAGATCAGGACCTAAGCTGAGATCAAGATGAATCAACGGAGCCACACAGGCACCCTGGGGGGATAAAATCTCTTGTGGTAAAGGTCCAGAAGGGTTTTCTAGACGAACATTGCCATCTGTTCCCATACCTCATTCATGTCACTGGGTTCTATATATAAGATGGGTTTGAGCTTGGCTCTTGAGTTCACTGTTACCATCCTCAGCTAAATCTATGTTGTTTTCTTGTGGCATGTTCTTCGTGGACCACACCTCTAGCTATTGTTGGAGTGCCTAAGAGTAGGGATGACTCCTTGCATGTCCATACCAATGTTGGGAAAGGGCTCCAAGTGTGAGCAATGTTACTAAGGGCTTGGAAAGCTGGCCCACTCCCTGGCTCTATCACCTGCTATGGCCGTGTACCACGTACATCTGATATTCTTGGATCTAGCACATGGTGCTTCATAAGTACTGAAGGACGCTAATATATGCTGATGATGGGGAAACTTAGCTTTTGGTAGGGGGAGGTCTTCAGAGAGTGGGAATGTGTCAGGGGCAATGGGATGGATTTAAGAGGTCACTTTCAAAGACAACCCAGATTTACAATGTTTTAGTTGGCCCACCATGGGGCCCAAGTCTTGATTCTGAACATTTAACCACTGGTAACTGTTTATCCTATTCACCCAGATCTTATGCTGAGGCAGGACAGCTTGGTGGAAAGTGACATGAACTTTGGAGTCAGGCTGACTTTTGGATAATGACCGAATCTGCCATTTACCAAATGTCCTTTTACCTTCTGAGCAGTATGAGGCATGTCACTATGTTCAGAGAATGGTAGAGAATGGTAAACGATAGTGCAGGGTATGTGTTGTTCTTATTTGGGATAAGTTTCAGTCCCCAGGTCTGATTTATAGTACGGTGGGAACTCATAGGGGGCTTTTGCAAGCCTTTTGTTTAAAGCCGTTGCCAGTCTTTCCGCCCCCACTATGTGGCTCACTGGCAGCCTGCTTAA
Organism: Cryptoprocta ferox; assembly: GCA_028646485.1. Taxonomy (NCBI): domain Eukaryota; kingdom Metazoa; phylum Chordata; class Mammalia; order Carnivora; family Eupleridae; genus Cryptoprocta; species Cryptoprocta ferox. Next base: position 12,541,254 of record CM053566.1, on the reverse strand, counting down.
GCGACCGTACCAGGGCTGGGAGAGCCTCCAGAACAGGACTCCCTAGCCTGGGCAACACTGGCTTCTAGGTTCTCTCAGAGCGCCAATTAGGTCTATTCTGCCCATCATTGTATTGCAGCCCCCGGCATGGTGACTAGCACAGAGCAGGCACCCAGTAACTACTGAATGAATGGGTGGATGGATGGATGGATGGATGGGCGGATGGGTAGATGGATGGATGGATGGATGGATGGGTGGATGGGTGGATAGATGGATGGATGGATGGTTAGGTGGGTGGGTGGGTATGTGGATAAATGGATGGGTGTGTGGGTGGGTAGATGGGTGGATGGATGGATGGATGGATGGATGGATAGGTGGATGGATGGATGGGTGGATGGATGGGTGGATGGGTGGATGGGTAGATAGATGGATGGTTGGGTGGGTGGGTGGAGGGATGGGTGGGTGGATGGATGGATGGATGGATGGGTGGATGGGTGGGTGGATGGGTGGAGAGATGGTTGGATGGGTGGATGGGTGGAGGGATGGATGGGTGGGTGGGTGGGCGAGTGGGTAGATGGATGGACGGGTGGATGGATAAATGAATGAATTGGGGGAACACCTCAAGGAACTTGGGAACTCTCCAAAATTCCATATAAAACTGGCTGACTTCATACTCCTCTGTTTCTCCCTACTTGAGAGAAACCAAGGCTTTGATCCAATTCTCAAAAGATCTATGACCAAAAAGGTCACCATTCTAGAACTACAGCCAGAGCTAGATAGGACTTTAGAGACCATCTGGCCCAACTCCCTCACTTTCCAGACAGGGACGCCGAGGCAAAAAGATAGCTGCTGAGGGTTGAGATGAAGTGGCCTTCAATGTCAGCTGACTCTAAGATTTGAACAAGTGTTCAAACCTGGTGATCTCCCGGCTGAATCTGGACTGCTGTTGGGCTTTTTTTTTTTTTGACACACATGTCTCCCCCACCATCCCCCAGCACTGAAAAATCAGGGCACTTTCTTTTTCTTTTCTTTTCTTTTTTTTAATTTTTAAGAAATGTTTTATTATTTATTTTTGAGAGAGAGAGAGAGAGAGAGAGACAGAGTGTGAACAGGGTAGGGGCAGAGAGAGAGGGAGACACAGAATCCAAAGCATCTTCAGGCTCTGAGCCGTCAGCACAGAGCCCGACACGGGGCTCGAACTCACAAGCTGTGAGATCATGACCTAATCCGACTGAGCCACCCAGGCGCCCCAGGCACTTTCTTATAGAAGCCTGTTATTTCCAGTTTTTCTTGAAAAAATGGAAAGTTCTGACAAGACTGAGTCTGTCTTCCCATGTGGCGGCAAAAGTTTGGATAAATATCGGAAGCCCCTTTAGAGGGATGCAGACTCTCAGGATACCCCGACTCGTCCCGGGCACACTTCGGTGGTCCCCTGCATGCATCCAAATTTGCAAGCCCTGCTTTAGGGGTCCACCTTGTCAGACGTCCCTGGACGCATACACACACCCACACACATACCCTATTTTAAATAAGTGAGATCATCTGTTCATGTTGCTCTGTAATCTGCTTTTCCCACTAAAAATAGATCTCTGAGCTCTTCCTGTGTCAACAAAGAAAGGTTTCATCACCCTTTTGAATGGCTGTATGGTGCTCCGTTGTCGGACGAACCATGATTCACTTTCTTGGCCACCTCTGCCCTCCCTGCCAGGGACATGTATGCTGTTTCTCATTTTCTGATAGTATGAACGAGGTAGATTCTTGTTTGGACAATGTTGCCCCCCAAAAAAAAAAAAATTTCCTAGTGGTGAAATTGTTGGGACAAGGAATGTGCATAACATGTGACACATCTGGCAAGACACTTTAAGGAGGGTGTCAGTTCTCTGCTGTGTCTCTACCTCCCCTCCCTCGGCGCTACCCGTCTGGAAGTCCAGTTAGCGTGCATTCAAAGTCCACCTGCTATGGGGTGCCAGGGCGGCTCAGCCAGTTGAGCGTCTGAGTTTGGCTCAGGTCATGATCTCACGGCTCGTGAATTCGAGCCCCGTGTCGGGCTCTGTGACGACAGCTCAGAGCCTGGAGCCTGCTTTGGATTCTGTGACTCCCTCTCTCTCTCTGCTCCTCCCCTGCTCATGCTCTGTCTGTCTGTCTCTCTCTCTCTTTCAAGAATAAACGTTAAAAAAATTAAAACAAAAACAAAGCCCACCTGCTGTAACTCATAGTGGCTAAAGCTCTCAGTTCTCTGCTCTCTCCTCACAGACTTTATATAATCAATGATCAATAATCAATAACGATTCACCAAAGCACTGGTAAGCCCTCACTGAAGCACTGATAACTACCCTCTGACTGCTATGGTAACTAGGCACTGGTAGCACTGATAACTAGTCCCTGGTAGCACTCTCAGCTAGTCGCTGGTAGCACTGACTAGTCCCTGGTAGCACTGACAACTAGTCACCAGTAGCACTGATAACTAGTCGCCAGTAGCAGTGATAACTAGTCCCTGGTAGCACTGACAACTAGTCGCTGGTAGTACTGATAACTAGTCCCCGTGTAGTCCCCGGTAGCACTGACAACTAGTCGCTGGTAGCACTGACTAGTCGCCAGCAGCACTGACTAGTTCCTGGTAGCACTGATAACTAGTCCCCGGTAGCACTGACTAGTCGCTGGTAGCACTGACAACTAGTCCCTGGTAGCACTGACTAGTCGCCAGTAGCAGTGATAACTAGTCCCTGGTAGCACTCTCAGCTAGTCCCTGGTAGCACTGACAACTAGTCCCTGGTAGCACTGATAACTGGTCGCTGGTAGCACTAAGTAGTCCCTGGTAGCACTGATAACTAGTCCCTGGTAGCACTCTCAGCTAGTCCCCGGTAGCACTGACTAGTCACTGGTAGCACTGACTAGTTGCCAGTAGCAGTGATAACTAGTCCCTGGTAACACTGAAAACTAGTCGCTGGTAGCACTGACTAGTCACCAGTAGCAGTGATAACTAGTCTCTGGTAGCACTGATAACTGGTCGCTGGTAGCACTGACAACTAGTCGCTGGTAGCAGTGATAACTAGTCCCTGGTAACACTGAAAACTAGTAGCTGGGAGCACTGATAACTAGTCCCCGGTAGTATTGACAATTAGTCGCCAGGACCACTGACAACTAGTCCCTGGTAGCACTGATAACTAGTCCCTGGTAGCACTGACAACTAGTCGCTGGTAGCTGACAACTAGTTGCTGGGAGCACTGATAACTAGTCACTGGTAGCACTGACTAGTCCCTGGTAACACTGACTAGTCGCCAGTAGCTCTGACAACTAGTCGCTGGGAGCACTGATAACTAGTCCCTGGTAACACTGATAACTAGTTACTGGTGGCACTGACTAGTCCCTGGTAACACTGACAACTAGTCTCTGGTGGCACTGACTAGTTGCTGGTAGCACTGATAACTAGACCCCAGTAGCACTGATAACTAGTCGCTGGTGGCACTGACTAGTCGCTGGTGGCACTGACTAGTTGCTGGTAACACTGATAACTAGTGCCCGGTAGCACTGACAACTAGTCGCTGGTGGCACTGGCAACTAGTCCCTGGTAGCACTGACAACTAGTCCCTGGTGGCACTGACAACTAGTCGCTGGTGGCACTGGCAACTAGTCCCTGGTAGCACTGACTAGTCGCCGGTGGCACTGACTAGTCCCCGGTAGCACTGACAACTAGTCGCCAGTGGCACTGACTAGTCCCTGGTAGCACTGACAACTAGTCGCTGGTGGCAGGGTGCCAGGCACGGGGGAGCCGCCATCGCTTCCAGCAGCTGCCGGATGGCCTGTTCCTCTCTCACGTGCCTCAGAGCCAGCCTCCTGCGTTTTTGATCCCCTCGCCCTCCCGTCTCCCTGGCACCCGCCTCCCTAGGTGGGCAGCATGAACTACAGGGCTGGAGATCGAAGTGAAGACACAGACCAGAGCAGTCTTCCCTCTAGGAGGATTCTGCATGGAGACCTCTGTCCCCATGATTCTTGGGCGCTGGCACTGACCACTGGGACCCTCTGACCTCCACGGTCACAAAAATCAACGCCCTGAAACCAAAGACGGAGAGTGGGGATGTTGCCACCATTATTCATTCGCTCACGTGCCCACTGTCCCCCAGCAGGTTGAAAGGGGCCCCCGTTCTGCGCCGGGCTCTGGGGACCCAAGGATGAAGGGGAGAGACATGGTGTCTGTAAATGCACCCAAAATATTCTGGGAGGTTTAGGGGTGCAGGGAAGAGGACTTGCCTTTTCTTTATCCTCTGCTGTTTGAATTTGTAACTTAACATGTGTGCAAATAGCGAGAGCAAAAAAGGTGTTTTTAAGAATTAAATTTTGGGACTCAGGAGGGAAGCCAAGAGTCTTCATCTCAGATATGGGAAGAAGGGTGAGCCTCCTGCTTGATGTCCTGCTCGGGGGAGCTCGCCGTTCACAGCTTCCCCCCTTCACGCCCACAACGGGGTGACAGGACCGTGTGGCCCAGGGAGGCAGGCCCCTGAGGGGCTGTGTTCTCCCCTTGCCCACCTGCTCCCTCCATATGGTGGGTGCAGAGTGGAAGTGGACATTTTTCACAAGGCAAAGTTTCACGAATCTCTTCAGCCGTGAGCTTTGGTTGTGAGTCAGCATTTGAGAACGTTTTTTATGAGCCAAGTTTGAGGAAAAACATCTCAGGGAGGAGGACCGTGGCTCAGGCGGGTTGACGGACTTTGTTTTTTTTTAAATACAGCTGAGGGGCACCTGGGTGGCTGGGTCGGTTAAGTGTTCAACTCTTGATTTCGGCTCAGGTCCTGATTGTGAGATCGAGCCCCCCATCGGGTTCTGTGCTGACATCATGGAGCCGGCTTGGGATTCTCTCTCTCTCTGCCCCTCCTCCCCCTCTTTGTCTCTCACTCTCAAAATAAATAAACATTAAAAAAAATACAGCTGACTCTTGAATAACACGGGTTTGAACTACACAGGCCCAGTTACATGCAGATTTTTTTTTTTTTTTGGATAAATACAGTATCGTACTGTCAGTGTATTTTCTCTTCCTTACAATGTTCTTAATATATTTTCTTTCATCTAGATTACTTTATTCTAAGAATAAAACAAATATAACACACAAAAATAGGTGCTAATTGACTGTTTATGTCATGAGTAAGGCTTCCAGTCAACATATGAGTAGTTAAGTTTTTGGGGAGTTAAAAGTCATGTAGGGATTCTCAACCACGTGGGGTGGGGGGGCGGGGTCAGCGCCCCTAAACCCCGCATTGTGCAAGGGTCAACTGTGGTTTTAAATTATGTAATTACTATGTGTTCCTTGCGAGAAAAAAAAGAAAACTAACAAATGATACAGAGGCATGTAAGTGCTGAAAGTGCGCTTTTACTCTGTCCCCAAAGCCAGTCTCCCGTGTAACTTTCAGTCTGGAGCACACCATGGCAGTCATAATAGCAGACCTTACTATGTGCTGACGTCTCAGTGTCTCACATGAGTTAGTAACTTTTAGTCCTCACATCGACACAGTGAGGTTCACTGTTCCTCCCCCCACTTCCATATACGGCAACTCAGGCCCAGAGTGGTTAATAACTGGCCTAAGGTCACAGAGCTTTTAAGTGTCTGAGTCAGGATTGCAAGTCAGGCATTGGGCTCTAGAGTCTGTGCTCTTAACCATTACTCTATTTTGCATGTCTGTACACCTTTTTTATATGGATATAGAGATAGAGATAGAGAGATAGAGAGATAGATAGAGAGATACCTGTGCATGTGTCTAGACACATACATGTATACATAGTCATTAATGGCAAAAAGATCTGGGATCTCGCTATTTGGCCATTTGTTCTTTTCAATTAAAAATTGTGACATGGGAATGCAAATTGGCGCAGCCGCTCTGGAAAACAGTATGGAGGTTCCTCAAAAAATTAAAAATAGAACTGCCCTTTGACCCAGCAATTGCACTACTAGGTATTTATCCAAGGGATACAGGTGTGCTGTTTCGAAGGGGCACACGCACCCCAATGTTTATGGCAGAGCTATCGACAGTAGCCGAAGTATGGAGAGAGCCCACTTGTCCATCGACGGATGAATGGATGAAGAAGATGTGGTTTATATAGACAATGGAATAGTACTTGGCAATGAGAAAGAATGAAATCCTGCCATTTGCAACAACGTGGATGGAAGTAGAGGGTATTATGCTAAGCGAAATAAGAGAAGGACAAATATCACATGACTTCACTCATGTGAGGACTTTAAGATACGAAACAGAGGAACATAAGGGAAGGGAAGCAAAAATCATATAGAAACAGGGAGGGGACAAAACATAAGAGACTCATATATGGAGAACAGAGAGTTGCTGGAGGGGTGGCGGGAGGGGGGATGGGCTCAATGGGGAAGGGGCGTTAAGGAATCTGCTCCCGAAATCACTGTTGCACCATATGCTAACTTGGATGTAAATTAAAAAAAAAAATCGTAACATACTTCGGGGTGCCTGGGTGGCTCAGTTGGTTAAGTGTTGGCCTCTCAGTTTCGGCTTGAGTCCTGATCTCACGGTTTTATGAGTTTGAGCCCCACATCAGGCTCTGTGCTGAAAGTGTAGAACCTGCTTGGGATTCTCTCTCTCTCTCTCTCTCTCTCTCTCTCTCTCTCTCTCTCTCTCCTCTCTCTGGCCCTCCCCTGCTCACACTGTCTCTGTCTCTCTCAAAAATAAATAAACTTAAAAAAAATAAAAAAGAATTGTAACACACTTCGATCTACCTCCTTCTAGTCCGCATGTAGCTTAATGTGTTGATCTGGTCTCCTACTGATGGATATGTGGGTTGTTTCCAAACTGCTGCTATTAGAAACAAGCTGGAGGGAACACCCCCGACCATATTTAGGTGACTACTTCTGTGCGCTAGGTCCCTAGCCTACCATGTCCCCTTTAAGATCCTCAGAAGTATATGCACAGGCCCCCTCTCTGAGGGTGGGACGTGGTGACATGGCACCACTGGCCATGCAAAGGCGTGCTTCTGACGTCCATCTGTCACTACGGACACCAACCTGCAGCCAGTCCATAAGCAGGCGTGGGAATTAACGCACTCTGGCATTAAGTGTGCGGGGAGGCCCTTAGGAAGACACGTTACAGGCTTAATGATTTACAGGTAGGACCAGCAAAAACCCTTTGCTGGTCCTACCTAGTTTTGCAAGAAAGTGCTATTCCTTCTGTGGATGGAGCAGACGAGTGCTGTAGAAACAGAGTTTTCTTACCTGTCCTGAGGCCATTGTTATGTGCCCTTGGTCGCTTCCAGTGGACACTGCCTCCAGCCCCTGCCCAACTTTGGGGTGCGGGTTACTGGATTGAGCCATATGTGTCTCTGCCCTTGTGCTCTACTCTGGCCCTTTCCCCACGCCAATGATCCTTCCTTCTCCCAATTAGTATCGTTTTTGAGAGAGAGAGCTTGAGCAGAGGAGGGGCAGAGGGAGAGGGAGAAGAGAATCTCAGGCAACCTTCACGCCCAGCAGAGAGCCCAACGTGGGGCTCAAACCCACAAACCATGAGATCATGACCTGAGCCGAAATCAAGAGTCGGACGCTTAACCGACTGAGCCACCCAGGCGCCCCACTTCTTCCAATTATTGAAAAAATACGAATGCATATCTTAAAGGTCCAGTTCAAATCTTGCTTCCTCTCTGAAGCTTGCCCCATGAGCACAGCCACACGCTGACTCCTGAGCTATACCTACACCCTCCACAGTTCCGGCCTCTGACATACCCTGTCTCCCAGAAAAAGACTGGAGACAAATCGAGGGCAGGAACCGGCCTCATCTGGTGCCCAGAACAATGCTTCGCATACAGTCACCGCTCTGGGTAGCACATAGATGCGGCTCCTTTCTCTCCCTCTGTCCTTCCTTTTTGTGTGTGCTGAAGGCAGCGTCATCCTCTTAAGCTAATGCTGGAAGGTTCCACTGAGTTTTTGAAGATCGGTGTGACTAGGAGCCAACAAAGCAAGTTTTTATAAATTGAGTGTGTTTATAAATTGAGATGATTCAGCATCCCGTGAACACGAAGGGTGGCAAGACAGTAATGCAGAAGTCCTGCCGTGCTCTGCCCTTGTGGGATGAAAGGGGAAACGGGGGTTCGTGGTGACAGGGCCCCTCTGCTTCCACCTGAGCAGGTCAGGGCAAAAGGACTGAGGTCACTGACTTGGATGACTGCCAGCTAACGTAGACTGTCGGGTCCATGGGATTAGGACTCCCTTCGTTCGTGCAGTCACATGTATTGGGTAAGGGTCCAAGGAGGAGGCAGAGAGTACGCCCAGGCTGGGTAACCAGACAAGTTAGTGAAGGTTTGGTGACGGACTGTAGACAGGGTTTAGCAAACCAAGCACTACAGGGCTGGGCACAGAGGAGAGCCGTTCTGCCCTGGCCTGAAGGGCAGAGGTGAGAGAGGAGGACTGGGAGCCCGGAAAGGAACCTGGAGCCCAGCCTGAGAGCCGAGCCCGGCAGGCGCTGTGGCCCGATAGGGTGGGAGCCAGGGGAATACGCACCCAGGTCTTGTACCCCATTAGGACTAGACCCTTCTATGGACTAGACCCTGCAGGGAAACCTGTTGATGCAGTTCGTACAGATCAATATGCCAGATTCTGCCCAACGTAGAAAGTGATCTCTCTCCTACTTTGTCTCCTACACGGAGGGACTCGCACTGCCCACGTGGCAGTTCTGCCACCTGCTTTGGAGTAACGTGCTGTCCTCTGCGAACTTACAGCCTCACCTGCTAACTCTCCAGCCTCACCCCTCCCTGGGCCCATTGCCCAGACTTTGCTGAAACCTCATCAGGCACCTCAACTTCATCAGGATATTTTACTGCCGTGTTCTCTCCCTTGTCCTGGTACTTCCCTTCTTCCCTGCCACCTCTCCATCCCCTTCCTCTGCTCCCTCTTCCTCCTTCTTCTGATGTAATTCCCCTGCCAGAAAAATCCATCCTTTCGAAGGGTTCAACTCCGTCGTTTTTATTATACTTTATACTTCCGGAGTTGTGCGACCAATCCCACAATGGCCTTTAGAACGATTCGTTTCCCCAACGGAAACCCTGTCCCCGTTAGCAGTGACGCCCCAATTCCCTCCTCCTCACAGCCCTGGGCACCCACTGATCTACTTCTGTCTCTAAAGACTTGTCCCTGTGGACATGTCCTATACGTGGCATCACACAATCTGTGATCTTCTGTGCCTGGCTCCTTTCATTTAGCTTAATGACTTCAAGGTTCACCCAGGTTCTAGCGTGAGTCAGTACTTCCTTTTTATGGCTGAATAATATTCTGTTGGATGGAAGCCCCCCATTGTATTGGTCAGTTGATGGACACATGGGTTGTTTCCACTCTTTGGCTATTGTGGGTAATGCTGCTGTGAACACTGATGCCCAAGGTTTTGGATGAATATGTGTTTCGGTTCTCTGGGGTATGTGCTATTTTTGCTGCCCTTCCTGGAATGCCTCATCTTATCCTGGCTAACTCCCTAGCATCCTTCAGTGCTCAGTAAGGGTCTCTGCCTCCTTCTCTCAAGAGCTGTCTCTGCCTCCCCCTTTCCCTTGTGGGCTCCCCTAGCTTGTGTTTATCTAGACTGCTCTTCACATGATACTTGTCATTGATATCAATTTCTTCTCATCTCTTTCTGTTGGCTTCAGAGCCCCTGAAGGGCAAGAACTATGTCACTGGATTTCTAAGTCCTAGCATAGTTCTTGGTATGTTTGGCAATGAATGAATGAATGAATGAGAATGAATGAATGAGTGAATGAGAATAGAGACTGTCCGACAAGTCTGCCTTGAATATGGATCTATGAAATGTATAGATGAAGGTCCTGTTCCTGATTTAGAAGAGCAAAAAGGCAGCATGGTTCTATCTTCTCTCTTTTTTTATGTTTCTTTTTTTTTTTTTTTTTTTTTGGGACAGAGAGAGATGGAGCATGAGTGGGGAAGAGGCAGAGATAGGGAGACACAGAATCTGAGGCAGGCTCCAGGCTCTGAGCTGTCAGCTGGATGCGGGGCTTGAACTCATGAACCGTGAGATCATGACCTGAGCCGAAGTTGGGCGGTTAAATGACTGAGCCGCCCAGGCACCCCTATATTCTCTTTTTTAATCACAGAAGATGCCTATGTCTGAAAACAGAAATGGGTGTGTGTGTGTGTGTGTGTGTGTGTGTGTTCAAATGTCTGTTTAGGGAAGGCTGCTGTAGGGACAGGGCTTTGACTGGGGTGGGGGTGGGGATGGGCACTAAATCTAGCTTCTGGGGAACCTCTCCTCCAAATCAAAGCTCTGTCGCTCGCAGCTCTCTCCCATCCCCCTCCACCTTCCGACATCCAGGGCTGGCTGTGCAGAGGCCCAAGGCACTGACGTCATCCCTAGCAGCTGTCTGCACGTGCCTACTGACCGAAATACAAATCTTTATTTCTGCAGGTTGGTGAAAACCCTGTGTCCTTGGAGAAAGCTGGTTCCCGTTTTCCTGAGGGGGAGCCCAGAGCTTGAAAGGCCGCGGTTGGCGCTTCGAGAAGGAAGTGGAGAGGCGCCTGGAGCGATAGTAGCAACGGCGGAAAGGGACTGGGGAAGCCCTTTGCATATCCAGCTGCAGAAACAGACACCCCAATGCTATTTACATACAGCTCTATATATAAAAAAAAAAAGAAAATATGAATATTACTATTCAGTGCATGTCTTGTCGAGGACACGGTCCCCTCCCTTTTCTGCGCCTTCCCGTGTGAACTTTGATGCTTCCGTGTCTGGGGCACCAGAAGTGAGGTGCGTACTGTGTACCTGGAAAATCTGCAAAGACTGGTGGGAATCAGCCCCAGAGTCGACCAACCACCTGGGGAGGGATGCTGGCGGAGTGAGGGGGAAATTGCAAAAGGCAAAATAGAAAGAAAAAAGGAAAGTGAGGAGGACTAGGGGCCAGTTCTGGTAGAGGAGGCTGGGATTCCTCCATTTCTAAGTCTTGATGAGTCCCAGCCTCTCTGTACCTTCCCAGGTAGTTGGCCAGTCCCGCTGGCACATCAAGACAGATGGGATTTACTTCCCTACCAATCTGGTGTCTGGTGCTCCACTTAAATTTTGCTGGTGCTAAGCGTGTTCTTGCTGGCGCTGCCGTGGTGTTCTGTTGCCAGACCGCAAGGCCAGGGGACAAGAGAGATTTCTATTTTGCTGTCTCGGATTCATTTTTTTAAAGGGACAAGTCGCAAAAGTGCCACTTGAGAGTCTCTTCTCTTTCTCTGCGGGGATGAAAACCCAGAGGTGTTTGGGAGCAAACCTTGGGGTCTGGGAGGGAGGAAGGGAAGGGATGGTGGGATGGTGTTGAGTGGCCCCCTGGTTACCGACGTGGAAAGCTGACCTCATATGTGACTTGTTTGCTCTGTCCCCTACCCCCGCAAAAGTATCCTGGGAGTTCAGCCGCCCTCCTCCCCCACTCGCCAAGGGGATTTCAGGGCTTAGGTTTTATGGATTAAAGAGCCAAGAAATGGCTACGTTCTGGTCAAGGGTGATTTATAAGCAAGAGGCACTGGGGGAGGGAGCGGGTCGTTTAAATGAAATGCACCAGCATCTCAGTGACTGACAGAGGATCTGACTTTTTTTCCAGGATAAGCTACTATTTTCAGAAGTTTCTAGAAGGGCTAAAAAAAAAAAAGATGTGTGCTGGACTGAGACTTGGCTGCAAAGACTCTTCAGGGAGCAATGATTATTTTTTTGCTTTCATTTAAAAAAATGCAAAAAATAAAAACCCAGGTATTATTCCTCTGTGCTGGGTCTCCCACACTGCCATGTGCAGAGCCAAGATGGTCACCACCCAGTCCCTACAGACAGGGGGTCCACTGGGCTGCTTAGCCCAGAACACCCTTGCAGTTCTAAGAAGCCAGCAGGGGGATCAGCCGTTGTTAAGGTTGACATGGGGCTGAATTATTCCCCACAGGCTTTGTTGAAAATTACCAGGTCCTTTAGAATGCAGGACCTTTTAGTGCTGTTGCAAGCTGGGAGCTGTCTGTCTTTCTTTCTTTTATCCATGCCTTATGTTTTCCTAAATGGCCCTTTAAAGAAAAATGTAACCCAAAGCTGCTGAAGGTGAGGGCAGTCCCCCCACCCCCACCCCCAGACAGCTTGTTGAGAAGGAAAGCTTGTTGATGGAGAGCTTGCTTCCTCTCCTCGCGGGAGCCCTCCCCCCCCCCCCCGCGTTGTTTCCAGGGGGTGGGTGTGCAGGCAGGGTCTGCCCCGAGCAGCCCGCCACGTCGCACCGAGCGGCGGCCTTAGAGAAGGCAAATTCATCAGAACGATACAAAACACAGCTTCTGCTTCTGTATCATCACTTTCCACGCCAGACACTAGAGTCTTTCCAGCTCACCCCGTTTTCTGGGGAGGGGGTTTCCGTTCCTATAATGGTATGTGGTCACGGCTCTCTGCTGCTGTAAGCCTGTACCTTCCACACGGCAGTGGGGCCATGCTGACCGTCTAGACACAGGGGAGAGGGGGCAGGTCAGAGAATCCCTTTTTCAACCCTGACTTGCCTACTAGCTTATGACATTTCCGCTGGAGGATCCAAACTCCAAATGCCGGGGTTGGTATTTGGGGCAATTTTGATTTCAATGAAGCCGCACTGCTGAGAGAACTGGGCGCCCATGACCCTCCCGATAGAGCTTTACAGCCAAGTCCCTTGTACATATTCTCTTGTATTAATAGAAACTGTGTATTTATCTAATCCCGGCTTTTTCTTGCACATCATTAATTTGAGTGCACTTCTCGACTGCCCCGATTTTTGACAAGGGGTTGTTTTTAATGCTTGTTTTTATATGAGATTTGACTTCTTGATGGACATTTGTATTAGGAAATTGAAGCATGATACATATGTATATATTGTCTCCACCGTCTCTGAGGCTGCATTACTTGGATTGCATGAGATAGTGGGGTGGTGTATTTTTTTTTAAAATATTTCCACAGTGTGCAAAGTGCTGGCACCATCCCTCCCTCTCTCCCCCGCTTTTCTCCGGCTGCCAAGGAGTCATTGATTTTGATTAGCTTCACTGCAGAGCGTCTGTGAAGAGAGGGAGAGGGAGGGAGGCTTTGAAATAAATTTTAAAAAAGACCTCATATCGGGTTTCAGCAGACAGCAGAGTGTGTGTGTGTGTGTGTGTGTGTGTGTGTGCACGCGCGCGCACGCGCACGTGCATGTGTGTCCGTGCAAAGCAGAGGGAGGGCTCTGAGATCATCGTTTAGGTAGGTTGCTGCATAATGAGGTGAGGGGCAAACAGAAGGGCCTCCTTCCTGATGGTGCTGGTTTGCTCTCAGAGGGTGGGGGGGTCCAGGAGCCAAAGGGATTGGAGCCTCCTAGGACTTCACCATTCCCATTCCAAATGAGATCCATTCCCATCTGGAAGCGTCTCTCCCCGACCCCAGCACCCATAAGCAAAAACGATCTCTTTTCCCCGTTTCAAATTTAGGGTTCCACTTCACGTTCCTTGTGGCAGAGATGTAGCCTGAGTATCAGGTTTCTGGGGTGGGGGGAAGCCCCCTTGTCTCTCTAGCTGCTGTCCATGGTCCTAGTTCATGAGCATCTCCTGGAACCCAGTCTCCCCCTCCCCCACCCTTTCACTGAGATACTGGAGACTTCTTTTCCACTTCTTCCAGTGTCTCATTTAAGAAATTCTTTTCTATTTTAGCGAGAAAATGGTGATTTAAACAATACTGTCACAGAACGATGGAGCTGTGACTTTGGTTTCATAATTTATGTAGCTGATCTCACGTACTATTATCACGTTTCTGACAGTGATAAAATATCACTTCCCCTAGTTGGGAAATGGCGAGTCGTCTTCTGATCCCGCACAAGTATCTTTTGGGGACACTGGTTTGCCACTGTGGGCGTTTTGAGTGTCCACCTGGTGTCAGTAGCTGCAGGGACCAGAACACAGGTTTTGTTTTTCTATGTCGATACCACTTCTTTTTCTGAATCTTTCCTTAAGTCAGCCTGGGCCAATCAGAGAGTCAGAAGCTGCTTGGGAGGTGAGGGGGGACGGGTTAGACACCCTGGCTAGTCCCATAGGAGCAGATGGAGGATGCTAATGTCAAAAGTATCATTTTAAAGCTCAAACCAAAAGGTTCTTTTTAAAATATTAATTTGTTCAACCTGTGACGTGCCAGGTTGTAGAATCCGATGTGGGAAGAAACTTGGGTATGGAGCGCGGAGGGGCAGCTCTGCTTGGAACCAAAGTTCCCTGTCCCTTTCCAGTCAGATTTGTCAGGTCGTCCCCGTGACCGCAAGCCTTGCTGGCAGATTGTTCTATAGTATTTATATTTACTGAGCATCAGACTATCATGCAGCCTGTGATCTTAACTCACTCCCAGGATGAAAAAACTGGTTCTTGCTGCTTCACACAGTAATGAAAGCCACCGTCTACGGAGTGCTCGCCACCCCCGAGCACCGCGCTGAGTGCTTTACGTGTTTCCCCTCGGTTATTCCTCACACCCACTCTGGAAGACAGTAGTTATGATTCCCATTTTACAGTTGAGGAAGCTGAGACTCAGGGAAGTTTGGCAACTTAGCCCAAGGCCACACACAAAGAGTGAGGTGGCCGAGCCAAGATTTGGACTCAGGTCTGTGTGGAACCCCCCTCCCCCCACAAGCCCATGAGCTAATTGCCCTGCCACGCTGGATTCCCTCCTGTGCTGGCCTCATGAGTTCAAGGACAAGCAGAGCCTGGGGTCCAGCAGGGAGCAAGGGAGCCTGATTTAGGTCCACTGTAAGGAGTGTTGCATTTGGAGATGCTCCAGGCCCGGCTAGATGGTTGAGTTGGGGGCTTTATGTATTTGTTCCCTGCCTTTTCTGTCCCTAATATCTATAGGTCCCTGGGAGAAACATCTCATTGGCAAACGGGGCCTGTTCAGCTGACTTCCTGGGACATGGGAAGCTTTTCTTACCTCCCCTGCCTGAACCCTTAAGTTCCTCCCCCCAAGTGCCCAGGAGTGGTGTGTGTATGTGGCAGGGACAGTCATGGGAGTGTGTGGAACCTCAGTGAGGCTTCGGGCGCAGCCAGAGAGGCAATACGCTTGGGAGCATTCCGTCTGGGTTCTAACCTTGCTGATTTGTTGTGCTGTTTTGTAAGAGGAATTTCATAACTTGGAGACGCTTTGTACATATTTGTAATGACTTTATTAAAAAACTGTTTGTGCACTTCCAGCCAAAGTCCTTTGCGTTTTCATTTCCTTTTGAAAGTTTGGTCCCCATGGGGGAGGGGAGGGGTGGGAAAATAGGGAGAGTGAGGGAGGCAAACCATGAGAGACTCCTGAATACTGAAAACAAACTGAGGGCTGAAGTGGGGGGAAGGGAAAGGGGGGTGGTGGGCATGGAGGAGGGCACTTGTGGGGATGAGCACTGGGTGTTACATGGAAACCAACTTGACAATAAACTATATATATAAAAAAAAGAAAGTTTGGTCCCCAAAGATTATGGGCGGATCTGGCTGCACACCCCAACCTTCCCTGGGGCAGAAGCCCACGCATCTCCCTTCTCTGCTGTATTTCTGAGAACTCCCCGGGGGAGGGCTGGCCCAAACAGCACCCCTGGGTTGGGCAAAACATTGAGGGAACTTGCCTGATGGTTCAAGATCAATGGCACCATGCAGACAAGCTAACGGCTGTGCAGACTGACGTCTCCTACTGTGGGCACATGGGTCTCTCTGGGTTTCTTTCACCTACATTTACCTGGTCTAAGATGCTCTGAGCGATCAGGTTGTGGTCTCTTCCTAAGAATGTTGGGTTGAGGACAGGTTATCTTTGCAGATAAAAGATGCTTTCATTTTCCCTGGGGGACCCACCCCTTCCCCACTCTTAGGCCGTGTGACGCAGAGGAGTTGACCCTATCTTCTCGCCCACCTGTACCCCCACAGCTAGGGCTCAACGTCCGATGTAGGCCTGGCCAGCAGTGTTGCAAGTCCCAAAGGCTAAAGGGATTGGCTTGGGGACAAATTAACAAGTCAACCTCAGGATTCCTACTACAGATTTGGGGAAGCAGAACCCCTTTGCTGGGGTTGTTAAGCTGGTAGAACATAGGCATATACATATACAACATACACACACACACACACTCACACACACACACACAGCTTCTGGAGGCCATCTTACTGCCACATGGGATCTGTCTGAAAATCAAACTGTCTCAGAGGAAAACGGAACTGAGGGATGAAAAGACAGGATTCTAATATCCCTGGAGCCCTTGAATACAGCTATACCTGAGGCCCATAAGGTTACATGCGCCAAATAAAGCCTCTTATTTAAGGCATAGTTGAGTTGTTTTTCAAATGATTGCAGCCAAACAGGTCTGCCTGATGATGTTTTGTGACTGGCTTCATAACGTCCTGAGAAGCATGAATTGTCACCTAATGCTATTAATTTACAGGGTGGCTCAGTCAGTTAAACTATTAATTTACATTTTAAATATCCATCATAACCTGGCACCCAGGCAAACTCTTCTTGAATCATCAGCGCATACGTTCTGGGTCCACCCTCTGGTTAACCACAGTGGTGGGCCCTGTAGGTGCGCTGCCAGATCCCTTCTGACCCCTTCTTCCAGTCCTGTGTCCCATCCTGCACCTTTGTGTGCTCTGTGACACGGGACGGACACCTTCAGGGGCTTGGGGCCTCCTCAGTGGAGAGCCTAAGTACCTAAGAGCCCCCCCCCCCAAACCCATAGCCAAGGATTGACAGTGTGCCAGAAAAAAACCTTAGGGTGGGACAGTCTCCGAAATGTAGCTGAATTCTCCAGAACTCCATGGCACCGCCCTGAGCTGGGACTTCTCTGACAGCCACCCTCTTGTTTGGTTTCTTCCCCTGCCCTTGCTGGTTTCTCCCGGGAGCGCTTCCTTAATAAATCATGTGCACTCAACGGATCTGCTTTGGGGGAAAACCAACACCAGACAGCATCCCCCCGCACTGCATGAATTGCTTCTCCGCATTTCTCCACAAAACAGTTCCACCTGGTTTCGAGAGGCAAATGGGAGACTCAAGACCACGAAACTAAGTTTCATCGACAGATGATATTTATTGGCAGAAGGGAACTTAAGGAGACATTAAAAACACCGAAGGTGGGTCAGCCCAGAGCAAAATTACTGAGAGATTCTGGGACTTGCTTTACATTTCTTCTTTCCAACCCGAAGTCTTAGCTGCCTGGTGTCTCCAAGCGTGTCTCACATTCTCTGGTTATGAAGGTAATGAACCTGTTACACCCAGGTCCAAAGCCTGCCTTCTTATTCTCACATTTATTATGCTCAAGATCTTTTACATTAAGAGGGTCATTTCCAAGAGTGTCAGAAACCTGAGTCAGTGAGTCATAAAATATTAAGAGCAGGATACCCCCACCCGCTACTCGTTAATCCTGCTTCTAACAAATGAGCGCAGAGCCAGGATGGGCCACGGAGAACGGAGCCGTTCTTCTTTCTCAACGACTCTTGGCTGCTTTTACCCCATGGTGGGGAACATATACAGCCTGATGTTTGGAAAATTTTCCACTGGCCGCTGTTTCTCCTTAGGGCAGAAGTTAGATCCTTCCATCCAAAAGAAAACCTCCAGGGGCGCCTGGGTGGCTCAGTCGGTTAAGCGTCCGGCTTCGGCTCAGGTTATGATCTCGCGGTTTGTGAGCCCGAGCCCCGCATCGGGCTCTGTGCTGACAGCTCAAGAGCCTGGAGCCTGCTTCCGATTCTGTGTCTCCCTCTCTCTCTCCCTCTGCCCTACCCCCGCTTGCTCTCTGTCTCTCAAAAAT
>CM053566.1:12497517-12523442 GCA_028646485.1 Cryptoprocta ferox | reverse complement strand
CCCCGGCCCCGAATTCCCTCCGCTTCCCCTTCCGACTTGATTATCCAGGCAAGTGGGATTGTAACAGCCATCGCCATAGTAACAGGGCTTGAAAGATGCCACGCTGCCCTGGAAGGGACGTCTTGCTGGGAACCAGGAAAGAGCCAGGGATGTCAGGCACAGGAAAAGGTCCTGGCTTGATAGCGCGCGGGGGCAAATGTCCCGAAAACTCTGAGGGATGGGGTGGGCTTGTTATTACTGGCTGAGAGCGAGGTGGCAGCAAAGTCTCCCAGCATTTCTGCTGGGGCTCTGTTACTAACCTGCTCACGAGCCACAGGATTGATTTCTCCGTAACGCCACTGGCACCTGCTGAGGTGCTGAGGTTGACGGTGAGTGGACAGAGTGGGGAGAGGGGCAGGGCAGGCAGGATTCCGGTAGCTTCTAAGTGATCACCTGTGCCGTCTCCTTCCAGATTCAAAGCAGGGAGGGTCTTACAGGTGGAGAAGCTGTTCTCTTACAGAGATCAGTAGCTCTGGTATAGAGATTCCAGAAGCACCGAGTGCCATAGCGCTCCATGCCACCACCCTGGCTTGTGGAAAAATCTGTAACACGGATCATCCATTTTGCTCTCAAGGCTACCGGGGGAGAAGGCAATGATTGGCACAGGTGCTGTCGACAAGCAGAGACTTAAGCGCGGGGCAGGACAAGAGCAGGAGGAGGAGGAGGAGAGAAATGAAGACAGGTGAAGAGACCCAGTGATCTCTGCATCGGGACCAAAGCTGGCCACTCTGGATGCCCAAATGTGACTGAACGCCCCAGCCAGAGCCCAGCGAATTAGATTTCCAGAGCCAGTGACCGCTGGCATCCTCAGTGGGGCCCGGATCAAATGGGCTATGCCCCTGGGCCACTGATGGGCATCGAAATCACCTCTGGTGCTTTAAAACACACACACACACACACACACACACACACACACACACAGAAGCTCATGTCTGCCGGGCCCCACGCCTGCAGTGTTGAGCAGCTGAGCATGGTGGTCGAGAGCGTGGGCTCTGAAGCCAGACAGGCCTGGCTGGAAACTCGGTCTGCCGTTGATGGCTGGGTGACCCTGGGAAAGTTACCGAGTGGAGCTCTGGGCCTCAGTTTCCTCATCTGTAAAACAGAGGAAATGACAGTACCTCCCCCTCCCAGGGCTGTTGGGAGGATTACAAGAGGTCATCCAAGCAGATGCTTAGCTCGCACACAGTAAGTGCTTGTACACTAAGTTATTGTAGGTGTCAGGTGGGGCCCAGCATCCGTCTTTGGGAAATGCTCCACAGGGATTCTTATCTGCAGACCTGAGTCACGTGGCGGGGGCGGGGGGCGCAGGGATCTCCAGGCCCCTCCCAGCTGGCAGCATCAGGTATTAGGACACTATGAATTAAAGTAACAACAGGCAGGACTTGTCTATCCCCGGTTCCTTCACTTGGCGGGGGCGGGAGACCCTCCCGGGAGGAGGCCAGGTCTGAGTCAGGAGGCTTGAAGGGGGAGAAGGCCCGCACTAAGCCACAGGAGAGGCAGGTGAAGGGCGGGAGGACAGGGGCCTGGCTCGGGGCGGGGGGGTGGGGGGGTGGAGAAAGGCGGGAGGCAGGATCGTCAGTGCTTGAGGCCTGTTTTCCAGGAAGTCCCCAGAGCCGCATCCGGTGACGCTGGCCGTCCGTCAGCTTCGGCCTCAGTCTTCAGCGCTAATACACTTGGAAGTGGGCCGAAGTGGCCCCGTCCTTCCAGCAGCGCAGCGTATCCACGGCAACCGAGCGGCAGAGCGGGCAGGTGCGCTCCCGGTCCAGCCAGAGGCAGAGGCACTCCTCACAGAACACGTGCTGCGGGGACAGCAATCAGTACAGCTGGGGACCGACCCTTCACGAGTGTCCACGGTGTGCCTGCCTCGGCCCTAGGAGCTGGCGACACAGCAGTGAGCAAATCACACAACTCCTGCCCCCGTGGAGCTTGCACCCTAGTCAGGGAGACAACTGGCCAAAGGAAACCCCGAAATGCAGAGCCCGGCGGCGGTGAGGGCGGAGATGAAGGGGCCGCGAGTGGAGGGCTGCGGTGTTCAGCGTGGTGGGTCAAGACAACCTCACGGAATACCAGCATTTGGGTAAAACCTGAGGGACGGTGGAGACTGAGCCCTGAGGATCTCTGGGAAAAGAGTGCTACTGGCAGAGGAAATGGCACGTGCAAAGATCCTGAGGCAGGAGTGCCTGCTGTGCTGCTGAGCCTGGGAGTGGAGCGTGGGAGGGAGAGAAGAGGTCAGACAGGCTATGGGAGGCTGGTATGCAGAACGCACAGGGCTCTGTGGGCAGCATCGTGAGGCCTTGGCTTTTCTTCAGAGAGAAACAGGGAGCCATGCTAGGGCTTTGAGCAGAAGAGTGACCTGAACAAGATTTACTTTTTTTTGTTGTTAGATTTTATTTTTAAGTAATCTCCACCCAATGCGGGGTTCAGACCTACAACCCTGAGATCAAGAGTCGCACACTCCATTGACTGAGCCAGCCAGGTGTCCCAGGCTTTGCATTTTTAAAAGATCCCTTTAGTCACTGGGTGAGAACAGAGTTCAGGCATTAACAGAAAGGCAAGGGAGACTGGAAATATCAATGAGTTCCATCACTTTCTGGTCATACAACTTGGACAAATGACTTCACCTGCCAATGCCTCAGTTTCCTCATCTGTAAAATGGGCCTAATAGTAGTCCACTCATAGGAAGACTGATTAACATTAAAAATGCTCAGACATAACAACTGAAGGCAGTATACACATCTCAAGTGGAGCTTGGATGAGGGGTGAACCGTAGCTACGCAGGGTGTTTTGAGGACGACTGAAGAAATCTGAATATATACTATACATTAGATAATATTTTACATCAATTTTTTTTCATCAATGTTAAATCTCCTGGGTGTGATGGTGGAATTAAAGTTATGGGAAAGAATGTCCTTGTTTTTCAAAGATGATCACTGAAATATTTTGGGATGAAGAATCAAAATGTCACCAAATTACTCTCGACTGGTTCAGGGGAAAAAGTTTTACATCAAGGCAAACATGGTAAAATGTTCATGATTAGTGAACCTAGACAAAGGCTAAAAGGTTGCTCATTCTACTGTCCCTCAGCTCTGTAGTTTGAAATTTTTCAAAATAAAATTGGTAATTTGAAATGATAATATGAAAATCCGGATACGGTGTTTCTTAAAAAGTTAAAAAAAATTTAAATTAGGGGCGTCTGAGTGGCTCAGTTGGTTAAGCGGCCGACTTCAGCTCAGGTCATGATCTCATGGTCCATGAGTTCGAGCCCCACGTCAGGCTCTCTCCTGTCAGTGCAGAGCTCCCTGCAGATCCTCGGTCCCTCGCTCTCTCTGCCCCTCCCCAACTCGTGCATGTGCTTGCTCTCTCTCAAAATTAAATAAACATTTAAAAATTTAAACTAAAAAGGCACTTAGAGGGGCGCCTGGGTAGCTCAGGTGGTTGAGCATCCGACTCTTGATCTCAGCTCAGGTCATGATCTCATGGTTTGTGAGTCTGAGCTCTGCATCAAGCCCTGGGTCGGGCTCTGCGCTGACAGTGAGGAGACTGCTTGGGATTCTCGCTCTCTCTGTCTCCACCCCTCCCCTGCTTGCTCTCTCTCTCAAAATAAATAAATAAACTTAAAAAAAAGGCACTTAGGACAATGCCTAATAAATAGTAAGTGTTCTCTAAGTGTTGGCTATTACACAGTAATAGTTATTCTTACACTGTAACTGTTTATTGTTTATTATCTGTCTCTCCATGCCAGGCTTAAGCTTCCTGTAAACCCGTTCCTAGCACCTAGCACTCCTAGGTGCTTAATTGTAAACAGTGCTCTAAAGGAGAGCTCCACGATGCTCTATGCAACGGGGACTGGTCTGATCCAGGGGGCAGCCTAGGAAGGCTTCCTGGAGGTGGGCACACTGATGTTAAGGTCTGAAGGATGTTTGGGAGTTGACTGGGTGAAGAGAGGGGGGTAGGGATAGAACGTTCCAGGTGAAGGGAACAGCCGCGTGAAGCTCCTGAGGTGGGAAGGCACTGAGGACCTCAAGGACGGCCAATGTGGCTACAGCGGAAGAGTGCAGGGGAGTGGGTGGCGGGAGGTGAGCAGGCCACACAGAGCCTTGAAGGCTGTGCCTGGACTGTCAACATGGTCAGAAGGGCAGGGCCTAGGGGTCAGCAGGTCCAGCAGCTTCTCTAGACTCCCCCCCCAGGGCACTCAAGGCCCCCCAGTGGTGCCTTCCCTCCTTCGTCCCCATCACCCCCCCAGCCCCGGGGAGCCAATGTTGCTGACACACCAGATGACTTGCAGTGCAGAATTTATTCCTATTGCTAAGCCTCTGGGCAAGCTGTAATGTCCGTCTGGGAGCCCCCGCCCCCCATCAGCTGGTGGACGCCTACTTCTTGCAGAAGACTCAGCCCAGGCAATCCCACCTCCCCGTACGACGTTCCCTGTCCTCCATCCCTTCACTATGTCTCCTGCACGTCTAAGTGCTCTTGGGTCCTCCCCTCCAGTTCTCTCTCTCAGCACCACACTCCCGCCGCTGGAGCGATCTGCCAACTCCTCTGTCTTGTTCATTGGATTAAGGGGCTTCTGGAGGGGCAAGGGGCCGTGATTCCAACACGGTTCTGAGCGTGTGGCCGGCAGATGCTTGGGAAAGGTCTGCTCAATGAACGAATGAGACTTCTCCGTGTTCCCCCAGAAAAAGGAGGTACTTACACAGAACAAAGCAATACAATCCCTGTTCACGCGAAGCTCAAGACTTGAGTCCGGTGAATAGGAAATGAGCAGCTTTTCACTCCTTCGTTCAAAAAACATTCACTGAGGCTCTCACAGGTCTCATTCAGTAGTTCTCAAACGTTTTGGTCTCAAGACCCCTGTAACAGTCTTAAAAATCACTGAGGATCTCAAAGAGCTTCTGGATATTGGGTCAAATCTGTTGATGTTTAGCATATTAGACATGGAAGCCAAGATCTACTGAAAACACAAGAAAACGAAAGGGAACACCAGGGGTTCCCTGGGCCCCACTTTGAGAACCACTCTTCTAACCTGCTCATTTACCATTTGCCCTGCCTCTGGGTGGTAAACTTCATGACGGCAGCAACTGCTGTTGTGTTCCCACTGCCCAGCCCTAAAGGCGATGCAGAGCAGGGACTCTGTAAATGCAGCTGAGCAAGGAGTGCCTTCCCAGGTAGGTCACGTGGAAGATTCTGGGGATACCAGGAAGACCTGGTCCCTGCCCTCCAGGAGCCCCCAGTCTCCCCTTCAAGGAATTAGGCAGGACGGACTCTAGTGCCAGATAAAGAGGTGCAAAGGACACACGTTAACCCAGGGAACTAGCTGGAGGAGGGCATAATCATGGGCCTGCTTCCAGCATCTGGCGAGAAGGGTGAGCCCCTGCAGAGGGAGGGGAAGGGGCTCCTTCTGGGCCGGGCAGCGTGGGATCGGGTGGGTTTCTGGTCAGTGGGGAAGGCAGGTGGCGCCGGGTCATTAACTGTTGGAGCCCTTGGGGCCGGATGGGCCACCCTCCCCTCCTCCTGAGTTCCATCCAGACTTCCCAAGTCCTGCTCCAAGACTCAGAGCAGGTGGGTAGAGCGAGGGCGTGGGGCGAGAGCGCCCACAACCACAGCCGCTGACCTCCACGTGACAGAGGAGGCTCCAGATGGGAGAGGGGCCTCTCTTAGCCCAGCCCTCGGTGTTCAGCGTGAGCTGTGGAAAAAAGGAAGCAGCCAGGCCACGTCTAGGTGGATGTATTCAGGTGAGGAGAACACGTAACGATCCCGGGCCCTGTCCCTCACTGAGCACGAGTGCTGTGCTGGGCACTGCTGATGTCCTTTACGTACTGACTCAGGACAGACCAGTGTGACTTAGAGAGGGAGCACCACCAGCCCAAGGGCACACAGCTGCTAAGCCGTGAGGCTGGAATTGAACTTCAGGGATGTGGTAGGCTGACTTCTATTATGACCCCCAGTGACCTTCTCCTCCTGGATTCACACCTGTGTAGTCCGTTCCCTCTCCTTGGGAGGCAGCTGTACTTAGTGATTCGCTTCAGACCCACAGAATACAGTAAAGATGATGGGACGTCACTTCCGAGATGAGGGTCCAGAAGACTGTGCCTTCCATCTCGCCTGCATTCTGTCTCGTGCTTCTCACATGCTCGCTCTGATAAAGCCAGTGAGACAAGGAATCCGGGGTAGCTTCCAGAGAGGAACCGAGGCCCTTGGCCCCACAGCCCACAAGGAACCAGATTGGGCCACCACCACCACGAGACTCTGAGCCCGGAAGCTGATCCTTCCCCGGGGGAGCCACGGGATGACAGTGACCCTGCCTGGTATCTTGAACGCAGCCTGGGAGAGACTCTGATGCAGAGGACCCAGCTATCCAGTGCCTGGATTCCTGACGGGGAGACCACAAGATGATAGATGCTTGTTGCGTTAAGCTGTGAAGTTTTGGGGTAACTGGTTATGCAGCAACAGACAACTGAAACAAGAGGTGTCTGACTCCACGGCAAACACTTGTGCCCATTCTGTTCTATGACGTATACTGGTCACACGTGGAGAATGTGGGAAGGGGTGTTCGTAGCACTTGTGAAAACTGACATGACAAAAGCAGGGTTACTACGAGACAAGGGTCTCTCTCTCCCTCTCACTCCCCCCCCAACACTACCCTAACTCTAACTACAGATCCTCTTTTTTAACGTTTTTTTTTTTTTTGAGAGGTGGGGGAGGGGCAGAGAGAGAGGGAGAGAGACTCCCACGCAGGCTCCATGCCATCAGCACGGAGCCAGACGCAGAGTTTCGAAATCATGAACCGTGAGATCATGACCTGAGCCAAAACCAAGAGTCAGACGCTGAACCAACTGAGCCGCTCAGGAGCCCCCACAGATCCTCCTTAATCACACAAACCCAGCCAGCTTTGTCCAAATTGAGAACTAAACACGTACACCGAGTATCAGCGTGAGACGCTATGCTTTTCAAAACCCACATGCAGATATATGTGTCACCTTACTTGACTGTATTGAAAAGCCTGCAAGTTGCCCAGGGCAAGTGTTTTCATTCCTGGGTGACAGAGGACATGGAGGGTCAGTGACATGACACGTGTGGCTCGGGGTTGCAAAGTTAGTGCCGGGACGCTGTCGGTGCTGGGAAAGTACCTGCTGTGGAAATGTTCAGAGGGAGGGGTCCGCACAGGTCCTATGTCCGACCCCAGCTCAGCTGTCCCTCCGTCCCCTGGATGTGACGTGCACAGGCTGAGCTGCACAGGGCACAGCACGCTCCTAGGAATTTCCGGGAAAAGGTCTCTAGTCTTATAATGCAGCCCTGAGGACATCTCAAAGCAAGAGGTCGCATCTGGTGGAAAGGTCCTGGCCTCTGGAATCAGGGGCCCTGGGCTGGAATCTGGTTCTGCTGCCGAGGAGCAGGGGGGTCTCAGGCAAGTCTGTGCTTTCACTTTGCCAAGCCCACCCTCTTCTTTGTAAAATAGGGTCACTGCTTCCCCCACAAGGGGTCTGTGTCTGTAAGGCCTAGTATAAGTGTGCGGCAGCTGTAAGCCCAAAATCAATAGGAGTCGCTGTTCTCTTGCCCTCTTTCCTTTACGTTATCAATACTCAAAAACCAAACCAAACCAAACCAAACCAAACCAAACCAAACCAAACCGTGATGAAGAACTTCATCGTGACCAAGAACTAACTGCACTCCAATGTTTCTCTTTGGCAAGAAATCCTTTAAATAAGCCAAGTTTCTGACTTTTTGTTCAAAATGCCCTTCCCTTGGTCTGCCCCCTCCCCGGCCCCCAGCCTGGCAGGAGGCATGCCACAATACTTGTGGGGTGACTAACTGGACAAGTGCATTCTGTCTGCGCAGAGTTCTAACCTCTGGGCATGCTCAGTGTCCGCTTGACTAGCTTAGGCTGACAGTCTGCTTCCCAGGCTCTGATTGGCTGGGGGAGGGGGTAGGCGGGACATGTGTTTGAGTGACACACTGCTTAATTTGATGCCTCTTTGAAGGGGAGATAGGATGTTCCTTTAGCCT
Source organism: Cryptoprocta ferox (assembly GCA_028646485.1). Taxonomy (NCBI): domain Eukaryota; kingdom Metazoa; phylum Chordata; class Mammalia; order Carnivora; family Eupleridae; genus Cryptoprocta; species Cryptoprocta ferox. The sequence continues at coordinate 12,515,399 of CM053566.1, read as the reverse complement.
AGCAGGCTCTTCATTCATCCACTCATTCATCTGTCCTGTTAAATCCATCCATTGATCCATCCATCTATCCATCTCCAACTATCCATCCATCCATTCATTCATCTACCCATCCATTGCCCCATCTACCCACTTATTTACCTGCCCATCTGTCCACCCACTCGGTCACCCACACACTTACACCTCTATCCACTCACCTTTGTACTCATCTATCCACCCCTCCACCTGGCTCCCATCCATCTCCATCCCAACCAACCATCTATCCCTCCATCCATCCATCCATATTTGCTGAGTCAATACTATGATTCTGCTGCTAACAAGACAGAAGACATGGTCACCACTCTCAAATGGCCTCTTCTTGAGCAAAGAGGAGACAGCCCTTACATAACCAGCTGCCCAGTTAACTAGCTGACAACTGGGATAACTGCTATGAAGGAAAAACACAAGGATCTTTGGACCATACCACTGGGAGCACCAGCTAGTCTGGGGAAGCAGAGTCAGAGAAGACTCTGAGGAAGAAGCACTTGACTCATTCATTCATTCAAAGCACTTACGAATGAACAAGGGAGGCCCTTTTGCCTGTGGAAAGCATCTCCCAGGCCCAGCTCATGGCAGCAGAAAGAGACTGGCTTGGCCAGGACTGTGGGCTCCAACTGCCACTGCGTGTGGCCGGTGCTCCTAGATCTGGGATCTCCCAAGAATTTGAATCAAGCTTTGGGAAGACATCATGGCACCAGGAGAAGAATGGGAGAGAAACAAACACACGAAAGCTGGGAGAGATTGCCAGAAAGGAAGAAGTAAGACTTCCACCTTGACATCACGTTCAAATCATCATTGCCACTGAGAAGGCTACACAGATGGTCTCTGAACCACACAAGAAAGGTGCTCGTAGTTAGGGAAATGCAAATGAAAACTGCACCGAGATAGCGTTTGTCACCTGATGGATTGGCAAGGCTCAGAAAAGGCTTGATAACGCAGTGCGTTGGTAAGCGAGGGGAGCGACAGGTCATGTCGCGCTCCGCACTGGGAGCGTAAATGGATACAGTCTTTATGAAGGGCAATTTAGCAATATCTGTCAAAACTGGATACCCTCTTAGTAACTCCACCACTAGGAATTTATCCTACCAAGAGCTTGCACATGTGTGAAGTAGAATGCGTGTCAGTAAGAGTGGATGGTTTAATTGAACCCCGACCACGTGCCAGGACTAGTCCTAAATGCTTGAATTAACTCATTCAATCAACAGGATGGGACCAGGTAGGTACTACAGATCTCCCCATTTCGGACCTCTCATGAGAGCCATCACTGTAATAACAAAAGCTTACAAGCTACTAAATGCCCATCTATAGGAGAAAGAGAAAACAAAGGGTGGTCCATCCACGAAATGGGATGATCTGCAAAGAAGGACCAATTCTGTAAGAGTTTCAAGTCAAAGAGGAAAGATGCAGAACACAGCTTGGGTAGACTATATTACAATGTAGGTCTTTTTTTTTTTCTTTTTTCTTTTTTTAAGTAGGCTACACGCCCAGGGCAGAGCTCAACATGGGGCTTGAACTCACGACCCTGAGATCAAGACCTGAGCTGAGATCAAGAGTTGGACGCTTAACCGACTGAGCCACCCAGGTGCCCCAACGTAGGTCTTTTTGAAAAAGACATGTTCGTGTGTGTGTGTGTGTGTATGTGTGTGTGTTTAGATTCTATAAAGCATCTCTAAAAAGATATAAAGAGGAGCTGGGGGAAGGGTAGGAGGCTGGTCACCGTTTTCCTTTCTGTATCTTTATTTTTTTATTTAAAAAAATTTCTTAATGTTTATTTTAGAGAGAGAGAGAGAGAGAGAGAGAGAGAGAGGAACAGAGTGCGGGCAGGGGAGGGGCAGAGAGAGATGGAGACACAGAATTCAAAGCAGGCTCCAGGCTCTGAGCTGTCAGCACAGAGCCCGACGCAGGGCTCGAACCCACGGACCTGGAGATCATGACCTGAGCCGAAGCTGGACGCTTAACTGACTGAGCCACCCAGGTGCCCCCTGTATCTTTATTAACTATTAAAAAAAAATAAACTTTTGCAGCACTTGGCTGGCTCAGTCGGTTAAGGGTCCGACTTCAGCTCAGGTCATGATCTTGCGGTTCGGGAGTCTGAGCTCTGCATAGGGCTGTCTGCTGTCAGGACAAACCCGCTTTTCTAAAAATATAATTTGTTATCAAATAGGCTAACATACAGTGTGCGAAGTGTGCTTTTGGTTTTTGGGGTAGATTCCCATGGTTCATCGCTTACATACAACGTCCAGTGCTCATCCCAACAAGTGCCCTCCTCAATGCCCATCACCCACTTTCCCCTCTCCCGCACCCCCCCATCCACTGTCAGACTGTTCTCTGTATTTAAGAGACTCTTATGGTTTGCACAAACCCCACTTTGGAACCTCTGTCCCCCATCCTCTCTCTCTGCCCCTCCCCTGCTCGTTCTCTTTCTCCCCCTCTCTCTCAAAATAAATAAACTTAAAAAAATAAAATAAATAAACTTTTAACTTTGGCGTAATTTTAGACTCGCATAAAAGTTGCAGAGACGGTGTGGAGAGCCCTTGTACTCCCCACCAAGTTTCAGCTCCTCCCCGTCACCATCTTGCTCTACTGTGGTGCTGAGAAGCCCCCCGTGGATACATTACCAACCATGGAACTCCAGACTTTGCCTTTCGTCAAACCAGTTTCCCTACTCACGCCCTTTGTCTGTGCTGGGATCCAACCTGCTGCATTAGGTTCCCACGACTCCCTACTCATGAATTCCTCAGTTTGAATTTTGAATCATGCCAATATTTTCTCCATTTAAAAATAAATAAAATAAAAAAAAAACACCCCTCCTAACATCCCCAAACTGCAAAATAATTAGAAATTCGGCTGATGCCAAAACCTTCACCTCCTGTCCTCTCACCCCCGGAAGGTAGGTCGTGGTGGCTACAGAAGCGGGGAGCATCTGTGCTGCCATTTCTTCCAGCGGCCAGGCTGTGCTTCCTGCAAAAAGCCTTCCTGAGCTGGAACTCACTGCTCTCTGTCCTGGTCCCCGGGGAAGCTGCATGAATCTCTCTTACACAGCACTTATCACTGCCTGCCTTGTTTCATAGTTATTTATGTATGTGTCTGTCTCCCCAAGGAGACCGCGAGCTTCCAGAGGAGGGAATGGGGTCGGTGTGGCCTCTGCCTCCCTTCTCCGGTACCCGATAGGATGCTTTGACTCATATATGCTTGCTGAACTGACGTCTTAGCCCCCGATGTCAGGAGGGGGGGGGGCTGCTTAGGGAGTTCAACATGGGTTGCTATGGGTTGGTGACCCACAACTCGAAATGAGAACAAACAGTAATAGTAAATTACAACGACGATAATAATTATAACATGAGCAATTTTTATGGGTGGATAATTCACATTTAGCTCTTTCACAGATGATCTCGTTAACTCATAACAATAGCTCTACGAAGTAGGTATTATGAAGCCCATGTATAAATGAGAAAAACCAAGGACGGAGTGATCCTCCCCTGTGGGGCCTGCAGTGGGGCTGGGACTCTCCCTCAGGACATTCTGACATCACACCACACTGAAGTTTTCATTGTCGACACTTGACTCATAAAACCAAGGCTCAGAGAAGTGAAGTAACCTGCCCAAGGCCGCCCGCCTCGTAAGAGGCAGACCTGAGATCTGAACCCAGGTCTGATGGACTCCAGCCTTGACCCCACTGTTTTCAGCGACCGATCACAGAGCCTTGAGGTTTGGTTATGGGACTGGCACATGGGACTTCTGCGTGGGACAGGGCCCCAGAGGTCCCCTGGCCTCAGTCCCCAGTGGCTGCGCCCAGCCCTGCTTACCTGGCACATAAGGACCAGGGGCTCCCGGAACTCAGCCTGGCAGATGGCACAGATATCGCCGGCTTCTGTGCACTGCTGCCCAGTGGCCCGGACTCCGTAATTCTGTTTGGAGGAGGAGAGAGAGAGAAACCTAGCTGTGGACCCTCACTGGATACGCTCAGAAGTGCTGCGAGCTGTTTCCAGCCCTCCACCCCCACCCCGCTCCTTTGTCTTCAGTTGGGGTCCTTTGAAGTCAACTCACCTGAGAGGTGCAGAGAAGCTTCAGGGCTTTCCTAACACTTCCCACACGGCCACAGATGTCGAATGACTGAAAAGAGAGCAGGGTGATGGCTGAACAGTCTCACCAAGGGTTGTTCAGGACCTCTCTCACTCCAATGACCCCTCCTCTCTGACTCTGAACATTTCCAGGGCAGTCTGTCCCACCTGGAGCTCTTCATTTCTACCAGTTTTGCCTGGCATTCGTCTTGCTGCCTCACGTCAACAGTCTCCCTTGCTACCTGGACTAGGAGAGTGAACACATGGCACGCATATTGCATTCCCCCCCTGCCAAGCCCAGCACAGGCATTGCTAATCGATCACAGCACTCTTCTTCTGAGCCCGGCCAGCACTCCAGTCAGCCCCTGCCAGTCAATCGGGATCAGCAGGCAACAGAAGCCCCGGTGGCTGACGGGGCATGGATTGCTTTTGCCTGGCTAGCCCTGCTGGGAGGAAGGAAAGGAAAGAACACGTGGATTCCCCCAGGGTTCTCTAGAGCCAGAAATAGAGAGGGAAGAAGAAAGAGGAGGATGTATTTATGGTTGGGGGATGGGGGCGGGGAGGAAGCCTGATTTGTACCCATGATGGAAAGAGAAGCACTGTATCCCGCCTGTAGGCATGAGGGTGTGTGACTGAAGAGGAATGGAGGCAAGTTTGGGGGGCACGTCTGCAGGAAAGAGCTCCAGGCTTTGGAAGCCGACTGCCTGTGTTCGACACTCACTCTGTAATCTTGGGCTGAGTGACGCCAAGCAAGTGGCTGCTCTCTGAGCCCCCATCTCCTCGCCCATAATACGGGAGTCATAATGGAAATACGTGACGGAAGAGCATATGGTGAGCTTCATGGGCAAGAAATTAGGGAGAATTTAACCGCAAAAAGGAATGAAGTATTGATATATGCCACGATGTGGATGAACCTCGGAAACATGATGCTACAGGCACGGAAGACCACATAGCTTAGGATTCCATTTACACGAAGTGTCCACGATAAGCGAGTCCACAGAGACAGAAAGCAGACTGCTGGTTGCCAGTGGTTGGGGGAGGGCAGTGGGCAGGAATGGGGAGGGACGGCTTACTGGGTACAGGGATTCTTTCTGGGGTGATGAAAAACTTGGAGGGGGCAGAGCCCTGTGAATAGGCTCAATGTCACTGCCCACCATAGGACGGTTAGTGGTTAATTTTGTGTTGTGTGAATGTTACCTCCATTAAAACATAAACAAAAAAGATGCCAAGCTCCCCACTTGCCCCACCTCCACCCCAGACCCAGCAAATGCACGGACCCTCCCACTCCCCGGGCCCACCTCACCTTGCATAGGCTGTAGAGAACAATCAGGACCCCTCCCAGGAAGTAGCTGTTGGAAGAGTCATCCCCCATGATGTATTTGTACCACAGCTGGATGGGGACAAGCGATCGGAACAGCTGGCTTAACTCCTCGATGACCAGATAGAACTTGCCCTGCAACCACACAGAAAGCATCAATTATGATTAGCTATAAAGACCCAAAGGAGGCAGCCGGGGGGTCCCCCAGCCTGGGCAGTAATGACGTTCCAGGTCACGAGCAGGCCATTAATCAGCTTCGGAAAGCACTCACACTGGCTCCTAATGGGTTTGCGATGTGGCCGGGGAGACGCGGCCCCTGCCCGCCGGCCTCACCCGCTGCCCATGAGCCCCGAGGATCAAAGCTCCCAGGATCGCATTTCATGGAGGGAGAAACTGGACACTTCGGTTGGAGGGCAGGGCTGCAGTGTGGGTCACTCCCTGGTGCCTGCTGTGGCTCTGGGGCACAGCCCCTGGCCCTGTACACAGGCTGCCCTTGTCTGGAGGGCATCGCGGACGCCTGCCCTCAGGGGCTCAGGCAGGATGGACCACGGGGCGCAGTTAAGGGCAGGCCCAGAGGAGGAGGGGACGGGTGCTCTCTTTCCCACTCCACCGCCTATTGTCCGCAAGGAGGCAGGATGGCTTCTGGGCCAAGAAGATGCACTTGGGGTTCAGACGGGGCTGGTTTGAAGCTTACGTTGTGGCCAGATCGTGAGCCCTAGCTTCCTCATCAACAGAACGGGAGCCATGACTCCTATCTCACAGGGCTGCTCTGAAGACTCCTGGAGAGAAACGGGAAAAGCACCTAGCACTGTGCCTGGCACGGGGCAGTACTCCTCAAATTCGATTTCCCTGCTTCCCTTTGCCCTTGGACAAGTCCCTCAAGCTTTCTGCGGCCTGTGCTATGAAATGAGATGAAAATAACCCCACCCTGTTGGGGCTGATAAAGTTAAACACACACCTACCCATGACCCAGCAACTTTGCTTGCAGGTATGTACTCGAGAGAAATGAAACTATTTGTCTGCGTTACACAAATGTTCCTTTAGCAGCTCTATTCACAATACCCCCAAACTGGAAACAGCCCAAATGCCCATCAGTGGAAGGACAGATAAACAAGCTGTGGTATATCTGTAGGACAGAACGCCACGCAGCACTAAACATGAGTAAGGGACTGATATACACAACAGCGTGGATGAATCCCCCATGGGTTATGTCCAGTCGAAGGAGGCAGTTTATAGGACAAAATATATTGTACAGTTCTCATGTCTATGAAATCCTGGGACAGGTTAACACTAACCTGTAGTGATAGAAATCAGATCAGGGGTTGCCGGGGTAAGGGGGAGGGGACTGCAAGGGGCATCAAGGAATTTTGGGGAGTGAGAGAGCTATTTAGCATTGCGATTGGGATGTGGGTACACAAGGGACACAGTGCTTGCCAAAACTCACTTAAATATATGCCTCAAATCTGCATGTTTTGTATTTAAAATTATACCTCAGTAAAGCTGATTGAAACAAATAAACATAGAAGCAACCAACCCTGCCCCAGGCACGCATAGCCTTAAAAAGGTGAATAGCATTTGCTCCAGTGATCCTATTTTTAGGAATTTACTCTAACACAATAATCAGGGATGGGAGTTGAGATGTGCCCGCGGGACAGTCGCTGCAGAGGTCTTTGGTTCTTTGTGACAGTACAAACAGAAACAAGTAACAAACTGAATGTACAGCGAGAGAGTCTGTAATGGAAACCTGAACCGCCATTCAAACATTATCCTGAAAAAGAGCAACTTTACTGTGAAGAAACGCAGCACATAATACCCCAGGCGATCAAGGTTTATGCCAGCAGTAAGTTATATTGACAGCCTGGACCCCCTGATGTGATGCACTGAGAAGAACATAGTTATCACTTTTGTGGTTATTCTGCAACAATTTATAAAACCTTGATGGAGTCATGAACAAGAGACACATCCAAATTGAGGGGCATTCTTTTTTTTAATTATTGTTTTAAATTAATTTATTTTTGAGAGAGAGAGAGCGAGAGAGAGCGCAAGCATGAGTAGGGGAGGGGCAGAGACAGCTCTGACAGAATCCCAAGCAGGCTCCAGGCTGTCAGTGCAGAGACAGACAGGAGGGGTGGGGTGGGTGGGCGCTGTGGTCATACTAGATGTTAATGTTAGGGGGAGCTGGGTGAAGGGTATGTGGGAACCCTCAGTACTATTTTTTAAGTACAACTTTTCTTTAAGTCTAAACTTTCAAAATTAAAAAGTAAAAAGTCATCCTGGTGAAGAAGATTAACTCAAGGAAATGTTCACATTATAGTTCTGAGTGGAAAGGATACAGAATGCAGAAACACTTCCTTTGTGTTTTCCTGTCTTTTCCAATTTTTTTTTTTATACTGAGCATATATGTTTACATTAGAGGGGGAAAGCTTATAAAAACATGCTGTGTATCCATCAGATGGATGATGTCTGGCATGAGGGTAGAAACTTTGTATCCACCTTGCTATGTTCCATGTTGCTGGGCCTAGGAAGGGGACCTCTTGAAGCAGATATGCCCATATCTGCTAAGGACCAGGGAAGGGCATCCAGCTGTCCATTCACCCCAATGCCTGACCTTTGTGACTGTCTGGCTCAGTCCTTGTTGCGAGGGCCCTCTACCCCCTGTAGACTCCCATCAGCCCCTGACCCATGGATACATGCATTCCCTTCTGGGGAATGCTGGTTCCCTCTGTAGCCTGTGGGAAGGTGGAGGTGACTGGGAAGCAGAGATGTGGGTGATGGCCACCATGTTTGTTTTACATGCCAATGGCGCGGTGGGAGAGGGAACATCGGTGCAGCAGCTCAGTGGATGGCTAGGGCCCCTCAGGCTCTGTCCTGTCCTGACAGCAGCCCCCAGGCTCTGCTGAATACCCATGCAGGTCGTGAGCTTTGTTTTCCTGCACCACCTCAGCCTCGGCTGCCCCATGCTTCTAATTGCTCTCACCCAGGGGCTCTCAACTCTTGCATGTTCCATCTCATTCTGGGTCAACACTCCAGTCTCTCCCAACATCTAACCTTAACTCGCTCTTGTCACTCCTCCTGGACTTCAGTGAACCTCCAGAGAACTCTCCTTTCCTTTCTTCCTCTCCTTCTTCTCTCCTATCCATGTATCCATCGATGTATCCATCCACCTTTCCGTTCTTCCTTCCCTCCCTCCTTCTTTCCCTTCCATTCACTGATTCCCTCCCCCTACCTTCCATTACTGGACACTCGCTATGTCCTAGACACAGCACTAGACTCTGGTGATACTAAGATGACTAAGACCTTGTCCTTATCCTCAGGGAACTCACTACCTAATGAGTAAGGTAGACACTAGGCAAATTATTATAACATAGTGTGGTACGAGTCTGCTAGAGCTGAGCATGAGGGGGCCCCGGAATTGAGGTATGGGGGTGGGACTGGGGGTGGAGATGTGATTAGGTAAGTCTTCTAAGAGAAGCTATCATCTAAGCTGATCATGGGGCGCCTGGGTGGCTCAGTTGGTTAAGCGTCTGGTCGTGATCTCACCGTTGTGGGTTTGAGCCCTGTGTCAGGCTCTGTGCGGACAGCTCAGAGCCGGGAGCCTGCTTCAGATTCTGTGTCTTCCTCTCTCTCTGACCCTCTGCTGCTCGCTCACTCTCTCAAAAGTAAATAAACATTAAACAAAAAAGTTCATTTAAGCTGATCTTGAAAGCCTTGCTACCCAAAGTATGGTCCCTTGACAGACAGCATCAGCACCGTCGGGAGCTTGTTAGAAATGCAGAATCGCAGACCTCACCCCAGACCTGTTGATGCACCATCTCCATTTTAAATGTTTCCCAGGTGATCTATGTGCACATCAAGTTTGCAAAGCACTGTTTATTGGATAGGAGGCAGAATGATGAAGGAAATATGAGGAGGATGAGGGAGGGCAGGTGTTCCAGAGGCCCCGAGGTGACAGAAAGGACGGTCAGTGGCCCCCCCCATCCCGTGCCATGTTGGTGGGCAGCCTCCTGCTCTGTCGGCCTGGCCTCATAGCAGGTGAGGACAGAGCCACCTCGTGAAAGGTCCTGTGTCCCTGTGTCTCTGGAAACCCCGGCAGGCTGGCATCTGGCTGGCTCTGGGGACAGGCTCGGCTGTCTCCTCTTTGGCAAATCTTGCACGACCAGCCTGGTGGTTTAAGAATGTTGCCTCGGAAGCCAGACAGCCTGGGGTCAGGTGGTGTCCCCCCCCACCTTCTCACTGCTGCTTTTATTCAGCCTTGGTCACTGTCTCTGGATCCCCAATTCTCAGGCTCTGTTAGCCGTGGACTGGTTCCCTGGTCCAGACTCCAAGCTTCCCACTTGCCCACGAGTGGGTCTGGATCAGAGGTTGGCAACACTTTTCCACAAAGGCCCAGACTGTGAACACTTTGGCTTTGCAGGTCATACAGTCTCTGTCACAACTGTTCCCCTCTGCTTTTGTCACACAAAATCAGCTATCGACAACAGGTAAACACACAGGCATGGCTGAGTTCCAAGAACTCTTCTATTAACGAAAACAGGTGTCAGGGCATATTTGACCTGCTGCCTGGGGCTTGCCGACCCCGCCCTAAAATTGTCAGAACCCAGGGGGCACCTGGGTGGCTCAGTCAGTGAAGCATTCCACTCTTGATTTCAGCTCAGGTCATGATTTCACAGTTCGGGAGATCGAGCCCTGTGATGGGCTCTGCTGCTGACGGCACAGAGCCTGGCTTAGGATCCTCTCTCTCTCTCTCTCTCTCTCCCCCTCTGCTCCTCCCCACCCTCCAAAGTAAATAAATAAACTTAAAAAAAGAAAAATAAATAAAATGTCAGAAGCCAGATAAGTCAAACCGTGGTGGGGACTCTAATACCACCCCCCCGCCCCCCGGAATTTCACAGCACTCTCAGATACCAGCTTCTTGGCCCTTCCTTCCGTTACTTTACTATGTAGACCAGGCTCTTCCTCTGCAGATGGAGTACTACTGTCCCCTACTCTTTAGGGAGTGAGCTAACACCTGTTCATCTTCTAGGTCAGCTAACTGTCACGTGCTATGGAAAGACTTCCCTAAGTCCTTCATTAAATCAGGTGCTCCTGTGACACCCACTAAGCCACTCCTGAGCACTTCTCACGGTATCTAAGAAACTGTGTTAGTGTCTGTCTCTTCCACTGGACTGTGAGCCCCACAAGCACAGAGATGATTTGGCTCCTGGAGGTCATGTTCCTGGCATCTAGCACATAGTAGTTGCTCATTTAATAGCTGGGGACCATTCTGAAGCTCAAGATTCCACCCTCATTACTCACGTCAGCTTCTCGAGTTCACTGATGGAGAAGGAGAGGTGGGAGAGAGAACTTCTCTTTAGAAGCAAGCACCGATGTCACAGAAAAGAAAATAAAGGGAGTGAGCGCCTGTGTGGCACCCATGCCCAAGGTAGCAATTAGCTGCTGGGGGGTGGGCCACTCGGAGAAGGAGATACAACCACCGGGGAAAACTGGGCATGTCCCCGTGAAACCATCTCTCTCTAATTAAGCAGCTTTGTAATTCCAGGTTTCTTAAGCATGTTATTTCTGACGACCACCAAATGGAATGTGTGGTTTCTCTGGGGTGTCAGGGAACAAGGAACACGATCAGATTGTGAGCCGTCTGGCCCCCCTGCACCCATGAGGGAGAACAGGGAGAATGGGAGCAGACGTCTCTGCTGGGATTCTGATAAAAGGGGGCGGGAGCGGTGGAGACGGGAAGGCGGATTCTGTGCTGACTTCCTTACTGCCAGGATGGGCGGGGGGTGGGGGGGGGACCCAAAGTGAAATGGGAAACAAGGAAACAACAGAGGGCTGAGTCTGGGGGGGCTGGTAAACGCAGGAGAGCGGGCTGTTGAGAAGCACAAGAAATGAACAGAGAAGGAGGATTTCTAAGAAAGCGCCTAGGTGGGGAAGAGGACTTGAAGAACTTTAGGGGGTGAGGAGGGAGGGAGACATAATCAGATAGTCATTAGCAGCATTAATGTATAAAGAATGGACAGACAGGGATGAGAGATTTTTTCTGCATCAAAATTCATAATGAATATTTACACAGCTTTGTCTGTTTATGACTGTCTCTCATACGTCCTTGTCCCACCTGCAGAAGCAGGTCAGCACAGCAGTTAAGGGAATGGGATCTGGGGCTCCAAGGTCAGGACTGCCACCGACTAAATTGATTTTGGACCATTATTTAACCTCTGAGCCTCAGTTTCTTCATCTGTAAATGGGGCTGAACATATATAAATACACACACACGCATGTCCATGCAGTGGTGTGCTGGCAAGCCAGGTGTATATGAAAACAGCAAAATAAGGCCCTGATTTGTGTGTTTGTCAATTTCTGTGGTGTAAATACTCCCACAAGGCCAATTTCAAACTACCAAGGGTTTAACAACTGCCTGGAAGTTTCCTGAACACTTAACCCTTGCTAGGTGCAACCTGGCTCCAGGACACCAAAGGTGACCATGAGGATCACATGAGCAAATGAGCCTAGCATACAGGTACCCAGGAAGGGCTCTGTGTGTGACAGGAGCTGGTAATGAATGTCAGGATCATCTGAGGACACGGGCATTATTAACGCCAACTTCTTTTGACATCTGTCAGGTTCAAAAGAACTAAGGGACACTTGAATGAGGTGAACTGCTGTCTGAGAGTTGGGTCTTATGCTACATGGCAGCCTTCGTGGCCTTCCTCTTGCAGCCATGTGTTGTGAGAAACCCAAGCTACAAGGGTTTACGGGATTACAAGGATTACGAGAAGAGGTCCTAGAAAGAGGGAGAGGCTCTGAGACTACAGGTAGGAGCAAGAAGCAAGGAGCCCAGCTAACAGTGAGAACTCAGGTCTTGGGTGCAGGACCCTGGGTGGATCGATCATTCCAGCCACTGCAGCCGACGCATCACACCTGTGGATGAAGAAGCCATCTTGGATGGTCTGGCCCCAGCAGACACCGCGTGGAGACCGGCTGTTCCTGGCGTGCCCTGACAGAACTCCTGACCCCAAAATCTATTCTGCTTTGGGTCTGGGGCGTCTGTGAGGTCAAAACTATTTTCATAATAGTACCAATACATTATTTGACACTTTGTTGCTCTCTACCAAGTGTGCAAAGGAGCTTTTCCTAAGGCTCCTGACATGTGATTTACAACAAATGAGAAAAGGCAGGAACTGGGAAGGCTGCGGGTCGGGAAGAGCTTGGAAAGTGACTTCGCAGCAGTGTGGCCAGGAGTGGTGGGAGAAAGAAGTGTCGACAGGACTGGCGGCAGAGGGAAGGCTAGAGGCGAGTGCAGGGAGGGAGGAGGTAAGGAGGGCAGAAGAAAAGAGGAGGGGCGCCTGGGTGGCTCGGTCATGATCTCGTGGTTCACCAGTTTGAGCCCCACGTCAGGCTGTGTGCTGACAGCTCAGAGCCTAGAGCCTGCTTCCAGGATTCCGTGTCTCCGTCTCTCTCTGCCCCTCCCCTGTTCATACTCTGTCTCTGTCTCATAAATAAATAAAACATTAAAAAATAAAAAAGAAGAAGAAGAAAAGAGGAGAGACAGAAGAAAGAAAAAGGACACGGGGCCCGAGAGACCACGCGCAGATCGGAGGAGGCCAAGGAGGAGGGGCAAAGAGAAGGAAGTAATCTTATTATCAAGCCCTTGCCTTGGGCCAGGAATCGCACATCCAGTGCTCCCCTGGTGGCTAGTTAGGATCCATTCCCATTTCTCAGATGAGAAAGCTCAACAGAGGCATGGGAGGGAGGAACAGATTGTGGGAGACGAAGCTACTGGAAGAACGACAAGAGGAAGAGAAAAGAGACCAGCGGAAAGAGAAGTAGGGCTGGCTCACAGTTGGGTGATACAATCTCTCTGTGGAACTCTTACTATGGGCACGCTGCCCTCAAACCTGGAGAAGGACCCTGTTATGATGAGCCACCGTTAAGAGGTGAGGAAAGCCGGGCTCAACGAGGCAAAGCGGGTTGTCCCAGTGCTAGACGGGAAGGGCCAGGGCTCCAAGCCAGTGTGACTATCCATCAGATCATGCTCTGAGCCACTGCTAGGCAGACCCTGGGAGTTGAAACATAGGGAGAGAGAAACAAAAGATACAAGGTCTGTGTGGGGGGAGAGAGCTGAAGAGAGATGACTAAAAGTCAGAAAGATGGGTACCTTGGTAGGGGTACTGACCAGCAAAGGAGGAGTGAGAGAGGCTTCTGAGTACTGGAAATGTTTTATACCTGTAATATAGTAGCCACTCGTCACATGTGGCTACCGAGCATTTTAAATGTGGCTAAATCCAAACGGAGATGTACTGAAAGTATTAAAACACACACATAAAATACACAATTTTTCAAAGTCTTAGGAAAAAACAACAAAAAGGCAAATAAAATATCTCATTAAATTTTTTGCACCGATTCCCTGTTGAAATAATAATTCTTTGGAGATACCGGGACAAATAAAATATATTATTAGAATTAATGTCACCTGCTCCATTTTTACTTGTTTATTGTGACTACCAGGAAATGTGAAGCTATCTATGTGGCTTGCATTACATTTCTATTTAGGAGCGCTGAGATCTGCAAACATATGGACATACATATACATATTTTACATATAGATACATAAATATGTAAAAATTCATCGAGCCTGCAAACTTATAATTAGATCACTTTATGGTATGTAAGTTGTGCCTCAACACACACAAAAAAAGAAAAAAGCAAAGAGAGGAGTGAGCCAAGACTCATTGGAGCTGAGAGCGCGGCAGGTGGGGGGCGGGGCCAGAGGCCGCGAGTTACCGGGCAACGGGCGCTGCCGGTGACGTCACCGGCCGGCGGCGGCCATTAATCCCCCTCCGGGCGGAGCGGGTTGGCGGGGCCGCCTACCTCCTCCTCCCCGGGGCCCGGATGAGATCACCGCGGCGGGCGACCGGCTGTCCCCGCGCTCCCAACAAATCGACTCCTCGGCGAGCGCCGGCATCTCATGATCTCATGGCCCCGCGGGACGGCGCCGGCCGATGAGGTCACAGCCCCGCGCCCCCGGCCGCCCGGGTCTGCGCGCCGCCGGCTCTGGGCCGGGGCCTCCGCGCGCCCCGCGCGGGTACCGACCCCCGAGCCGGCGGCTCTCCGACCTCCGCAGACAAAGGACGTCGCTGTTTGCGAAGGGCAAAGCCGCCTTTTCCATTCTTTCACGCGTCTTCGCAACCCCCAAGTACCAGCAGGGAGTGACCGCACCAGCTCCCCTGGACTTGGGGTCAAGAGCGGTGCCAGGCGACCTGCCTGCATGGTTTCACAGCCGCGCAGGGAAGCAAGGGCTGTTTTTCGCTCTGTCTTAGGCGGGAATTGAGGCTCAGTGGGTCCCAAGGTTCCCCAGCTAGCAAAGGGCGGAGCAAGGACCTGAACCAGGGTGGCGTGTTGCCTCTCCCTTTCTCTGCACCTTTGTCCTAGTTCCTGCCCCGGTGGGGTGGGAACAATGAATGCTAAAGGCCATGCTTGCTGCGCGCCCCACGATGTACTCGGACACTTGATATTAAAGGTCACTACTCCCCGTGACAAACCCAGTGGACAAGTGTTAATGGGCCAGTTAGATGAGAAGAGGGGGCTCAGAGAGGTGAAATGACAGAGCTGGGATGCGATTCAGCAGCACCGCCTTTGTATTACTCTACTACGCCACTTTCTCCAGAAAAAAAGATGAAGGCTTCCTTGTTGACAGCGGACAATGGATAGGCTCTCCTCTCTCCCACCCCCAGGGTCTGCCATCAAACACGGAGGGGCCAATGAGACCCTTAAAAAGCCTCACAGTTCACTTCCCAGCAGCAGATTCTCCATCACTAACTGCTCACTAACTGCTCCTCAGCAGACCTCTGCGACATGCATTGCCATGGGACAGGGAGGAAGGCAAATGACCCTGAGCCCAGTACTGAGCCAGACCTGGATGGAGGCAGAGCCTATTACCAAGGGCAGAGCTCCATTTTGCAGATGGGAAAACTGGATTTATTTTAACCAAAGTCCGAGGACTAGAAAGTACAAGTTTCAGTTCCAATACCATTTGCGCAGAGAAAGCTCTTCCCATTACCCTAAATGGGTCCTCCATGAATTCGGTTTTATTTTCTGCCTAGTGCTTACCACAATCTGAAGTGTTATGGCTGCGTGTTTGTTTAATGGTGATCTCCCGACTAAATAAAAGCAGGGATCCTGTCTGTTTGGTTCACGGCATTCCTACATCTACGCTGCCTGTCACACAGCAGATACTTAATATTCCTGGAGTGAACTCAAAGAATTGGTGGCTCAAGCTGGTGGGCAGTGCTGATATTCAAACCCAGGTTTGTCTGAGTATAAAGCTTGGTCTTACTGCGTTCTTTCTAGGAAGTCCAAGGTTCTTGGTTATAAGTACTTTCCGCACTGTAAAGTTCCTCTGGTGCTCATGAGAGCCTATTAGTTCTAAGTTTATTAGGGTTATCGACAAACTCGATGTTTGGGTATCCCAAGCAGCAGCATCCTTGCTTGGTAACAGGAGAGAGCAGAGGAGGAATTGGTAGGAAGTTAGGTACGGAAGGCAGTAGGGCTATCCATGCTTATGCCTGCTCTGCTCTTTAATAATAGTTCAGCAAGAAAAGAGACAAAAAAGCAGACAGAAGGACAATAAGGGAGCGGTAACCACAAAACTCCGTGGTTTCTTATGAGCAAAGGGAGCGAGGGAGACGGATGGAAGCCAGGACGTGTGCACAGGGAGTTTCTAAGGTGCTATTCATTTTCTACTTTTAAAACAAAGTTATTTGTTATTTTATACCTTGTATGTGTTATTTAGAGAAAGCCACGAGCAGAAAATTTGCCCACGTTTTAAACTGACTGTAACAATCTCATGAGCCAGGAGGCAAATTAGTACCCTCAATTTGTAGACAGGGAAACTGAGGCTCCGTTTCAGAGAAGTTCACCATTTTGGCTAAGATCACAGAGCTAATGAGTGGCTGACGTGGGATCCGAGTCCAAGTCTGTCCGGTGTCAGCATGGATGCCTTTATCCACCACCACATCCTGCCTTCTGATAACTGGACACTTGATATTAAAGACCAGAGCTGGTGAAAATGTGTCACCTTCTCCCTTACACAGGTCCTCTCTCCTCTTCTGGCTTCTACGCCCAAGATGCGGAGGAGGCCAGAAAGCATGCCAAGGGCTGGGGTAAGTCTCTGGTGCTGCGGTCCCAGGGGCCAGCATGCGGAGTCCTTGGGGCCTGGCTGCGGCCCCACAGGAGTTACTAGACTGGGGAGGAGGACTCTACCCCTCAACAGTAACAGGCAGGGCCAATCTCATTGGCTGTGGTTCCCCTGATTTAAGAGCTTCGGCCCCATAAACAGGAAGGGCTCAGGCTACGTGTCCCAGCAACGTGCACATCAGGAGCGCCTTATAAACAGGGCCCTGCGCCCTGGGACCCAAGAGAGGCCCAATTATAAGGTGTTGATGATTAAGCCTGAAGTGGCCTGGGACCCTGTTAGCTGCAGAAAGGCGGCCTCTTCCCTCTGTCCTGGGTCCCAGATGGATGGATTGTCCTTATCTGTCCCCACGTCAGCTATAGTCTTAGTCGCAAACGCTCTGGGCTACCACTGCCCACCCTGTCTCCCACCTAAAGCATGGGGCGGGGGTGGGGGGATCAGGTGGAAGGGAGAGAGACAAGCAGAGATAAACAGAAGGTGCTTCCTTCCTGGTGGTCTAGAGCCCATGACCTGGAACTAGATGGACATGGGCCCCAACGGCAGGTCTGTCCTTTCGCTGGGAGGTTACTTTGCCCAAAGGTGACATCACCTCTCTGGACCTCATTTTTCTCATCTGCAAAGTGTGTGTGTGTGTGTGTGTGTGTGTGTGTGTGAGATAGGCTGAATGCTGGCCCCCCCAAAATGTCCACATCTTAATCCCTGGAACCTGCAATGTTAACTTACAAGGCAAAATAACTGTGCGGATGTGATTAAGTGAAGGATTCGCAGCTGGGGAAACTATTCTGCATTCTGTCTGTGTCTGTGCAGATGTGATTAAGTGAAGGATTCTGAGATGGGGAGAGTATTCTGGATTAAGGGGGACAATGTAATCACAAAAGTCCTTGTCAGAGGGAGGAAGGAGGGTCCGAGGGAAGGGAGCAGAAGAAGGGGGTCAAAGCCAAGGAATGCAGGCAGCCTCTAAAGCTGGAAAAAGCAAGGAAACAGTCTCCCCTGGGGCCTCCGGAAGGACACTTGTGCCCCGTGGACACTTGGACTTTAGCCCCATGAAGCTGATTTTTGGATCTGTGACCTCCAGAACCATAAGATAATAAATGTGTTTTAAGCCACTCAACTGACTTAAATTTGTTCCAGAAGCAATAGGAAATTAATACCAGGAATCATTCCCACCGGCACAAAGCCAGTGTCCAGGTGGAATGTGCAGATAACCTTATCTGAAGGGCTGGCTCTGAGGCAGGAGGGGAGGAGGCCAGAATACAGGCCTGGGGCTGGGACAGAGGGAAGA
>CM053566.1:12380844-12497417 GCA_028646485.1 Cryptoprocta ferox | reverse complement strand
TCCAGGTGTATGCACGGCACACTCCCCTCTTCTTTCAAGTCTTTGCGGGAATGTCAACTTCTCAGTGAGGCTTTCCCCAACCATCCTGTTTAAAAGAGCGGCGCCTGCCACAGCATTCTATTTTCTTTTTTGCCACCTCACATACTGCTTTATTTCAGCATCTTGTTTACATAAGTACCTGGAAAGTGGACACCGTGTTTTATTCACTGCTGAATCCCTAGGCCTTAGCACAAGGCCTGGCAGAGAGTAAGTGGTCAAAAAGAATATCATTTGAATGAATGAATGGATGGATGTAAACAGAGTAGGCTTGGCATGGAGCACGCACACTGTGATTTGCTTCTGCAATGCTGCAATGACAACGTTATCATTTACTCCTAGGGCGTAGTGCGGGGGAGGGGTGGTATCATGGCTTCCAGGGCCCCCTCTCCTCTGCTTACTTTGTTTCTTCCTTAAACTGTGGCTACTGCTGCTGTGAGCTGCAGTGACTGGGACGCTTGATTCACAGGCATGATCTTGTTTAATGGTATGATCACTATCCCCATTTTACAGATGATGAAACTGAGGCTTAGAGAGCCTCACCCCAGGCCCCATGGCTAACAAGTGGAGCGGCCAGGATGGAACCTGCTGGTCTCCTAACAGACCCTCTCCACTGCCTGCAGGCAGCCTGCTTCAGGGCAAATGTGCCTTTGCCGCACTCCCAGTTTTGAGTGCCTACCACGTACCATTGCACCAGGCTAGGGGTAAAATGAAACACACGAGAGACCTGGCTTCTGCTCTCACCAGGCTTCAAGTGTTTGTGTGTGTGTGTTGTGGGGGGAGACAGGCCAGCGATCAGAGCATCGTATGCTGCACGCACGACAGAAATACCCCAGGCACCGCGGGGGCACACAGGTTGAGTTGCCAAGCCCACCCGGGGCCAGGTTAAGTCTGTCCAGGCTTCCCAGGGGAGGTGAGATGTAAACACAGACCCGTGAGCGATCAGAGGCCAGCCAGAGGCGGCTGGGGCCGGGGGACAGTGTTCCCGGCAGAGGGAACAAGGTGACAGAACAAGAGAGGAGGGACCAAGAAAACTCCAAAACTGGCAAGTGATGGGCGGATGTCAGGCCAGAAAGAGGCAAGGGCCAGGCGGTCAAAAAGACTCCCTTGCTTTTGAGTGGCTTCAAGATTAAGGACAAAGCGCTGACACGCTAGGGATGATGGCTTCCCCCCTCTTAAAACAGGAGGCCTGGCTGCAGGGAACCCATCTCACCCAGTGAAGGGACAAGTGTGTTCTCAGTAATGCCAGGCCCCAGGGGTCCGAGGCAAGCCAGTCAAGGCCAAGCCCTGGAGGGAACTGGCAGCATGCTCCTGCCCTCCTCCACCCTGTGCTGCCCTGTACACCTGTGCTGCCATCACTCAGCATGTATTCATGGAAGACTGTGACGTGCCAGGGACCCTGAATGTGTGCACAGCAGGGAATAAGAGAGGGGTCCTCTCTCTCTGTCCTGTTCTTATTCCTTTTTAAAATTTTTTATTTATTTTTTTTAATGTTTTCCTTTCTACTTTTTTAATAAATTTTTTTAATGTTTATTTATTTTTGAGATAGAGACAGAGCATGAGCGGGGGAGGGGCAGAGAGAGAGGGAGACGAAGAATCAGAAGCAGGCTCTAGGCTTCGAGCTGTCAGCACAGAGCCCGACGTAGGGCTCGAACCCACAAACCGTGAGATCATGACCTGAGCCAAAACCGGATGCTGAACCAACTGAGCCACCCAGGCGCCTCTCTTTATTTTTGAGAGAGAGAACATGAGCCCAGGAGAGGCAGAGAGAGAACATGAGCCCAGGAGAGGCAGAGAGAGACGGGGACAGAAGATCTGAAGCAGGTGCTTCACGGACTGTAGCGAGCCCAACACGGGGCTCGAACTGTGAACTGTGAGATCATGACCTAAGCCAAAGTCGGATGCTCAAACGACTGAGCCACCCAGGGGCCCCTTGTTCTTGTTCTTTTGTGTGTGTGGGTCTCCCCCTCTCCCCTCTGAAAACTCTCTGCTAAGCCTTCTCAACACATGATCTTGTGTGCTCCTCACTGGGATCCTTCTTGATGCGGGAAATACTATCAACCAGTTCTAATACACAGATGTGGATATGGAAGCTCAAAACTGTGACCTTGCTCTCGGGAGGATACACACCCAGTGGCAAAGCCAAATTCAAACCCAGACGGCTCCAAGATCCTGTCCAGGGCTGGGTACAAATAAGTAATTAGGAAATGCAACACTTCTTTCCTTCTTTGGGCCATTCAACTCTGACCTTGGGACTTCTGGGCCCTGAGGGGAAGAACCAGAAGTCCTCCAGGTTTTAGTGGGCTCTCAGCCTCGGAGCAATAAGCCTGGTTTTTACCTCCGAACTCCAACCTCCAGTGGAGTCCTGACCCATGAGGGTCATGACAGAGAATGTAGGCACACACATCGGGCTTCTACTCCCTGTCAGAGATTGCCGAAGGCACCTATTTACTTACGTTTATTTACTTAACACTTATTTTCTAGCCCCCCTTAATTCTCCCCTAAAACCCTGAGAGGTAAGCAGCATCATCTCCTTTTACATGGACAGGGAAACTGAGGCACGGAGCAGAGAGGTGACTGGCCCGAGGTGCGACACGTGGGAATGGCAGGGCCAGGGTTTGAATCTGGATCCGCCTGTCCCCAGGGCTCAAGCACTTCCCCGTGGACTCTGGGACCTTTCTGGACAAGCTGATGGGTTGGAGAAATGTTAAGCAACTGGTGGGCTCTCTCTTGGGCTAAATCTCGGTTCCAGGGCCCTTCTTTCTCCCCAGGGAAGGAGGAAAAGGAGGAACGTGTGGGGGAAATGGAAGGGCAGGACAGTCCCACCCACAGCACCTGAAGCCAACACAGAAAACCTGCAGGCCCCCACCTGGGGGGAGGGGGTGAAGGGGAGCCTCCGGGGCCGCCTCAGGGAGCCTAGCTGCATCCCTAATCATTTAGCTGGAGAAGAGCAAAGTAATCACCACTTAGCAGGTTAATTAATCCCTGCAGCACCCCAGAGCGGGGTTGCCGCCACGTGCATGCCCACAATGTCACTTGGAAAGGCAGGCCAGGGCCTCAGGTCTCCCTGCCTCGCCCTGAAGTGCATCTTCACACCAACCATTTACGTGCACCCACCTGTTCACTCAAGGGTCAATGCACATCTACCGAGTGTCCCCCCATCTAAGCATGAGAATGGCAGGGGCCACCCTGGCCCTCCTGGAGCCGAGAGTCCAGTGGGGAGGGGATGTGCAGCAGTTACCTGGACAAATGCACACGCCAAACTGTTTCCTGCTTCCCCGCCTTGGCTCTGGCCGCCCCCTCTCTCTGGCATGTCCTTTTGCCTTGGCCTTGCCTGGCCACCTCCCACCCCTCTTTAAGCCTCAGTTCTGAGGTCACTCTGTAAGTGGACTTTGCCGGGAGCTGGTTTGGATGCTCTTCCTCTGTTTTTTAAGAGGGCCGCTTAGTCCCTGCTTCCCTGGGCTGCTGCCCCCTCAGATTGTGAGGTTTGAGCTTGAAAGTCAGGGTCTGGGGAGCCCCCACACCTAGTGCTCTGTTGATGCCCAACAAGTATTTGTAGAATGAATGTATGAGATCAATCGTGTGACCTGAAACAGTAACGCTGGGGCCTTGGTTTCCCCATCCGTACGATAAGGTCTTTCTGGGTCTAACAGTCTGTGACCAACAGGGCACGGGTGTAATTCAGCCTCTGAGGGACCCGAGGGGCCTCTGGATTGTCCAAACTGGGCATCAATCATCATAATCGACCCCTACTAAAGTCACAAGCAGGCCAAAGTCTTGTACATCCCTCAGGGGTCTGCCAAGGGGGCTAGTGTAGCCATCAAGTCCTGGGTGCTTGCAAGGAGCTGAAGCCGGCTCTGGCCCACCTAAGCAAAAAAGGGACCTTGGAGGGACTCCGGCTTATCTCAGGCTTCAGAGGGGCACTGGACCACCAGGCCATCACAGCCCGAGTGGAAGGACCTCTCCTCTCGACGGGCAACTTTCACATGTACACGGATCGCCTGGGGATCTGGTTGGAAGGCAGACTGGCCCAGCGCTGAATGAACGCACCCAACTTGTACATCGCTCGTGTCCTGGGAGAGGGCACTGGATGGGCCCTGCTGGGGCTGGGTGCCTGTGCAGGACTTTCACCGATGGGCAGGGGGGTAGGGGCACTGCTGCAGGTGAATAGCCATGACCCTGGTCCCCATTCCTGTGTAGCCCCTTCCTCCGGGAGAAGGGCGGGCCTTGGGATGGGGCGGCCACCCTAAGAGGGGGCTGGCTGCAGCTGGGGCAGAGCCGAGCCAGCTCTCGCCACAGTGACTGACCGTCTGAGCTGGTGAAAGGTATCATCTTTCAACCTGGAAAGTGATTTCCAGAGGCCCAGTGCAGGGGGGGTGTGGGGGGGAGCAGAGTGGCAGGGCAGTTTAAATAGCAGCTGTGTTCCTAATTTCCCCAGGAGGAGGCCTGGCCGCCCCTCCTCCGTGCTGAGTGTTGGCCATTAAAAACAAACAGTATATCATTTGGTTCAATGTAAAATGAATTAAAGGAAATTAAACTGCGGGGGCCATGTGGCAAGCCTTGTCCTCCATTGTCTGAAGCCGTTTTTCATCTTCCCCGGTGAGGAACAACAGCTTGGGGGGTGTGGAGCGGAGCAGTACTAGATAAATAAATAAATAATGCAAACACCCCCCCCCCTTCCCCCGCACCCCCTTCCTTCCTCCCTTCTGGCGCAGCCCGACGGGTTTGGGAAATCTCAGGTGCCTGCCCTGTCCCTCCTGTGTCCCCTGGCGGCGGAATGTAGCCTTTAAGAGTCTCCCAGGGATCACGGTGAAGGAAAGAAACAAAGCAAAACAAGAACAAGAGAAAATGACGTGCGGGCCTCGGAGACAGAGCAGGGCAGGAGGTTATGGACCAGCGGCCAGTGGCGACTGGAGACAGGGTGTGTGGTACCTGGATTGCTGGGAAGTGATTCTGACTGTGTGCAGCCTCGCAGAATATTTGCTGTGTCATTTGTGTTGGGGGAACTGAGTCAGGAGACTGGGGGCGGTGCAAGATGGGCGGAGGGGAATGTGTGACACTGAAAAGTTGGGGTTCTGGAAGGAGACTGCCGAGTTCAAATCCCAGCCCTGCCGTTTACCAGCTGTGGGATTCTCAGCAAGTAACTTACCCTCTCTGTGCCTCAGTTTCCTCATCTGCAAATTGGGGATTAGAGGAGTATCAACCTTGGGGGAATGCTGTTGTGAGGATCAATGAATGTTTATGAAGCTCCTAAAACAGTACTAGGTGACTTGGTTACTTAATATTATATTATATTATGATATTTTATTATGATGGTCCTTGGGGCATCTCTCTTGGGATCCGGAAGACCTCACCTCAAGTCATAGCTCTACCACAGACCTGCTGGGTGACCCTGGGTAAGTGAACACACCTCGATCAAATGCAGTTCATTCCAACAATGCAAGGCTTACCAGGAAGACTGACAGTACAGTTCTTCGCTCTAACAGATCAATGAGGAAAATCAAATGATTTTTTATCAAGTTCAATAACTAGTTTTAAAAATTTTTAATAGGGGCTCCTGGGTGGCTCTGTCGGTTGAGGGTCAAACTCGGCTCAACCTGTTTGTGAGTCTGAGCCCCACATGGGGCTCTGTGCTGACAGCTCAGAGTCTGGAGCCTGCTTCAGATCCTGTGTCTCCCTCTCTGCCCCTCCTCCACTCACACACATGCTCTCTCTCAAAAGTAAATAAATATTTAAAAACATTTTTTAATCCATAAATTGGACTAGATGGCTACTTCCTTGACAGGATAAAACACTGGCCTGAGCCCCCCAAATGGGCATCTTGTTTAATGGGGGATTGCAATGGGCAGTTTCATGCTTCAGTTTAGGCTCTAGCATCGTTACGCAATGAGACGCTGATCTAGAGGTTGCTGCCAGAGGTACTGTGTAAATGTGATTAGCATCTACAATCAGTTGACTTTAAGTAAAGGAGATTATCCTCAATAATCTGGGTGGGCCTTATCCAATTAGCTGAGAGGCCGCAGAGGTCTGCAGATGCCCAGAATGGTCCATTTTCTTTTCAAGGAACAACTGAAGTTTAAGGCCTAGGCTTCACCTCGTGTTCTGACATTGATTGGTGGAGGCTGTCTGCACTGTTGCATTGAGAGAGAAGAACCCGGGTGAAGCAGAGCCATGCTAGATTAGTGATGCCTGACACAGGCTGGTAAATGGGAGCTTTCAAGCTGTTTGCTATCTCAGGGCTTCAGCACTTCTCCAGGGATTAGTGCTGAGCTACAAACTTCAAGCAGAGCAAATAAAGAACAAATCCTAGGGATGAGGGTGATCCTAAAAGTCTTGCAGACCATTTGTTGCCTTAGGGTAAAATTAAAAATTAGCCTAGCGGGGCTCCTGAGCGTGGCTCAGTCGGTTAAGCATCCGACCTCAGCTCAGGTCCTATCTCTCGGTCTGTGAGTCCAAGCCCCCCGCATCTGGCTCTGTGCTAACAGTGCAGAGTCTGCTTGGGATTCTCTCTCTGCCCCTCCCCCACTTGCATGCATGCATGCACGCACACTCTCATGCTCTTTTTCTCTCTCTTGAAAGAAAACATGAATAAAATTTAGAAAAAAACTAGCCTGGAAATTTCAAATAGTTGAGCCCTTAATAATGACACTTAGTCAAACTCATTTCTGTTGGTTTCCAGCAGAGCCTCTGGCCATATTTTACCCCCTGGGGGTCGTCTATTTCCCAAAGTGTCCGTCTGCTGTAGACTACGGAGTTTCCCCCTTATGCATAGCTTTCTTGCAAAGGCCAAACTAGAAGGAATTAGGAACATAAATAGATTCAAACTCCTGATCAGGAGATCAGTCCGGTCCTGATCTGGACCTTTGTCTTAAAGGTTCAGACATTAAATATTTTAGGTTGTGTGTGTCATACAGACTGTTTCCACTACTCAACTCTGTCTTTGCAGCATGAAAGAAGCCACAGCCAGTACTAAATTGCATGCGCATGGCTATGTTCTTGTAAAATGTTACCAAAATAAGCACTGGGTGCACAGGTTGGGGCTTGCCAAGCCCCGAACTAGATTTTGCAGCACATTGTGCTCCTCAATAAAAGGGTTCCATGGTCATCACACTGGGAAATGTCAAACAAAGTGAAATGAATTTGATTGCAGGATTTCTCATAGCCTTTACTATGTCAGCGTGCAAGAAGAGGAGGGGGCAGGGTTGTAGATAATGCTCAGAGCATTTCCCAAAGTGATCTGATCATGGAATACCCTTTTTTAAAACGCCCATTAATATCTCCCTGAGGCCCCAGGACTGGATTCAGGGAGGTCTTTGCTGAACTGACTGAAAGATTTTTCCCGACCTTCTGGGTACCCTAGTGAGCCTGATCTGCCATCAGGGTGGTCAGAGCAAGCGAAGTGGGGGCTGCAACCGTGTGGGTTCAAACCTCGGCTCTGCCACTTTCTAGCCGAGTCGTTTGGGACAGGTAGTATCCGTTTGGCTTCCCCACTATTTCAGTTTCCCCATCTGTGAAATGGGCACAACGAGGTTGCCTCTCTGTCAAGGCTGCTGGTGGATTAAATAGACTGGCCCATGTAGAGTGTCTAGCAGAGTGCCCAACCCGTGCGTCCTGAAAATGCCTTAGATGTTCTTTTTTTAAATAATTTCTTTAAAGTTTACTTTTATTTATTTTGAGAGAGATGAAGAGCAAGCGGGGGAGGGGCAGAGAGAGAGGGACATGGAGTCCCAAGCAGGCTCCACCCTGTCAGCGCAGATCCCCTCTGAGGAGCTCTGATCTCATGAACCGTGAGATCGTGACCTGAACCAAGATCGAGAGCCAGATGCTTAACCAACTGAGCCACCCAGGCGCCCCCATGGCCCAGATAATTACCAAGCAGTGCAGTATGGACTGGGACGGGGGGGATGAAGGAAAATGAACGAGGGCAGCTACCACTGTCTTAAGGGGGAGGGGGAAACTGATACTTAAGTTGAGTCCTGGAGAACCACAGAATCAATGGGTCAAAGAGGATGAAGCAATTCACAACTGTCCAAGGTGTCCTTAGAGGAATCTCTCTGAAAATCCTTAATAAATTTAAGCCGTTTCCACAGTACAAAAATCCAGGGGACCCCCACCCCCCAAAAGCTAACTTCTAATTACTGCATGCCATGAGATACGCAGTCGAGTCCTCACAACACCCTTTGAGGTGGTGTGTTATGCATCCCTTGAATTTCCCACCTTGGTCCTCAGGACTGTACTAAAATGGGCTATCTCGCCCAGAAGTCTGTTTCTTTACAGAAGGAAAGGGATTTTGCAGATGTAATCAAGGTTACCCATCAGTTGACTCTGACTCTGATCCGAAGGGAGACTATCTGGGTGGGTCTAATCCAACCATATGACACCTTTAAAGGCAGAAGGGGAAGCAGTCAGGAAGACAGGAAGCAGAAGGATTCTACAAGCCATTTCTAGCTTGAAGATGGAGGAGACTACAGCAAAGACCAGACAGTGGTCTCTGGGAGCTCAGAATGACCCCCGGCTGACACCCAGCAAAACAGGGACTTTAGTCCTACGCCTACACAGAACTGAATTCTGCCAACAACCTAAATGAGGCTGGAAGTAGATTCTCCTCCAGAACCTCTAGATACGACCAATGCTTTGAATTTGACCTTGCGAGACCCTACAAAGAGAAGATGGTCAAGTCCACCTGGCTTCTGACCTACAAAACTGTGAACTAATACACGAGTGCTGTTTGAAGCTGCTAAGTTGGTGGTAATTTTGTTAGGCGGTGATTGAAAAGTAATAGTGGGGGTGCCTGGGTGGCTCCGTCCGTTAAGCATCTGGCTTTGGCTCAGGTCGTGATCTCACAGTTTGTGCGTTCAAGCCCCATGTCGGGCTCTGCACGGACAGTGTGGCCCCTGCTTGGGATTCTCTCTCCCTCCCTCTCTTCCCCTTGCACTCTTGCCCTCTCTCTCTCTCAAAAATAAATAAACTTAAAAAAAAAAAGAAAACTAATAGCAGTAGGCACTATCACTATCTCATTTTACAGATGAGGAAGTGAGAGCAAGCAGAGGTGAAGTTTCGGGGTCACACAGCGCGTCAGTGGTAGAGGGTTTCCCAAACCAGATTTGAACACAGGCAGTCGCCTTTTAACCAGTATGCTGTGTCCTCTGTATGTCCTTGCCTGAAACGGTCTCCAACACGTAAGGTAGGAGACGGTCTGATCCTATAAAGACAGGTAGGATGAAGTCTACGTGCACTTGCTTGAATATGTACACGACAGCTGTGAAAAGATCCAGGGGTGATTATTACCTCGTAGGAGGTAAAACCGGTGCCTGGGGGCAAGGGAGCGAAGGGGATTTTTCACCAGAGGCTGCTTTTTGGTGTTTTCACTTCCGAATCCTGTGACCCTGTAACCTATCAAAAAAATGAAGTGTCTCCAATAATTAGAGGGATGGAGGACACATCTGAGTGAATGCAAACGCACTCTCTCAAGAGGACAGAACCGTAGGGACACTGGCGCGTGGGTGTATTCGTTTTTTCAGGGGCCGCCATGACCAAGTGCCACAGATGGGGTGGTTCAAACAACAGATATGTATTTTCTCCCAGTTCTGGAGGCCGGATGCCTGAGACTGAGATGTCTGCAGGGCTGATTCCTTCTGAGGCCTCTCTCCTAGGTTTGCGGGGGCCTGTCTTCTCTCGTGTCCTCGTGTGGTCTTCGGTCAGCGTGTATGTGTACACAGATTTCCCCTTCGGTAAGGACACCAGTCAGATCAGGGCCCAACCTAGTGACTTCATTTCAATGTAACTGCCTGATTCAAGGATCTTTCTCCAAACACAGTCCCGTTCTGAGGTACCGGGGGTTAGGATTTCAACATCTGAATTTTGGTTGGGGGTTGGGGAACACAATTCAGCCTAGAACGGTAGGGGAGCTGACTCGGGGCCATAAAACATTCAACCTAGGGTTTCTCAACCCCGGCACTGCTGACACTCGGACGGGATCATTCTTGACTGTGGGGGGTGGGGGGCTGGCCTGTGCACTGCAGGATGTTTACCAGCATCCCCGGCCTCTCCCTACTAAAAACCAATAGCAAACCTCCCAAACCCATTGGGACAACCCAATAATGTCTCCAGAAATTGCCAGATGTTCCCCACCCCCCACCTAGTTGGGAACCACTGGTTTAGCCCCTTCTAGCACCCCCTTGTACAAGAAGCTGGGGCAAATGCAGCTGGCCCTTCCAGAAGTTCTGCACTTGCATACACGGGATGATGTGCTGTAAGAACTGGAGCCTAGGACACCCAGACCGGGCCTGGAGTAGACAGATGTCTGTGGGGGCGGGGAGGGCAGAGCGGAGAGCAGAATGTTTGACCTCCAGAAGAGGGGGTAAGACTCAATCGATGGGGAACCTCTCTAAGAGCAAACGTGCTGGGTTCAGGGCCCAGAAAAAAGAGAGAGTTTAATAGCACAAAAAGCCTCACGGATCCTCTCGGCTGTCATGTCAGAGAAAACTTTTGTCCACCCTCCCTCTCTCCTTTTCCTCCCCTGCACTTGGAGGTGAACCAGTGAGGCTGACATCTCATGGAGTCTCACCCTCTTGAAACCTCTTGTCCAAGGGGGTGTGGCTACACAGGCCGAACACGAAGTTCAGCCTAAGAGGATTCTGGACTCAGGAAGGGCTTGTTCTTTCCTATTACGGAAAAGGCAGAAAGTTGGTCAAATGCTGGGTTCCTTGGAGAAAACAATTCAGCGAAGGCTTTCCTTGTTTTAGATGGAGCTGGCCCTAGGAACTACCCAGCAGCTATGTTGGTCTTCTACTTTCTGAAAATCTGAAGAGGCTAAAAATGACCACTTCTGGGGATGAGGAAGCTGAGGGCTCCAAAGAGTAAAGTCACTTGCTCAAGGTTGCATAGGGACCATGTCACGGAGCCAGGATTTGAACCCAGTTTTGCTCAAGGCTGGCGTTTTCTGTTCTTTGGAGCTGCCCCACTTACAAGAGCCAAAGAGTTCTTAGACAAGCGCTGCTTTTATCTTTTCCCATCTGAAAAATGGGCAGAATGGCAGCTTCCTGCTACCCATACCGCTGGGAGGTTGAATAAAGCCTGACCTCAGAATGTTCTAGAACAGTGCTGTCCAATGAATATACTACTGAAAACTGGAAACATGGCCAGGGCAACTGGGGAATCAAACTTTAAATTTAACTGATTTAAATTTAAATAGTCACATGTGGGGGTGTCTGGCTGGCTCGGTCTGTAGAGCATGTGATTCTTGATCTCCGGGTTGTAAGTTCAAGCCCCACGTTGGGTGTAGAGATTACTTAAAAAAATAAAATCTTTATTTCAAAAAAAGTAGCCACCTGTGGCTTGTGGCTGCCATATCGGACAGTGCAGCGCTAGAATTCTGGACAAAGACTACTTCATTTTAATAAAGGGAAGGAGCAATGCATACAAGCCAGATTTTTAGTTATTATTACTACTTAATAGTAGGAGTTCAAGTGTATGAGGTACATGCTTCTGGGACTAGATTTTTATCTTTTTAACTAGGTCTGGATTAGGTTACTATAAAAACAGGTTTCATACTTATTTTTATATTCTCAGGGTCTAGGATTGCCCCTGTCAGCCAACAGGTCCTGAATACTGTCAGGGGGCATTGTGGGGGGAAAGAAGTCAAAAAGAACTCTATGTAATTGAGGAAGGAAATAAAATGAGGGTGTGGTAAGGCAGCTTGAAGACAACCACTTTCAACAGGGTGGTTAGGGAGGTGACACGGTCTCAGAGTAAGTGACACTGGAGCAAAATTTGAATGATGGGAAGGATACAGTCATGGGAACTAGGGGAGAAAACTGCCCTGGGCAGAGAGACAGTAAGTGCAAAAGGCCTGAGACAGAAGGCCACCAGTGGCCGGTCCAGAGTGAGCAAGGGACACAGATGGTCACCGGTGATGAGGTCAGACAGGTGGGTAGCAGCCAGGCGGAGCAAAGCTAAGACACACGGGTTACATACTTTATCTGAATTTACAGTACAAGGGGCTGCTCTAGACACCCAGCCAGCGTGACGGCTGGGGTTGAGCGTGCCAACCAGTGGCTGCCATCCTTAACCGCATCCCCATCTTGGCTGGCCAATAAGCCCGGCGCTCCTGGGAGGCCCAGGTGGGAGAAGATTCCCAACGGACCCTCCAGTGTCCCGAGGCATCTGGGACTTGGTGGCACACCCGGTCTCACACGTCAGGGACCGGAGAGCCATCAAGCAAATCCAAATGCCAAAAGCCCTTCCAGTATAACGATTATCATATTAAAAACCAACCCACCCTCTCAGTGGATGGCATGGAGGCGCGGGACAGAGCATCTGCGCTGTGAGCCATTAGGGGTCCCTGACAGATGTGCTCTCTCCCCCCTTCCCCCCCAGCTGCAAATGAAGACCCGTCCTTTTCTTCTGCCCAGACAAGGATTGATGAGGATTCAGAAGAGCACTCAGACAGGCAAGGAAAGGCTGTGAACCTTTTCCAAGCCTGCAATTTATCTTGAGGAGACTATTCACATCACTTTTTACAGGCTGGATTATGCTGTGACCTGGCACATTAATCTCGCCGAATAAAATAATAATAATCAGAAAAAGGGAGCTGGACAGTTGCCAGGGACGCATTAATAACTGTCGCCCACACCTCAGCGGCACAGGGAAGGGGTGCCGGGTCGCATCCCCACCCCCTGGCCCCCAGAAGTGCCTGTCTGAAGGAGAAGGAAGTGAGGGAGCCATGGTCTGAACTTGGGGGAATTTTATATAGATATGGGGACCCCTCTCCTTAATCAAGTCTGAGCAATTTCCCAAATAAATCCAGGGAACTTACATAGGAGGGAATACAGCCTAGAAGCTCAGAGCAGGGGGTTCTGGAGTCGGATTCCCTGAGTTCAAATCCCTGCTTAGCCACTTTCAAGCTGTGTGGCTTTGGGCTCCTTCCTTAACCTCTCCCTGTGCTTGTTTTCTCCTCTGGAAAACAGGGATGAAACCAGCACCTGTCAGGAGCGTATAATGGTACAGCCGTGTGGAAAACAGTGTTACAGTTCCTCAAGAAGTCAGAGGATTACCCTGTGACCCAGCAATTCCGCTCCTAGGTACGTGCCCAGAAAGACTGTGTTCCAACGGATACCTGTACACACATGGTTGGCACAGCACTAGTCACAACAGCCAAAAAGTGTCCATCAAACCTAAATGTACATCAACAGAGGAATGGGTGAGCAAATGGTGGTCTACCCACACCACGGAAGAGTATTCAGCCATAAAAAAGGAATGAAGTGTAGCTACTTCAACACAGAGGACCCTTGAACACGTACATTATGCACAGGAGAAGGAAAGAAGCCAGGCACGGAGTCACATAACGCATGATTCCACTTCTATGAAATGCCCGGAATGGATAAATCTATAGCGGTTAGAAGCAGATTAGCAGTTGCCCGAGGCTGGGGGTGTGAGCGGGGCACTGGCTGCAAACGGGGAGGGTTCCATCAGGGGTGATGAAAGTGTCCCGGAGCTAAAGAGAGGTGGTGACCATTGCACAAACTGTGACTACGCTGAACGTCGACGGCATTGAATTGTATACTTTAAAATGATTACTGGTTAATCTTACAGTGTGTGAATAGGACTTCAATAAAAAACACACACAAAACCCAACAACACTTGCCCTGGGAGACAGATGTCATAAGGAAACGAACAACTGGCCAGTACAGAGTGTAGGCTCCACACGCGCTACTCCTACCGCTAAGTGTTAACAGTGAGGTTTGCAGTCTTTGGGATGTGATTTCACGCAGTTTCCGCTCGGTGACGAGAGAGAGTGACATCTACCATTGACAATGTCTTCAGTTGACGATAAACTCCATGAGTGTAGCGATTTTTGTCTACTTGGTTCATGGATACATCCCCAGTGCCCACAACAGGGCCGGATACGTAGTTGGCATTCAGTCAATATATCCTGAACAAATGACAGACTTAGCATACTGCCTAGCTCCTGGTTAGTGCTCAGCGATGCTTGGCCATATTTATTATTATTGGTTAGGCTTCTAGGTATCTTTAAGACTCTCTATATAGTCCTTCCAGCACACAGAAGTACTACTTTGTCTTATGGATTTCTGTGTCTTCATGACAGAGATGTTTGGACAGCTACGAAATACAAGAGGTTTGAGCAGAGTTGGGAGAGGAATTTAAGTTCTCATTGCTGCTATAAGAGGAGGTGATGAGAGCCAGGGCAGCCGGCTAGACTATCAACTCATTCACTCACCCATCCATCTACCCATCTATTCGTCCATCCACCTATCTGTCCTTCCATCCATCCATCCACCTGTCCATCAATCTATCCACCCATCCATCCATCCATCCGAATATCCATTCATCCATCCATCCATCCTTCCATCTATCCATCCATCCATCCATCCACCCACTCACTTGCCTACCCATCTATCCACACATCCACCACCTTTCCCCACCAGCCATCAATTTCATCCACCGACCTGTATATCGATTCACTCATACATTCATCCACACACCTACCCACCACACTTATAGTAAATGCTTCTGAGTGCATATCAGATGCTGGTGACCCATCAACAAACAAGCTAGATGCACTCATTTCTGCTACCACAGAGGTGACAACCAGGCAGAGAAGGCAGATAAGTGAGCAAGCAATGACAGGGTGGTGCGTATAGGGTGCTCTGGGAGACCTCATCAGGGGCACCATCCCTAGCCTGAAGGGGCAGGGGCGGTTTCTAAGAGGCTGTGATCTAAGGAGCAGGAGTTAGTTATGACATGAAACAGGGGAAGGCTCTTTGAGGCAGAAGGATCAGCAGGTGCAGTGGGTAGGAGACAGGATACCACATGACCCACTCTGGAAACCGTGCAAGTTAGTTATGCAGTATCTCAGTGTCTCCGTTTTCTCATCTAGAAAACGGGTTAAGGAGAGCATTTACCACATGTCAGAATGGTACCAGTTGCTATGTGTAAAGAAATGAAAGTAGAGGCTGAAGCACAGAGAAAAGAGTGAGGGGCAGGCAGGGAGGAAAAAGCAAGTGCCATGGGGAAGCATGAGGACAGGTGGGTGGGACCAGTGGTGGAGGGCTGCAAAAAGCCTTGCCTGCCTCCTCTCCAGGCAATGACCGACCTGCCCCTCATTCCATCCATATGCATTAAGTCCTTTTATCTTTGCAGCATCTCAAAAAGAGTTTTATGAACATCTCAACTTCCTGCAGTTAGAAACATGTTCAGGAACACAAAGTAACTCCCCCAAGGCCCCGTGGCTAGAAAGTGGCAGGGTCAGGAGGGGCCCAGGAGCCCTGGCAAGTGGTCCACTCGGTGCCTGGCAGGTGATCTCCTGAAGTGGCCATGGCCTTGAGAGTTGGAAGATGTGGATTCTTATTCTGATTCTATCACTGACCGGGTGGGTGGCTCATACCTTGTTCAGCCTCAGTAGAGTAAGTGAAAAAATGGCCACTCAAAGACACCAGGTCCTAATCCCTAGAGCCAGGGAATGTGACCCTAGCTGGAAAAGGGGTCTTTGAAGACACATCAAGTTAAGGCTCTTGGCAGGAGGGGAACATCATGGGTTATCCAGGGCCCTAAGTGCAATCCCCTGTATCCTTAGAGAAGACAAAGAAAGGGACACTTCACGCACAGAGAGGGCCACGTGGCCATGGAGGCAGAGATGGGAATGACGTGGCTAAGGACACCAGCCGAACACCAGAAGCTGGAAGAGGCAAGGACTGGATCCTCTCGTCACATCTGGAGGGAGCGCTGCCTTGCTGACACCCTGATTTCGGCCCAGTGACACTGACTTTGGACTTCTGGCCTCCAGAACTGTGAGAAAACAGATTTCTATGGTTTCAAAGCACCAGACACAGGGTAATTTGTTACAGCAGCCACAGGCTGCTCAAACTGAGTTTTTCATCTAGAAAGAGGTGGTAATAACTTCCCTCTCACAGGGGTGATGAGAGCCTGAAGTGAGTCAGGAACCGGGAAAGAATCTAGCAAGAACCAGAGTGTGCTGGGTGCTGAGTAACCGTTAGCTGCCTGTCTTCTTTATCCTTCTCCCACACCCACTTTGAGGCAGAGCTTGGGCCCTGGAAGATGTGATGCCCCCGGCGGGAGCCCCAGCTCTAGCACGAAGTGGTCACAGCCGTGGGACTCAGAGAAGCCACCTTCCCCCTCAACCTCCCATCTCCTATCCATCAGTGAGAGTAACAGCACCCCCCTAAGAGGAACGGAAAGGGGCTGCGTGAGGTAATTCGTACACGAAGGGCTCTTAGCAAACTTTCAGGCACACAGTTGGTGCTCAATAAGTGCGGGCTGTTATTACTCCAGACAGTCAATGCTGAGCTAGCGTCCTCACTTGGCTGGGCTCATGTGTCTTGCCCTCAACGGACACTGAAACGATTTTCCATCTGTCTGGAGATAATCAACCAGAAGGCACAGGGGGCGGGGATGGAGTGAAACTCCAGTTTGTCCACCGGGTGACTCACCCATCCGTTCACAGAGCCCTGCTCTGCCCAGTGCCATGCCGGGTCCTGCAGACAAAGTGGAAGGACCAAGCAGACTCTTGGGATATGGGAAGGTGGAAGTGAACCACAGGTAATCCCAATGTATCCCAGTGCTAGGAAGGAAAAGGTTCAGGGATCTAGAAGTGACTTTTTAAAATAAAATTTTATTTTATTTATTTTCATTATTTTTCTATAATTAAATTTTTTTTTAAAGTTTACTTATTTTTGAGAGAGAGAGAGTGTGAGCACGAGAGAGGCAGAGAGAGAGGGAGACAGAATCTGAAGCAGGCTCCAGGCTCTGCACTGTCAGCACAGAGCCCAACGCAGGGCTCAAACCTGTGAACCGCGAGATCACAACCTGGGCTGAAGTCTGACGCTCAACCAACTAAGCCACCCAGGTGCCCCTTTAATTTTTTTACATGTTTATTCATTTTTGAGACAGAGAGACAGAGTATGAGGAGAGGAGGGGCTGAGAGAGAGGGAGACACAGAATCTGAAGCAGGCTCCAGGCTCTGAGCCGTCAGCACAGAGCCTGACATGGGGCTCGAACTCATGAACCATGAGATCATGACCTGAGCTGAAGTTGGATGCTCAACCTACTGAGCCACCCAGGCGCCCTATTTATTATTTTTCATGTCATAGAGAAAGAGAGAGAGAGAGAGAGAGAGAGAGCAAGGGGGGCAGAGGGAGAGAGAATCTCAAGCAGGCTTCATGCCTCGCACAGAGCTCAACATGGGGCTTGATCCCATGACCCTGGGATCATGAACTGAGCCGAAATCAAGAGTCGGACACTCACTGAGCCACCCAGGCGCCCCTTAGGACTTTATTTTTAAGTAACCTCTACACCCAATGTGGGGCTCAAACTCACAACCCCGAGATCAAGAGTTGTACACTCTACTGACTGAGCCAGCCAGGCACCCCTAGAGGTGACTTTTGAGCGGAGGCCCCACGGAGGAGCCTCTGACCACAGTAGCCCACGCTGGGGAGGAGCTCGGACAGAAGCAGTGTAGATGCGGCAGGCGCCTTCTCAGAATGTGAGATTTGGTAAGTTTGTTATACGTACACACCCGTGAAACCATCACCACAGTCAAGACAGTGGATGTATCTGTTACCCCCCGAGGTTTCCCTGTGCCCCTTGGTAATCCTCCCTCTGTTCCCTTCAACCAACCACTCGTCTGCTTTCTGTCACTACAGGTCAGTTTACACGTTCTAGAGTTTATATAAGGGGAATCATGAGGTACACTCTTCGCTGCTACGGTTTCCTTCACTCAGCATAACTGTTAAGTATTTCAAGATTCATTTTTGTTGTCTGTATCAATACACTTGACCCTTGCACAATGCAGGGGTTGAGGGGCACTGACCTCTGTGCAGTCAGAAATCTGCATCTAACTCTTGACTCCCCGGAAACTTTACTAACAGCCTACAGTTGTTGACCAGAAGGCTTATTGATAACAGTAAGTCGATTAACACCTATTTGTATGTTGTACATATCATATGCTGTATTCTTACAATAAAGTAAGCTAGAGGAAAAAAATTAAGAAAATCATAGGGAGAGGTGTCTGGGTGGCTCAGTCAGTTAAGCATCTGACTTTGGCTCAGGTCATGGTCTCGTAGTTGGTGGGTTCAAGTCCTGAGTCGGGCTCTGTGCTGACAGTTTGGAGCCTGGAGCCTGCTTCGGATTCTGTGTCTCCTTCTCTCTGTCCCTCCCCGCTCGTGCTCTGTCTCTCTCT
The DNA here is from genome assembly GCA_028646485.1 of Cryptoprocta ferox. Lineage (NCBI taxonomy): Eukaryota > Metazoa > Chordata > Mammalia > Carnivora > Eupleridae > Cryptoprocta > Cryptoprocta ferox. The sequence goes on along the minus strand of CM053566.1, from coordinate 12,479,164 downwards.
CTCAAAAATAAACATTAAAAAAAAAAAAGAAAATCACAAGAAAGAGAAAATACATTGACAATACTGTGCTGTATTTATCAAGAAAAGGTCGTGTGTGAGCAGTTCAACTCGTGTTGTTCAAGGGTCAACTGTAGTTCATCCCTTTACATTGCTGAGTTGTATTTCGTTGCATGGATACACCAACATTTGTTGATCTGTCTGCCTATTTTTTAATCTTTATTTTTGAGAAAGATAGAGACAGTGCAAGCAAGGGAGCAACAGAGAGAGAGGGAGACACAGAATCCGAAGCAGGCTCCAGGCTCTGAGCTGTCAGCACAGAGCCCGATGCAGGGCTCGAACCCACGAACCGTGAGATCATGACCTGAGCCAAAGTTGGACAGTTAACCGACTGAGCCCCCGAGGCGCCCTGCTCTGTTCGCCTACTAATGGAGACGTGGATGATTTCCGGTGTGGCTATCACAAATAAAGCCATAGGAGCGCTCACGCAGAAGTCTTTCCGTGGACAAGTGGTTCCACTGCTCTTGCACGAGCACCTATGGGTGGAGGGGCTGGATTGTACGGCACGTGTTATGCTTAACCCTTCAAGAAACTGCCCAACTGGCTGCCAAAGTGGACATGCCGCTAACAGTCCCAGGGCGCGTGCGAGCCCCAGCTGTCCCACAGCCGTGCCCACGCGTGGCGCGGTCCGGCCTTTCCGTGTCGGCCACCACCACGGAGGAGCGTGGCATCTCACATACTGGTTTTTTCGCTGTCATTTCCTAAACACAAACGAGCCTGAGCATCTTTTCCCACGCGTAGCTGCCACCAGGAGACCTGCTTTGGTGAAGGGCCTTTAAATCTTTTGACCATTTATTCCTTGCGCAAGAGCTGACTATGCCTGCTCTTTACAAAGGTGTGAGCAGGTAACCAGGGGTGGAGAAACCCCCACAGGTGGGGAGCTGTGATCCCCCGGCTCGCTCGGAAGCGGCGAGAAGAGAGTGTAGTTACTGGACCTTGGCAGGAAGTGTCTGCAGGGGGCCGCCCACGATGGGAGCTGTGCGTTCAGAAATGTTTCCCACAGCTGAGGAAGGGGATGGCAGAAATCACAGCACCCACTTCATGGACTTGTGCACATTCAACGAGCTCTTGCGTATAAAGCACTCAGAACCGTGCCAACCCGAAACACGTCCACATCCTGATCCCCAAAAGCTGTGGCTCGTTACCTTCCATGGCAAAGAGGACTGTGCAGATGGGCATAAGCGGAGGATCTCGGGGAGGGGAGATCACCCTGCACTCCCTGGGTGTTCAATGTCATCACAAGAGTCCTCAGGAGACAGAGGCAGGAGATGTGATGACAGAAGCAGAGAGCAGGGACAGAAAGGAGAGAAGGACTCAGATTCTGGGGATGGAGGAAGGAGCACAACACCTTGACGTTGGCTCAGGGAAATGCATTTTGTAAATCTGACCTCCAGAACCACCGGACAATAAAACTGTGTGGCAGTTCGTTATAGCTGCCGTAGGAGACTAAGGCGCTAGAGGAATAAATACCTCTGCCTCTGTCTCCTTTCAGGCTTTCCGCTGGTGAACCCAGCTGGGAGCTGGGGGCCGTGAGAGCCCGTTGGCACAATTCACCCAGGTCAGCCTCCAGGGCAGACAGCAGGGTGGGAAAGAAACCTGGACAGGGTGTCTGGAGGGGCAAGAGGAAGACATCCAGCACAATTATTATCCCCATTTTACAGATAAGGCAACTGAGGCACAGAGTGGTTAAGTAACTCATCCAAGGTCACACAGCTGGTTGTGAAGACTAAACAACACTGAGAAGCGCTGTGAATCCTGAGTGCTTACTATGTGCCAGGGCTGGGGAAGAGCAGTTCCCATTTCCTATGAGCAATGGTTCTTAGCACTTAGTTTTAAGTACTTAGGTCTTAGTACTTAGGAGGAAGGTGCATTATTTTATCAGTTGACAGATGAGGAAATTAGGGCTCAGAGAGGTTTCACCATTTGCCCAAGTCACAGAGCTGAGAAGGGGTGGAGCTGGGACCTGAATGTGGACGTGCCCAATGCCAAAGTCCACGTGTGTTACCATCAGGCCACGCCGCTTCCCACTGTCAAGTCCCTGCCGCCTACTTGGTACACGGCGTGAGCTCGGGGCAAATGGCAATGGTTATGATGGCCTCCGAGGGGCGGGTGGGGAGGCCTCTCAGGACTTCTTGAGGTCTGTTGTTTCCCTTCTGTCTTTCCTCTCCGTGTCCCTTTTTTTTTTTGTCTCTATGCCATTTTAGACTTCCTGGCGCGGCCTGTGGCCCCAGAGCTGTGGCTTCCGCGGAGGAAACCACAACAGCCGAGCGTTTTGGTTCAACTGAAGAAACCACGTGGTGGGGGGCGGGGGGAGTGTGATGCAGTGGACAAAACCGGACTCAGCCTGCCCTGGTGTGAAATAGTAAGAAACATATCTATCGGTTTTGCCCCCCATTGCTGACAATGAATGAGCTCCTAAATCCCCTGGGATTTCCTGGAGCATCTTTGGGTCTAGTGTGGGGACTCCTGGTGAGCTCCCGGATGGCAGCTGGTCACCAGGAAAACCAGGCCATGGTTAGAAGCTTAGGACTTTCAGCCCCACTTCCCTTATTCCAGAGAGGAAAGAGGGGAGAGGGAAGACGGGCTGGAAATGGAGTTAGGATCCATCATGCCTGTGTGACAGCGTCCACAAATATCCCAACAGTGCAGGATATTCTGAGAACTTTGGGGACAGGGACACATCCACAGGTGAGGAGGGAACTCCTGTGCTCAGGTCCCTTCCAGACCTCACCTACGTGCCCCTTCCCTGGCCGCTCACCGGTATCCTCTACCATATCCTTTATCACACGAAAGGCAGGTAAACGAAAGCAATACCCCTGAGTTCCGTGAGCTATTCCAGCAAACGACCGAACCCAAGGAACGGGTCACGGAGACCCTGCTTTCTAACCAGCTGGTCAGAAGCACCAGTGACAATCTGGACTGGCAATGTGTGTCGGAAGTGGGGTGGGGACAGTCGTGTAGGACTGAGCGCTTAACCCGTGCAATCTGACGCGATCTCCAGGTAGACTGTCAGAATTGAGCTGAGCCATAGGACACCCGGCTGGTGTCGCAGAATTGCCTGACGTGTGGGAAACCCACATGCGTGGGGTCAGAAGTCCTGAGTGTGTGAGTGAAGAAGGGACACAGCAGTGTTTTTCCTGTGCACCTGGCCTCGGGCTATGGGTACACTCAAGATGGATGGCCAACTCCAACCTGCTCTCCTGCCAACCGATGCCTGGGGCGAATTCTGAGCTTTCTCTTCTTTTTCTTTTATGTTTATTTATTTGTTTTTGAGAGAAAGACAGAGACAGAGTTCGTGAGCAGGGGAGGGGCAAAGACAGGGAGAGAGAGAATCCCAAGAAGGCTCCATTTGGTCAGAGGAGAGCCCAACGCAGGGCTCAGACTCACGAACAGTGAGATCCTGACCTGAGCCGACATCAAGAGTGTGACACTTCACCAACTGAGCCACCCGGGCACCCCAAATTCTGAGCTTTCTGAGATTGAAAAGATGGCTGCTTTTACAGAATGGGAAGGAGGAGTGTCCAGAGACCTCTGTCCAGATTCCCTGCTACAGGTCTTCCCTCCGAGGCACAGGCATTCAGTACACCCCAGACACGCTGCCTTCTCCTAGCTCTGCTCAGTCCTCTGAATTACAGTAGTTATCCTCCAAGACCTCTCTGCCCCAACACCTGTCCCAACACCTGTCCCAACACCGGTCGGCCGCCTTTCCCTGCAGGCAAAGCACCACTGCCACCACGTCTGGTCCTGTGTCCGTGGCAGACATCACTAATTGATCATGGAGCTCATTTCTTCTGAGCCGCAGAACCTTCTGGCTAAAAAACAACACTCCTCAGGTCACAAAGAGTGGAAACCTGTGAAAGCCACCCTTCCCTGGGAGCAGCAGGACGTGTCAACACGCTTTTTTCCTTTCTCAGGTGAGACTTAGACGAAAACTGCACCAAGGGCAGTTTTGAACAATGAAACTTAGGAAGTGTCCTTGCAGAGCAGAGGACGGTGGTGACAACAAGAAGCCAGGCTCAGACTCGGGGAATTGTGAGACGTGGGTGACGGGCTCTGTGTATTTTATACGCCGGCATCCGCTCCGCCCGGGCCGATTCTTTCCTCCCCTAGAAGGTGCCCCGAGTCCCCTACATGCCGGGCATGACTGGTGCTCCCTTGTGGCCGCAGCCAGTGCCTACCTTGGACTTGACAGCCAGGATGATCTTGGGCAGGGCCACGACGAGGCACTTGAGGGCGATGGTGACGTACTTCAGCACAAAGTCTGCGATGCCCACGATCCACAGCAGGTCGAAGAAGTCCAGCGTCTCCAGGTTGGGCTTCAGGAATATGAGGCTGGGGTGGGGGGAGGTACAGACAGTCAGGATCCCGGGCCCTTAGAAGCTCCCTCTCCTCACTCTGGAAGCTCTGTAAATATACCCTGGAGAAAGAGCACTGAACTGGGACTCAAACATCTGTGTCCTATTTCTGAATCTGATACTAAGTTGCTGTGTGACCTCAGGTGGGTGTCTTAACCTCTCTGAGCCTCAGTTCCCGAGGGCTATGCAATGAGATTGGCCAGGAGCATCGTTAGTTAAGGTCTCCTCCAGTTTTACGAGCCCACGACAGCCTTCGCAAGAGGAAGCAAAAGGGAGGCGGGCAGGCAGGCTGGCCAGCACCGTATAGGGAGGAGAGGAACTGATGTGCAGACACTGTGCTGCTACTTACTTACTGCACCTCTGTCCTGCACAGTGGACACTGCTTATTCCCAATTTATAAATGAGGCACAGAAGGTTGGAGAGGTGAAGTACGTTGCCCAAGGTCACACTGCATGAAAAGCATACGGGCATTAATGTCAGACCTGAATTTGAAGCCGCGTTTCTCCATTTATTGGATGCCGGACAAATAATGTTATCTCTGTAAGCCTCAGTGTTTTCATCTGCAAAATGGGACTCATTCCCTCCTTCAGGTGGGATCCAACGAGATAACAGACATGCTACAGACCCTGCCGTGTGGCAGTGACAATTAACAGCAACTCCACAAGCGAGGCACTATTTAATCTGCCCCATTTTGCAGATGAGGAAACAGAGGCACAGAAGGATAAAGTAACACGCACCAGGTCGTACAGATACTAAGGGACAGAGGTAGATTCAGACCCGGGAATCCTGGCTATCGTCAGGGCTTTCCGTCTTTATTCCACAGCAGCGCTACTCCGAGTACGTAAACCCATTCTACCCATTTGGGACCAGGTACGTTAACTCCACACTCAGTTTCTGTACTTACCTTGTTAAACAGGGGCATCAAGCCATTCTCAAACTGCCACCGGTCCATGGACCACACTTTGACTAGCACTGGTTTCTACCCCCAGAGGATGATGATGTTATTCATCATAACAACATAAGAGCTAGAATATCTTGGCTGCTTCCATCATGCTGGCCTCTTCCATGCACTTTGCATGTCTTAACTCATTTCATTTTCCCAAAGAGTCTAGGAGGTAGGCACTGTGATTGATTATCCCAATCTGAGCTGGGGAAACGGGAGCGCTGAGAGGTACTGTCGCCTGGCCGTGGCTCTGGGCTAGAACGGGAGCCAGAATAAGAACCAGCACCCAAACTGTGCTCGTCTGCTTGCTCTTCCTCCTGCTGGATTGGAGGCTCCGAACAAAGGCCGCACCAAGTCCTCTCTGTCCTCTGGAAAGCAAGAACAGTGCGCCCAGCCCAGCGTGGATGCTTTCTGAATGCTTCTGACATACTCTGCTGGGCCGGCAGGAAGTAGTGCAAACCGGCCTCCCTTATTACAGCCTCCTAGGAATGAGCTGCCCTGTTTTTTTTTGTTGTTGTTGTTGTTGTTTTTTAAAGTTTATTACTTTATTTTGAGAGAGATAGAGAGCGAGGGAGGGAGGGAGAAACAGAGAGAGAGGTGAGACAGGATCCCAAGCAGGCTCCGTGCTGTCAGTGCAGAGCCTGACCCGGGGCTCAATCCCACGAACCATGAGACCAAAACCTGAGCCGAAATCAAGAGTCGGATGTTTAACCGACTAAGCCACCCAAACACCCCAAACTGGTCTGGTTTTTACTTTTATTTTTAAAAAATCGATTCCTATTTATAATAAAGATTCTCAAGGAGCTAGAGTAGGGCAAAAATCAATAAAAAAAATCAAGGGCGCCTGGGTGGCTCAGTCGGTTAAGCACCTGACTTCAGCTCAGGTGATGATCTCGAGGTCTGTGAGTTCAAGCCCTATGCTGGGCTCTGTGCTGACAGCTTGGAGCCTGGAGCCTGCTTTGGATTCTGCGTCTTCCTCTCTCTCTTTGCCGCCCCCCCGCCCCGCTCGTGCTCTGTCTCTCTTTTACCTGATACCTTGGGTCCTTTCACGTTCTAGCCTTGTCTCTAGAGGACGCCTAGTCACCAGGTTTGAGCGGCCCTCCGCGTTACAATCCAGGGAGAGTCTGGCCGCCCCAGGTGCTCTCTGCGTCTGCTCCTGTCCCTCCCTGGGATCTCGGGCTGGTTAGCTGACTTCTACACTCTGCTTCTCTATTACACTCCTTTGATGACAACACATGAAGATCTGCCTCGCACTCATCTCGGAGACACCGGTTGGTCTTAGATTCATCTGTCTGGGTTTCAGTTCATCACCTTAGGGGGTTTCTCCTGTTTTGGCTTTTGAAGGAGGGATGGGGACAAAGTGTTTCTGCAGTCTGATCCCTAAGTCCGCTTATTTCTAACGTATCCTATGAACTTTAACGGACTGATGTATTTTACTGTCACTTTCACTTCCCGTTAGGCACCACCACCAATAGGTATGGTAATTTATTATAAAAGAATAATATCAATCAGGAAAGGATTATGATACATCAGTGTTTCAGTTTCAGTACTCCTCATGCACTATAGCATTTGGCCTTCCTAATAATTAGTCTGTCGGGTGGATAAGGCAAGAATAACCTGGTCCTGGTTCCACAAATGAGGAAACTAGACGAGGCATAAGGAAGTTCCATTATTTGCCAAAGGGTGCAAAGGTGGTTAAGTGGAAGGGTGCTGGTCATCAGATTTCAAATCCTAGGATGATTCAGTCTTGCTGTTAAGGGCCACCTAGCAGGATGAAGACTCATTAGGAAAAACTTCATGAAGCCTCAGTTTCCTCACCTGTGAAATGGGGCCATCAATACCCTGCCAGGTCACTGAGAGGGTAAAATAAGGTGATGGCTGTGTGTATCACAACACACTCTAGACCACTGACATCATTACAGAAGGGGGCTCAGCTTTGTTGCTGTTCTCCTAAGCCTCTCTCTCTCTCTCTCTCTCTCTCTCTCGCTCCCCCTTTCTGTGCCGCCAGTTTGACTCAGCTCTGGTTTGATGGGGGCATAGAGGTCTGAGCCTGTGAATGTGATCATGCCCAGAGAATGGCATGAGCTGGAAATGCATCCAAGATTCTGGGAAACTCCACCTCCTCCACCCTCCACCCATCAGGACCTCGATATTCTGGGCAGACAATAATGTGTTGTGTGTGATGTGTGTTGATGCCTTAGAACTAACTCTCCAAACGGCTTTTATGGGGTGGCCCCAGAGAGTGGGGAAACTGCCAGTTCCTCAAAGTCCATTTTTAAAACAGATGTACGTGATTTGAAAGCTTGGCTGGAGTTTCAACCCAGTCCTACAGGTCTTCTCTGGCCAACCCGCCCTCCCCACCTCCCCACGATGCAGTTACTAGAAAATGTAAAATCACACATGGGGCCTGCAGCGTATTTCTACTAGAGAGCTCTGCTCTAGCATGCATGTATACAAGAGGGTGGGCTTTACAAGTTACGTGACACACAGCCACTGCACTGTTCTCAAGGGAAGTAGTTGTGTGTCCCAAGCCCAGCAAAGTACCCCCCACTTTCCCTCTAGGGGTCAGCCCCCCCCCCCCACTCACCTGTTGTACAGCTGTTGGGAACTGAAAGTATACAGCACATACAGGGTGTTTCCTGCCAAAAAGGCCAAGATCCACAAGATGACCAGCACCGATCTCTTCTCCTGGAGACAAAGCAAGAGATTTGTAGGGATGCTCAATGCCTAAGGTGCACATGGCAAAACATTCCAGAATGTTCTCTGATAAGTGCCAATTCTCCCCTTTCTCAAAGGTTTGGAAGAAGCAGGGCTGATGGTAAAGGGAAGGGCACTGGCATCTTCCCATCCCACTGGAACCCAAGGGGTGGTCACAGAGAAGGTGACAGAATGTGGAAACCTGTGGGGTGCCTGGGTGGCTCAGTCGGTTAAGCATCTGACTCCTGATTTCGGCTCAGGTTGTGATCTCATGGATCATGGATCTCGTGGATCGGGCTCTGTGCTGGGCATGGAGCCTGCTTAAGATTCATTCTGTCTCTGTCTCTCTCTCTGTCTCTGTCTCTCCCTCTCTCTCTCTCACACACACACACACACACACACACACACGTAGAAACCTTATGTGAAAAGGCAGGAAGGCACTACAGTCAGCAGCACAGCTTCTGAAGCTGGATGGCCTGGGTTCAAACCCTTGGTCTGTAATCGGAGGGCTGGGCAAGTTACTGAAACTCTGGATTTCCCTCTCCTCATCTGGAAAATGGGTATATACTGTGTCTCCATAACAGACTCATGAGAATCGATGTGCATGAAATCCTTAGAACAGTGCTGTACACAGTAAATGTTAGTTCACATTTCGCGTAAAGAGCAGAGACACAGAGAAGGTAAAGAGCTCTTGCTCAAGGGCACATGTTCTAACCCTCCATGCCCTCGTTTGAGGATGGGAGTTTTGCTACAGATTAAGTACAGTTTTAAAGGCAAACATTCAGTCTACTGTGGGTTCGTGTTTCAGGCTCAATGAATGGTAGGACCTATTATTCAGCCTTTACAACCCAACAGTAGAGTCACATCTACAGGTTGGCAAGTTCTGCTCCCACTTTTTCTAGCATGGACTTCTGGGCTACTATCCTGGCCTGACCGTTCAACATAGGGCCACGGCTCTAGGGTTAAATTCAAGCTTGTACATGAGGCCATCAAAGTCTTTGCCCAAATCATCCCTATTTCTTTCTCCAGCTTCATTTCTTTTCTTTTTCCCCCCATGTTTATTTATTTTGAGAGAGAGAGAGACAGACCAGGAGTTGGGGAGGGCACAGAGAGAGGGAGACACAGAATCTAAAGCAGACTCCAGGCCCGACGCAGGGCTTAAACTCAGGAACTGTGAGATCATGATCTGATCCAAAGTCGGAGGCTCAACCGACTGAGCCACCCAGGCGCCCCTCTTTAGCCTCATTTCTGATTAGTCCCCAGGAAGACAAGAAGGTAAACCTTCTCGGTTTCATGTTTCCTGGCAGCTTCTCCGCCTGAGAACAATCCCGGGGAATTGGTGGAGAAGGCGCAGAGCAGGGTGCTTGTGTTCTGGGGAGACACGCACGCAGACCCCTGTGCTGCTGACTCTCAAAAGCTCATCTTTTCCTGGATCAGGGCGGCTGCATTGCTGGAATAAGATGAGGTCATCACTTTCTCAGTGTAACCTTCCCTGCGGTTTTGGTAAATGCTCCACTGTCTCCAGACACAGATCAGTGCTCCGCGCATGGTTACAAAGCACATTTCCATAGAGTAGACAAAATAAATGCATCTCCATCCACCCATTATTCCAGGCGTGGTCAAGGTTAATGACCCTAGAAACCACCTCCAACCAACCCACGGCTCTTATCAATGTGAATAATCTATTCAGCAGCCCTTCTTACTCCAATAAATAATGGATTCCAGCTTAATCCCCCCGCAAATCCAAACCAGAGGTGGAATACAAAGAGAGAATTAGCAAAATGCCCTGAGAAGCCAAACTCTGAAGGACAAAGGGAGAGTTCTCTAGCAGTAAGTTGAAATGTCTTAACTTGCTAAGGGTCAGGGAGAACCTCTGCCACAGAAAATACGTACAGTGGGCAGAACATCACCTGTGTCTTCATAGGGTTCAAGGATCCCTACCTGGAATGCCTATCGACGGACGTAGGCACTCTTTTGCCCCCTAAATTGTAAGCCAGGGCACCACTTGGATGTTACTGCATTTGAGAGAGGGCCAGCCCTAAAAGTGTCCCACTCTGGTGTTAATCTGCTGTCCTAATAGCAGCAGAAAGGGGTCTGCATGAAGAAGAGGAGACCAAGGGTCATGAAGAACCTCCGCTCCTGCCCAATCCTGGACCTCCATGTGCTCATGTGTCAAACGGAGACCGAGCTGCCCTCCGTGCCTCACAGAGGCCCTGATCCTTCTGAGAAAGACCCAGAGAAGGGTCAGAGGATGCTGGCTGTTATGGGATCATCTGCACAGTAGAAGGCGTATGCCTGTTACAAGTAGCTCGGTTAAATGTTTCCCATACGCCAGGGCCCTGTGCTAAATGCCTCCTAAGCACTCTCATGTGAACGGTTCATCTTCTGGGGCGGCATCTGCAACTGAGATCATCAAGGTGACCTGTCCAAGGGCCTGTGTGCCAGTGGCTGGAGGAGCTGGAGTATCAACCTGGGGCGAGCACGGCCTGCGGGCCCCATGCCCGGGTTCACAGCCTGACACCACCACTTCCACGGACTGTGTGGCCTCCTACACAAGGCATGGAGTGTGTCTGAGCCACCGTTTCCTCACGAGGAAGATGAGGTAAGGACAATTCTGTCTTCCTCCCGGGCCGCTGGGACAAATCTGCTAGATGAGCTGTGCTGCCCGCCCAGCTCTGTGCTGGGCGTGGTCAGCGCCGCGCAGACATTAGACGGGATTCCGGACGAGGCTGGTGAAGCTGTATGGCCAGCCAACGGTGCCAGTGGGATGGCCTTAACCTCGAGAGTTGCCAGGCAGATAAGGGTGTCGTGGGCACGTGGGGGGAGGCCCTGCTGTTGGAAGAAAGATGGTAGGCGATTTGTCCAGAGGCAGCAGGCAGAAAAATAGCCTAGCCTCCCGCAGGTGCTGTCCTAACCCCTGTGGATATGTTAGCTCACGTGGCAAAGGGGGATTTAGGCTGCTAACCAGCTAACGCTGGGATGGGGAGAGACTCCAGCATTTTCCAGCTGGGGCCGATGTAATCACGAGAGTTCCTAGAAGTGGAAGAGTTGACAGAAGGGAGAGTCCCAGGGAGAAAGGACTACGGGCAGGTGGTCACAGAGGCTGACGTGAAGGAGAAGGAAAGGGGCCACGACCCCTAGCACCTGGGAAAGGCAAGGCAAGGGGATCTCCTCTGAACCCTCTGGAAAGAACACTTGTGTTGACGCCGGGTCCTCACCTGGAGAGACCCACTTGAGACATCCGATCCACAGAACTACAAGGGAGTAAATCTGTATTGTTTTGGCCACTGGGTTTGTGGTCGCACGTTACAGCAGCCTCGGAGACTAACTCAGCAGGTGACTCACCTTCAGAGAGACCTGTTCTCGCAGCGTGGAGTTGGCATAGGCAAAGGTGCTGGCCATCCCGATGCACACGGCAATGCCTGTGGGACAGAGGAGGGTCCGACAGCACCCACTTAGACGCACCAGGCCTGGGGCTGGCTTACTGGGGACCATGAGCAAGAGTCACTACCCTCTACTGCTTCACACCAACCAAGTGGCAAAGTTTCTGCTGGACAAATGCCAACCTCCCCAGCACAGAGGAGGAAACAGGCTCAGAGAAGGTGAGTGACTTGTCCCAGGTCACAGAGCTGGCCGGCCAGGATGGGAACTCAGAATCCCATAATCCCAAGCACCATGCACCATGAAGGCCTCTACTGCCTTGCCCTGGCACTGGGGATGACCCCCCCCCCTCCCCTCCCATAGGTGAAGCCCCTGGTTGACACCCCTGTGACCCCACTGGACTCACCGAGCTTGTGCTGAAAGCACACTTTAGCCAGGAGGATCAGGATGAAGGGCAGGCCTTTCTGGAGCCAGCAGATCACGGCCTTCAGCTCGGACAGGGCAGGGGCGGGCGTCCCCGGCTGCTCATCGCCCCCCTCGTCGGAGTGAGCGCGGTGGTCCCCGCCCACGTGCTGCAGCAGCGAGCTCCCGCGGTGGGCGCCGTGGTGGAAGTGGGGGAGGGGCTGGCGGTGGTGGTAGGCGCCCCCCTCGCCCCGGCCCCCGCCCTCCTCCCTGGACGCTGGCATCTGGATGAACACGTCCCCGCCTCCGGCCGACGCCCCCAGCACCAGGCTGGACGGGAACGGGGCGGTGGGGAGGCTGCCCGCCGGGAGGCCGGGGAGGCCGGAGAAGAGCGCAGGTGAGGAGGCCGCCTCTGCCTTCAGACTCTCAAAGACGCCGCCTTCATCCACGCTCGCCTCGGAGCTGAGTGCTTGGCTGCGATTTCTGGGCCAGGAGGAAAGAGAGAGCCCCACCAAGTCAGGCAGAGAGAAAGAGAAGCACCCCAGTGGAGGATGGGGGCGGGGTAAATAATAATACCGACATTGTTATAGGGGGAATCGTGTCCTGTGTTGAAGCCCTAACCTCCAGGATCTCAGAGAGTGTCTGTATTTGAAGACAAGGTCCTTGCAGGGGAGAATAAGTTAAAATGATGTCATTAGGATAGGTCCTAATCCAATATGACTAGTATCTTTATTTTTTTTAATGTTTATTTATTTTTGGAGAGAGACAGAGCAGGAGCAGGGAAGGGGCAGAGAGAGAGGGAGACACAGAATCTGAGCTGTCAGCACAGAGCCTGACGCGGGGCTCGAACCCACGAACTGCGAGATCATGGCCTGAGCCGAAGTCGGATACCCAACTGACGGAGCCACCCAGGCGCCCCGTGACTAGTGTCTTTACAAGAGGAGATTAGGACACAGACACACAGGGAAGACCCTGTGAGGACAAAGGGAGGAGGAGGCTGTCCACAAGCAAAAGACAGAGTTTCAGAAGAAACCCACCCTGTCCACACCTTGATCTTGGACTTCCAGCCTCCAGAACTGTGAGATGATAAATTGCTAATTTTTTTTAAGTTTATTTATTTTCAGAGAGAGAGAGAGAGAGAGAGAGAATGAGAATGAGTGGGATAGGGGCAGAGAGAGAGGGGAGATAGAGAATCCCAAGCCCCAACTGGAGCTTGAACTCACAGAACTGTGAGATCATGACCCGAGCGGAAATTAAGAATCCGATGCTCAATTGAATGAGCCACCCAGGCACCCAAGTAAATTAGTAATGTTTAGGCCACCCAGTGTGTCCTATCGTGTCACAGAAGCCCTGGAAAACTAATACAAATAGTTAATAGCAATAGGGTCATAATCTCTTTTTAAAATGTACTGTGTGCCAGACGCTTTTCTAAGGGCTCCCTGTTGATTACATCATTAAACCCTCCAATCAACCCTGTGAATTAGGTACTAATAGTACCCCCATCTGACAGATCAAGAAACTGAGGCACAGAGAAAGTAACATGTCCTGAGTCACAAAGCTGGTAAGGGACAGAGCAACAGAGATTCAACTAACTCCAGAGCCTGCTTTACTAACCACTTATACTTTAAACAAAAACTAGCACAGAATCTATGATTCCAGAGTAACCTCAGGAACTCAGCGACCCCTGGCCCTATAATCTTCAATGACTCCCAGTTTCCAAGAGGGCCCCGCCTCTTGGTCACTGGCTGGTATTTAGAGAGCAGCAGACATATTAGAAGTAAAGAAGACTCAACAGAGAAGCCTGCATTCAAACTCCAGCTCCATCCTTCCTAAGGATCTTTTTTTTCTTTTAAATTAAAATGTTTGTTTATTTTTCAGAGAGTGAGCGAGGAAGGGGGGGAGGGGGAGAGACAGAGGATTCTAAGCAGGCTCTGTGCTGAGAGCAGAGAGCCCAATACGGCGCTTGAACTCACAAACCGTGAGATCATGACCTGAGCTGAAGTTGGAGGCTTAACCAACTGAGCCTACCCAGGCGCCCCTCACCCTTCCTAGACGTCTTACCAACCCCGTGCTCAGTTTCCTCACCTGAAAAATGGCATAAACACCATTCATACATCCTGTGGGATCAAATTTAGAACATCTTCTTCAATGGACCTGGCACATAGTAGGTGCTCAATACATGGGGGTGATTATCTCTAATCCCTATGGAAAGACCCCCAGGGTCAACTACCCTCTCTAGTTCCAGACAAAGCTTCCTGTATTGGAATCCAGCAAAGGATTCTGGGGCTCTTTCAGCGTCTCTGCTGGAGGAGCAGAGAGCCCAGAAGAATTACCCCTGTTAAGAATGGAGAGCGCCCGAACTGGGTACACTTTCCATGAACATGAGGCCCTGGAGTTCCGGATGTCATGTGTCTTGGGCTGGTCTTCTTCTCAAATGGGACCATGACGTAGACGTTCAGTCTACACCACAGATACAAGTGGAGCTGATCTGCTACGTGTGCGTGTGTCGGGGGAGGGGCAAAGAGCCTCCCTCCCCTTCCCTCCCTTCTCTCACCCTGCAGTAGGGCCCCCAAGGCACCTCCCAGACCCCTATGGTCCTTAAAATATACCACGACCTTCGTGAATGTGAGAGCTGAGTCCCATTCATCCTCTGGACCCCACAAGCCAGGGCTCACGGTAGGTACTTAGTAAATGTGTGCGAGCTATCACGCAGGCACATCACACTAGACTGTATAATCTACTGTCTGCTCAGGAGACCAGGATGCATTTTAAAAAACACATGTATGATTATTTCCCACTAAAAGGGGAGAGACAAAATTGCCGGATGCCCTGGACTATCTGGCCCCAAATTCCACAGTCGTCATGTGCCTTTTTCCTACTGCAGGGCCTTTGCATAGACACCAGGATGTCTTCCCAGCTGTAGCCCGTTCCACTGAGGTAACCTGTGCTCTCCACCAGATTTCACCTAAAATCTCTCTCGCTGGGTGGAGCCCTCCCTACCTCCTAGACAATAACAGTCTCCTTGCTTCTGATTCTCACTGCACCTGAACCCACTGCATGGGATTGCTCCCCGATATCATCTCCCTGCCTACCTGGCTCTCAACCCTAGCTGCACATTAGAAACGCACAAGGGAGCTTCTGAAAAATACAGGTGCCTAAGACCCGGTGTTAACCAACTCAATCAAAACCTCTGGGGGTGGGCCCTGACATTGCTAGGTCGGGAGAGCCCTCCAGGTGATTCTAATGTTCACTCAGCACCAAGAATAGCACTTTAGACAGGGCCCTGCTCCAGAGGTCAAACATCATGATTATATGTTCCTACTGCCTCTCTCCTGCCTAGCACAATGCACCTGGCACACAGAGCACGCTCAGTAAATACTGTTTGAAATAATGACTGAATGAACATACTAAAGGCTCTGAGAAGGCCTGCAACTGCATTAAAAAATTGATTTTGTTGAAACATCGTGTTTCCCAACCTTATTTGACCATCGAATTCTTTGACCTATCAGCATCTTTCAGGACACTTGTGAAACCCAGTGGGGGAAATGCTGGCCTGGAGAAATCTCAGGGTTGCCTTCTGTGGCTCCATAAACTTGATCTGGGGGGAAAGTTATCATAAACCCATCCCATGGCCAATCCCTGCTGGCTCCAAAAACCCAGGAGGCGTATGGTCCCACTCCCCTGGGCTCGGAATAACAATAAAAGTAATATTAATAACAACAACAGACGCCATGGCTATGACCCTCAAGGGGCCATGAGCTTTTTTTCCTGCACTTCATGAAACTGAGCTCAGAAAGCAGGAGTCCACACTGACCCACACAGGGGCCAATCTTTCTCCCCCATCGGGCCCTAGAAAGCCTTCCTGGCCCCCTTGAGCTCACCAGCCCTGAGTTCACTGGGCTCAGGGGACTCCAGGACAACCAGGGAAGGCTCAACCCACTGAGGGGCTTTTTATAGCTGGCCTCCATTCCCTGGGCCTCTCCTCGGTATCCAGCCGAGATTTCAGCCTAAATGGGAAAGAATATTCCTTGGAGGACAGAGGCTGTGCTTCCAACTTAACCACTGAAGGGCCAGAATGTGAGGCAGCCCAGGAAAAGTAGATCCACCCAGATAGGAGGCAGTCGTAATGTGCTGACTCAAAGCATAGACTATGGGGGGCAACGGACTGGGGCCTGAATCTCAGCCTGCTGCTTCCGGGCTGTGTGACTTCCGGTAATTTACTTCCCCTCTCTGAGCCTCAGTTTCCTATAAAATTGTCCTGATCTCATCAGGCATTAATGTGAGGGTGGCACGGGGTAAGTGCACAATACACGGTGGCCATTATTTTTCTGCTGTGGTCTCTGCCCCCAAGGGCCTCATGGTTCACTTGAGGGCAGACAGCAATTGTGTCCTCAGAGGCTAGGACAGCTCCAAGAGGCACACGTACTATATGCTGGCTACTGTCTTTATGCATTTTCATGCGCGTTCACTCATTCAGAAACAACCCGGACTTTTATTACCTAGATTTTATGGATGGGGAAACTGAGGCCCGGGGTAAAGTCGCTTGCTAAAGGCACCAGAGGTGGAAGATGGCTAAGCTGGGGTTTTGGTTGAGTGTCACCTGACTTAAGGCCAGTGCTCTTCCTGGCAGAAAAGTAAGGCTTGATGCCAAACTCCCTGGTAAATACTCTTTGGGATTCTGTAGTCAACCTTGGGGTTGCGGGGGACCCCGAATGCGAGGTGAAGGAGGAGAAGATCAGTTGCTAGTTCCTCGGAGGCATGTGCCCAGCACAGGGGGAGAGCGTCACAACGTGGGAACAGGTCTCCATGGTGTATATCCTCTTGGACTTCGCCAGATAGTCATTCTAGCTCATGAGTATTTTTAAATGTGTTTTCTTAGGTTTTCTCCTTGTCTGTTTGGCATCTGTCAATCAGAAGGCCAAAGTAACAGCCAAAGTTGTTCGTATCCCCACCCACTCCCTTATGTACCTCGGGCACACCCAGCCAATATTTCCCCTGCCCTAAACCCCCCAGGGCCAGGTACCAGAAAACTTGAGACCACTCCTATAGCCCAGAGCCCGGTGACATTATTCAAGCTGGCCAATCCTAAGCTGTCCCCCCCGCCGCCGCACAATGAAAGCTGTGGCCTATGTTTGCTCTTTGGCTCTTTCTGCCTCCTGACTGGTGCTTCCCCATGTGGCCCCGCCAACTGAGGTGCGCCCCTCTCTCGCAGGAATTTCCCAGTGGCATTAGCCTCTCCACGTCCTCACTCGATCACCTCTAGAAGTTAAAGCCTGGGAAACAAGTGGGTCACCAGTCACACAGGCTTTGGGAATGACCATCACACCAACAGCAGCTGCGATGCACTGAGAAAGATAGGCCATCACTGAGCAAAGCAGTTTCCAAGCGGATCTCCTTTGCTCACCTAACAAGTAACCCGAGAAGCCGGTGTTGCTCAATCCAGATCTGGAATCGCCCCTGACCACCTGTGCCCAGAGCCTCTGGATGGAACGAAGCCGGGAGACGTCTACCTACCTTTCAGGTGGGCCGTTATCCGTGTTGCTGCTGTGGCGTCTCTGCATTGTCCTTAAGACCTGAAAGTCAACACACGGCATGAGCTGGCGTCTCTCAACATTCCCATTGCTGGTCAGGTTGCCAAGGCAACTGTAAACAAGTACCACTCCTCTCTCACATCCCCAGGGCTCTCTGACATTCTGCAAACCCTGTTTGCATCTCTTGTGCCGTTCAGCCTTCAATTTAGCATCCGATCCCAGTGAGGAGCGTGTTACCATCCCATTTCCCAGATGAGGATGTTGAGACCCAGGGGTGGAGGGAGCCTTCACGTGAGAGGAAGCAGTGGACCGTGCAGCAAAGAGGTTTTGGATGACAGGAAGTAGGCAGCGGACTGGCGGTACAAGGCAAGGCTTCTGGGGAGCCTGGGTGGCTCAGGTGGTGAAGCGTCTGACTTCGGCTCAGGTTATGATCTCATGGATTGTGAGTTCAAGCCCCGTGTCAGGCTCTGTGCTGATAGCCTGGAGCCTGTTTTAGATTCTCTGTCTTCCTCTCTCTCTCTCTGCCCCTCCACTCGCACCCTCTCTCTCTCTCTCTCTCTCTCTCTCTCTCTCAAGAATAAATAGACATTAAAAAAAAGGCATGGCTTCTGGACCGATGCTGCCCCTAACTTGCTATGTGACCTTGGGGCAACGAGTAACCTCTCTGTGGCCTCGGATTCTCCATCTGTTAAATGGGGGGACGGGGCACGGGGTGCGGGTGTGAAGTCACTGAAACCCAAAGCTTCCTTGTAGTCCCCCCAATTAATAAAGTGGTAATAAGGATGTGAATTCTCATGGAGACATGTCACCTGGTTCACGGCGAGGAGCCACATGGACTTCAGAACTCCATGTTGATGATGCCTGAGGTGGGCCTTCAGGGCTCCTGATTGGGACGTGACCGCTAGAGGCCAGAGAAAGCAAGCCTCTCCCTCCTCTTCCTCCGCAGAGGGACGCACAGGTCACCAGAGCTCACCAGCGTCCAAACCTGGGATGGAACAGAACACTTCAGGGAACAGTCCACGCAATGGCTTGAACCTCAGAACGTCTTCGCTCTGAGCATCTCTCTGATTAGTCTCTCACTGATCCCTCTTTAGGACTCCTGGGGATGTTATCTTAACGTATTTTGCCCTATTGTCACACTAGGAGTCCTGATTGGGGAACACAGAGAATGTGTTTTGGGCCCTCCCATGGCTTCCCATTGCAACCAGAATAGAATCCATCAGGTCCGGCCTGATGTCGCCTCACCTGTTTCCAATCTCGTTTCCCTCTACTCTTCCTTTACCCACCATGAGCTTGTTTCTCATACTCGCTGGCTTGTCCCTGCCTCAGGGCCTTTGTTCTTGCTGTTCTCTCTTCTTCGAATGCTTTTCCTTCTGTCCAGCGCCTCCGGTCAAATGTGACCTTCATCCTCTCATCCTCCTGACCCACTATATGTTGCCCTGTTTCATTTTCTTCATAGAGCTTACCATTTACTTACATGTTTGCCTCTTTATCTATCATCTGTCCTCCATTAGAATGTAAATTCCACAAAAGCAGGCACCCTATGTCCGGTTCACCCCTGTACCTCAGCATCCAGAACACTGCCTAGCACAGGGTTGCATTCAACAAATAAATATTCAAATATTTATTCAACATTTATCTGTGGGTCTCGGTTACTTTTTTGTACACCTCTTTCCCCCCTAGAGAAATAAAAGCCATAGACTTTCCATGAATAAGTTTCTCTTCAAATATATACGTATACACATCACAATTGGTTTCACGTGATTTCCTAATCTTGACTACCTTTTTCAGGGTGCAGCATTGGTGTTACTAGGGCCGCTGATTAGAGAGACAATTCAGCGGCTAAACCTCTCTTCTCTTGAAAAATCAGCTAAGACCTGGGTCAGTATCACCATCCGGACATACGAAGGAAAGCTCATTATGTAAATACTTTTCAAGAACTTGCAATGTCTCCTCAATGCCCTCTCCCAGGGATCCCCACCCCCCATCACTTGCAAATCCTTGGGGGAAAAAATACAGCTCCCAAAGTTTCCATCCACGAATTTGACAGTCTCCAAAATCCCATGCGCAAGATTCTACTTTAAGATGCTGGCCTTTTGAGGGGCTTCAGATTCTCTGTTGGAAGCAGGCCATGCGTAATTATTCCTATACTGAATTCCAGAACAAAATTCTGCACGTGGGACGCATCTGAATGAAACGTCTCTTAGCCCTCTGTTCCATTCATTGTTCTACATCCCTATGAAGAATTACCCTGAGACTTTTCAATACATGCTTTGTTTTCGGTTGCGCCCCCGGGCCGCTGCATGCACCGAAATGCACGCGAGAGCATCTCCTGCATTACATGCACTGGAAGCAGGCAGGTGCACTTTGGGAAAAAAGCCGCGAGCATCTCTCATTTACTGCGACCAACGTTCAGCACAAAACGCCCTAGGACTACAAGGGCAGGAGGCTACACGAACCATCCCCCGAGAAAAAAAAAAACCGCGTTCTCTTTTTACCTGCCTAGACAATTCGGCAATCACAGCGGCATCATTCACGTCCTTCCAAGCCAATCACGCGCGCGGCCCGGGTGGCACGTGACTTCCGAGTGCTTCCGGCCCCTTGTTGGGTGCTCCCTCAGGTGGCCTTAGCCCGGCGCTAAGACCGCGGCGCGGCTACTCGTGCTGTGCGCACGCGATTGCCCGCCCCCTTGTCGGGATTCAGCCAATAGGAGCCCGTCGCTCCTCAGGGACCAATAGCGAGGAGCCGAGCGAGGCCTTCTGGCCGTCCGAGCGGAGCGGAGGCGGGGCGTGGAGAGGGGTCACGTGGGGCGACGCGGGGTGGCTGCCGGGAGCCGGCTGCGCCAAACGCCGAGGGGCCGGCGCCCGCCGCGGTTTATGGGTCCCCCGGCTGCGTAGGGGCCATGCCGCCCGCGCCCCGGGCCTGCCCCGCTGTGCGCCCCGGCCGCCGCGCCCCGCGTCCGCGCCGGCATGGTGAACCTGGCGGCTATGGTGTGGCGCCGGCTCCTCCGGAAGAGGTGGGTGCTCGCCCTGGTCTTCGGGCTCTCGCTCGTCTACTTCCTCAGCAGCACCTTCAAGCAGGTCAGTGACTGCCCGCCGTCCTCCCACCTTTGCTCTCCCGGCCGCCTGGTTTCCGCCCCGGGGTGGGGGGAGCCGCCCCTGCAGCCGCGCTGCCAGTGTGTCCGAGGATCTTGCGCGCTGGGACTGAGGACGGACGGAGGGACCTGCCGGTTTCGTTGGTGCCCGGGCCAGAAGGCGCTGGGGTGCGAGGGGGGGACTCGAACCCAGCTGTGTGCGCCCTTACACCGGTACGGTTGTTACCCAGACTGCCCTCGGCGTGCCTTCTACCGGCGGGGTCCAGGGCTTAGAGGGAGCGTGCGTTTCTTGCTTCATCCTCCTGGCAGTCCTGGGGGGGTGGGTGTCTCCACTTTGCAGCGGGGGAAACTGAGGCCCAGGGAGGCGGAGGTGGTGAGTAGCCGAACTGCGAGGCCGGAGCTTGCGTGCCTGGCCTGCATTTACTGTGAGGGCTCGGCGGTCCACCCGGGAGACTCAGCAGGACCCACGAGGTACCCTTCCGTGCGTAACTCGGTTGCATGGAGTGTTCTTTCTACCACCGCATCCCGTTAGCTTTTCCTCCCGGGTGTGAATTTCGGGGAGAAAAGGCAGGATGCTTCGGCGAGCAATGCGCCCAAAGCAATTGAAAGTTTGTCTAGTAGATGTCCGGTTTGAGCGTTTGGGGTTTCAGAAGGGGCGCGCATACCTCAGGGTGTATCGGGGACAATCCGGTCTATGCCATTGCTCTGATGTAGTTATTTATGAAAGCTCCCTTTTTGACTTCCGAGGGTCAAGTTCGTAAATAAAGTATATTAACGAATAGAAAATAAATGAGCTGTGTGGTCGCCCTGGTTAAACGGCATTGGTGGCAGAGCCGGACCCCACCTCTTACCGTAGGCAGACAGAGAGGCTGAGTGTTGCGAGCCTCTTCTGTTGACTGCGATGTGTCGGTGACCTGCGTGAACTGAGTGCTGCGGGGACTTGTGCTTCCTGCGACCTCACAGAGACCTTCTCGTGGTCACGTGTTGTTCCTTCTCTGTCTGGTGGACCAGAGTGTTGTAGTGATCTTGGACTCCGATCCCTGCCTTTCTCTGTCCGACCCGTTGTTTAAGTACCAGTGTATGCTCTTGACACCCCAATCTATGACTGTAGCCTAGACCTATCCAGAAACCCTCAATTCTTCTATCCGCCTGCCTACTTGACATCTTCTAGAACCTGTCATAGGCTTCTCATCCTTGGCCAAAACAGAACTCGTGATTCTCCACCGCCGACACTTCCTCTCCAGTCTTCCCAGGCTCAGGAAGTGCATTGCTCTTCACCAGGCAGTGAGACCACAAATACTTCCTTTTTTTTCCTCCCCTCACTCCCCACATCTAAAATACTGCCTCTGCCTCCACGGTGTGTCCTGACTCTGTTCCTTTCTCATGATGGTCACTGGTGCCACCCTAGGTCAGGCTACCTTCGTCTCTTGTCTGGACTCCTGCAGTAGCTCAGCAGCAGGTGTCTGCTTCCTTTCTTGTCTGACAGTCTGTTTCTCTACCCAGCAGTAATCGGGTTGATAATCTGGGTTGGGGTGGGCGGGGGGGGGGGGGGGAAATCACAGCAGTCCCCTGGGTGTAATTCTTTGGGTTTCCGTTGCACTCAGATAAAACTCCAGACTCGTTCCAGGATCAGTGCTTGGTGAGTTGTTTTGTTTTTCGTTTTTGTTTTTGTTTTTTTTAATTTGTGTGTGTGTGTGTGTCACTTTAGGCCAGACTGTTACTGTCTCAGGCCACAACAGGTGAGACACCGTGTAAATTCAGGTTCCTTGCCCATAGATTTGCTTTATTTTTTCTGTAGTAGGAATCACTAACTGAACGCTTCTTGTTCATTTACTTATCTGTCTTCCCTCTCTCTTCCTTCTAGAAGGTAATTTTCTTAAGAACAGCGACCTTGTCTGTGTTGCTCGTGGAATCTCACCCCTGAGGATTGTGCCAGGCACTTAATGGGCACTCAGATATGGGTTGAACAAACGAGTGAGTCATGCGTCTTTTTGATCAGGATGACTTTTCCTTCCTTCTCCAACTAATTTGGCATGTCTTGACCCAGATGCTCTCTACTCTGTGACCTTCCCTACAACCATCCTTTGAGTCCTCTGGTGCGCCTTGTATATTATTTTAAAATTACAGTGCATCTTTAAGAAAAAAAAAAATCTGTGATCTGTGACCGTGATTGATTGGGAAGGGGATGATTGTGATTCTCCTAAAACTGTTGGCAAATTTCTGTGGGTCTGATCCCCCCGCCGCCCCAGGCTAAGAAACACTAGCGGTCACCTCTCTCTATCCCTGGCCATCAGCCCCTGGCAACCACTTGTCAACTTTCTATCTCTGGATTTGCCGTGCTGGACGTTTTCACATGGAAAACGTACAACATGTATTCTTCTGTGTCCGGCTTCTTTCAGTTCGAAGCCAGCGTTTTCAAGGTTTATCCATGTTGTAGTCTCCATTAGTACTTCATTTTTATGTGTGAGTAGGGTTCCGTTCCGAGTACAGTGGGATATTGTTCACAGTTTAGATACCCGTCTTGTTTGGAAATGCGTTCTCAGCTCTCTTAGATATGGTGCTAGGAGTGGACTTGACGGGCCACGCGGTAACTCAGTGTTTACCTTCTTGAGGACTTGCCAGACTATCTTCCAAAGTGGCTGCACTGCCTGCAATGCCCTTTTAAGAAACTACACTTGTCAAGTTTTGATGTGGTACCAAAGAAGATTATCTGTAATTATTTGAAATGGCCACTAAAATATCCCTCCCATTTCCGGCTACCCGTCTGCGTGAGGTGGATTCTCTTCCTCTGCTTCAGCCCAAACAACCTATTGCAACAGATTGACTGCAGAGGGTGGGGTGAGAACCCAGGTGTCCTCCGTTCAGCCAGACGTTAAAAGGATTTGCAGAAATGTAAAAGCGTTTTCTCACCAAATTTTCCTTTTCGTTTTGGAGAGCATTTTTTTCACAGACCAAAAACAAACAAAAACACCTGTTGACATATAATAGGTTCACTGGTATTTTAAATGAGCAGATACTTTATTTAAAGAAAGTAATTTAAGAATTTGTTTTTTAATTTCCAGTATGATAAATGTCAGTAGCCATGATCCTCATAAACCATTGTATCGAGATTCTCCGTAGAGAGAATCTGAAGGGGTCTCGGGACCTACACCCGGAGCCTGTTCTGGCCGATGCGGTCCTGTATGCCCTTGAGTCTGCTGCGCTCCCTCTGCTGGCTGCCCCCCCCTCCCCCGGCCGTGTGGCCTGAGGCTGGTGTGCTTGGTTTGCCTCACGTCCTTCACCTGTGGAGCGGAGCTGCGGTGTAGAATCTATGCGGGGCTGCGTGTGTTGGGACTGAACCGAGAAGAGGCCACGAAGAATTGTAAAGCTCGGTGTGGTCCCAGGCTCTGCCTCAGTGAGACTCTGAACTCCTGGCACAGATGGCAGCTGCTGCCTACCTAGAGAATCGCTGATTATCCTCTATTGCTTTGAATTCCTCTTTTCTTTGGTTTTCACGTTAATTAATGCTTTGGGGGATAGTTCAAATTGTAGAGATGGGAGCTCCGGTGAAATTAATGACAATGGTGGGGATGCCGTTGGGGGAAGGGACTGGGTGCCAAGTGACTTGGGTGCGTTTAACCAATGCTCAGTGAGCCCCAGCTGTGCACTAGGCACTGTCTGCTAGGTGGCCGAGGTGGGGGCGCACAAAGCAGACAAGGTCTTATTCTCCGAGGGCCTGTACTCTGCCAGGGAATAAGGGAGCAGAAATGGCAAATGACCAAAAAAGTTTCAGATTTATGATCTGAAGGAAACACAAAAAACAAGATGTTGTGATAGAGCGACAAGGTGGGCCTCACCCTGTGGGGCATTTGAGCTGAGACGGAAGGGTCCTTAGAGGTCCCCTTAGGTAGATAAATGTCCCAGTGTTCAAGTGGAGCAGTTCCTGAGTGTCTCAGGGTTGTGTGCGTAGTCTTTGAAAATAATTAACATCTTTAGCTTTCAAGTAATTAAGTGTGTAAGTTCGATACTTCTGAAGTGCCATACATCATAACAGAGTTGCTAATCTGTGTTTGTTTTGTTGGTCACTGATTACCAAGGTATGTATATTTTTCAGAGAGTTTGTGGAGCACTGCCCGGGGTAGAGGAGGGAAACAGTGACCCGTAATTTCATCAACTATGGGACATTCATCTCATTTAACCATTATGATACCTCTGAAAAATAGGACACTTATTGAAGTACTCCTCTTTAAGTCAGGCTAAGTAACATATTAGTAATAAAAACACAGTAACTCCTTATAATTTATGACGGAAGTTCAGATGTTATTTTGTTTTTCTCCTGTTTGTTCCTTCTCTTTTCTTTGTACCTGGTGTACCCTGTGTGGACCTCTGTTGTGGTTAACTGCACTGATTTCTGTGTGTGCTTCTTTATCGACTGCCCTGGGGACTCCTTGAGAATAGAGAGCCTGACTGCCTTTGTCTGTATATCCTTAATGCGTTGTAAGGACTTGTTCCCTTTGCGGGGGAAATACACACACGCACACACACGTGCATATGTATACATATACAAGTCTAGAATTGAGACAACCTAGTAGTGTAGGTGAGTTTGGTAGGGGTTTAAAACCATGGAAGGAATCCCTTCAGTGCCCCTTCACCCCACCCTTGGTGAGACTGGACCCTCAGAAAAATGAATGTTAATTCATTACATTTGCCACTGTGTCTTACACTATCTCTTGTACAGTTTTGTTTTGTTTTGTTTTTTGAGTGTTCAACTCTTACCCAGTCCTTTCAGCAAGGTCTTGAATATTCATGTTTGAGAACAAGTTTTAAGTACTGGAAGAATGGCCTTCCTGTTTACCAGGAGTGTAGTTGTGTGGAAGAGGTCCTTCTGGGATGCACTTGGCTGTGAACACTTGTTTTCTTTCCGGAAGAATAACAGGATAGTTTGAGAGTAATGTCGGGAGTACTTTTAACCTTGTTGTGAGATCCAGTGTACTTTGACCAGCCACTTACTAGTCCTTATGGCTATTAATTTATCTAGGGCAGCATTGAAAGCTCAGTTTTGTTTGGGCATTGCTCGACTATGCAGTTAACTGATAAGGTCCCAGCAGAGCAGAGGAATATAAATGTAGAGGTAGTTAAGCCGTATGCACCTAAGTGATTTGTCCTGTATTCCCAAGGCTTCTGCACTTAGCCCTTCTTGCACCAACCAAGGAGTACAGATGTTGTTTTTATGTAGCCCATCCTGTTTCTGCCAGTGCCAGTTTTTGCCTTTAAGTGAAACAAAAGGGAGGGGCAGAATAGGAATTAAAGCCACTAAGTGTAACTGTTTTACACTTAGTAAATTAAAGAACAAAACTAGTACTGGTGCAGTGGTGGTAAAATTGTAAACACTGTTACATAAATGCTGGGAATGTTACAAATGGTATACATAACTTCCGGGAAGTTATTTGGCACTATGTAGCATTAACTGGTTTTGATAATTATTACTACAAGTTATTGAAGAATCAACAAAAACTTTTTCTGCAGTGCTACCTCTGATAACAAAAATGTTATTCTGTAGAAGATGTGTTTACTAAATTATGGCCCATCAACATGATAGATTATTATATAGCCTTCAAAATGTTCTTATCAAGATAATGTAGGTACGTGAATGGCTTACCATCCAATTAGTGTCAAGAAGAGTTGAATGCAAAGCATCCTCATTTGTAGTATAAGCAGCAGGGTCAAAGACTAGACGCTAATCTATAAAAATTGATAGAGCTTTGTTTAAGCAGTGGGATTGTGGGCAATTTTTGTCTTTTAATGTTGGTAATCATGCTTTTTTTAAATAAAATTTTTATGTTGGAGCAATTACAGATTTAAAGAAAAGTTTCGAGGATAATACAGAATTCATGTAGATCCCTCAGTGTCCTCTCTTATTAATAATAATTGTGCTTCTATCATTATTTTAACATGAAAATACCCTGAAGATGACAAAAGGTGTTAACAATCACCTCTGTCCTTTCTATGTTAATAGTCTGTAGCATATCTTTCCATGCTTTTATCTCACCTCTTACAAACTTGTATGTTGTTAAAATTGTTATGGTGTGTGATCATATGCACCTTCTTTTGTAACTTGCTGGTTTCACTTAAAAATGTGGGCATCCAGTGGTGTACACACAGTGCTCTCTGTATTAAAATCAGCTGGGTGGTTTAACAATACTGATTCCCAGGTCCTGTTCACAGAGATTTTTACTCAGTCTGAAATTGGGTTCAGGAACCAGAATTGGTTTTAAAGTCCTTGCATAATTTAATGCGCTAGTTCAGGTTTGAGAACTTACTCTGGATAAATACATATCATTCACATCTGGGTTTTTTTTGTAATGGCCAGAGCTATACCAGTGTTTTTCAGTCATTTCTCTGTTGGGTTTCTAGGTTTTTCCTGCCATGTGAACAGTGCTGTAGTAAACATCCTGGTGCATCCTTACAGGATAAGCTCAAAAATGTGCTTGCTGTGCCAAAGAAGTGGATGTGTATGAATTTTTTTATTCTTTTAAATGTTTGTTTATTTTTGAGAGAGAGAGCGAGAGTGTGTGCTTGCTCGTGAGTTGGGGAGGGGCAGAGAGAGAGGGAGACCCCAAACCCGAAGCAGGCTCTGGCAAGCTGTCGGCACAGAGCCCGACACGGGGCTGGAACTCACAAGCTGTGAGACCATGATCTGAGCCGAAGTTAGACGCTTAATCCACTGAGCCACCCAGGTGCCCCTGTGGATATGTATATTTTAAATATTAATAGCTTTTTCCAGATTGCTTTCTTAAAGAAATCTCAGTAACTATATCCGTTTCACTGCTTTAAAGTATATATCCTTTGGCATCAAACTTTCAAGGGTAGTCCCTTTAGCTGGTGACACGTGACAGACCATTCTTAATGGTAAAAGCCACAGAATTCTATTAAAAAGGTAGAATGTTTAAAGTATATAAAAAGCCTTTGGGAGGGAGTCTTGTGTAATTGTTTTCTTTTCCAGCAGCAGGTTAAAGGGTTCAGAAGATGGCCGTCTCGCGCTTGTCTTCTGGTGCCCAGGCGCCTTCCCCTTAGTGTCTGCAACAGTATAGAAAAAGCAGCTTCGAAAGCTCGGCCGCAGCCTGGAGGCTGGGGGACGAGGTGCAGGTGCTTGCCTCTAGAGCCGCCTGTCCCTTTGCACGTGTAGGTACAGGGCTGGCTGGCAGGGGTGCCTTACGTAAAGAAGGGTTGCGTACTCTCTGCCTTTTCATAGGAGAAATTTGCAACTTGACATGCTTCTTCTTGCCCCCAAAACCAACCTCCCAATTCACTGCCCCCTGAGTTTACCACTGAAGTACTCGTAATGGAAGTGACCTTGTGCTCCAGATGAACTCAGGTATTGTCTGAAATGACCATAGCAAAATTTTGTGATGTTTCCTCTTCTATTTTGAAAGTGTGTTCGAGTTTTACATTTTATTCCGCAGTGTGTGTGTTTTGATATAAAAAGATACCTTAAATGATTTGCCATCGGAAAAATGAAGTTTAAAACTTTTTCCCTCCAGAGTTTTGCATGGAATTAACACTTCCATACGGGTTTACAATGTGCATGTAATCCAGGGGCCGTCATGTACTTAATGCCAATTTTGAAGCATAGCCTTACTTTATTTCTTTTCCTACAGGTTTACTTTGCATCGTATATTATGACTTTGGCTCAGGCTTTGCTCATGTGGGGAGAAGGGTGACGATTCCTATTGTGAAGCTTTTTTATCCTATTTCTGCCCTGTTACTGTAGTTCCTATGAAAAATTGGCAGAATGCAAGAAACGGTACTTTAACCTTTCTGTTTGTGGTCCGTGTAGGAGGAGAGGGCGGTAAGAGATCGGAATCTCCTCCAGGTGCAAGACCACGACCAGCCCATTCCGTGGAAAGTGCAGTTTCACCTGGGCAATAGCAGTCGACCTGGCAACCAGTGCCGGAACTCCATTCAAGGGAAGCACCTCATCACAGACGAGCTAGGTAGGCCCGGCTCCCGTCCTCTGTAGCCGTGAGTCCCTCGCTGGGGTTTTATGCAGAGCCTCGTCCCTTCCTGCTCGTTTCCAGCATTCTTCACATCCCTGTGTCTTGTACCTTACTCATCGTTCACCGTCCCCCTCACTGTCAGAGAGATTCGGTCCTGCTAATGGTGTCCGAAGCTCCTGGTTTCAGCACTGGACCCGCACCGGCCCCTCGGCTGCTTCCTGCTGGTCCGTCCTGGCCCCAGGGCGTTCACATGTCGCCAGTGTTGCCTTCTCCTCTGAGTGGTGAACTCTACATGGAAACCAGTGTTCCTCCTTGGTGACCTGCATACTCTCCACACCGTCCGGCACTTAGGAAATGTGCTTGTTGACTGGCTGGGTGGTCTCACGTGAATTATCAACATATTCCCGATGTGTTACTCTTACAGTGAAAATGGCAGCCTGTCTGGGGGCTTTCTCCCACAGTTTTCTTGCCTCCTTTACTCTGTAAGAAGGGCGATTTCCTGTGCTGTTGAGGCAGCTGGATTAGATGACTGCCCGAGGTCTCCCCACGAGAGGGCTGGCCCCGTCTTCCCACAGAGGGTCTCTCATGAATGCACAGCCTGCGTTAAATGACCTCTTAACTATGTGCTGGGCCCCGGCCTAAAACCTCTCTTGAACATCTTATCTGATTTTTGCAACAGTCCTGTGAGGTGTAGGCATTGCTCTTGTCACTTTATAGGTGAAGATACAGGCACCAAGGGGCTAAGGAACTCGCCTACAAGGGCAAGGACTCTTTTATAAACCATGATCAGGATACCATTATCACAGCAAAAAAGTAACACTTTTCCTTAATGCCCACTATCCACAGACAGTTTTTCAGAGTTCCCTGCTGGTTTTACAGATTTCTTTTTTCTTTTTTTCAATTGGTGGTTTGGAGATCATGTGGTTGGTCTGTTTGCAAGAGTAACTTTTGCTCTGTTTCAAAGAACCTGCGCCCAAGTGGGTTGTGACTGTGGCAGTGCTGAAATCGACCCGGGCAACCTCGAATCAGAAGGCTCCCCTGTGCACCCTGACCGACCAAAATACAGACGCACAGTCTTTAAAACAATGGCCGTGCGTTCCCAGCAAAATAAAAAAATAAATAAATAAAACTTTTCCAAAAAGAACTCAAAGGCATCAGAGTAGGTGAGATTATTTGGAATTGAAGGCAGGGATCAGAGGAAGACCCTCCACCTAAGGAGGGAGAGC
Source organism: Cryptoprocta ferox (assembly GCA_028646485.1). Lineage (NCBI taxonomy): Eukaryota > Metazoa > Chordata > Mammalia > Carnivora > Eupleridae > Cryptoprocta > Cryptoprocta ferox. Next base: position 12,449,502 of record CM053566.1, on the reverse strand, counting down.
TGGCAGGTCTGCACAGACGTGCACTGACGCCCCAACGCCAGCGCCGTCCTCCACCCTTAAGATCACACTGAGAAGACAAGTAATACTGCAGGTAGCCTCTTTTCGTGTTTCTTTTTGCAAACACAGTTTGGCAACGGGGATTTACCTCCACAGGGCGATACGGCCAGTCAGTGGGCAGACCCTGGGCCAGGACTGAACTTCAAGTCCAGTTCTAAGTTTTGTTGGTAGGACACGAGTGAGAAAACATGAAGTCTTAGCGCCCTGGGCCTACTCGTTAACATTGGGTCACGAGTGACGGTCATCTTTTGTTGTAGTTTACAAGCGAATAGTGTTCCTCTGATTAATTCACGTGAGACAGAGACTCTCAGAATTCTTCAGTGAAAAGCTCCAAGAATCAATAAAAATCCAGGAGCCATAGTTTTTATTGTACCTTCATGACTGTGAGAAGCAATAAACAGTTACAGAGAAAACGTGGGGGAATTTGTGTCTTTCAGCAGGCAGGTGCCGCCACAGGTATTTCCCGGGTAACAGTTATTATAAGACAAGCGCTTAGAATGGCAAGCTTTTCCAAGGTTAGGAGTTCATTTCTCAGTCAATAGCAGCACCTTCTGAGGTTGTGATCTTTCCGGACTCCTTGCTGGGAACGACATTTGCATGAATAGATTTATGATGCAAACGGAGAAATCTTGAGGAGCTTTATTTCACCAGAAGTCAGGAGGTCCTGCGGTCTCCAGGCTGAGTGCCTGCGGCTAGCACTGGGGCGCAGAAGGCGGCCGGTGGGGCTGACGCTTACAATACGGGACAGAGAAAAGGGCAGAAAGATAGTTTTCACAAGTGGAGTTTAGGTGCCGTGATATCTTACATCTTCCTGACACAGAGGTGATAAGCTTGCAGTGTAGTTATCATTTGGGGCAGGATTTTGCAAAACACGCTGGCCTGTTTGGACTTAAGTTTGTTTAGAATCCCTGTGAAGAAAATGAGTAAGAATAGTTAAGAATGGGGGAAACATTTACTCTGGCATTCGAGTCATCTTCTTTTAATTTAGAAGACAGAATGGCATAGTTATAAAACAACAACAAAAGATTCCCAGTTCTTAGGTGACTGGGGTCTGGTTCTTTGCAGCTCCCGGTTTTCCAGGTGTTGAGTGAGGGCCCTCTGAGTCTCTTCCGTTGTTATTTTACTGGTGTCTTCTGCCTCTGCACAGACTTTGTTTTCCAGAGTAGTTTCTGAAAACAGCCTTATACTGCACTGTCATTCTCTGAGGATTAAGAAGCTGGGGCCTGTGGAATGGAATGATGCCGGCGACAGCCGCTCCGCACCTGTGGGCACCTGTGGGCCGGTGCACGTACCTGGGAGTTTCCCAAGGGCCATGTGGTGTCCCTCGTGCATTTACTCTTACATTTTTCTGTCCCACTCCCAGAAGGTTGTAGAGAAATGTCTGTTTCGCAGCTCTCCACAATAAATTAGTTTTTTCAAGGAGATTCTTTCCTTCAGGCGGAGTGTGGGTTTGACTGGGTTGGAGGGAGTGTGTGCAGATGACAGGATTTATGAGGAGTGGAGGGAATAAGGATTTTTCTCCCTTGGGTGGTAGAGAGAACCTGCATTCCCTAATGCTGAGGGGTAGTTGAATCCCTGGCCTGTACACTTACAAACAGCCTAAATCAATTTATGAAGATTAGGTAGGACTACTTTTTTAAAAAATCTTCCAAACGACTAAGCAAATAAATGCCAGCCATTTAAAAGATATTTGTAAAGAGTCGGGGGAGGGGGGTGGGTTGGTTGGTTTTTTAATCCAGATGGCTCTTTCAGGAATTAATGCTTTGGTTTTTTCTATTTTCTTTTCTTTCTTTTCTTTTCTTTTCTTTTCTTTCTCTTTTCTTTCTCTTTTCTTTCTCTTTTCGAAAAACAGTGCCGTTTTTCTTCAGCCATAGGTGAAAGAGTGGCCTGACGTTGGTTAGGTGGGACGTGACATGCTGATTAAATCAAACACATGGCAGCAGACCGGAAGGTCACCTTAGGAAGGTTAGAATGTATAGCCTGCTTCCAACACGGGAGCCCATGCTGCCTGTAAACAACCGCACACAGAAAGCACTGATCCCCTTGTGTCTGATCCAGGCCCTTTGGTGCTTGGGGTGCTCCAGACCCCACATTCTGTCTCCGTGTTCTCTGTGTTTGCGTGCTCACCTGCTAGAGAGGTGGGAGGACTGCCGGCTTTGTGCTCAGCGGGGTCTCTGACTTCCAGGCTACATCTGTGAAAGGAAGGACTTGCTGGTGAACGGCTGCTGCAACGTCAACGTCCCTGGCACGAAGCAGTACCGCTGCGACGGCTGCCTGCCCAGCGGCTGCTGCGGCGCTTATGAGTACTGCGTGTCCTGCTGCCTGCAGCCCAGCAAGGTACGCGGGGTCGCCCCCTCCCTGTGCCTTCGTCAGGAGCCTTGGGGTCTCCGCGTGACGTTGTTTTGAAGACAGAACTGAGAGGGGGCGCCGGGGTGGGCCCGTCCGTGAAGCATCCGACTCTTGGTTTCAGCTCAGGTTGTGATCTCACGGGTTGTGGGGTGGAGCCCCGCATTGGGCTCTGGCTGACAGTGCGGAGCCTGCTTGGGATTCTCTCTCTCCCTCTCTCTGCCCCTGCCCTGCTTGCGCACACGCTCACGCTCTCTCGCTCACGCTCTCTCGCGCTCGCTCTCGCGCTTTCGCGCGCGCGCTCTCTCTCTCTCTCTCTCTCTCTCTCTCTCAAATAAACATTAAAAGAACAAAAAGAACTGGGGAGGGAACTCTAGATGTCAGAAGTTGCTGCTGTGAAGAATGGTTGACGGTTCCCTACTTCTGCAGGATGGGCCTGTGGGTTGCTCATCAGATACCTGACGGATAGGGTATCAGGCTCGTGTTTGTTTGAGCTTGTTCCTCCCCCCACCCCCCACATCAGCAACCTCTTAGTTGAGGAGAAATATCCAAGGTTACCTCGTGTTGCTGAGTCTAGAATTTATTACAGGTACTAACTTCTGTTTCCATAGCAACTTCTCCTGGAGCGCTTCCTCAACCGGGCAGCCGTGGCATTCCAGAACCTCTTCATGGCCGTCGAAGACCACTTTGAGTTGTGTTTGGCCAAGTGCAGAACCTCGTCCCAGGTCAGAAGCGGTGATAACCTCCAGCTGGGGGACAGGCGGGTGGGAGTCAGGGTTCAGAAGAAAACTCGAAACTATGCGCTGGAGGCCTCTTGGTGGAGTGGTACTGGAGAAGAGATTTAAGCGAGGCAGAGTCGACCTCTGTTTGGTGGAACGATAGTATTTAGTAGAACATTCATATTAAATCAAGGTCTAATCAGCTTGCCTCTCCCCTGTCTGATGGGCATGTCTGCACTTAAGGCGGAAGCTTGAAATGATGTTTGTCTGGGCGGAGCCCTCTCTCCCCACATCTGGGACTGACGGGTGACAGGCTTTCCAGCAGCCACCTGTGCAGAGCGAGTAGTAATTTGCTCTGGGACAGAGTTGTGGTTTACTTTAGGATTCGGGGGAGTGGGGCACGAATACATCTGTGGGTGCCGAGCTCTCAGTGCTCACCAGCATGCTGTCAGTAGGTGCTCGGCTCCTGGGGCGTTCAGCGCTGCACCCGCCGCTGCACGTGTCTGCACGTCTGCACTCTTGCACCGCACCGCAGCCTCGGCTCTCCGCCTTTGTGGCGGGTGTTGTCGGGGCTCTGGTCGTAAGATCACCAGACGTGTGAGTGGTGCAAGCACGCTTCTTCCGGCATCTCTCTGCTGTCTCCAAGACTTCACTGGCTTCGTCTGAGATAGGAGACTCGTCTGTCCTTCCCTTGGCAGGTTTCTGTAGACCACCTTTTGATTTTATGCTGCTTTGTCCGTCTCTACTCTGCTCTTAGAGCATTCAGAATCACTGGGTAAATATTTCAGGGATTATAATGGGCATTTGAAAACACGAAGAAATTCCTGATGGTCTTGTTTTGCTCGAAAAGCTTTCTGCTTGAATGGGCTTTAAAGGAAGTGTGGAGGAAGGCTGAACACATGACTCATTTTGATTCAGATTCTTTCTCATTCTGAGAAACGGTAGAAAAGGTGGAATATTTTCTTTCCTTAACTGATAAAACCCAGACACTATTTCCAGTCTTAAGGGAAGATGTTACCCTTTCTGACAGTCTTTTTATTGTAAAGAGAGAGTTCTCAGGTGCCAGTCACTTGGAGTATCCCAAAAAAGAGATTTGCTGTATGTCTATAAATTGGAGTAATACTTACAATTTAGGTATTAAGCATTGGTCTTGGGCTAATTAATGAACTCCAGACTAGCCAGAAACTCAAGCTGCTTGTATGAGAACAAATTGCTGAAAAATTAGCCATCGGGGATGATGGGCTGTGTTAAGTCACACTTTGTTTGCTTAGCCGTATGAGGCTTGTGTGGGATTGTGGGATTGGCCTCATGTGCTAGACCTCGAGGTACATAAACCTTCATGAAAGCGATGTGAGGTGGCACCTCCTTCGTCTCTGCAGGGTCAGGACCAGGACCTGCATTTCTTTGGAGCGCAGAAGTCAGGAGCAAAGCACTCACTGGATCTTAATCTGACTTAAAATCATTTGCAAAAAAAAATGGTTGTCTTGAATTGCCCAGGTCATAGCTAGACTGCTTAAAAAAACAAAACAAAACAAAAAAAAACAACCAAAACTGCAAAAAAAAGAAAAAAACCCTCTCTGCTGGCATAAAAGGGCACAGTCACAGAGTGACGTTCTGCCCGTTTTCATGCTCTTCGTTGGCGTTCCGTGTTGAGCATCCACCTTTGTTTCAAACAAGTGCATTGGAGCCTTTTGGTGGCATTTGGAGATGGCCTGGTTCAGGCTCCTGCAGGGGGTGACTGCCTGCGGTCCTGCTCTGACCTCCACTGTTCCGCGAGGGAGAAATGTGAGACTCTGCTCTCTCTCATGGCGCTCTTATCTTCCCTTCTGCCAACAGAGCGTGCAGCACGAGAACACCTATAGGGACCCCATAGCCAAGTATTGCTACGGAGAGAGCCCTCCTGAGCTCTTCCCCGCGTGATGGGCACGGAAGACAACACTCGGGCGAGCCGGCACCACCGAAGAACTTGTGGCCCGAAGCCATGCTCCAGTGGTCTCTGGATCGCTTGGGAGAAGAGGGTCTTCGTGCTTTGACCTTGGCTTTGACCACTTCTTGTGTTGTACTCTGGCCTTGCTTTCCACTGGGCTTTACCCCGTGAAACTGTTCTGTAAAGCAGCTTGGAAACGCCAGTGAGTCATGTTCAGGAACAGACTACGGGCGAGCTTGTGGAGGTGTGGGCGCTCGGGGACACCTCTACCATTGTAGACGCGTGGGACCCTTCACTGTAAAGTTATTTATTACATTTCTTTGGAGTAGTGGGAAGATGATGATGTTTTATAGAGGAGGATGCCTTGCCTTGATAGTCGAATATACTCAAGGAAATTGTTGATGATCTTGTTTTCTTGTGTTCTTGAATTTCATGAGCTAAGTCAGCCCTTCTCCCAGATAAAATGTTTGGCCTCTCTGAACGTGCATGTTCTCTCAAGGTGGTTATTTTTGGTTTTCTTTTAACAGCATCTTCAGGAGCGGGCCCTGAACACCGTATCCTGACACGTAAAATTGTCAGTAACTCAAAGGCACTATTCCATCCAGCTCTCTGTATCGTCTCCCTGGCAGGGGGCACTGGGTGCCCTCGGGTTTTCTCGTAGTGGTATTCACATATGCTCGCATCCCTGTGTGTGAGCACGGTTACAACCACAAGTGCTGACCTGCTGTTCGGGAGGACTTTCTTCTCCTTTCCTGTGCCACTGTTGACACGATCGAACTCCGCTTGGTCGCGGTACGCTGGGAGCCTCAGGGACCTCACCGCAGCCTCCTCTCCTCCTGTCACCGAAACCTGGGAGTAAGGGGATTCCTAAGTGGAGATCCATCCAGCAGAGATACTGGCTGGGAGAGTCATCCTTACTGCTTTCAACTTCGGAACACGGAACAGGTTCAGACCTTCACTTTCCTTGTGATTTGCAAAGAAGAAAACCCAGGTTTCTGTCAAGGTTCTGTGAGAGAGTTACTCCTGCCCTCGGTGGGACATGTCCGTGAACGCTGGACATGCAGTTGCGGTCCCCACGCTCGAGGCACCCCCACAGGCTTCTAGTGTGACACTGAATCTCGCAGGTTCAAGGTCTCAGATCTTTGGTCCTCAGATCAAAGACATTCTGCCCCTCAAGTAGTACAGCTCTTTGCTCTCAGGAGACATTAACGCATAGATCTTTCCTGGAGCCCCTCTCTTGGGCAGGGTGTTTTTCATTTTTTGGTGGTTCAAGTTGTCGACCTCGGAGCGGGGCACTAGTTCTACAGTCAATATGTATATATATTTTTTTCCAGCAGGGCTTTTTCATTGGACCATGTTTGCCTCCCAGTGTGTTTCTGCAGTACGTAGCAGTCCTCCTGTTACTTCTTAGACTTATCTTCCCAAAGTGGTTTGTTCCCCTAAATAAGCTTTCTCAGGTGGCAAACTGTCTGGCTATTGTTTTTTAATGTTTTTTTCCCCAGAAAGTCTATTTAACCTGCATTGGACTTTCTGGATTCTTTGTGCATTCATGGTGCTAAGTCAGACTTCATCTGTGAAAGAAATGTGCGTCTCTGGGATGTTTTAGCCTCTCGTTCTTTTTGGTGACTCAGCCGGTGTGGGAGTCTGTCTTGCACAGGTCGTCCCCGTTGTCAGTCTCTCCTTGCAGCTTATTTGAACTTCTGAGCAGTGTAACATAGGCTTAATGTGAAAACAGCTCGTATCACAGACCAGCCCGTGCTTCTTTACTTCGCACTTGAATTACTGACGAGCACGTCCTGCGTTTTCAGTGCTTTCACAAACAGTACCTATAGCCGTGTGAGAGAGTTAAGCTCACTTGTATTCCCACCCCATAGATGAGGAAACAGAGGGGAAGTGACTTCCCAGAGTCCCCACTGAGATTTAACCGCAGAACCGGAACAAGAACTTCATCTCCGGCTTCGGGTCCACTGTCGCCTCTCGCCAGCTCCACTGCCGACTCCTCCACGGTCATCCCCCACCCCGTCCCGAGAGTGTATAAGGTGTCCAGGCCCAAAGAGAGGAGAGGGGCCTCAATAGCCAAATTGGGTCAGTAATTCGAAGGTTATTTTCATTTGGCCCTGGAATGTGTTTTTTTGTTTGTTTAACTTACGGTCACTGGTTTGAAGGCTCCCCACGCTGCAGTCTAGACTACATAATGAAGCCGTTGAAGGACCTGGAACATTGTTCGGCCTCCCAGCCCAGAACCGCTGCCTGCTCTGCGTGCTGTGGTTTGTTTCTTGATTTCTCAGCTGAGGGTTTCTAGAATTAGGGACCCCGCCTCAGTTGTGCATGTCCAGAGTTTAGCAAAGCACGTGATGCATGCTGAGATTTTAAGGAAACATGAAAGAAGGGACAAAAATACCTTTAGTTTAAAGAAAAAAGTTACCAAATACTGAGTATTTGGAGCCGAAGGTAAGAGGACAATTTAAAGCATTTCCCCCAGTTCTGAATCTTAATTGCCTTGCTTGTCACTGGAGCACAGAGATGTGTCCCACCAGTGAAAGAAACAGCAGAGTGGGTAAGAGGTGCCGAGGCGGGCAGGGATGAAGGAGGGGTGAGCCGCCTCCGCCAGGCCTGGCATTCGGGGCGGCCCTGGACCCAGCGGTGGGGCTGGCGTCACAGGGCGAGCTCGGCACCCCTCGGAAAGTGGGGGTTTTAGAGCAGGGATGTCAGCTGTCCTCATGCTCCCGAGGGCAGACTGCGGGCCTCCAGGAGGTGCCTCAGTTGCTGCGGCTGCAGGAGGACTGTGGGCACGGGCGGCACCACCTGCCAGTCCCGAGCAGGGCCTTCCCTGGCGCTGGGATTTGCAGGTAAACTATAAATGTGCGGAGAGGTTGCTTACGTGGTGGGGCGGCTCCCTTGCGGGCGGGAGAGAACTCTGTCCCGTGGTTAGTGACTGGGTTAGTGACTGCTTGCTGACAGCGGGCTTTGGGCGGTCTCCTCCCCCAGGGCCCAGGCCCTTCAGTGCAAAATGGGATCAGCCATGCAAGGTGTTGGCGGGAGGGAAGCCCAGTGCTTGGCACAGGGTCCGCCGTCTGCAGCCCAGCCAGGGGACGATGTCAGGAGTTACGATGCGGGGATCCTTGGGCCCCCCCGTCAGGTGGAAGGGTGGCGATTACAGAATTCTCGGTGTTACTTTTATTACTAATTTTAAAAGAACTCATGCTCACGATGAGGAATTTCAGATTAATTCAGGAATACGTAAAGATGAAAATAATAACAACCTAAAATCCCACAACCCAGAGATCAGTCCACAGTATTTTTTTCTCTTTCATGACTTTTCAGGCAGAAGCAAGCACCCATTTTCCTCTTGAAAACAATCCTGTAACGGACTTCCTCTTACGTTACATATAGGCCTATAATAATTTTAATGACCACATGGTGTCAATTTCATGGATTACAATAATGTTATTAACCCCCTGCTGAGGCACTTAGCTTATTAACATTTTTTTCCACTGCTACAAACAATGCATTGATAATAGTGCTTTTACCTGCATGTTTGTATATTCATCTGATAACTATTTTCACCAGTTTTTTTGCTCTCCTCTAAAAATTGCAGGAGTGTCCTTTTTGCTAGGTCTCTGAGAACCGCACATGATCCTTTAGCTCTGCTGATGGATGTCTGTCTGTGTTCTAATTAGTATTTATTTAATTGCTACTGACGTTAACTCTTCCACGTACTAATTGGCCATTCTTCAAATGTGGTGAACTGTCCCTGACCTTGGCCAACTTTTCTCTTTTTCTTAGCATTAAAAAAAATTTTTTTGGTGTTTATTTTTGAGAGAGATACTGTGAATGGGGGAGGGGCAGAGAGAGAGGGAGACACAGAATCGGAAGCAGGCTCCAGGCTCTGAACTGTTAGCACAGAGCCCGACACGGGACTTGAACTCGCAAACTGCGAGATCATGACCTGAGTTGAAGTTGGACACGTAACTGACTGAACCACTCAGGCGCCCCAACTTTTCTCTTTTTCTTAGCATTTTTTAAATGAAGGCCAACTTTTCCAGTTGACCTAGGATAGCAGTGGGGAGGGAGGGCACTCTTGTCCCCAAAAGGACCTTTGGCAAGACCTGGAGACATTTTTGTCATAACTGGGGGAGGGCGGTACATCTATGGGCAGAGGCCAGGGACGCTGCTAAACATCCTGCCACACACAGGAGGGGCCCCCACGTCTGAGGGGCCTAGGTGGAGGCCCTCCCCTCAGGTCACGTTTCCCCCGTAGGTTGAACAGAGAAGCTGCCAGGAGCTGGGAGCTGACTTTATTATTTCCCTGCCCTTGCTTTCAGCCGAGCTGAGTGCTGCTGATTACATTACCCTGGGTCCCCGGGGACCTGCCCATTCCCTCGCAGGCCTCTCCCGGCCCAGCGCGCCTCCACGAACAGCATTATTACTCTGCCATGATGTCCTCAGCTCGCTAACGTGACCCCAGAGCGCACGCTCCACTGCGGAGTGACCTGCAGGTTTACAAACAGCCCCCCCCCCCGTGACAGATTTGTTCTCCAGCCCACCCCACCCCGCAGCAGCTCCTCGAGGGGAGTGACTGGGTGGGTGTAGAGCGAGACGGGAGATGCCACCACACATCCTGTGTGGTCATTCTGCTGTGAAAAGGTGCCGCACAAGTAGAGAGTAATGATTTTGTTTAAAAGAGGGAAAGCCAGGGGATCATGAGAGTTCTTTCCTACTCGAGTGCTTTCCTGACCGCGTGGCGCATAGCCTTCCAGGCCCTTCTGCGTGATTTGTCCTGCAGAGTTTGTCATCAGGGTGTGCGAGCGGTGTGGGGGCTGGCCTCCCCGTTCTTGCTCAGTCACGCCTCGGCCAGGTTCCTTGACCAGTCCGCTTTGGCAGGCACCGGGAGGAGTCGGTGCGGGTGGTACACGGAGTGGGGACAGCTCCTGTCCCGGAGACCTCGCCAGTTACTTTGTGCGGACTACGTGATTTGTGTCCAAGGGTAGCTGAGCTGCACCTTCTGAAAGTGAAAGGCCAGCCTTTAATATTATAACAGACAAACGTTTTTGAGCAGGTGAATAGTTCCTTTAGCTTTGGACTTCTGTAATTCGTTGACTTTTTTTTTTTTTTTTTTTTTTTTTTTTTTTTTTTTTTTTTAGTATTTATTTTTGGGAGAGTTCAGGTCGGGGAAGGGTGGGGAGAGGAGGACAGAGGCTCCGAAGCAGGTTCGAGGCTGTGACAGGGTGACAGCAGGAAGCTCGATGCGGGACTCGAACTCAAGAACCGTGAGATCATGACTGAGCCTAAGTCGGATGCTCAACCGGCTGAGCCCCCCAGGTGCCCCAGTTCGTTGACTTTTTATGCACACTGGAGCAGGCAGGCTCCGGTCAGCCTGCATCCGGGTTGTCACCAAATCCAAAGTGGCGTTGGCTAAGGGGGAAAAGGCTGCATTGGCTCTCTCTGAAATTCAGGGTTTCAGGCCATGTTGGCCACACCCCACCGTTGCTAAGGGTGCCGGGGGGTGTGAGTGGAACACCAGCGGTGTGAGGTGTGTGCGTGGCTGCCCCATTTTATTGACAAGCGTGCAGGCATTAATGACCGGGAGTAAAGTAACGTCTTCCGGCTTTGCTTTCCTCATTGGTGAAATAAAGGCGATTGCAAAGTTATCTCGATGTTCGGGACCAGCCAGATATGCCCCCACGTGTGAAGGCAAGACCAGAACTTGCGCCTCCCAGCCTCTGGGTCCCAGGCTCTGGTCCTGACAGGGTAGGCGGGTCAGCCACCTGAGGCCCATTCTCCTGAATCCAGGGCTTCCCCCTTCTCTCTAGAAGACTTCAACCGGGGCTCACTGTTTTCTGCCTCTCCCTCCTCAGATGTTAAATAGACACTGTATCTCCTCTGCTGGGACCCACTTCTCCTGCATTGCTGCTCTGCACCTGTGAAAACAGCTGTTGTGTTTTCCATCATAAAGGCAGCTGCCTTTTGGCAGGGCAGCCCGGAGCCGTATATGCGGCTGTACCTGAGAAGCGTGCTTACCCTGAGTTACCCAGCGCATCTTGGAATTGCAGAGAAGGGCTCAGGCAGTCATTCCTCAGTAGAAGGTTTTCCTTTCGTTTCTTTTGTGATTACAAAGCAGAAACCTTAAAGGGCAGGAAACTACGTTGACATTAAATTGTGCCACATTAGACTCCCAGGCCCCAAAGATAACCGTATCATTTTTGATGTAAGTTTTGCCTGCATTTTGTACGTAAACGTGCTATTTTTATGTTAGTATGCCAATCAAGTAGAATCCTGTAGATAATACTTTAAAATAAACAGTCCCTGTTAGACCGATTTAACGCAATCACAGCTAATTGTAGAGCAGGAAAGTACACGTTGTTGCTCGTGTGATCCGGCCTCTGAAATAAAGCCAGGTGAGAGGCGAAAGCCCTTTCGTAGTACACACGCGTGGCTCTTCCCACGCGGCGGGGGAAGAAGGCACTGTGTTCTGCACACGGAAGTCCTAGGCGGTTGACCTTGTCCAGCGGGGACCTGCATGAAGCCTGCCTGGGTCGAAGCCTGGCCCAGTGGACTTCCACTTGCGAGCCCAGAGAAGGGTAGGGGGGAGCCCACCCCAGGCCCCCTCCGCAGGCCATTCAGAGTAGGGAATCCCCAGATGCAGACAGGCAGGGGAAGCTGTGTGAGAAGGCTGGGTCACCCTGCTGGACGTCTGGTGTGGAGGAAGGATGACCTGAGCTTCCCCGAAGCTCCAGCTCTGCTTTGACAAGTGTCCCGCAGTGTGACGGTGCACGAAGGCACGTGGAGCCTCCTGGCGGGCACTGCTTGGAGCTGGGGTCTGCTGTGCTCGCTCTCCTCGTGCGCTGGACTCCCTTTTTCCTGGGAGGTCTTCACCGGGCAGAATTCGGGGATGCTGTCGGAGCTCAGTCCCTGACACGCGTGCCCGTCCTTGCTTCGCCTGCGGCTTGCTAAGTGCCAGCTTGGAAGCCCGAGATAAATAGTCTTGCAGCAGCTCAGCAGTCGGCTGGGCTCATTTGTTCGACACAAATAAGCTCATTGACCTGATTTAGCGCAGGGAGGAGCCGTGGGGTTAAGTCAGATGTGATCTCAGAGCCCCGTCTCTTGTCTGCAGCCCTTGCAGACCCCCAAGGACAGCTGCCTGGTTAAATGATGCTCGTGGGCGCCATTTCAAGGGCAGAGGGGGAGAGAGGATGGAGAGGGGAGAACGAGGTGCCGGTGGCACAGACACCAACAGTTGCTCTCTATGCCACTTGGTGGCACCAACTCCATAGGTTTTCTGTCTCAGCACACTGCTAGTCAAGCGACCATGGGCCCCGAGCACGCGTGGTCTCCCTCTCCTTAAAACAATGAAGCTGTTTTTGTCAATGGGGAGCCCTCTGTCGTCGAGGACTCATCGGGGCTGTTGATTTTGGGCTTAGGGATCTGGAAGAGCAGCCTTTGGTCTGCCTCTGGTGCCCATGCTACCCACTTTTCTTTTTCCTCCCTGTTCACCGAGAGGAAAAGGAGATAGGTCTCTTAAGTGTCCTTACCCAGAAGAGGACCACACTCGGGAGGCGCTCACAGTGCGCTGTTCTGCGTCCGCGCCGTCTGAGGCAGGTGCTCTCTCGTCTCCATTTTACGGAGGGAGCCTCGGGTGCACAGGTGACCTCGTCCAGGGTGCACCGTGAGACGCTGGGGCCGTGTGCGCGCTTCCGATCTCCAGAAGGTGCGCGCAGGCTGGGTGGGCAGCACATGACCTTGGCGGACCCTCTTCTAGTCATTTCTGGTGCTAGAGGCTTATTTAATCCTAACAACCACTCCTGTGAGGGATGGAGGGGGGTCTTTTTATTCTCATTTTAAGGAAACGAGCCCAAAGATTAAATACTTTGCATGGGACACGCTGTCTTGGTTGTTTAAGCCAAGATGGTGATTGAAGCCAGATCTTCCTTGTCATTTTAGCCCCCGTGTAGTAAATGCCGCGCTGGGCTCTGAGCACGAGAGGTGGGGGCGGGTGCTGGGGGAGGACGGGTTGGCGTTTGCTCTGAAATTTGCAGTTTGGCCTGAGGATTGGATCATCCTTGATTTAAGCAAAATGTTTCACCTTTTCACTGCTGGTCCCTGCCGGAAAGGGTTTTAAAGAATGTACTAGAAGAGGAACTTACCCTTTCAGCCCTACTGAGAGGGCTGTGTCTTAATATCCACCGAGCAGAGTTCTTGTAACGGGCTGAATTGTGTCCCCTGCCCCAAATTCATATGCAGAAGTCCGAAGCCCTGGTACCTGGGAGGAGATAAGGCCTTTAGCGAGGCCAGTAGGGTGGAGTGTAATCAGATAGCACTGGTGTCCTTGTACGAAGCGGGAGGCACCAGTGGTGCAAGCAGCTGGCCATCCAGGAGCCGAGGAGAGAAGGACCACAGGAGACACCGAGCCTGCCCACACCTTGTCCTCCCGAACTGCAGGAGAAGACGTTTCTGTTGTTGGAGCCGCGCGCTCTGTGCTGCTTGGTCCTGGCAGCCCAGGCTGACGGCTACGGCCCGGAAGGAAGCACGTGCTCAGTTCGTCGCAGAGCCAAAGCACGGCCCGGGCAGGGGACAGTGCAGCTGCACCCGTGGAGTCGTTCTGGCTCCATGTGTCTCCTCCCTCCTGGGCCTGTTTGCCCATCTGTGAGGGGGGCACACGGTCATGCCTAAGGATCCTTGAGGAGCTGGCCTTCTAGGATTCTAGGCGCCAGTCCGGGACCTGCAGAGTGCTGGATGGAGTCCTAGCAGTGTCTAACCAGAGGGAGATTTTACGCCCTGGGGGACATTGCCCGTGTCTGCGGACATTTTGGACGGTCACCAGTGTGAATGTGGACGCGCTGCTGGCATCTCCTAGAGGCCAGGGAGGCTGTTCAACGTCTACAGTGCACAGGACAGAACGTTCATTCTGCAGGTATTAGTGCCAGCTGTGTGCCTAGCTCTGGGTTGGGTGCTGGGGAGGACACAGGACTGGAAGATGGCCTTCTGAAATTTAAAATCGAGTGGATCCTGAGCCTCTGGTGTGGGGAATGTGGTACTAAGCATCCTTAGGTACTGATTTACCCTGAGGATAAAGTGTCCCTTGGGTTTTTGTGCTCGAATAGCACAGGCACCACATCTTTATTCCTACTTCATTCACAGACCTATACTTGTATAGCTTGATTTTCTAAAAGGACTTGAGAAGATACATGTTTATACACATCCTACTGATGAGTAAAATAGAAATAAAATTAGGATGACTTTAAAATAGAATGCGAACCTGCAGTTGAACAATACGGGTGATGCAGTTGAGTTTCCTGGCAGCAAGGGCAAAAAGAGAATTCCTCATATTAATGCAAAGCATTATTAACTCAAAGCATTTCCTCAATGCAAAGTCTCAAATGAGATTTTTGTACAGCTTTTGACAGGATACTGACTGATATTTAGGTCTATACTATGTATAGCAAGCATACCGAAACCAGGTATATTTGGATGTTGGATAGAACGACAAATGGGCTCTGCTTTCAGGTAATATAGTCTGTTGTAAGAGACCTGCCATATGGGATCATAAATGTGAGGATAGAGGAAGTGTTGCTCTGTGGGTGAGGCTGTCTGGGCAGACTTTGTAAACTGACACGTTTACACATATGTACTTTTTTACATATTTTTTACATACGTACTAATCTTTGTAACTTTTCTAATTATAAAGTAATAATACACTGCACTATAGGAAATTGGGGTGCTGTGAAAGAGAATAAAAGCTCTCATGATTCTTTTATCTATAGATAACCAGTCTGTTTAGATATGTATCTATAAATACACTTATATATTAATACATTGAACAAAAAAGAAAATTGGGACCCTATTTTATCATTTTGTAACCAAATGAATGGCCCTCTAATGGGGTTTTGAAGTACGAGTTGGGAGATCACCAAGCAGAGGGAGTGGTGTGCGTGCCGGGCTAGCTGTGGGGTTAGCTAGCCAGGATCTGTGAAGATGGGTGAGACCCCACGTTTCATTTCACAAGTCCTGGGGGGCGTCATTCCCATGGTAACGGAGAAAATGTCCACCCCCGAGTTGTACAACCCAGCAGCCCTGTAACTTTTTTTCACTTATCAACATAACAGAAGTGGTTTTCTATGTTAGTCTACCATGTCATTTGTTTTTTTGTAACAATTTTATCGAGATATACTCAGTGACCATACAATTCACTCCTTTAAAGTGTACAACTCAATGATTTTATTATATTCACAGTTATGCACACCCATCATTCATTGTAGACACTTTTGTGACACCCCCCCGCCCTGCAAAAAAAGAAACCCCATGCCCAGTAGTAGTCACTCCTCATTCTTTCTCCCCCAGCATCTGGCAACAATTCATCTACTTTGTCTCTATGGATTGACCCATTCTAGAGGTTCCATATCAATAGAATTATGCAATATGTGGTCTTTTGTAACGAGCTTCTCAGCATATTTTCAAAGTTTACCCGTGTCATGGCATGCATCAGCTTCTTTATTATTGCTAAATAATATTCCGTTGTATAGAAAGACCATATTTGCTTGTTCGTCCTTCAGTTGATGGATATTTGGGTTGTCTCCACCCTTAGGAATAATGCTGCTGTGAACATTCATGTGTAAGCTTCATGTGGACGTACGTTTTTACTTCCTTTGGGTATATCCCAAGGACTCGAACTTTTAAGGAACTGCCAGATTGTCTTCCAAGAGAGTTGTACCATTTTGCATTCCCACTTGCAATGTACTAGGATTTCAGTGTCTCCACATCCTCTCCAGCACTTGGTATTGTTCATCTTACCAATTACAGCCATCCCGTGGTTATGACGTGGTATCCTGCTCTGGTTTGGACTTGCATATCCCTGATGGCTAACGATGCTGTCCATTTGTCTGTCATCTTTGGAGAGAGATCTGTCCTCATCCTGCCATTCTTAAAGTGGGTCGTCTTTTTAGTGTTGACAGTTCTTTATATAGTTTTGATGTAATCCCCTGATCAGATACGTGATTTGCAAATATTGTTCTCATTCTGTGGCTTGTCATTTCACTTTCTTGATGGTGTTCTTTGAAGCATAAAAGTTTAATTTTGATGAAGTTCAGTTTAACTTTTGTTGCTTGTATTTTTGGTGTCCCATCTAATACCATTTGCTTTTTAATGAGTGATCATACTCCTTGGGATGGATGTAACATAAGGGGATTCTAGCATGCATTAAAGTCATTTGTTTTAAATGCCTCCCTTTCCCGCGCTGGTGGAGAGCTGCAGTTAGAGCACAGCCATTCTGTCCCATCCCATAGCCTTTAGAAACACTTCATTGCTCCACAAGCTTTTTCTCCCCCACCAGTGTGTCCGGCTGTGCTCAGACCTCTGCAGAGTAGTTGGGAAGGTGTTCGAATCTCCAGGCAGCATACCTACGGAGGTCCTCTGTCCTGTCATTTCTGGGCCAAAAGCTGCACTAAACACAACCTTGTGGGACATGTCGCCATCTGCTGGTAGAGGCGGGAAAGTGCGACGCCAGGAAGCGGAAGATCGCACTTACTCCCAGCAGATTGTCAAGGAGCACAGCTAACTCTTTCCATTCTGGCCTGCGCCTGTTGCTTTGAAGGTCTCCCCACCATTTGAGGTAGTGCTTAAATATGCAGCCCTTTACTAAACGGAATCTGTTTTCGACAAGGCAAGGAAGCTTGGGAGGTTCCTGTTCGGTGGGCACTACCAGGGGCGTGAAAACGTCATCGAGGAGGAAGCAATACTGTACCACAGGTGACGGAAGGGAGCTGAATAGGAGCCATGTGTTGTCCACACGGGTAGTGTTCTCATTGTGTTTGTCGAGTGTCCGCTGCTCCAGAGTCCATTCGGGGGTGTCGGGGATGTCGTTGCACCTGCTGCTCACTGCCAGCTCTCCCGGGCCTGCTGGGCCTGCTGGGCTTGCTGTGCTGGTTAGAACTATGGGGCCTGTAGAGATAAAGACCTGACCTTTGCATGTTTTCTAGAACAGCATGGGCAACAACCTGCTTTTTAAAATGAATGATAGCACTCTATTTTAATATATTGTATTTTACTAAGTATTTACTGAATGAATGGGAGAAAAAACTCCTGCATCCCAACTCATGACCTACTTTCTTTTCACCACACCTAGCTGCCTCTCGTGTCCCAAATGCTGCAGTTATTTCAATAAGTATTTATGATGATGTTCAATGGGAGGACACATTTTTTTTTAAGTTTATTTTGAGAGAGAGAGAGAGAGAGAGCAAGCAGGGAAGGGGCAGAGAGAGGGAGAGAGAGAGAACCTCAAGCAGGCTCCTCACCATCAGCACGGAGCCCGGCGTGGGTCTTAAACTCATGACCTGTGAGGTCATGAGCTGAGCCGAAACCAAGAGTCGGGTGCTTAACCGACTAAGCCGAACACGTGTTTCTAATTTCTTTCACCCTTTAATAAAAGGAGTATAAAAATGTGATTTGTGAAAAAAATGTGCAGAAAAACTTGTACGTCAGCACCACTCACAACAGCCAGGAAGTGGAAACCACCCGAGTGCCCAGCAGTAGGTAAGTGGATAAACAAAACGTGCTGCATCCCACAGCGGAACGCTATTCAGCCCCCAGAAGGAACAAGGCACTGACATCTGCCACAGTATGGATGAGCCTGGAAAAACATGGGTGACGCTACGTGAACGTGGCCGGACACAAAAAGGCCACATACTGTAAGCCTCCGTTGATGTGAAATGTCCAGAGTAAGCAAATCTGTAGAGACCAAAGGCAGGTTAGTGGTTGCTAGGGGCTGGGGGAAAGGAAAGCTGAGGAGGGTCTGCTAAGGGGTGTGGGGTTTCTTTTCGGGTGACGAAGACACTCTCAAGCGAATCGTGGGGACAGTTGCACAACTCTGAATACACTAACGGTACCACTTGAGGGGCACCTGGGTGACTCAGTTAAGTGTCCGACTTCAGCTGAGGTCATGATCTCACAGTTTGTGCGTTTGAGCCCCGTGTCGGGCAGTGCAGAGCCTGCTTTGGATTCTCCTTTGGATCCTCCGTCTCCTTTCTGCTCCTCCCTCTGCTTGCACTCTCTCCTTCTCTCTCTCTCTCCTTCTCTCTCTCTCTCTCTCTCTCTCTCTCTCTCAAAAAAAAAAAAAGGAAACTTAACAAAAAGAATACCATTTGAAATGGGTTTGCATTTTATAACATATTAATATCCCAATAAAACTGTTCTTAAAATATGCACAAGAAAGGTTAGCAAAAGGCTGGTGTGTGAGGAGGGTAGGAGATTGTACTTGGGACCCTCACAGAGGAAGTGGAACCCAGTCTGGAGAGAGCTGGGCTCACCAGTACCCCCACATCCAGTAGCATCATTTTACATGAATACTTAGTCCTCTGAAGTCTGATTTCCTTCCCTACAAAAAAGACATGATAATACCCTCCTCACAGGCTTTTTTTGGGGGGTGGATTATATCGATAATGTATGTAAAGGTTCTGGCACACGCAGTGTTCAACAAATACTCATTTCCACCTCCCAGCCCAGAGCTGCCGTGATTCTGTGGCTTTGTGGCCAGTGAAAGGGCTCTCTACGGAGTCCTTGGGCCTTTGGAACCTTCTAGCGGGCAGCGTGGCTGGGTGGATTTAAAATGTGAAATGAGGGTTTTGGACTGAGCTAAATGCTTGAAGTCTGTGGTTTCCTCGTTTCGGGAGCCTCTCTACCTTAGATGTCTGCCAGAGTCCACTCCGTTCACCCCGCAAGATCCTGATCCTGAGAATGGCAATTAATGGGTTCGTGGGCCAGGGCATCATCCTCAACCTTAACTGCAAAATGACGGGGCAGGGGCACTTGTGTTCGCTGCTGGCTGCCCCCGGGCCCAGCGTCACCAGCTCATTCCTCAGGGGACCAGTTGGCAGAGTGGCCTTAGAAGAAGGGTGATGCTTGGGAGTGTGGCACGCATCAGGGTTTTCCCCACACACCCTTTCAAAACAGCTTTGTCCTGGATGAATAAGGACCCTTCAAGCTACTCCACATAGTATGTTGGATAAAGGCAAATGTGCCAGCGAGGCCCGGGGAAAATGTCAGGGGGCATCTAGAAACATCTCTGCCATCCCCAGACCAACAACTCCCAGTGGTCCTGCCCTCGGACACCCCAGGGCCCAGATGAAATTGACCCTGTTGGTGACTGCTGTGCTCTCCCTGTGCTAGGCCTCCAGGTGACCGGAGAGCCGGTGCGTGTGCTCTTCCCCAGAACACGGGCACGAGGGAGAGGCCTCCCCCAGTGGAGGTGCCCCCCAGTGGGGAGTGAGTTCTGAGCATGGAGTCCTCAGATCGGGTCACAGGGCCTGGGGAGGGAGAAATGTGTGGGATAAATTACAGTGGGAGGACTCGTCCTGCTATTCTTAGGAAAATGAAATAAGGGAGAAAGATTCCATTGGGTTTTGACATTTCCCAATTCTCACTTTTATATTGAGAAGTAAATTCAGATTCCCTTTTTAAAAGATAACTTTTCTAGGGACACCTGGGTGGCTCAGTTGATTTCGACTCAGGTCATGATCTCACGGTTCATGGGCTCAAGCCCCGTGTTGGGCTCCGTGTGCTGCTTCTGCAGAGCCTGCTTGAGATTGTCTCTCTCCTCTCTCTGCTCCTGCCCCACCCATTCTCTCTCTCCCTCTCTCTCTCTCTCTCTCTCTCTCTCTCTCTCTCCTCTCTCTCTCTCTCAAAATAAATAAATAACCTGTCTGCTGTCAAACTTACTCAAAGGCCTTCAGTTGGTGTCTGATGCTGATAACTATAATGAGGCTATGGGAGAAGCAGTCGCCAGGCAAAGAACTTGGATGGAGAAGTGGGATCCAGCCCCAGCCCCTACCTCGTGTCCTCTTCCACATGCCCCCCAGACCATGATGCAGTGGTGTCAGGCCCGAAGTGACTTGAAATGAAGGCAGTCTTTGCTTTTTCTCAGGCTCCCACCAACCCTTCACAGACGATGTGTGCATGTCACTACTGAATACTGCCCTTGAGTCTGCTGTGGAAGTGTGGAGAAGGTTTTCTTCCCTATGTGGGTTTGCTAGGTCTTGGGTTTTGGCCTAGAGTGCTGAGTTGAGGACTTCAACGAAGTCCCATTGATGGTGTAGACACCTGGAGATGGACAGAGGCACCATCATGGCAGAAGATCATGGTTTGGCAGAGGTGAGGAGGTGGCTTGGTGCGGTGGTTAGCAAGCTGCTTCTGTAAAGGACCAGGTAGTAAATATCTTCAGCTTTGAAGGTGGTATGATCTTGAACTTGAGGTTGTATGAATCTTGAACTTGAAGGTTGTATGAATGCTTGAACTCTGCTGTCGTAGCAGACAGTATGTGCACCACTGAACGTGGCTGCGTTACAATAAAACTTTATTTACAGACACAGGTTGAGGGCCGGATTCAGTCTGTGGGACTTAGGTGGCCTCCCTCTGGCCCAGCAGGCCACCTTAATTGCTCCAACTCCTTTCTTAGCCTTGTCTCTTATTTTAGAGATGACGTGCTAGAAAAGCTGGAATGTTTTTCTCAGTGCTCCCGGAAATGTTGCTAAGAACCTTGAAAGGCCACCGTCAGAGAGAAGGACCTCAACCGAGTGGAAGCAACAGGAATTTGGAGTTTTAAACCTAGAGCAGATGCTGAGAAATGAAGATTCTGCTGTCTTCCCATTGTCCCTCAACGGAAGGCTGGGCGTTTTAATTAGCTAATGTTGGCAAATTGCTTTGAAGAAAATTGTAAAATGTTTCATTCTACAAGGTGCCAAGAACCCTAATTAGCTTTCCTTAAAGATACCACCTGGAAGTGTGATGTTTTGTTGCTCGAGGTCCAAGCCAGCAAGAATAACCTGCAGATCAAAAACCGGTTTTTCAGCAAACATAACTGAGTATAAATGGGTCTCTGCATCGACGTCACATTTTCTTCCTTCTACCTAATCTGGTTGCCAGCAGCTGGGATATTAAACCCCGTAAATGGAGGTTTTGGTTTTTTCTTTTTTTCTCCAAGAGAGCTTGGTGGCGACGGGGACATGAAACAAATTAACCCATCCATGTGTTGCTGCCGACGTTGCCTTTTGGATTTTTTGGCTTGTGCCCCAGAGGCCCTGCCCTGGCACGTCAAGGTGACAGAGAGGAGGCCGCTGGCAGTCACTCAGTCACAGAGCGGGGCTGGCTCTCAGCTACCCCAGTGCAGGAGAGATGTGTGCGTGCTCTTAACAGCTGGGAGATGAAGGTGCGTTCCAACGTTCCTGTTTCATGCAGTGGCCGCTACAGCAGCAGCATCTGATCTGTGTCACCGTCAGAAGCAAGTGAGATGTAGTTACTCTGGACCTCAGCCACCGACGTGCATTGATTTGGAATCTCCAGGCTCTGATGGGGCCGTCCCAGGCGAGAGGAGGCAGCCGGCGTGGGGGTGGAGGTCAGGGCAGGGGTCCCCAGCCTCTGCACCGTTGACTTTTGGGATCAGACGGTTCTGTGTGTGTGTGTTTGGCAGGGGGGCTGTCCTGTGCCTGTAGGACGCTGACCAGCATCCCTGGCCTCTACCCACTACATGGTGGGAGCAGCCCTCATTACCAGTGGTGACGACCAGAAACTGTCTCCAGACATGGCCTAACGTCCCCTGAGGGGATAATCGCCCCTTACTGAGAAGCCCTGTGTTAAGGGGAGGGCTAGGAGTCCTGTTTTCAGAGAGACGCGTGGAGCAGGGGCCTAATGGAAAGTGGGCTCCAAGCGCCACTCCTGCCTCTTCCCTGTGTCTCACACCCTCAGGTCGGCCATTAGCAGATCCCGAAGGCAGCCCTACCTTGACTGCACGTTGTGAACTGACCACTGCTTGCCGTCCAGCCTCTCCTCCTCTCGTTCAAGCCCCCACATCTTGTCTAGACACACGTGCGTGACTAGCCCCCCTCCGATGTCCTGCTCCCCTTTGTGCCCCACAGACCGTTCTCCACCCAGCGGCCAGAGGGAGCCATTGAAGTGTCAGTGAGAGGTCTCACGGTCCTGCTGGGACCCCCCCCCCCCGGCTCTGGCACCGTGGCACTTATGTGGAACTCCTCCTCTACCTTAGGTGTGCCCCGAGGGCGTGCACCTGCCTCACCTCTGCACCTGTTCCCTCTGCCCACAGACATCCTTCGCTCTCCCAGCTCCTTGCTCAGATGTCCCTCTCTAGAGGCCCTCCCCGACCTCCCTCCTTGAAGAGCACACCTCTGTCTTCTCTGGGCCAGGGGTCCTCAGCCTTTGCACTAGTGACATTTGGGGCGGGACTGTGGTGGGGGGCTGTCCTGGGCGTTGTCCGGTGGGGAGCAGCATCCCTGCCTCCCCCACCAAGTCACCATGGCACATCCCCCACCCACCCAACTGCGACAACGAAAAATGTCTCCAGACATTGCCAGTGTCCTCTGTGGGGCTACATCGTCTGAGAGCCCCTGCTCTCCTCCTGCTGCTTTATTTTTCTTCACCACACTGTCTCGTAAGATATCCAGTCTGTTTGTCTTCTTCCCTGGAAGGCAAGGTTCATGAACGCAGAGACTTCGATTTGTCCCCTGCTATATTTGCAGGGCATAGACCAGGGCTTGGTACACAGTAGGTACTCAATAAAACGTGTTGAATGTTATGAACTTTGTACTTCTGAACAACCAGTGGGGCAAATGGGGTCATGGATTTTGGACAAGACTGGACCTACAGAGTGTGTTTTACTGGTCATAGACCTTGAAATTCTGTGCCTTGGATGCCAGCAAACGCATCTTTAAAGCACAGAGAAACCTTCTGGAAACCTCGGCCAGAGGTCTTGGTAAAGGGCAGCTCTAGGGCCCTCCCCGGTTCCGCAGGTGCCCACATGAGCCTGCAGAACACACTTGGGGAGACACAAGGCTTCGTTAAGAGTGAACTACCCCTGGGCTCTAGGCATTTGCAAACTGAAGGGTCGGGGTGGTCTGGAGATTCGGAGAACGCTCTACCTTTAGTCTGTGGGTGCGTTGAGGATTTCCTTTCTGGCTGCAAGTCGTACCTAGAACTTGATCGATGACGACGATCAAGTTCATTCCCCTCTCCCACGTCACAGCGGATGGAGCCCCGGGAACATAGGCTCGGGCAGAGCTGCGTCCGTCTCCCTCCCGTGCTGCTGATCTAGCCCCTGGTGTGTGCACATTACCCCCCCCAGCCCCCCATTCCCGGTGGAGGTGGAGCACTCACTGTAAAGAGTAGTGATTAGGAGAAATCTGACTTCAGACAGGTCCCTCCCCTCGCTGCCCGACTTTGGGCAGATGAACTTTTCTAAAACTCAGTTTGCTGATCTGTACAATGGGAATGATACCTAGCTCTCTGTTTCGTTGTGAGGACTAAAATGAAATGAACAGCGCTCCTTGCCTGGCCTGGCCGCCGTCAGCGTTCACCAGGAGTTGCGGTTGTCATTCCCTCTTTATCGGAGTTCCTATTTAGCCGGCTCAGCCCCTGGCCTGGCTCGCCTGCCTTTGGCTCCTGCTGCCTCCGCCGTGTCAGGCATCCCTGACGCTCACCCCCTCTCCCTCCTTTCCCAGCATGCGCATCTCATCACTGTGATTACACCGTATTAGCCACCGTGATTGTTCCATGCCTTGGCACCTCATTACTGAAATAAAGTTAGCATTAATGGGAGTCCTGCAGCTAATCCCTCTGCTCACCTCTCCTGAAAATGCATTCCGGTGATTAGCAGGAGAGACACATGCATATATTCATTTTTAAAACTGTTCCCTCCTCCTCCTCTCCCTGCGTGTCTACCCACAGTCACTGCAGAGATGGAGGCCAGGGGGCCTTTTAGCTGCCAACCGACAGAGGAGGCAGTGAAATCGTCCTGCACTGGGGCAGGGCTGGGCCTATGGAGCCGCCAACTTCTCCCCCAGGAAAAGGAACGCATCCGTTTCCTTTGGGTGGGTACAGTTAAAAACAAAACCAACCCACACAACAAAAGGCCGCGGAGTGAGGCTGTCTGGCAGGTCCCAGCCCCGCCACCTTCTGGCTCGGAGACCTCGGTGAAATTGCTTTAATCCTCCTGATGAGCAGTTTCCGCTACCGGTGAAGGGTTATGCCTGATAAGGAACGGGCAGGGCCCGGTGCTGCCTCGGAGCCTGTGGCCGTTCCCTCCCCTGCCCTGGGCCAGGGCGCCAGAGGCCAGGTGTGTCCCCCAGGGCTCCTCCTGGCCCCCAGCGCCGGCCGGGACAGCCCGCTTCCGTTTCCACTCGGGAGCCGCCAGCGCCGGCCAGGCACAGGGAGGACTGACGGCTCGGAGGTGTGGTACCACTCGTTAAGGACTGGGGTGAAACATTGCCCTGACCCCCGGGGAGTCTGCACACCCGCTGCCGGTCCTTCCCCATGGGGCTGGGGGCTGCTGGCCTTGCGGGCATCGCCTCCGTCCCCGAGTGAGCTGGGATGACCGTCGCGGTGCTCCCTCTCCGCGGCCAAGAAGGGGGAGCAGGACGGCAGAGGGAGGTGTGGGGCTGTAATGAGATTCACAGGCGCCCTTACTCACCCCGCGTGTCAAGGAGACATTTTCAGAAGGGTTTGACACGGCACCCTCGCAGAGCCCTTTGCCAGAACGCAGGGCCAGGCCCCCCGAGTGCTTGAAGGCGCTCCCGTCAACCGCGCAGTCTGTGTGCGTATCGTCATCCGGCCGCCCCAACGTCCCGGTAAGCAGCTGTTCCCACAAAGAGGGACAATGGCCCGGCCCCACCCCTTCGAGAGCTGATTGCAGTCGTGTCTGTGCCCGTGCCAGTTCTTTGATCAGTTTTCACTCAGGATCTGGAGGGCACGTTACAAAGTGCTTTGGGCCGGCTGCCAGCGGGCCGCTCACTGGAGCGTGACAACAGCCCAGAAGTGTCAGCTTTGGGAGAGAGACAGCGCGCGCGGGATGCCTTTTAAAAAATAATTATATTTGAATTTAAAAAGCCATCTTCATATATGTTCGTAGAGTCATTTATATGGAAAACTATGCCGGTCGCTCTACCCTTTTAATATTTGATGTTCCGTCAGCTTCCCTCACAGCTGGGATAAGCGTCGTGTGGCGCCGCGGGGAGTTTTCGGACTCCTGAGTTAGGAAGGAGCCGGGAGAGGGCCGGTTCCTGTCATTTCTTTTCTCCCTCCTCCCTCGCCCCCTCCTCCACCTCAGCACACAACCGGTCCTAAACAGACTCTGGGGGACGTGGCGGGGGGCGAGTGGGAAAGGGGCGGGGGGTGTCCAAGCTTAATTCCCTGTGGTGGTGGTGGTGGTGGTGGGTGTCTTCTTTTTAAGTTTATTTATTTGTTTTGAGCGGGAGAGAGCAACGCGGGGGAGGAACAGAGAGGGAGGGGGAGACAGAGAATCCCAAGCAACTCCGCACCATCAGCACAGAGCCCGACCCGGGGCTCGAACCCGCAAACTGTGACATCATGACCTGAGCCAAAATCAAGAGTCAGGCGCTCAACCGACTGAGTCACGCAGGTGCCCCAAAACTATTTTTTTAATGTTTTATTTATTTTTGAGAGAGAGCAAGCAGGAGGTGGTGGGTAGCCTATATTTTCAGTTCATTTTTATTTTTTATTCTGGTAAAATATGCTTATCATAAAATTGACCGTCTTAGCCATTTTTACACGTGCAGCAGCATTTAGCACATTCACAGTGTTGTGCAGTCGTCAGCACCATCCACCTCCAGAACTTTTCACCTTCCCAAACTCTGTCCCCGTGAAGCGCTGACTGCCTGTCTCCCCCCTCCCCCCCCCACAGCCCCGGGCACGCACCATTCTATTCCCGTCTGCGTGGATTTGATGATTCCGGGTACGTCACGCAGTCAGAATCACGCAGTATCTGTCCTTCGGTGTCTGATTTCTTTCACTCGGCACGGTGTCCTCAGGGTTTATCCATGCTGTGGCCATGTCAGAGCATCCTTCCCCTGTGAGGCTGGACACTCCTCCAGCGAATGGATACACCACCCCGTGTTTACGCGGACACCTGGGCTGTCTACCGTGTATTAAACCGTACAGGTCGCCAGTCAACCATGTTAGGTGTTTACTTACGTACAGACGTCTAGCCTCATTCTCACCAGTGCTGTCTTATGGTGGAGAAAAGGAAGCCTGGGGAGATGAGGAATATTGTGTCGCCTAACGTGCTATTAATTAGTGGAACCGCGATTCGGTTTTAGGGCTGACTCTACAAACGATGGTTGTCACGTGTTGGTGAGCTCCAGGGTTGCTCAGGGGCATCTATTGAAAATGGACATTGCTGGGCCCGGTCTTGAGCTATTTTGGTTCAGAAGGTCTGGAGTGGGATTGGGGAACTTGTATCTTAACAAGCACCCTACTCTGAACCAGGTTATCAGAGAACCAGAGCTTCCTCGATATGTTCTACAGTCTAGGGTGTTGACTGCTATCCCGTTCATCCTCGTCCATAAGGGAGTTGGAGACAGCTCCCCCCACCCCCACCTCCGCCAAAACATTTCAAAATCAGAGAAAACGGGAGTTTTCCAGATGAAGCGGAGTTGGGAGAGACATACACGTGGGTCCGTAATGAGTTCATACACGGAGCGTGTGGGAGGCATGGAGTCTGGGCTGCATGGTCAGCTCTGAGCTTCTTAGCAGCCAAAGCAAGGAGCGAAATAGGATTAGCCACAGATGTAGCCACCTCATCACAGAGAGCGTGCAACCGGAAGTGCAGCTCTTGCATGCGTTTTGGTCTGAGAGCTGGCTCCTCATTGAGAAGACCCTGTGCAGTAAAGGAAAAGAGTCACAAACACCCCGAGTCCATTCTTGAGGGCGAGCCAGGGTGCAATGCCAGGGAAGAGTTCAGTGAAAACAGACCCGGGTCCCGGTAGGGGGTGCCTGGCTGGCTCAGTCAGTGGAGCGTGAGACTCTTGATCTCAGGATCATGAGTTCGAGCCCCACACTGGGCACTGGGCATAGAGATGACTTAAAAAAAGAACAACCCGACAGACCTGGAGAAAATCGGAAAATCAGGCCAACCCGTTTCAAGGCCGCTTTTCTGTGTGTTCTGAACCGGGTCCTCTGGCTCCTGGTCAGCCTAGGGGCTTGCTTCGGCTGCTCCCTTCTCTCTGGTTCCTCTCCGGAGCCTGGGGGCCTCCCCGCCCCAAGAGAGGAGCCCAGCGGGGGGGCCTCTGCTTTACTGACTAGGATGCTTGTCTTTAAAGTTTGCAAAGCCCTCGGCCTCCAACCAGTGGCCACTTTGGCCCCCTTCCTTCGGCACGCAAGAAAAGCTGCTGTCTGGTTGAGTGAGTTCTGCTATAAATCAAAGTGTCACCACTTAGCCAGTAGAAGTGATTTAATTAATCCGCTGTGTTGTCCCCTGAGCATCACTCCACCTGACTGCTAATCAACTTCCATCAGCAGGAGGAAAATGCAGGCCCCCTTTTTCTGAACCGCATTGCATGAGATGAAGGAGAAGAAGGAGGGGAGAAAAAGTTAATTGCGGCAGGGGAGCTCAGACTGTCACGAGAAAAAAGTCTCTTGTCTGGCATCTGCCTCTTTATACACTGTTGTCCTCGTCTCGGGTGAGCTGCAGGAGAGGACCACGTTTTAGTGATATTAATATAGACATTATCTATTGTCCATATCTATTTATCAGAGATAATATCTTGCCTGGAAGGCCCCTGACAGCTGGCATATTGCAAAGAGGAACCATTCTTTTGTCACGCACCCGGTATTTAGACCTTTAAAACACAACACCACACACACACACACAAAACCTTCACTGATAATCAGATAAGACTGAAAGTTTATGTATCTATCTCTTGGGCACTGGAACGTTTTTGACAAATGACCACCCCAATTTCCATCACATGCAGGAAGCATAAATGCAAGCCATGCTCTGCAGTGTAATTAGGCAGATCTAGTTAATGCTAGCGTGCTTTGAAGGTGAAGCAGGCTGTTGTAATGAGAATCCCAAGTCCAGGATATTGGAAAGCTTCCTTAAGGGCCTAAAACTTCCTTGAGATCTCTTCAGGAGTGGTAGCTAGCCTTATGGGTCCATTTTACAGATAGGAGGAGCTGCGGCAAACAAGGGTCAGGGAAATTTTCAGAAAGTCGCAGAGCGTTCAGAGTGTGCCGAAGGTGGGATCCAGCCCTTGTTGAGGGAGAGCAGGGGGCCCAAGATGCTGTTGTAAAGCAGGGGCTTATCTGGAATGGGATTCTTTCCTGATTACTGTGCACTTATTCTAGAAAGAGAAATTTATAGAAAGTCTCTTGAGCAGGATGAAGACCAGAAAATCTTTTATCTCATCCAAAAAATGACATCTTGTATCAATTATAGATAAACTTTGGTTTTTCCCCACCAGAGAAGCCGCCCCCCCCCACCCCGCCCCAAGCAAACCTGGAGTCCCTGCCCTGCTTATGTGGGTGCGTCATTCTGTCTTTAAAGATGGGGTGTCTGCCCAGCATGCTGTGTCGCTGCACAGATGTGCTTGGGATCAGAGCTTCTGCTCTACTAAAGTCAGCTCTGTTAAAGATGGTTGTATTTAAAAAAAAAAAAAAAAAAAGGAAAGAGGGCGCTGGAATCTAGTCCTGCTAACTCTGAGAACCCAGGACATATAAGGACTTCCCTGGGCACGTCCACACTTGGCCTCATGTGCACCTCTGGGCCAGGGCCACCCCCAGCATTCTGCACAGGCGACAGGGTGAATGACAGAGTGCCTCTCCGTTATTAGGAAGCTGAAATCTGATTCACATGGATATCTAGGGGAGCCTGAAAGGGGAAGAGCTGTCAGAGACACGGGGAGGTGTGTGTGTGTGTGTGCGCGCGCGCGGGCCGCCCGACACAAGGGGGCAGTACCTCCTCCTCCTGCCTTCGGATATGGCTTCTCTAGGAACCGCTTTCCTCGGGCCTGCAGCAAGGCTAGCAGTGCTGGGCCGAGGCACGCGCGAACAGCCGAAGAGTGCCCCCTCCTTGAACAGGGTGAAGTCCTGCCCTGTCTGCTGCTGGGGGTGATGTCGAAACGGCTGGGTTCGAGGCCCCCACAGAGCTGGGTGGAACTCTGACTGCCACTGGCTGCACATCTGTACTTGTGTCCCTCTCTGGACCCAGTTTCATCTGCAAAATGGGAACACCCATCTCCCACCGTGGATGTTGGGATGAAACGAGACCATATAGGCAAAAACCCTCCGTACACCCCTAGGCACATGGGAACTGCTAAGTACATGCAGCTTCCTTCTAGCTCTGTGCCTTCCCTTCCTTCCTTCCTCCTCAGGCTCCTCCAGTCTTCCACTGTTTGATAGCCGGGGACCCAGATCCAGCCATGCCTGCGTCCCTCCCTCCCAAGGAAGCAGGCTGCGGAGAGTGTCCGGGACCCAGGCTCAGGGCTCTGGGACCCTTCCCTCCTGCCATTTGGGCCGTTGGCGGACACAGTGGAGTGCTGCTCCCAGGTAGGCCCCTGGTTTGCAGGGCTCCCCCCCCCCCCACCATCCAACAGCACTCCAGGCTAACACGGCGCATGGGGGCCGGGCAGGGAGCCCTTTATCATTGGTTTGGGTTTTTTTTTTTTTTCCTTCCTCTCATACACAATTTGGAAACATCTGTTCTGACATTTTCCGGGGTCGCAGACAGGAAGAGAACAAGGTTGATATTTCTCAGGTGCTGGTGCCTTAGTGCATCGGTAATTGGAAAGCAAAATGGTTCCTGTTGCCTCTCCATTTCATCATAAACATTTCATTTGAAAGAATAGGCAGCGTTATTGTGCCCAGGGGTTACATTGTATGCAAACAGGCCTGCATTAAAGGGAAGTCTCCTAAGTGAGAAATGGCAAAGCATTATGAAGCCAATGGCAAAGGTCTGTGTGACTTTCTTTTAGACAAAAGACCAGCCTGTGGGAGCTGACTGCAGCCCTCTTCTGCTTCCTTGAATAGGAAGCATATTTTCTTTTTTCTCAGTTAACCCCCTTCTCTAGGTGAACATGATAAAGATTGTGCCCAGAGGTTCACTGAGGGTAGGCGAGCAAATGTGTTTGTTCAAAATCCATTTACTGGGCACCTACTCTGCCCAGATCTGTGGAGCTTGAGGGGCCGAAGGAAGAGCTTCTACCTAGATCGGAAGATGCGACAGTAAAGTTGCTGGAGCCATCGGACAGCATCATTGGATAATTATCTGCCCGTGTGCTAACTGCTCTAACACACATCGTCTCACTGAATCCTCCAACATCCTGCGAGTACTAAGTGGTATTATCCTTGCTTTGCAGATGATGCTGGGAGACACTTCATTGCTTGGCCAAGGTCAAGGCTAACAGACAAGTGGTGAACTGAGATTTCCCCTCAGGTGCGCCTGTCTCCTCCCCACCCCCCGCACCCCCCGGCAGCACACTGCTTGGTGTGACTGTGCCGTACAGGATGGAGCTGCAGAGGTGTGGGGACTGCAAAGGACTTTGCGTGCTGAGCTACAGAGTTTGGACTTTCTCCTGTAGGCAGTGCGAAACCAGCAGAGGTTTTTAAGTGGATATTGATTCCATTACCGATGGGAGATGGATCGGAGAAACACCCAGTGCACGGCTGCAGCCCAGAACCGCACCTGCCCATCGGATCCAAGGGCTGCCCACCCGCTTCTTGCCGCCATCCAGTACGGCTGGCTGCTCAGCTGAAAGAACAGATTATTGGGGAAGATGAACCTCGCACGGGAGGTGGACAGGAAGCCTTTTTCTTTTATCTTTTTTAGCTAGGGTATGCTTTTCTGTTGTTTTGCTCTAAAGCTCACATAGGCATCTAAGCTTAAAAAAATTGAGTGACATGAGGGGTGCCTCGGTGGCTCAGTCGGTTAAGTAAGTGTCTGGACTTCAGCTCAGGTCATGATCTCGTGGTTCGCCAGTTTGAGCCCCACTTCGGGCTCTGTGCTGACAGCTTGGAGCCTGGAGCCAACTTCAGATTCCCTCTCTCTTCCCGCCCTCCCCCCTCCCCCCCACATTCTGTCTCTCTCTCTCAAAAATAAACATTAAAAAAAAATTAAGTGGCCTGAAAACAGAAATGAAAGCAAAAGTCTTCTAACTCCTCACTCCCAGGTGTAACCACTGGTAACAATTTCTTGTACAGCCTTCCTGAAATTTTGTGTTATATATGTATACATATTTATATGGTTCAACGTTCAGAAGGGCGTTTCTCTCTCCCACTCCTGTCCCCCAGCCTCTGTGCTACCTTCTAAAGTCACCATTTTCTTGTGTTCAGGCCCAGGTAGTTTATGCACATGCAGACGAATACTTGCAATGTGTTACTTCTCTTTCCCTGAAGAATAAAAGCTAACACTGTTCTACTTCTTGCCCTTTTATTTCGTGATAATATTTTTTAAAAGCCTAAATAGTTAGAGAGTGCTTACCAGGTACCACGAATTTTTCTAAGTGCTTTCCGTGCCTTATCCCATTGTGTCTTATGACAGGGGCACCGTTATGGTCTCATTCTCTGGGGAGGAAACTGAGGCACAGAGAGATTGAGTGACTTACCCAGGGTCATTCAGGGAGTGAGTTATCCCTGACCTTGGACTTGAACTGGAATAAGGCAGGAGAGGGAGGTGCCACTGGTGTTCAGGTCTAGTCTGACCATGTTCTGGGTGTTGCTTGTTTTTTGTTGTTTGTTTGTTTGTTTCATATGCTGGAGATCTTTCCAGATCAGCACCTACAGACTTCTTACTTCTTTTACATGGCTGGAGAATACTTAATTTTAGTATTTAGTAAACATGCATCAGGTTGTGTCTGATCTACAAACGCCGCCGTAGCTGAAGCACCCTTGCGCGCACGTGTGGGGTGCTGAAGCGAACCTCTCTGTGGAGTAAATGACTGGAGGTGGACTTGCTAGGCCCCGGGGTGCCTGCCTGAAGTTTCACCGGCGACTGCTCCGCTGGGCTCCTGATCGTTGCACTGGTTTGCCCTCCCCAGGAACGCGGGAAAGTGCTGACCCCACGTCCTCACCCATCCTGGGCATCATCAACCTGTTTAATCTTTGCCCATCTGACTGCTGGAAAATTGGCTCGGCTTTAATCCACATGCATTATGAGCGCATTTTTTCTTTCACGTGTTTATTGGCCGCTTATATTTCTTTTATGAACTGGTTTTTCGTGTCCTTTGTACATGTTGTGTTTTGGCTTTGTCTTTTTTATAGAGATATATAAGAGCTCTTTGAATACTGAAGAAACGTGTTAACAAATATTTTTCCAGTTTATTGTTTGCATTTGTATATTTTTTCACCATATAGGAGATTTTAATTTCTGTGTAGTTGGATGTATTAATCTTTTCTTTATGGTTTTTGGGTTTTGTGTTTGCCTTTTCCTCTTCATGATTATATATATTTTTAATGACCAATTTTTTCCTCCCTAGCCTTTTTATGGCTTTAATTTTTAAATTGAACATGAATCCACGTAGAATTTATTTTTGTGTCAGGAGTGATAGAGGGGTCCAGCTTACTTTTCTGGCTTCTGGGGGAAGCTGTTTAGCCTCCTTGGTGCCCATGCTTCACTGTGCTGGGGCAGCCACTAGCA
This sequence comes from Cryptoprocta ferox, assembly GCA_028646485.1. Taxonomy (NCBI): domain Eukaryota; kingdom Metazoa; phylum Chordata; class Mammalia; order Carnivora; family Eupleridae; genus Cryptoprocta; species Cryptoprocta ferox. Next base: position 12,417,032 of record CM053566.1, on the reverse strand, counting down.
GGAGGTTGGGCACTGGTAGGGACAGTTCTCGAAGGGAAGGCTAGCCCCACAGCTGGCTGGACCCGGAGCAGCCAGCCCAGGGCGCCTGGGGGCAGAGAGATGAGCCAAGCACAGAGCCCCAATCACCACAGGCAGAGAAGCCTACCTGATTTGTCTCCATGTTGCTAGCGCCTCTCCTAGGCCCCAGCACATATTGATTTGCTCATCATCCTGGTGTATGGAGTGAATGAATTTTGACTCCTGCTATGCTGCTGGCTGCGCGTGTGTGACTTTGGGAACTTGAGCTCATTCCTTCACCTCTCCGAGCCACACTGTCCCCATCTGTGATCACAGTACCTACCTCCATGAGCTGTTTCACGAGGTTTCTGGAGTAAAGGGAGAAGTGGGTGTTACTGCACTTGACAAACCCCGAAAAGTGCTGTGGGTGGAAAGTTGAAACTATCAAGCCACCTCTCTGCTACTGTCGCTGTGTCTCAGACGTGTCGGCCTGGAATTAATTTAGGTTGTAAGAATTACAATTTACCGGGGCGCCTGGGCGGCTCAGTCAGTGAAGCATCCCACTCTTGTTTTCAGCTCAGGTCATGATCTCATGGTTTCATGAGTTCAAACCCCGCGTCGGGCATGGTGCTGACTCTGCAGAGACTGCTTGGGATTCTCTCTCACTCTTTCTCTCTCTGTCTCTGTCTCTCTCTCCTTCCTGGCTCACGCTCTGTCTCTCTCAAAATAAATAAATAAAAACTTTAAAATTATTGGAATAAAAAGAATTACAATGTATCTCCTTGTGGGACACAGTTGTTGTTTTTAATGTTTATTTTTGAGAGAGAGAAAGAGCATGCGAACAGGGGAGGGGCAGAGAGAGAGGGAGAGACACAGAATTTGAAGCAGACTCCAGGCTCCAAGCTGTCAGCACAGAGCCTGATGCCGGCTTGAACTCACAAACCATGAGATCACGACCCGAGCTGAAGTTGGACACTTAAACTGACTGAGCCACCCAGATTCCCCTGGGTTTTTTTTTTTTTTTTTTTTACTTGTAACATAAGAAAAGGAAGCTTTCTAAACATTTTTTCTGAGTGGGGTTCTTGTATCTCACCCCCCATTATTATTCACTGCTATCCCCCAATCTCCGACACTTGGGACAGTAAAGACAGGCTTGGAATGGGAAGGTCTTTGTCAAGTAGCAGCAGGTGCCTACACAAACAGACGGGGGAATTCGCTGCTGGTTCATTTGGAATAAAGTCCTGGGCACTCAGCCTTTATTTGATCCTGGGTGAGACTTGGGTCTCTTTCATGCCTCAGTTTCTCCCACTCGGTTAAAAAAGAGACCTTATAGCAAAGACACAACAGCCGTGTAAACTCGTGGTTGAGAGGGTGGGTTCCAGAATCTGACCACCTGACTTCAAACCCCAGCACCGCCATTCACCGGGTGACTTCGGGCAACTTACTTAGCTTGCTTGTCACCTGGTGGGGTAGGTGAAAACCTAAGGACCGAGTACCTAGGGGCATAGAACATAGCCAGGCGCAGAGCAGGTACTTCGTAAAGGCACCTGTTAATCATCTTCAAAGACGTCATTGGAATTGACAGCCTGTCATCCATCGAGGCATCTCCGGTCAGCAGTCCCAGAGCAGGTGCTGTAGGGAACCTGGGGCTGGGGCTACTGATGAATTTAGAGGGATGGTCCTCAAAGAGCATGTAGGTCCACTCTGATAAGAGACAGGCAGCAAACACATGTGGAAAGACCGTAGGCCACGGGCTGCACACCCCCACACCGTCGGGGGGGGGGGGGACAGCCGGGCATCGCTCAGCAGATGTGCACACTGTGTGTGAGTAGTGGGCACATGGCTGTGCATGTTAAATCATACAGGAATAGTTCTTTTCTCCACAAAGAGACATGCTTTCTCCGTTTGCCTTGAAGCTTGCTCAGCAAGATTCACTCATGTTTGGTGGAGGCCTGGCTACGGAGAATTGGATCTCCGCCATCAGAAAGACACCGGTGCACGCGGATAATAAGTGACAGCTGAACCTCCGAACCAGGGGGATGAAAGGGAGCTGCGGGGTCTGGGCACCTGGAGACGGTGACCCCATCTCAGAGGACAAATGCTCCTGGGCTAGAGCTCCTACGTCTTCAGGAGAAGGCAGAAATCACGATTTTTTATGCTTTTTTACTTCTTGTTTATTTTACTTCTTTTTTTTTATTTTTAAGATTGTTATCGTTTTTTAACGTTGGATAAGATAATTTGAAGGTCATACGCTGGCCCAACACAGCATGTCTGCGGGGATGAATTTGGCCTGTGGGCCCCAGGTTTGCAACCGCTGCATATGGCCTGTCCCGTAAGAGTGCATATTATGTGCAAATTAATGCACGCTGCAAAGTCGTCACATGAAAAATATTGCTGATAGCCCAGTAGTTGTATTTTTCCAAATCGTTAAAGTGTTGTCTCATCACGAAGTCCGCTGTTCCAACCCATAGCTTACCATGATCCCTCCACACAAAACTGCCTTTTAGGAAAAGGTAACACTGAGAGTGCGTCTTCATACACTCTTAGGTGCAAAAAAGATATATAGGGCCTGAAGTCACGGGAGGCTCCGTGCAGTACCGTAGATTTTACCGGAGCGCACCCGTGTTCCCGCCAGCACTAGTCGCAACAGCCAAAAGGGGATGGAAACCACCCACATGTCCACCGGTGATGAATGGGTAGGCACAATGTGGCGTGTCCTTACAACAGAATACGATTTAGCCATGAAAATGCACGATGTGGCACCGAGCGCCGCTCCCACGCGGGGGAAGCTTGAAAACGTTATGCTGAGTGAAAGCAGCCAGCTCTGAAAAGACCACATCGTGTGGTTCTGTTTGTACGAAATACATAGAATGAGCAAAGCCATAGAGACAGAAAGATTAGCGGTTTCCAGGGGAGGGAGGGGAGGGGAACTTCGGTCTAACTGTAACTGGTGTGGGGTTTCTTTCAGGGGGAGACAAAAATGCTCTAAAATTAGACCGTGGTGAGGTTGCACAGCCCTGTGAATATACGCGAAAGCCACTGAATTGTATGGCATGTGAATGATATCTCAGAAAGCCGTTTAAAGAGAAAGATTACATGATTCGTTCATCTGGTGATCTTTGGCACCTACAGGGACACGATCCGTCACTGTCAATCCTTGACTACAGAGGACAGTGATGATAATTACGACCTGTTGAATGCACTGGCAGTTGGTTGCCGTAGGCAAAGATAAGTGCGGTTCAGATAATGGATCACTGGACCATTATTATGCTATTTACTAATATTACGTTCCAAATCCGTATCCAGCGCTAGAAACAGTCATGTTGATTTTAGGTCTGTGAGGACCAGGGAATTTTAAGAATGCCAGTGCCTCTTCCTATAATCTGCCCAGTTCCTGCGAGGGGAAGCCGGGCTGCTGTGCCACCAGCCCCGAGTCACGTGTGAGCCCAAAGGATCTTGGCACGCGGCCACCCGCCCATCCTGTTTGCTACCAGTTGGGGGGTTCTGAGTGTGTGTGTGTGTATGTGTGTGTGTAGTTAAGTTTTCTCTCTGGCTGCCCGTCAGGCCTCCCCTTGACCCTCTTCAGCCCCCAACCCCATCCCTCCCGGAATAGTGCAACCCAGCCATGCGAGTGAGCCTAAAGTCCCCTGCTATGTTTGCGAATGAGAGTGAAGGAGGGCACCCAGGGACCAGGACAGGTCCCACGGCTGGCAGCAGCCTCGTCTGCTTCCTCTTAGCGGCCTCCTGCTGTCCTCTCTCTCACCAGCGTTCAGGGTTTCCCTCCGTGGAGAGCGTCCTGTGGAGAAGGGCACTTCGCCATCCCCCTTGCCAGCTTCCCTCCCCAAGGGCAGAGCACCAAAACCATTGTCAGCACCACCATCACCTCCACCACCACCACCACCACCACCCCTCCCCCCCCGCCCTGACCTTGCCCAGGACTTCTGACGGCACCTGGCCGATTCCCGATTCCCCATTCGTATGTGTTTGTTCCCTGTCCTCTTCTCTGAGCTTGGCGGTCAGTGACCCCTCCTACTCCTATGGCCTGCCCTGTTGTTTCACTCTGGACTGTCACTTAGTGCGCTTCCTGCCTGAACAGGACAAGACCTTCTAATGAAAGTCCCTCTTCACTCTGGGGGCCCTTGACCATTAATGGCCTCTGGAAGCAGATATTGTCTGACTTCCGGGAGTCTCAAGTGCTTGACCTGCACATAATTACCAAATGACCTACCAGACAAGGAAATGTTTGTTTACGCTCCGTCTCTGCCGCCCCTCCCACGCTGCTCCCCCAGGGGAGAAGTTTGGCCCTGTCGGTTCCCCCATGTCCACTGTGAGTCTCTCTTCTTGCTTCCCGTCCTGCAACCCAGCCAGGCGGTTAAAAGCAGACGGAGTGAGTGTTCTTGCTTGGAACATGGCTGAGCCGTGCAGGTGGACGGCCCCGGCTTAGCCGCACCTGCAGGGGACATCTGTTGAGCACGCGCGGTGTGCCAGGTGCTGTTATAGTGACATATGGAGACGTGTCTGATGTGGCCCCTGCTCTCATGGAGCCTGTAGTTTAGAGGACATGTGTGTAAGGACCATGGCGACAAGTGCTTTGATGGGAGAGGTCAGGGCACAGTGAGAGAATCTGATGGGGAGATCTAGCCAGTGCTGCTGGGAGGTTGGGAGAAGGTTAGCGAAGGCCTTCATGGGCCCTCTTCTTGTTACAAAAAATTGCCTTTTACAACTGCGTTGGTATAAATTCATTATATATATATATATATATATATATATATATATGAGTCATCATTGTATAGTTATTATTAGAGTCACTTTCTTCTTATTTTCAAAGAAATTAAACAGTTTTTCTGTGGACCCTAGGCACAGTACCTACCGTATATAATGGAGAAATTAGCCCTGGAAAAGGCATCCCTGAGGAGGCGACAACTGAGTGGAGATCTGATGAATAAACAGGAGTTAGTTTCAGTGACCAGCTGTAAAATGAAGTCTAGGCAATGGAAATAGCATATGCAAAGGCCCTGTGGTAGAAGGAACTAACACTTAAAGAGCATCAGTGAGGTGTAGTTCAGAGAACAAGGAGAAGCCTGGATAACGTGAAGCTGGAGAGAAGGCAGGACCATATGGCTGTGAAGAATCATTGTAACCTTTACCCCAGAGCAGTGGGAAATCATTGATAGGTTTCACGCAGGGGGGTTAAAGGCCTCCTGAAGATATCAATAGGAACAGGGTTGCATTCCATGGGACTGGGTTTCCAGAGCTGCCTGGAAGAAGCCTCCAAATGCTTGCAAATGAAAGGACACTCTCCAGCCAGCCTGCTTTCCCCAACCCCCACACAAATGCAAATAATAATTACACAGCAGCCCAGAAAGCTTAAAGGGAACATTTGGTCTCGGTTTGCAACCCCAAGACCCACAAACTCCAGGAAGAAACTAATAAAACATCAACCTTGAATTTCACCCCTGACTCCAACCTCTTTACAAGTGTATGTACCCTGGACCTGCACTCAGGGTTCACATCATTGTTGACAGCTGTTTAGTTTGAAGGGTGAGGAAGTGATGGGGGGCCCAGAAGGCTATGTTAGGGAGCCTCAGTTCTGAAAGCACGTTGAGGAATTCATTCATCCTTCGGAATGTCCGCGGTCACACCTGATTCCTGGTGCAGATTCTTTCCCTTGGGCACAGCAGAACTTGGCAGTGGCTACTGCGTCTTCTAATTTGTTGTTCTGTTTGGCTTGTGTAATCCCACCCCACCCTCATTCCTGTTTTGTTCGATTTCCTTCCTCTCTTATGCTGGGATTATTCCAGTCATCGTGGGAAAAAAAGGTGCAGCATTTCAAATGTCTCCCAGTGGTTGTCTGGGTCCCCAAAGGTAGAACATCCTGTGACAACTGGCACAGAAGGAGCCAGCCAGTCTTTTCTGTTCCTGCTCCACATTCTGCATACCTGGGTCTGAGTGCCATTTTCATTTTCTGACAAAATTCATTAGCCTTGTTGAGAAGATAGTTGATAATTAGTGAATCCACTATATATAAACTCCCGTAGGCTCAAGACCATGTCTTGTATTTATTTGTTCGGTATCCCTGCCATACCTAGAAGAAAGCAGCATTCTAGGGTCATGTATTGGTTGATTGGACAAATCCAGTATTTCATAGGTAAAATATTTCTTGGATCCCTTCCTCCCTCTGCTGCCCAGGCACTCGTCATCTGTTTCTTGGGCCTTTGTAATAATTTCTCATTTCACCTTCCCACCCATTCCCTAGACTTTTCAAATATTTGAGCCCATAACTTCCACTTTTTGACTAGAGTCAGTTCGGTGGGGCTTCTAGCATTCAGATTTTCCTGGCCTACGTGAGGGTGAGGGCACAACACATTCTCATCCATCTTCACGTCATCAGTGTCTTTAATAACGCCTAGCTCTTAATATACATTTAATGGTGTGTGCTGAATGAATGAATGAATGAATGAATAAAAAGGAAGAAGCTCTATAACTCTGCCAGCTTTCAGCTCTCTGCCATCCCAGCAAGGATAAATTCACGCAAAATTTTTCTAGTTCATCATTTACCTGCGGTCACTGCAAAATCTTCCTCAAGGGAAAGATCCAGAAGAGTTGTCACATTAAGTGAGTCTGAGGAATTCTCCATACTCTTTCCGCATTTTGAGTGTGACCATGTATTTTGGCATCTAAAAGGCATATCACGTTTAGAAACCTCTTTAGTTCTCTTTAATATGGAATTTCCCAAACTCATTTGACCATGGAGCCCTTGTTTCTCAGGGCATCTTCCAGAACTAGTCTTCTAAGCCTTGCAAGCTTAATATGTACAGCTGTATCCTTATTTATAAAATATAATAACACAGTGCCTGGTGCCTCAGTAGAGTTCCCCTCGCCCCCGAATGTCTATTTAGGTCATCTCTAAGAACAAATGGGCAGTCCACAAAAACATGCGTTAGTAATGCAGACATGCATAGAAGTGGCTATCTCTTCGAGGCCCTTATTTCAGTTTCTTTGGATATAAACCCAGAAGTAGGATTGCTGGATCATATGGTAGTTCTGTTTTTTAATTTTGTGAGGAATTCCCATACTGGGTTTTCATTTTCATAATGGCTGCACCATTTTATATTCCCACCAACAGTGCACAAGGGTTCCAACTTCTCTCCATTCTTGCCAACACCATTATTTTCTATTCTTCTGATAGTAGCCATCCTAATGGGTGTGAGGTGCATTTTGATTTGCATTTCTCTCATGATTAGCAATGTTGAGCATCTTTTTATGTGCCTGTTGGCCATCTGTATGTCTTTGGAGAAATGTCTGTTCATGTTTTTTGCCCATTTTGAAAGCTGGTTATTTGGGTTATGTTGTTGTTGGGTTGTAGGAGTTCCTTGTAAATTCTGATTATTAACCCCTTATCAGGTTAATTTACGATTGGGGTAATTTACGATTTACGATTTACAAATATTTCCTCCCACTCTGTAGGTTGCCTTTTCTCTTGATTGTTTCCCTTGACACACAGAGTTTTTAAGTTGATATAGTCCCATTTGCCTATTGTTGGTTTTGCTGCCCGTGCTTTTGGTGCCCTATCTATGAAATCGCTGCCAAATCCAGTACCAATATCCTGAAACTTTTCCCTTGTGTTCTCTTCTAGGAGTTTTATAGTTTTGAGGCTTACATTTAGGTCTTTATTCCATTTTGAGTTCATTTTTTATATGGTATAAGGTAAGGCATTGAAATCCATTCTCTTGCATGTGGACATCCAGTTTTCCCAAGGGTTGAAGAAAGTGTCCTTTCTCCCATTGTGTAGGTAATTACTGGTTTTTATACCAAAGCTGAAAAGCACAAGGACAGTAATGGTAGTAGTGAAGGAGGGTATCTGTCAGCATTATCTGGGCCCTAGAGACATCTTTCAACTAACTCTCCTCCCCCAATCTGGTTTGTCTGGGAGTAGGAAACATGGGGACTGGCCAGGTGAATGTTGGAAAAGTTCCTAGGTGACCCAGTACATACTCCTCTTATTCCAGTTAAAAACCCAGAACCAACAGAGAAAAGAACTCCTCAAATTGGTTAGAATAACCACTGTACAAGGTGGAGACGCCTTGCCCACAGGGGTCCTCTTTCCAAACATTGGCCTCCGGTCTTAGTGGGCTTTCTGAAGGCAGGGCATGGCTGTGAGCCACCGAGGCTTGCAGATCCAGCTGCCCAGGCAGCGATGAGGCAGTGCCGGCTGCCCCACACCTGGACAGGCGGGGAAGCCTCCCGAGCATCTGCCTGCAGTCTGCACACCCATCCGGATGGCTATCTCAGGGCAGAGGGAAGGAGGGGCAGCTGGAGGGAGGTGGGGAAGGAAGGACAGACGGCTCATCCGCATGGAGGGCAGCAAGCGCACATGTTGGCGGCGGCAGATGGCAGGCTGCGGCAGAGCCCTCCGCGGTACCCCTGGCCGGCAAGGGGAGAGGAGAGGCGGGGAGAGGCTGGCCAGGCTCCTCTGGAGCCGCAGTCGTGAACAGCAGCGCCTGCCTCTGTGCACGTAGCCTGCACACCTACTCCTCCCCTCCCAAGTATTGATCTGAGCCCAAGAGCATATAGGCCTCTTGGAGAGCCGGGTCTAGCGGCAGGCTTACTAGCGCTCGTAAACAGTTATGGTCTCGGTGCTGTGTTGCTGCATTTCTGAATGCCCACCCAACCCGAGCTGGCCAGGCTTTTCACATGGACCACCAAGTGGAGCAGGAGGCTGCCCAGGGCATCAGGCATTTCCTCCTGGAGAGGACTGCTGCTCAGGCTGGCTGCTCGGCCCTGCACAACCCCAGAGCAAGGTCCCCTCGGGTCAGGTGGAGGACGAAAGAGGCCCAGGAATGATGCTGAGCAGCCTGGGTGCAGCAGAGACTCTATTCCTTACTCTCAGGGGAGGCAGGCAATGGGGATGGCAATGGTGGGGGGAGGGGGAGGGGGAGGGGGGGAGCGCAGGGGGATGGCAGGCACCACCGCCACCCCTGTGTGCTCACTGCAGAGCGGCTCTTTCCCCAGCAGCTCTGCCGGATTCAGAATCCTCCTCAACCTGGCTCTTTGGGAAGCTACCGCCGGACCTTGGAGTTGACCCTGGAGAGGAAGAGAGAGAACCGCCTTGTGGGGTACCCGTCCTGGCTCTGCTTCAGTGACCTCTGTGTCCCCAGAGGAGTCCCATTGGCCTTGGGATCTTAGTTGTCCCAGCTGGAAGAAATAGAAAAGCCACTCGACGCTGGGCTGAACCTTGAAGAGGTGGATTGAGACGCCACAGGGCCGCGCGGGGGCTGGAGCCCAAGCCCAGAGTTCACCACCCCGGAGTTCTTTCCCAGCCTTAGTGTGGAACCTGGGGGAGGGTGGGAAGTCACCTACCCTAAATTGAAAGGGAAAGTGCAGAGCGGGTGGGCGTGTGCCCAACGTCACGAGTGACCGGGGAATCCTAGCAGTGACAATAAACGCCAACCCCTGATCTGAGCACTCTGCAGTGTAAGTCCCTCAACCATCCCAACTGCTCTGTGATGCAACCACTAGAATCCTTCCTCTTGGACACACCATGAAACAGACTCGGCCAGGTTGAGTAACTCGTCCACACAGCTGCAGCTACTACCACTACCACTACCACCACTACTACGACTACCACCACCACTATTACCGCTGCTGCCGCTGCGACAGGGCCAGGGTCGGATCCCAGGTGACCTGAGCTCAAAGTCCACACTTCTAACTGCTATGCCACGCGGCAGGACAGACCAGACTGACGAACGGTGGGTTTGTCCCATGAAGCCCTGATGAGGCTGTGGGGACCCACACCCAGTTACCTCTAGGAAGGTACCGGAGGCCAGGACTGAGCGAGAAGTTGGGGGCATTTTCCTCTTGCCCGTGTTTATTTTGTGGTGCAGAACACAGTTCCGTGTTAGTTGGGCTCATAACTCATTAGAGAGAGAGGGAAATGTGAACAGGTTCGGGCAAGGGAACCAAACATAAGGAGAGCTGGAAGGTCCTCAGAATCCATAACCACCTTGAACATGACCTCGTGGCTGCCGGGACGCAGCAAGCCCGCGGGGAACTTGTGCTTTTTTCCCTGCATGCATTTGCTCACTAAGCACCCGCATGTTCCCAGCACTGTACCGGGCTCTCCGTTCTTTCCACGAAGACCCACGGTGTGCCCTAATGCTACTGCCCAGCTGCTGCCCCGGGGCCGGGTGCCTCTGTGGCACTGAGGTCATGGCCACATATAGGGAGGAGCCGGCTCACCCCTCGGCTCCGATCTGTGATGGGCTGTTCCCCCAGAGCAGCTGCTGCAACAACATTTACTTTGTACGGCGGCCAAGGGGGGGGGGGCGGGCGGAGGGAGAGCAGGAGCGAGCGAGCACGAGCCTACCCCATTCCAAAACGCTTCTGACAAAATCTGGCACTCCTGGTTCTCATCAGAATGCTGAACTTTGGAACAAATTAACATTCCACAGCCCTCGCAGGGAAGGAGAAATTCAGCCGAGACACACTTCAGTTCACAACCACAACAAAAATAGCTTCTCCCGGGGAAGACACACTCCGCTAACAAGGTCACTTTTGTTTTGCTTCCCCTGCCATCTGGCTGAGCGGCACCGGGGGCTGGATTTGGTGCCGGCTCGCTCTGCCGGGAGTGGCTGGGAGCCGGGTGGCACCGCAGAAGGCTTCGCAGCCTCCTGGCAAAGGGTGCCGGCGCAGAGTTACCTTCAGACGTCCCCCGGCGAGCACGCGGGCAGATGGAGCCCCGGCTTCACCCAGCCCGACTCTGCTCTGAGCTCCGAGTGTGCAGAAGGTGTGACACCAGCAGACAGCAACAAGCAGGTGGGACTCAGAGGAGAGCGACAAACACGACAGGATGGGAAAGCTATCTTCGTCTCGAAAAACATTCCAGAACCCGATGTAATGCTCGCTCCGGAGCGTTGAAGACTCCCTTCCAGCAGGCGAACAAAGAAGCATGGTTTTGATTCTATGAGTTCCCCACCCCTCTTTCTTTCTTTCTTTCTTTCCTTCTTTCTTTTTTTCTTTCTTTCTTTCTTTCTTTCTTTCTTTCTTTCTTTCTTTCTTTCTTTCTTTCTTTTCTTTTCTTTTCTTTTCTTTTCTTTTCTTTCCTTTTTTCCCCTCTTTCCTTGTACTTCCAAGATTCCACCCCTGTCAGTTATTGATTGGGGGTGGTCAGTAACCTGCCATGGCCTCAGTTTCCTCATCTGTAGGATGGAAATCCCCTGCACAGACCGCAGGCACAGTTATGAGTGAGAAGACGTGGTGGCGGCAGTCGCGTGGGGGCGCTTGGCTGCCTGGGGCTCTCAGAGAGCTGGGGCGCACTCAGACCTTTGTGGCCCAGGAGGCTTTCCTGGAAGCAGTCGGGTGCGATGCCCCCAGCAGCCCTTGGCAGAACCTCCCCTCGACATGAATGGTCTGACCACGGTTACCCTGTCGGGCGTAGACCTGGGACTTGGGCACAGTGTTTGGATTACAGGGAGGTGCTGCGTCTCCTCTCCCAGTGATCTCCAGCCGTGTAAACCAGGAGACCGAATACGTGCAAGGGGTTCACAACCTACTGAAGCCATGTGCCTCCTAGGAGGGGTCCAGGGGTCCCCGTTAATTATTAGAGGATCCCTGCTGGCAAAACACACAAACATATGAGCAAAGCTTTTAGTTCGTTAAACAGAGCAGGAATCCTTAAAATGACCAAAAACTTCCCTACTCTTAAGCCAAGGAAAATAAGTTCATTAAGGCATCTTTTTTGGGCATTCTGCAACCCCCCCCCCCTCCACAAATGAAAGACCCGTAAGGAAACTTGGCTTTCCAGGTGAATTGAACCTGGTCTCCGAGGGGTTCTGGGAAGACTGGCAAAGGGCCTTGGGACTCCCTGCTATGTCGCCACTGCCCCTGGGGAGGAGGGTGAGCAAGGAGAGCCCAGGGCCCACTGTCATAGATAATTCCTGGACCGGAACTGAGCTTTGACATCTGACATAGGATTGAAAGGTGGGGAAGAGCCCCGAGGCCATTTGCAAGCATTAATTGGTATTAGGAGTGAGCCCCTCTCTGCTGCTGGTGCTGGGGCTTGTCCCGCCTGCCAGATGCTTCAGGAAGCCTTTGCATTCCCCCAGCAGGGGACATCGGGGGCAGGCTGCTGCTCCCCTCGGGCCCAGGCCCTGTTCACCTGCTCCCTTCTTTTAACCTGCCTCTGCCCTCCTGCCTTGGCGCCCTGCCACCCCATCTCAGACTAACTCTGTTTACTCAAAGGTCCCCCGGAAAGCGCCTACTCTTTCCATGTCCATGCAGCACATACTTAGTATTAACTGTATGCCATGCAGTGTGCCTGGCTCTTGGTGTAAAGCAAAGAAGGAAAGAGACACGGCTCTTGCCCACGGTAGGCTTTCAGTCTAGTGGGGAGCTAGACACTGAACTCAAAGAACAGGATGGGGTGGAATTGGGGAAGAGACTGACTTTCTAGGTCAAGAAATACAGGCCATCAGAACATCTGGAAATAAGAAAGAACTCTGGTGGCTCCAGAATTTTCTACCCCAAAGATACATACTCATATCTTATCCTGAAGCTAAATTTAAAATAGCACTTTACGCGCCTCTGAGGAAATGAGAGTGGCCTCCACCAAAGGCTGCATGACAGAGTTGCTCATGGAGATTGGGGCCAGTGACTAAAGCCTATACGGGGCTCTCCTGCACCCGGCCCCCGGGAAGCGACTCGGGCCCCGCTGCAAAGGAAGGATAGGGAACTCGTGGGCCTGGAGGTCACGGGCCAAGGCAGAGCGAGCAGCATGCGGTAGAGGAGGCAGGGGAAGCCCAGGCTGGAGGACAGAATTTCAGAAGCAGGACTCGTGGGGCACCTGCGGCAGGATGACCTCAGGGGCTTGTTGCCAGTGCAGATGCTCAGGTCCCTCTCAGACTGGGAACCTGCTTTATGGGCAAGCCCCTAGGGGGTTATTTTTATGCACAGAGCCCCATAGTCCACGCGGATGCCTTTCTGGATCTTATCCTAAATGCAACGGAGGCCACTGGAGGTCTTAGAAAAGAGAAGCAATACATTGCATTTTAGAGATGTTGTCCTACCCCTTGGGCAGCCCCTTGGGACTGAGTGGAGGGGGACAGACCATGTGGATGGCCAGGACAGAAGTCCATGCGCCTCCCTCATCCCTTTGCTTCCCTGCCGGTAGTGCCGGGTAGACTAGCTCCTGACTCCAGTGACCAGTCCCAGGACACCTGCTGAGGCCCCCTGGTCACCTGGACCCTGGCGCAGTGGCAGGTGGATTGACACTGGCCCTTGGATTGTCCACTGCTCCATTCACTTCTCACACAGTCACTCGCTGTCACCACAGCAGTTGGTTGCCCAGGGCAAATGGCCACCTCACCCGTCCCGGATGGTTTCGACAGCATTCGGCCCAAGAATGGGAAGAACCTTCCAGTGATTCTCATGGTTCTCTCTGGCCCTATGAGTCTGTCACATCAGCTCAGGTAGGCAATTAGTCAGTGAGACTGTCACCTCTCAATAGGTCACATTCCTCACACTGGGTCCAGGTGACCCCCTCCCCCTGCCTCCACCCCAGGCTCCTGGTTTGAAGATGAACAAATGAGGTGCTGAGTATATCAGCCAGTTACAATCGAAGTCGTGCCCAATGGCTCCTGATTCAGGCTGATGCCTACCAAAACCAGCCTCCCTCTTTCAGGTAAATGACAAATTTTTCACTCTCCCTGCGTTTTCAAAGAGAGGCTGACAGAGGGAACGTTGCGAATCACAATCAGAGTTTCCTGCCGCAGAGCACACGAGATGAGAATTGATCTCAAACCTTTTACTGTCATCATTTACTGAGTGCTGGAAAGACATACACATAAGTCAGCGGAGAAAAACTCAGAATCCTGGTCTCTGGCTGCCTGTCAGCAAGACGCCCGAGTAATGTCACTTTGCTGAAACAGAGAGCAGGATCAAGCCACAGCCCAGCCCAGCCTCCTTAGGCTCTAGAAATACCAACGAGATCTTTACCCCCACCACCTTCCTTATTCCTTTCATCGACATTATGGAGGTATAGTTTACCTACAATAAACACCACCCACTTCAAGTATACACATTGATGTTTTGACAGATGTCTATACCCAGGTCACCTTTACCTCAGTCAAAATGTGGACTATTTCTGTCTATCACCAGAATTCCTTCCGGCCTCTTTGGGGTCAGTCCCCTTTTCACCTCTGACCTCAGACAACCACTGATCTGCTTTCTGTCACTGTAGTTTTCCAATGTTTATAATTTCAATTAATGGAATCAGACGGTGTGTCTGACTTCTTCTACTGGTTTTTGAGATTCAGCCACACCCTTGCATATATCAGTAGTTTGTTTCTTTTTATTGATGAGTAGTTTAAACCTGCTGTTGGACATTCGGGCTGTGTCCAGGTTTTGGCTGTTATGAATAAAGCTGTTATAAACACTTGTGTACGAGTCTTTGTGGGGACACATAGTTTCATTTCTCTCGGGCAAATACCCAATAGTAGCTGTTTTGTGTGGTAGGCATATATTTACTTGCTAAAATACTGCCAGGCCTTTTCCTAACGTAGATGCACCATTTTTACATTCCCACCAACAGTGGTAAGAGTTCCAATTGCTCCACATCCTAGCCAACCCTTGGTGTGATCAGTCTTTTTAATTGTATCCATTCTAATGGGCACATGGTAGTGTCCCACTGTGGTTATTGTTTACATTTCCTTGATGACTGGTGTTAAACACTTCAACATGTGCTTATGGGTCGTTCATATGCCTCCTTTTAGAGGGATCTTTTCTAATCCTTTACTCGTTTAAAAAGTGAGGTTATTTGTTTTATGAGTAAGTTGTAAGGATTCTTGATAGATTCTGACTACAATATTTTGCCAAATACATGTATTTTCTTTCAGTCTGTTGCCTTTTTTTCTCCCATTTTCTTTCTTTTCTTTTTTTTAATTAATTAGAGAGCCCATACACACATGTGGGGGAGGAATAGAGAGGGAGGGAGAAAGAGAGACTCCCAAGCAGTCTCTGCGCTGTCAGCACAGAGCCCAGTGCGGGGCTCGAACTCACTAACCATGAGTTCATGACCTGAGTCGAAGTCGGATGCCCAACCAAACTGAACCATCCAGGTGCCCTTCCTCCCATTTTCTTAACCCTGTTTTTCACAGAGCAAAATTTTAAATTTCGATGAATTCTAATTTATTAATTTTTTCTTTTATGGTCTGTGTTTCTTTTGTCTTAGAAATCTTTGCCTACTCCAAGTTTGTAGAGATTTTCTTCTGTTTTCTTTGAGAAGTTTTATACTTTTAGCTTTTACATTTATGTCTGTGATCCATTCCTAGTTAATTTTTGTGTATGTGATATAGTAAGGTTGGGTGTTTATTTTTGCATTGTAAGCGTGCAGTTGTCCCGTCACCATTTGCTTGCAAAAGTTTTTTGTCCTTACTGAATTACCTTGATGCCTTTATCAAAAATCAATCGTAGGTATATGTCTGGACTCCGTTGATGTGTGTCTAACTTTTCAATCAGTGCCATATAAGTCCTCCAACTTTGTTCTTCTCTTTAAAAAAAATTGCTTTGTCAGGGTGCATGGGTGGCTCAGTTGGTTAAGTGTCTTACTCTTGATTTCGGCTCAGGTCATGGTCTCATGGTTCAAACCCCACGTTGGGCTCTGTGCTCACAATGCGGAGCCTGCTTGGGTCTCTCTCTCCCTCTCTTTCTGCCCCTCACTCCTCTCTTCCTCTCTCTCTCAATTTTAACATTTAAAAATTGTCTACTCTAGGTCATTTGCATTTCCACATACCTTTTAGGATGAGCTTGTTTCTATGTAGATACTCCCCTGGAATTTTGGTTGGGGTCAGGTTGAATCTATTGATCGATTTGGGGAGAATCAACATCTTAACAATTTGATTCTTGCCATCCATGAACATGGTATATTGCCCTGTTTGTTTCGGTCTTTTAAAATTTCAGCAGTTTTGTAGTTTTCATTATTTAAGTTTTATACACACTTTAAAAAATGTATTTCATGTTTTTTGGTATTATAAATGGAATTGTATTTTTTATTTGCTTCCAAATGTTCATTGCCTCCTCCTCCTGCTGTTTGTTTTAGTCTTTTAAAATTTCAGCAGTTTTGTAGTTTTCATTATTTAAGTTTTATACACACTTTGAAAAATGTATTTCATGTTTTTTGGTATTATAAATGGAATTGTATTTTTTATTTGCTTCCAAATGTTCATTGCCTCCTCCTCCTGCTGCTCCTGCTCTTTCTCCTTCTTTTTCAGTTATTGCTTCTTCCTGGTTGTAACCTGACATTAAAGTCTTAAATACATCTTTTGGTCCTTGACACTACTCATATTTAGGGTTTGAAAAGATCTTAGTTGATGATTTGGTCAAGAATTGGCATTGGTTCTGCCCTACATGTTGCCTCTTATCTCAGAATTTATGGCATAACTGTCACCTCATGAAGCCATCTTCTTTCTTCTTTTTTATTTTTTATTTTTTATTTTTAATATTTATTTACTTTTGAGAGAGACAGAGCATGAGCAGGGGAAGGGCAGAGAGAAAGGGAGACACAGAATCTGAAGCAGGCTCCAGGCTCTGAGCTGTCAGCACAGAGCCTGACTTGGGGCTCAAACTCATGAACCGTGAGATCATGACCTGAGCTGAAGCCAGACACTCAACCGACTGAGCCACCCAGGCATCCTGAAGCCATCTTCTTTCTGTCACCTTCCTCTTTTTTCATAGATCCCACAATCACACCTCCTCCACGGAGTCTTCAAGAAAGATGTGACAGATTCTCTGATATCTTTTCAACATTGAATCTTTCTGTACTCACCACCACATTGATTGAAAGCATTATCCAACTGATTGTTCAAAATGAAGGGATTTTACGTTATTTACCTCTTCTATGCCTGTATTCATTTCCTAGGGCTGCTGTAACAAGATACCATGAACTGGGTGGCTTAAAACAACAGAAATGTATTTCCTCGTGGTTCCAGAGGCTAGGGGTCTAAAATCAAGGTGTCGGCGGGGCCACGTTCCCTCTGACACCTGTCGGGAGAATCCTTCCACGCCTCATCTGGCTTCTTGGTGGTTCTTAGCAATTCTCTGCATTCCTTGGCTTGCACCCTTATACGTCAGTTTCTGCCTCCATCCTCACACGGCATTCACGCGGCCTGTGTCTGTGTTTCTTCTCCTCTTCATGTAAAGACACCAGTCCCATTGGATCAAGGGCCTGCATACTCCAGTATGACCTCATCTCAACTAACTACATCTGCAGTGACCCTGTTTCCAAATAAGGTCACACTCTCCAGTAGTAGAGATTAGGACTTCCGTATATCTTTGGGGGTGGGGGACACAATTCAAAACATGACAATGTCTTAGCTAGTTCTTTGTCTCAATTATCCTTCCTCCTTTTTTTCTCTTGAAGAGTTACCAGTTCAAAACTCGCCTTCTCAGTTATTTTTCCTGAATACCCCAGAAGGAATGAATTGCTTCCTTTCCTATCTTTAAAACATTTTTGCATTTCTGTTAGGGAATCTGTCACACCGCGTACAACCTGAGGGCAGAAGCTGCCTTATGCGTCTGGGAGTAGAGCTCTGAGTCCCAGAATCCCATACAGACCTCCTCTGTGGAGCAGCCATTCCAACCATGGGCATTTCAGGCACGTGCTCAAACAGTCTTTAATCTGTAGATTTGTAGATTAATGTAAAAGATGAGGAGGCTTTTGGGATTCTGTGTTATTTAATTTTCTATTTTAGGAATGTTATCATTAGGAAATATTCTGGATAACATTCGGGGGTCCTATCTGTCTTCTTATGTAAAGTTAGTTGTTCTGGTTGACTGCCTTATGTTCGAAACGTAAGATAAAATAGCCTAAATACAGTATAACTGAGTCTCAGCCTTGGTACTATTGACATTCTGGGCTGGGTTATTCTTCGTTGTTGGAGGGCTGTCCCGTCTCTTGTAGGATGTTGAGCGGAATCTTGACCTCTATGTAATAGATGCCAGTAACAACCCTCTCCCCAGTGTGACAAGCAAAAATGTCACATGGCCAAGCATTCCCGGCAGGGGTGGGGGGGCAGCCTCACCCCCACAGTCACAGTTGAGAGCCACTGTAGAATCTCCTAAGACAATTGAAAATCTAAACGTAAAAGTTGTAAAAAATCATCCCAGTTTCTCCTCAATCGGCTTTCTTGTTAACCCTCCCCTTGGCTCGTGAGGCCGCTCTGCAGCGAGACCACTGGCACTGTGCTCAGACCACACGACTCGGCTTTTCCTTGCTCCCGCCTCGGTACCTTGGGAGCCGTGGGGGGCCTCGTTCACCCAGAGGGAAAAATTAATGCCCCTGCTTATCATAAAGCCTCAAGGACTCAAAGATTGAGAGAAACCAAGCCAGTGCTCAGGCACACAGAGCCGTGCTCACTTCATTCTCGATGCCCCCGAATCTTCCAGAACGCTTGCTGAATTCTTCCTGGAGTCATTGAACTAGAAGGAATGAGACTGTGGTTTTAGAAGAAAGACCAAAAACCAGGGGTGGGATTCATCCGGAGGAAATTTAGAAACACTGTGTGGAAGGGAGGGCTCGGGCAGTGGCCCCAAGCTCTGCAGAGCCAGAGCTCCCTCCTGCCGCGGCTTCCGAATGTGGTCAGTTGCATTCGGGAGCCGCCTCGCCGCCGTCAAGGGTAGTGTGCAAAGGTCCCCCTCTTTGGATTGGCTGGCAGCTGTCCCCGTGGAATTGGGAGAGGGTTGCACCAGAGTGGAGACCCTGCCTTGGGCTTTGGGATCTGCTCTGTGATGCAAACCCTTCCTCCTGTAGGACAGATAACTTGATCAACCAGGAAGATGTCTCTCTCATGCTTTTTATAAAATGAGGTAAGGGCACCTGGGTGGCTCAGTCAGTTAGGCGTCCGACTTCGGCTCAGGTCATGATCTCGCGGTTCGTGGGTTCGAGCCCCGCGTCAGGCTCTGCACTTACAGCTCGGAGCCTGGAGCCTGTCTTCAGATTCTGTGTCTCTTTCTCTCTCTGCCCCTCCCCTGTTCACGCTCTGTCTCTCTCTCTCTCAAAAATAAATAAAACATTTAAAAAAATCTTTTAAAAAAGGAAGTAAAGTTCACATAAATAGAAAATGAACCGTTTTGAAGTATATAATTCACTCGTATTGACCACGTTCACAGTGTTGGGCGACATCACCTCATCAATCTTGGAACATGTTCACCATCCCCACAGAAGACCCGTAGCCCCGGAGCAGTCGCTCCCCATTCCCCCCTCCTCCAGCCCCTGGCGACCACAAGCCTACTTTCTGTCTCCGTGGGTTTGCTTATTTTGGACATTCTGTGCAGACAGAAGATACTCTATGTGGCTTTGTGTGCCTGGCTCTTAACACTCAGGGTATGTTTTGGAGTTTCATCCGTGTCTGTAGCAGGCCTGAGTCCTTCACTCCTTTCTACGGCTGAATGATACCACACTGTGTAGAGGGACTCGTTTAGTTTGTGCACTCATCTATTGAGGGACATTTGGGGTCTGCCTCTTGGCTTTTGTGAAGAAACATTTGTGTTTCTCATACTTACAGAAATGTGTAAAATGCACACCCATAACCAGATGCCATTTCAGCCATTCAGAAGTGTGCAGTCCAGTGGCCCTCATCCATTCACGGGGTTGTGTAGCCGCCACCGCCGTCCGCCTCCAAATCTCCTCCATCACCCCTGAAGGAAATCCCATACCCCGAGGCAGTAACCCCCTCGCCCCCCGGCCCCAGCCCCTGATAAGCTGCAGTGTGCTGCCGGACTCGATGAGCGTGCCCGTTGGGCAAGGCAATTCACGCGAGGGAATCACACGGTATTTGTTCATTTGTGTGGGTGCTTTCACGCAGCATCGCACCTTCGAAGCTCACCCAGGGTGCAGCGGTGTCAGTACGTCATTCCTTCTCGTGTTTGGGTGGTCGCCCAGTGTGAGGACGCCTCCCGTTCCGGTTATGCCTTTATCTGTCGGTGCACATTCGGGTTGCCTCTGCCCTTTGGCTGTTGTGTAGAGTTGCCACGAACGTTTGTGTCTCTCACAGGCGGCCGAGGGTGTTGGTAGCCCTCAGCCTAATGTCCCAGCTTCTCAGCATGACACTCATCCTGAGGCCCTTCCCTTCCCCCACCATGGGGTATGATCTCCTTAGGGCCTGGCCACGCAGGATGCCGTAGAGTCGCTGGAGTTAGACTCAGTATGGCTCCAGCCCCGGTGTCTTTGCACACATACGTCCTCAGCAGGGAACTTTCCCCCGTCCTTCTTCACCTGCCTACGTCTTACGTGTCCTTCAAGACTGGGGTGAAGTGTCACTGTTTGCTGGGAAGTTTTCCCTAGGACGGCATACCTCGTCTTTCAGCCCGGCCCCAGGTCGGCTTAGGCAGAGTAGCAAGGTAGGGGTGCAGATAGAAGGAGAGACGGGGAAGGCACCCAGCAGCCCAGGTGCTGGGGGGCAGGTGGGGCAGTGGAGACACGGTGCGGGGGGGCAAGGTGGCCTTGTGAGTGGTGTTGGTGTGTTGGGGTTCCAGGGATGGTATTACTAGGGGGCGGGTGCTTCCTGGCTTTCGGCGGGACAGGTGCTCGAAATCCATTCCAGGGCTGCCGGCTCCCCTCGTGTTCCTGAAGCTTCTTCTGTGGCTCCTTGTCACAGCCCTTGTCACTATGTCACAAGCCATTGGCCCGACAACCTCCTCCCGTAGACACAGGGCTCCTAGAGAGAGGGGCCCCGGATGATCATCCTTGTGTCCCAGCACCCAGCCAGTTAAGTGAACCCCTGAGTGAAGAGGCTGGATGAAATTCGTAGGAGGTTTGAAATGGAACACAATTCTTATTAGCATCACTCATTAAATCACTAGGATTTACTTACATTAAAATAAATATATATGGCCTTTTGGATTACCAAGAAAAGAAAATTCCTGGGGCACCTGGGGGGGCTCACTTGGTTCAGCATCTGCCTTTGGCTCAGGTCATGATGTCACAGTTCATGAGTTTGAGCCCCGCGTCGGACCCTCCTCTGTCTGTGCAGAGCCTGCTTTAAATCCTGGGTCCCCCTCTTCGTCTGCCCCTCTCCCGCTTGTGCGCTCTCTCTCTCTCTCTCTCTCTCAAAAATAAATAAATAAAAACTTAAAAAAAAAGAAAATTCCTGAAAATAGGTACACTTCTTGAGGAAACCAGGCCTATTCTTATTTACTGAGTCAGTGAGACTGCGTCTTTCTTTCTTTCTTTGTTTAAATAGCTTTATCGAGCTATAACTTCCCCATTGGAAATATACAGATCACCGGTTTTTATTATATTCACAAAGTTGTGCCACCACCCCAATGGCCGTATATCTATTAGCAATCACTTCCCATTCTTGTCCCCACCCGGTCCTGCCCTTGGCAGCCACCAATCTACTTTCTTAGACCAAGTCTTAAATACTATGAGCACTAGACACCCTTCCTCCCCTCTGCATGTCAGGCTTGAACATCTGCGTTAGTGAGAAAGTTTTTCCAGGCAGTGAATGAGAGGGGAAGGGATGTCAGAGGAAGGAAGGAAGGGAGGGAAGGGGAGAGGGAGGGAGGGACGGACCCTGCGGGGCAAAGAGGCAGCAGTTCTATGTGAAATTGGGACTGTCTGGCTCAGAAGATTCTTAGAAGAAAAGAAAGTAGGAGGTACAGAGAAATAGTGAGCCAAAACGCATTCCTTTGGGAAAGTTTGCTGGGTTCTTTTCTATCAAAAGGAACACTGATGTCATGGAAATGAGCTGGGCTGGGAACACTGGAAGGGCGAGTGTTCCCGTTGGTTACATGATGCTGGGTGATGGGTCCCCAGGCCTCCCCCGATGTGTTAAAGGAAAGTCAGGAACATTAATCCCTTTGGCCATCCCTGGTTGCTGTGTGTGCCAGACACGTGGTCTGCCTGTCAGATTCCAGGGCTCCTCATTTAGCAGGCTCCTGCGCATGTAAAGGTGACTGCTAGGTAAAAATATTGTATTTAAAATTAAAAAAAAATTTTTTTTATTGTGTATGTATTTTTGAGAGAGAGAGACACAGAGCATGAGCCCGGGAGGGGCAGATAGAGAGGGAGACGCAGAATCGGAAGCAGGCTCCAGGCTCCGAGCTGTCAGCACAGAGCCTGACGTGGGGCTCAAACCCATGAACTGTGAGATCATGACCTGAGCCGAAGTTGGGTGCTCAACCCACTGAGCCACCCGGGCGTCCCACAAATATTGCACTTAAATGCAGATTGCTGTCTTTTCCCACTATGTTCAATTAAAAAAGAAAAGAAAAGAAGAAGAGGGAGGCAGGAAGGTCAGGGAAGATATAATCACCAAAGTGAGACCGAAGTGACACAAGGGGCAAGAACCAGGGAACACCAGGGTCTTCTCGAAGCTAGAAAAGACAACAAAGCAGACTCTCCCCTAGAGCCTCCGGAAGGAGCACAGCCCTACTGACCCCACTGCAGACTTTCCATCTCCAGAACGGTGAGGTAAGATACCTGCAGTGTCTTAAACTAATCATTTTGTGGTCATTTGCTCAGCAGCCCTAGGAAACTCGTCCAGTTCTCGGCCTCAAGTCCGACTTTCCCTTTGTGGCTTCCGCCTATTGTAAAAATAGCTTGCAGCTACCGAGTGGTAATGAGGTGCCCGGACCTGCACCAGACCCGGGGCAGACATCATCTCATTTAATTCTCCTGGCGACCCTAGTAGACAGGCACCTTCGCCACCCTTAGAGAGAAAGAGAGAGAAAGAGAGAGTGTGTGTGTGTTTCTGTGGTATGTTTGTGTGCACACGTGATGTGTATGTGTGGGTCACCAGGACCCCACTCTCTCCAGACGCTTGAGGCAGAATCCGTTCCTTGCCTCTTCCAGGATCTGGTGGCTGCTGGCATTTCTTGGCCATGGTTGCCTCGCTCCAGACTCTGCGTCTGTCTTCGCGTTGCTTCACGTTTTCTCCTCTGCGTGTCTGAATCAGATCTCCCTTTGCCTCCCTCTGACACATACATGCAGTTATTTCGGGCCTGCCCGAATAATCCAGGAGGACCTTCCCATCTCAAGATTTGTAACTTCATCACACCTTCTGCCATGTCAGGTAACACGCACAGATTCCAGAAATTAGGAACTAAATACATATCTTTGGAGGGCCATTTTTCAGCATACCACAAGGGGGTGGGCACCCTGCACATCTTTCCCCTCGCGCATCGAGCCTGGCAGCTGGCCATCCCATTTGCAGTTTGACAGATGAGGAAGTTTGAGGCTCAGAGACGCTTACTGTCTTGCCCGTATCTCTCATGCACCTGCTAAGTGGGACAGGCTCTTTACGCTAACCCCAAAGAATATTGGTGGAGAAATGCAGGGCTTGCTCCACCACCGTATGTGATTTCGGGGAGCTCTTTTGGTTTTCATCTGTAAAAAGGGAGTCGTAATATACCCTTCCTGATCTAGGTCGGAAGAAATTGGACCATTTTTGTGAACATTCTTTGAAAAATACTATGCTACATAGATGCAAAAAGTTATTATTATCTAGAGTGGGTTCATAAAAATGTCTTCATGTATGAGAAGAGAGATGACTTGGCTCAGCGTCATGAAGGAAATGCCAAAATATTTATAGAAATCACCACCCTGGCTTGGAGTGCTGAGTCTTCACTTAAGATAGTGACTAAAGTTCTGATGTAGAGACATTTAAAAATCCTCCCCTGTTCAAAGAATTGTACCTGGAAACCACTTCCCAAAGGGGGATGGCAAGAGATGCTGAATTATTTCAAGTTGAGAGGGGAGTGGAAGGTGAGGTTTTTTATTATTTTTTAATGTTTATTTTATTTTTGAGAGAGAAACAGAGTGTGAGCTGAGGAGGGGCAGAGAGAGAGAGGGAGACACAGAATCTGAAGCAGGCTCCAGGCTCTGAGCCATCAGCACAGAGCCCGAAACGGGGTTCCAACTCGCAGACCGTTGAGATCATGACTTGAACTGAAGTCAGATGCTTAACTGACTGAGCCACCCAGGCGTCCTGGAAGGTTTTACTCTTGATGACTCTTACCTTTTTCTCCACGCATCGAGGTGTGCATAATGGGGATGTTAGAATTTGATTGCAATCACACCATGTGCTGTTTCTGTCTGTTAAATTTCTGAAGTTTTGGTCACCAGGGTCATAGAGAAAGGATGGGAGGAGGAGAGAATGGGTGGGTAGGGGCCGGGGACATTGGATAGGTAAGCAGTGTGATGACACAGGAAAAGAAAGGCATGATGAAGAACATTTAGGAAGAACCTAGACATCTTTATCAAAACTGATTTTTGACCTTTTGGAAAGACTTCTACTCTGTTTTTTTCATGCTGTATTTTTATTCTAGATCCCACATAAAAAGCATGTCCACTCAGAATAGACCACATGCGGTGCCATGGCAGACATCACTAATCAATGATAGCAACCCGGAGCTCCAGGCAGCCCCTCCCAGTCAGCAAACGAGCTATCTATCACCTCTGCTCTCGATGATAAGCGTAGGACATGAATTTTACTGCATCCGTTAACTTACTTCCAAAGACTTTCTGACCTGTTGTTTATACCCATGCTCAGGCTGCTCGTTTGCTATTTTACTAATTCCTGGTTTATTGGCAACCCAGCAATACCATCTCCTGATGGCCCACTGTGTGCCAAGCACCCCACATTTAATCCTCAGGAGTGTCAGCTAAGTAACAGAAGCTCATCTGAACAATACATCTGTCAGAGGAAGGGATCTGTGCTTGCGAAGTGCTAGAAGATACTGGTCTGGAGACGGGCGAGATGTTGCACCAGTGTGAAGTGTTAGATGGTCGAGGAACAAAAGATGTTATTTGTCCTCAAAAAACTTGGAGTCACGGTGTGGGCAACACAAGCACGTGTGATCTAGCGAAGGGAAAAAAACCAAACCACGCGTGTGCGTGCAGGGACAGAAGAGCAAATACGACAGGATGTTAGCAGTTGTTGAATATGGGTGGGAGGTATCAGGAATTCACTCTCTACTGCGCTTTTGAAGCTTTTTACAATAAAAAGCTGGGGGTGGAATAAAACAGTGAGCGGATGTATTTGGGGAAAAAACCATTTGTGAGCTACATGTCACTTCTGTCTTTATTTTTTAAATTTTTATTGAGATGTCACTCACGGAGCATAAAATGCACCCTTTTGAAGTGCACATTTCATTGGTTGTTAGTATTCCCGCTATGTTTTGCAAACATTACCACTATCTAATTCCGGAACATTTCCATCAGCCCATAAGGAGCCCCAGACCTATTCACAGTTAGTCTCTATTTCTCCTTCCCCCAGCCCCTCATCTACTTTCTGCCTCTGTGGATTTGCCTGTTCTGGATGTTTCATATAAATGGATTCAGACAGTTATACGGCCTTTGTGTCTGGCGTCTTTCACTTGGCATAATGTTTGCAAGGTTCATCGACATTGTATCAGGTGTCAGAACTTCACACCTTTTCCTGGTTGAATCATACTCCACTGGGTGGATATGTAACATCTTGTTTACCCAGTCACGCACTGATGGATGTTTGGGTGGTTTCTGCTTTTCGGCGGTTTCTGCTTTTCGGCTCTTACGAATAATGCTGCTAAGAGCATTCATGCCCAAGCTTTCGTGCGAACTTTTTAAAAATTCTCTTGAATATATACGTAGGAGTAAAAGGGCTGGATCCTATGGTAACTCTGTGGTTAACCTTTTGAGGACCTGCCAGACTCTCTTCCGAAGGGGCTGCACCATTTTACCTTCCCACCAGCAGTGTAGGAGGATTCCCATTTCCCTATGTCCTCACCAACACTTGTTATTGTCCTTTACTTTAATAGCCATTCTAATGGGTATGACATGACATATTGTGATCCTGACTCACATTTCCGCCCCTTCCATATTTTTGTCTTAATGCTGATGGCCAACGGTCAGCTGAGAGTCTGGACCTAGAAAAGCAGTAGAGGCTCCTGAAAGCAGTTGGATCCCGCCCACACTTAAGACTTGTCTCCTTCTGCTCTTCAGACGACCCTGAGTTGTCGTTGTGTTACTTTTCTGTTACTGTGTAATGAGTTACACAAGCTTAGTGGCTCAGTATAACCACTGACTTCGCGGACCTGTAGGAGAATCAGCACGGGGGGCAGCATGGGGCGGGGGGGGAGCTGGGCTCTCTGCTCAGGGTATCACCAGGCTGGAATCAAAGTGTCCCCTGGCTTGAGTTGCCATCTACATGCCCTGGGAAAAATTCTGTGTCCATGATCATTCTTAGTGGTGGTGGAATTCAGCGTCTTCAGTGGGTATTAGAACCAAGCAGTGCATTCTCAGCTCCCAAGAGCCTGCACACATGGCCCCTCTGTCTTCAAGCCAGCAATAGCATATCCATCCCCATCCTTTGAATCTCTCACTTTTCTGTCTCTGATGTTTGGACCCAGCTTCACAGGGCTCATATGGTTAGGTGAGGCCCACCTGGATAATCTCTGTCTCTTAAGGTCAGCTGATTTGGGACCTTAATTACGTCTGTGTGCAGAATCTTTTCCTAGCAGTACCTAGATTGGTGTTTTTGATTGTGTCATTGGGAAAGCTGTAGGGACAGCAGGAGCTGGGAATCTCAGGTGGGTGGGGACATCTTAGATTTCTGTTTCTCACCAGGCTTTTGACACGAACACTAGAATGAATCTTTTGCTGAGACATCTTCAAAATGTTTTAATGCGGCAGCCACGCACAAAGTCCCAGCTTTATGGCCGACGTTGGCCAACAGCTGTTGAGAGTCTGACAGCATTCTGCAAATTCATGGACACTGCTCATACGGACTCTTGTCATTGGTTGTTGAATTGATGGTTCCCCGTGGTTTCAGGAGCTCCCCGCACGTGGGCCAGGACCTTGCTGAGCCTTGACAGTCCTCGTTTGATTCTGTGGCTCTTTTGAAAGGTACACCCATCCGATGTGCCCTGTAAAATCCTCTTTGATGGGCCAAACATGGACAATTGAGCTTTTAAGGAATTTTAAGCACAGAAAGTGAATATCTGCCCATGTGGACGCAAGCACAGTCTTTTTTCTTCCTTATGGTGGAGGTTAAGTTTCGGAAACGCTCCTTATTCTTGGCAGTGTCCCTTCCCTCCTCTGCATAATCGTCCGGCTCTCATGTTCTGAAACAGGAATGAATTGCCTCTTGTTACGTTGAGTAGAATAAACTGAGGTGAGCACATGTGAGAGCAGAAACGCCTTTGAAAGAGAAAGCCAGTGGGAGCTAGTTCCCATAGTGCAGAGGTCCAGTCAGAAGTGACTAGAAATTTTTATCTCTTTCTTTTCATATTGTTGAAATGCAGTCGGTTTCAACCGGTCTAAAGCCAGCATTTCCAGTGTGTGTTATTGGGACACTGGTTTCATAAGATGAATCGTTAAGCGTTAAGTAGAAAAGGGTTCTGTGGTCAATCAGATAGGTTTGCCCGTTAAGTGTATGAAAATGTCCTGGGGAGAGATACAGCGTGTTGCAATTTCCAAACCTAGAGGTTGACTTGAATGCTCAATTGGTTTAGCGCATATTTATGAGATGAGAGCTTTACGGAACACACTTTGGAAAGGACTCTGTGGAACAAATTCTTTGACTTGGGAAGGCAGACATATATCTGGTGGCATATTTGTTACACAAACCCAGAAATGGAGATATCTCCATTTGGGTCACAAGTACATATATATGGGTCATAGATGCACATATTTTGATCAGACTAATGGATAGCGATTTTTCTGCATCAAATAAGTTTCTCAGTGGGATTATCTCCTAAACCCTTCATAGTCTATTAATTCCATTCCCCATCTAGGCTCAGAAGTAGCCTCCAACACTCCAATAACAGTTGTACACATCTAGTGGCTGGAGAAGAGAAGGCAGTTACTAGTTATTGATTATCCCCAATGAAGGTGGGTGCTTTGTGTGTGCTTTATCCTATTTATTTTAATGTCTGTTTATTTTTGAGAGAGAGACAGAATGCGAGCAGGGGAGGGGCAGAGAGAGAGAGAGGGAGACACAGAATCCAAAGCAGGCTCCAGGCACCAAGCTGCCAGCGCAGAGCCTGATGTGGGGCTTGAACTCACGAACAGGGAGATCATGACCTGAGCTGAAGTCGGATGCTTAACCGACTGAGCCACCCAGGCGCCCCTGCTTTATCCTGTTCATAGGAACCCTGCTGAAGTGAGTCTTAGTTACTTTCAGTTCCTAAATGAGGACACTGAAACTCAGAGAGTTTAAGCAGTTTGCCTAAGGTCACACAGCTTAATAGCAGAGGGCATTTGGATCCAGGAATGTGATCATGTGACTCCAGAGCCCCTCCTCCTCTCAACATACCCCTTGCTTCTCTGCCCTTGTTGCTGATCTATTTTAAATTACGCTACAAATGAGTAGTTTACTAAAAGCTGGGTGTAGACCAAACATTTCCAACAGAGCTGTATGGTCCCACTGATCAGCATCGTGATTTCAGCCACGCTTCCTCTTTGGCCGACAGTGATTTTTGGATACTTGAGTTCTCAGTTTCCCTATCCCTTCCCAATTCTCTATCAAGTGATGAGCGATCTGAAAAACAGACTTTTGCAATGCACCAGGGAAGGCTAACTCCGATTTCTGATTTATTTTCCATCTTCTGTGTTTCATAATGTATTTGTAAACGTATCTTTTCACTGATTTGAACGGATACGGGGAGCTTCAGAGCCAGACAGACTCGGGCTCAAAACATTTGACGTTTGGCCACTGACTTCATTTCGTGCCCATTTCCGCAGTCTGTAAAATGGGAATGATAAATCCCTCTCAGAGGCTGGCTGAGGACAAAATAAGGTTGTGAAATTGGACATGAACTTAAAGCACTTACATGGGAGCGCTTAGTAAATGTGAACTTGTCTCCGTCCTTAACAGTTGGAACAATATTGGCGATAAAGATGAAAAACAGAAAAAGAAATGCTGGGACGCCTTTTGAGGGCTCTGAAAATAGATTTGAAGAAACGCACACCTGTCCTCTCCTCCTCTTACCTGTCTTGCTACTACTAGTAGCATTTATGGCCAGTGAGTACCAATTCAGAGCATACTTGAAAATTCGAGTAAACATGAACATACATTAATATTAACCAAAGAACAAATATTTGTGAAACTCCCTTGGCCATCATGTTTACTTTCGCTCTGAGAGACGCAGTTAGCAGAAGTAACATCAAACAAACAAAAAAAAGCTATTCCCGTCACCCAAGGAAAGTTACGTCCCCGCTTGCCACACTGGGCTTTTAGCTACTCTCTGTCCTAAATAGGGAAAGACAGTTGGTGTTTAAACACAAGGTATTTTTTCTTAAACATATGTCATTTTAAAATGCTCTTATCTTGATATCCACAGAGCTTTCGAGCACTCTGCCTTGCCCGTGGTAGGATCATTTTGTTGAATTAATGAATATTTACGGAAACATGCTAAACTCCCACCTCCCCCATTTTTAACTCCCAGTGAGATGAACAGGTTTTGTTTTGAGTCTGGAAATAGTTTGGCTCCTGGAAAATATTTTCTCAAGGAGCATGGTGGAAGATGAAATAGCCTGACTTTGCTCAAAATAAAAGCTATGCCAATATTTGTTACCCAGACTCACCAGCTCTGACCTTCAGCTGTTTGAGACAGACTTTCATGGCTTGGCAGATACAGCAGCAGGGAGTCTCACTTCTGCCTGAAATCTTAAGTTGACTCTAGACCCTTACACACACGCGCGTGTGTGTGCGCGCGCGCACACACACACACACAGATGTCCCATGCAGAACCATCAGCTGTCCAGTTCACTCCTAGCTCCTTCTGTAGGGTAAATAAAGAGTGCTAAAGCAATCTGGAAAGTCTCTCCACCCTCCTAATTGATCCCACTGTGTACACACTTCATGACCCATTACCCTCTGCCCCTCAAGGTTGCTTCAGAGCGTCTCCTAATCACTAACCAGGGCAGCTTCACTTCGAGCATGCCGGAGCGGCAAGGTTTGCCAATCTTGCACTCTGTTGCTTTTATGAGTCCTTCGGTATTCATCTTCTGGATCATATAGATTAACCCCATTTACAGCAAATTCCGCGCCGAGCCCTGGCCAAGCCAGTCTGGCCACTGAACATCACAGGCTTGGAGGGAGCACTCTGCATAAAGCCCACTGAGAAGGTGACAGCCGGGCCTCCCTCTAATAACTCACAGCGGCAGATCGGAACAAATTGCCCTCTGTTTTTCATATTTGGAAGAGTCAGTGGGTTGGGCTGGGTGGGGTGGGGAGGTTGCCGGCCGTGCAGAGGTAGTCCCTTGTTTTGCTAACAGGGATGTAAAAATAGTGTCTCAAGAAAATCGTTGCAAACAGGAGACCACAGGGATGCAACACAGAAACACTCAGGGAGGATGTTGCTATTTCTGCTAGCCGCCTGGGTCAGGACGATGAGTGATTTTTTTTAATGGGGGTCAGGGGGTCAGGGGGTCAGAGGGGAGAGCGGTAGGATTTGAGAAATAGAGAATGCTATCCAAGGCTCTTGCTGGTATCCGGGGTCTCTCAAGCCCAAGACAGCAGAGCTGGTCTCTGAGGACAGGTGCAGCTATGGGCGTGTGCTTTCCCCCTCCCAGCCTGGACAGGGACCAAAATAAGGAGACAGGAATCCAAATGCCCAACCCCAGTACTTCTGCCGTGTCCCTGGCATTTCCCTGTTGAACACAGTCCTCGTCCCTATTACACTTTTTTGGAATCACTTCTGTTTATTATTTTTAATTGTGGTAATTTATGTGTAACATAAAATTTACCATCTTAACCATTAAAATTTTTTTTGTTGTTTATTTTTAAGAGAGAATCCGAAGCAGGCTCCAGCCTCCGAGCTGTCAGCACAGAGCCAGATATGGGGCTTGAGCTCACAAACCACGACATCATGACCCGAGCCGAAGTCGGCCGCTTAACCAACTGAGTTACCCTGGTGCCCCACCATCTTAACCATTGTTAAGTGTACAGTGTACAGCTCGGTAGCATTACGTATGTTCACATTGTCGTGCAGCTACCATCCACCTCCGGAACTTTCTCATCTTGCAGAACTGAAACCCCATACCCTGAAAACCACCCACTCACCACCAGCTCCTGGCCACTAACCTCCTCTCTACTTTCTGTCTCTGTGATTTTGAGTCCTCTAGGTACCTGCACATGAAAGGAATCATTGCCCTTTCGTGTCTGGCTTATTTCACTTAGCATGTCTTCCAGGTTCATCCATGTTGTAGCAGGTGCCAGAATTCCCTTCCTTTTAATGCCTGAATGTTCCATTGTGCGTATGTCCTTGTCCTGTTACCAGTCACCCACCAGTGGATACCCGGGCTGAATTCACCTTCGGTGACTGTAAGCAATGCTGCTGTGAACAGGGGTTAGTCTAGATCTTTTATTAAAACTCTCATGCTCATCTGTTTCCTTTAGCTCCCCCAGTGAGCTCTTCCTCAAAGGATGATCTGGTGAACCCGACTCAGGTGAGCAAAGCTGGAAACGTGGAAGTTGAACGTGACGTTGGGAAGTCTCCTTGCCAGGCTTTAGATGCAAGAAGAAGTCCATCCTTCCCTTTATAAGAAGAGGTTTATGTTCTGGTGACCGTATGTCCCCATTGACCAGGACAGCCTCCGTGGTACACCTGCCACCCCAGGGTAATTATCAACGCCACACCCTTTCACTCTTAGAAGGATGCTGGTTTGGACAAGAAATTACAGGGGCACCTTGTTTGTGGAGAAAGTTGTAAACTGGCGTCGGCTGAGGAGGAGGTGAAACTGGAGAACAGTTTCCGTGGGTGCTTCCTGGAGAGACTTGGAGGACGATGTAGGACCCACACGTGTGGCTTTGGGGTCTGAGGGCAACCAAGGGACAAGGAGCAGGGTCAGGCGAGAGTGTCGCCAGTATGCCGAACTAACACGTCATTGTTGCTGGTCATTCTAAGACAGAGGTTCCCAACTAGTGGGGGTTTTGTCCCCCAGGGCGCATGTGGCAGTGGCTGGAGACGTGTGGTCGTCACAGCTTGTGCGGCTGACATCTAGTGGGTGGGACCTGCCAAACATTCTAGGTTGCACAGGACACCCGACAAAGAATCACCTTCCTATGCGTCAAGAGTGTTGTGGTTGGAAAAACCTGGTTTAAGGGATGCAAGGAAGAAGAGAGGACCCAGGAGGGGCGAAGGGAGGACGGAGGACGGAGAGGAAGAAACCACAGCAGGTGCACACTCTAGGTAGCCGCAGGCAGAACTGCAGCCGAGGGGGGCGGGGGGGGGGGTCAAGAAAAGTCCTTGGCTTTTCCTCTCTCCATCGGGCCTGCTCCCCTCCCCAAACCACTTAGTCCCCTTTCCCCTCTGCTCAGTGGGGCTAACGCCAGCCTCCTGTGCCCGACACAGTGGCTGAGAGAGACCTCACGAGGTGCTCCGAGGACGCGATCCCTCACCAGCACTGGTGCGTTGGCCTGCCCATCCGGGCCTGGCCGAGGGCCGAAAGGTAAGAGAGCAGGGAGCAAGCGTGGCCACGCCTGTAGGGCAGTCCCCAAGTGTGTTTTTGCCCAGCGCTGGCATCTCTTACACACACTTACTCCCAAGAAAGTCGCCGTGTTTCAGATCATCAGTTGATATTCCCAGAACACCCAAATGATGCATGGCTTTTTCAAGTCCTGTTTTCTGCATTTTAAGGCATTCTGGGTTGGTGACAGACTGCAGAGAAGACCTGCCCCTGGCCCCTTGGGTCCTGTTTGCAATTTGATCTATTTTAATATGCATGCCCATCATAACACCGGATGACGTAATTGTCTTGCTCGCAAGTGCTCACCTGTCTGGTCTGAACTCCATTTACAAATACTCCCAACCAGCTCCCTATAAATATTCATTAACGATGAGGTCAGATGACGAATTCAGCAAAGGATCAGTATTAACCCAAACCACAGCCTTTTCCCCTCCTAAAGGGATCCTTTGCCTCCCAGTAGAAGCAAGGAAGGCACAGGATCACCTTTTGAGAGTTTAGAAGAAATTCGATTGAGTTTAAATGAAGTCAGGACCGGAGAAGATGCGTGGGATGTTAATTACAGGGGGAAATACCCGCCCGGTGGCGGTGGCGGAGGTGCCATTCCCTTAGGGCCTTGCTACTTTCATTTACTCTATCCTGCTCATTTCCCTAAGTGCAGCAGGACTGGTGAAAAATCTTTATGCCAATAAAAATATTCGCAAGCCACTTTTTTTTTCCTTCAATTTGGTGAGCCCACCTAGAAGGCTGGCTTACATATTGATGACCTGGAAAACAAAAACGACCACAGAACTCGCCTTCCAAGGGGGGAAGTTACCGCGTAAACACCGAGACTTATTTGCATTAGTCCACGGGTCGCACATGAGCAGGCTGTGCTGCTGAGGACCACCAGCCCTGGCGTGGGCCCTCGGGTTCTGGGAAGCGGGGCTGGGGCCGCCTCCGTTACAGACAAAATAGATGACGAGCCTGGTGCCGATTAACCTCCCTTTAATTGATAATTAAGTTTAAAGCCTATTTACAACCCCTGGGACAGCCGAGGCTTTCAAGAGACGCCCTGTGAAGACAAATGGAGAATAAAGTCATCTCTCAGGAAATGCACGGGGCCTCTCGGGCCCTGGGAAAGACCAGGCCTCTTGGACAGGCCATTTTATTAAAGGTTCTGAACATCCATGAAGGTGACAGATCAAAGTCATAGGGTGGCAAAAGCTGCCTCGTAGGTTTGCTGTCTCCTTACGTCCCTGGTGGGGTGACCAACTGTCCCCGCAGGCCCCAGACCCAGGCTTTCCCGGGACATGGGATTTTCAGTGCTACAAAGTGGAGGAGCCCTCAGGCCCCTCCTGAGCCCTGAACCCCCATGGCCCATTCTTTGCATCCCCTGGGTCCTTCGGTCTGCAGGCGTCTGCCCAAGCCCCCCAACTCCATTCAACAGTGTTCCGAGCCGGCCCCCCACCCCCGCTTCAGCCTCGAGGCTCTGTAGAACTCACCGAATGGCAGTACTACCCCATTGGTGGGTGCCCGGCATTAGCTATTAAACCCCTTCCTTTGGTTGCTTTGTCAAAAATAGGTTTATTATTTTATTTTCTGACTATGAAAGCAACTAGAACGTGCTCCCCAGCAAAGAACACCGACAGACTCAGAAAATGCAGAAAAATATAAAGGCGACATAAATATACAGACCATAAAGACAGAGAGCAAAGCGGAGATGGCTTTGAACCGCAGCTCTTGTGGAAACCGCCGTCTGTATTTTTGTGCAGACGCTTTGTTCATCTTCAAAACAGTGAAGTCGCAAGTCCTCTGGCCAGTGTCATATTTCATTCGTTCGCTCGTTAATGGCCTGGAGAGAGTACAGCTGTGGTCTCCCCCATATCTTCCCATGATGGTTCTAGAGAGTCAGAAGAGACTGAAACACTGAGAGGCTACTATTCAGAACATAATCTGATGACATTTTGGTGTTTCCTACCATTACTAAAGAAAAACACATTTGGACTTGTTCAGCATTCATTCCAAAAAGTGTTTGGCAGGGTGGGGGGGGGGGAGGGGGCCAAGAGAATCCTTAGCTGAATGCGGGCATTTGACTGTGTTGAGGGTGTGACATGAGGTGTCTTCAAGGGCTGTCCTTAGCCTCAATCTAGACCTTTGGACCAGCCCAGTTTCTCCTGCAGGGTTTAAATTGGTGAACTTTTCTCACGCTGGGGATCTCTGAGCTCCACGGGAGGCTCTGTGATTCAGCACGCAATAAAAAAAATCCATGACTCACAGTTTGAAACCCCAATTCCCTTGTGAGACAGGGATGTACTAATATTTACCAGTATCTGGCAGGGGGATTGGTAAAATACCCAAACACTCCATGGGTGCAAATTCTCATTAAGTACAGCAGCCCCCGCCAGCTTCTGCCCAGCCAAATAATGGAGTCCTAGGACTCAAAGCAATCTCTAGAGGTCACCCTGCTTCTGGAAATACCGGACTAACATAGTACTTTTTGCTCGTTCGCTCACTCATTTCCTTCCTGCCTCCCTCCCTCCCCTTCTTCCCTCCTTCCCTTTCTTCGTTGAAACCGTGGTCTCTCAAGCTAGACTATCTGGGTACAAACTCCACTCTCCCATTTATTAGCTGCGTGCCCTTGGGCGAATCGCTTAACCTTTGCATGCTCAATGTTCTCATCTGTAAAATAGGGAGAGAAGGGCGATTGTGAGGCTCCAGCGCATTAATAGGCATATAAAGCACTTGAAATAGTTGTAGCACATAGTTGCTCAATAAATGCTAACTCTCATTATAACTCGTCCATTCTCCTAAGCTCTGTTGAGTTAGTACAATGGATCAGGCATTGTGCTAGGTCTGGGGACCCTGGCGTTAACGAGAAAACATGATCTCTGCCCTCTTGAGTCTATAATCCAGTGAAGGAGATGGTCAATAAACAGTACACAAGCGTAGAGTGGGGTGCGTCCTCTGGAGGAAACACACAGCGTGGTGAGAGAGGATGTGGTGAGGGGCCACGCACTGGGCTGCAGGGTGGTCCAGGCAAGCCTTCCTGTACAGGTGACCCTGCAGGGGTGACCCAGGG
The DNA here is from genome assembly GCA_028646485.1 of Cryptoprocta ferox. Taxonomy (NCBI): domain Eukaryota; kingdom Metazoa; phylum Chordata; class Mammalia; order Carnivora; family Eupleridae; genus Cryptoprocta; species Cryptoprocta ferox. Next base: position 12,381,531 of record CM053566.1, on the reverse strand, counting down.
GTCGAGCATGAGTGGGGCTGAAGGTAAACCTTGCCAGGCAGAGGGCGGAGCTGGTGCAGAGTCCGGAGGTAGAGAAGAACGCGTATTAGGTTCCCAGCTGCATCCCCGCCGCACAGGGCCTCGTAGAGGAGGCAAGTGGCGCAATCAGACCTCAGTTTTTAAGAGATTGTCTGGACTGCCGACCGGAGAGTAGATTGAAGAGGCCGTATTAGTCAGTTCTTGGGGTAAACAACGAATCCACTCTGGCTGGGTTAGGCAGAAGAGAGATTTATTTATTAAAGGATATGAAGTCACTCTTGCGAAGTTACTGGAAAGAAGCACACATGGACTTTCACTTGCAAGAGCAGCTCCCCGATACAGTGCCTGCAGAGTGCCTGGTGCCTGAACCCCGGAGCCGCTCCCGGCTTCCCACAGCCGCTACCGCCCCAGCCCCCGTGTCCCCTCGTGGCTTGGTGACCTATGGGCCACTGCCGCTGCTCTTGTGGCCACAGGCCTGCCCCAATGAAAGCAGACCTTCTAGATGCAGCGTGGGGGTGGGGGGTGGGGAGTGGCCAACGCACTGGGCCCTGGGCCCACAGAGAGCCTGGGAATTTGCATCTAGACTCCTAAAACATGGAGGAGGTGGGCTCGAAAGATGGAAAGTCTTTATTCCAAGAAGGCAGCCAAGAATATGTCATGTTCCAAGAC
>CM053566.1:12283522-12371356 GCA_028646485.1 Cryptoprocta ferox | reverse complement strand
GAATGAGCCCAAATGTAAACTGTGGGCTTTGGGTGTAAATGACATGTCAGTGTAGTTTCATCGATTGTAACAAGCGTCCCTACTCTGGGGTGGGGGGGGGGGATACTGATAGTGGAGGAGGCTGTGTGTAGGGAACGCTGTGCTTTCCACTCAGTTTTGCTGTGAATCTAAAACTGCTCTAAAAAAATGAAGTGTGTTTTTTTTTTAAGTTTATTTTTGAGAGCGTGGGGGGGGGGCAGAGAGAACGGGAGAGAGGGTGTCTGGCAGGCTCCGCACTGTCAGTGCAGAGCCCGACACGGGGCTCGAACCCACAATCTGAGATCGTGACCTGAGCGGAAATTAGACACTTAACTGACTGAGCCGCCCAGGTGCCCCTGAAGTGTATTTTTTTTTTTTAACTTTGGCTGTGGTATGGACTATTCCTAAGACTCTAGAAACATAAAATTCCTGAAAACACAGATTATTACACTCAGGAATTAACCAGTCGTGAAAAGTCTAGATGTTCGGTGCCAGTGCAGGTGATGGACCTGCATACTTGAGTATAAGGCTGGTTGGGGGCCTCCCAGTGTCTGGGGTCTCTGAGATGCTATGGCTTAGCATAAAGGAAAGGGGAGTAAACGCCTTCCAGAGGAGAGCACCGAAAACAGAAGTCTGCAAAATCAAGGGCAAGTTTATTTTTGTGAAGCTGGGTCTGTATGAGCTGTGAGCTGCCTCTTTTCCTTTTAGTGTCTTTATTCAGAAGGAGACCAACAGCCCAGCCAATATCTATAAATAAACAGCCCACGATGATCCGTCCCTCCTGGTTGCAATCGTCCCAACAAAGGAACGCAGCCCGTTCCGGGATCCGAGCCCCCCTGACCGCGCGGAGGCCTCGGCAGCATTTGAGTCTCTAAAAAGAGACGTTCGTGGTTGCCGTCCAGGAGGCCTCCAAGGCGTTTTCAGCTCCAGTCCCCAGCCGCAATTGAAGGATAGACCCAGCCAGCCATTTGTGAGGCTAAGCGGGAGGAGAAAAGGCAGAGGGAGGAAGGCATTCTTAGTGCCCCTGGGACCCAAATGAGAAGCAGTCTTTACGCGGTTTGATTTTTTTTTTTTTTTAAATCACTTCCAAACTGACACAAACTTGCCCTCTAATCTTGGCAACGGAAGAACTTCTGGAGATAGGAGGGCCAGGGCTGCTCCAGCCTCCCCTCACCTCCAGTCAGTCCGCCGTATGGCACCACCCGGCTTTTGCCTCCTCTACTCCTGAAACCCTGGGCTCCAAGGCCGACAGCAGTGTCCTACGCAAACAGAGGGACGCCTTCGTCCCCATGTTCCTGACCCTCTTTCCTGTGACTCGCGCCCACTCCCTGGCTCTGACTGCGTCTTCCTACTCCGTCTCCTACCTGCTAACTACCCACCGTGAGTTTCTTCCCCAGCTTGCAGTAAGTGTGGCCCTCCGGGCAGGCCTGCCCCCAGCCCTCTTCCTCAGTGGTCTTCTCCGGCCTTCCCAGGGTCTGTCTTTGTACATTCATAGGGAGTTCCTGCAGCAGGGGAACTAAGAGGCCCCAAGGCCCCTAAGAGGACCCCCCTGCTTGGTTCGATGTGCGGCTGACACAGTTGGGAAATTCTTAATAAATTTTGACCAAGCGGGTCTCATTTCCACTTTGCAGGGAGCCCTGCACGTCCCGTAGCCCGTCCTGCCTGCAGGAACCTTGGACTTCAGTACTTCCCCCCCCCAAAAAAAAAAAACAAAAACATGGGGGCAAGTGACTTAATTTCCCCGTGTCACCGTGTTCTGGGGTGATTAGGAGGATCCAGTGGCATCGTACTGGGAAAGCACCAAGCACAGTGCCTGGGCAGGCAAGCAGCAGGCTCTAAGCAAGCGCCCAGAAGGGTTATTACGAGGCTCGCCTCTCTCCGCCCTGGAGCTGGTTCCCTCTGGCTCATCTCAGTCAAAGGGATTACCAGTCATTCAAAAAGATAATCTGCTCACTGCTGGCTCCTGTTTCCACCCCCGACATCCATCGGGCACCTTCTTAGTCCGCATGTGAAATGTTTATTAAACCTTTCCTCCTCTCCCTCTCCACTGCCACTGTGCGGATTCAGCTTACCCAGGTTGTCATACGAGTTTCCTAATTAATCTCCTCGCCACTTGATCCAGCCGCTGAGAATAAGTCAAGCTGGCCCAACAGGAATTCATGCAAATGCCCGTTCGTCCTTGAGGACGGAGTGGGCTCCGCTGAGACAGGATGGGAAGGTAAAAGCCACCATCCGCGCCCACTTGTGTGTCAGGCTCCGGACACACGTTTTTGCACGTCATCGTCACGAAGACCGTACTTAGGTAGGTGTGGTCAGCACCCGGCTGACAGAGAAGGAACTAAGGCTCAGAGAGCTGGTGGTGTGGACGGCCAGTTTCGGTGGCAGAGCTGGGATTCGCACCTGGATCTCTCTGGCATGAAAGTACTTGTTCTCCAGAAAAAAGACATTAGTGGGGGGAAAAAAAAAAAAGCTAGTGAAATCGGAAAAGGACCTGTATTTTAGTTACTGGTCACATACCAATGTTCGTTTCCTGGTTTCGATCATTGTACAATAGTTATGTAAGATGTTGGCATTAGAGAAAGCTGGATGAGGCCTGTACAGGAAATCTCTGTACTATTTTTGCACCTTTTCTGTAATCTAAAATTATTTCAAAATGAAAAGTTCAAAAGAAAAGAAAAGAAAGAAACCACCTCCCCTTTTCACTGTATAGTCGGTACCTGTCACTGAACTTTTTGACCTTCTGTGCCCTTCTCACTACTCTCCCCACCCCCGACATGTGCGTGCGCGCACACATGCTCATACAGATTCTATATAGTGTCTTTGCACAGGGGCCATTGCCTCAGAACGCCGCCCCCGTCAGCTAAGACAGCCCTGCCTGTGACCTACCCCAAAGCATCAGTAGGAATCACGGAAGGAGACAGTAACAGGGTGCATGTGACTTGGACTATGGCCGCGTTCCTCTACCCACCCCTCCTTTTTGGTGACAAAAATGCAGCGGTGGGTGTCACAACGTATCCATTGCAAAACGCCTCTCCTCACCCTCCCCATCCCCAGTATCGCTGCCTCCCCTCTCTCTTTGAGTTGGCGGGTAACCTTGATGATCCAGCCAAATGAGTTATTTGAGATGGAAACGTTAATTTATTTGAGCAGATGGGTGTCAGCGCTGCTCTGTAAAAAGGTGGCGGTGTGCCGTGTTGGCCCAGAGTGCTACAGATGAAGTCGTGGCTGCGTCGCTGAATCACCGAGTGTGAACGGAATCATATGTTAGCAGCACTAAGGGAAATGCCTATTTAAGCCGAGCCCTTCCAGAAAACAAGTCATTACCCCCCAATTTTTGTTTTAAATCTGGATTTTCACATCTCTTGATTTGCCGAGGGTCTTGAAAAACCTGAAACTCATTATTTCTCAAAGTGTGGTCCAATGACCGCCCACATCAGAGTCCCCCAGGGGCTTTATTAAAAACACAGATCCGTGGGACCAGTTCCCCGCCCCTCGTCCCCCGACCTACAGACGCCCACTCTCAGGGGTGCAGACCTGGGGATTCTGCAGTTTTAACAAGCTCCCTGTCATGCACACAAAAGTTGGACCCCACCCCCCCCATTGCTGAAATGGTGCCGTCAAACTGCCCAGGAAAATCTTCAAAACAAAACAAAACAAGAAACCTTGGGATTCGTGGTGGGGTTTGTTGGGTTGTTTTTTTTTTTTTTCTGTTCTGTTTGATTTCTTTCTCTTATTTCCTCTACCCTTACAGATTTTGTGCAAAAAAATTTTTTTTTACTTTTGTGTTCAGAAAGAAATAAAGAGAATAAATAGCACAAAGAGATTATTTGTGCACTAGAAGCAAAAGACAGTTTGGAAATTTCAGGAATTTCCAAGACAAGGGATCTCCCTGTCCTTGGCACTGAACTTGAAGCCTGGCTTCTCCTCGGTGGCCCTCCCTCCGGCCCGCCTCCCCCTCCCCGGCCGCAGCCTTCTCTAAGTGTTACATCCAATTTTCTCTTGAATACTTGTAGTGAGGAAACGCAATGACTTCCCAGGGGACCCTACTTATGGGGAGGCAGCACAACGAGAAGATTTATGGAACGTCTGTAAAATATGTGTGTAGAAACTCGCGACGTTTTGATCGCTACCGAGGAGAAAAATGGACAGTTTCTTACCAGTCAGTTTCATGAGCATTTTTTATGGGTTTTTAAAATTAATTAATTTCTCCCCCCTTTGTTAGGAATTCTTGGCACAGACACAAGCCTGGGAGAAGGGAAACATTGCCCACGGGCTGTATGTCCAAACTGTCAGGTTCTCAATCCCGAATCTCTGGGGGCGAGGCCAGTCTTCACACGCTTCCCGGGGAGTGGGGAAAAGCCTGTCATTGTTGGGGGGGGGAGGGTTCTTATTAGCAGTGTTGCCACCACAGCTCTAACAGGCTTCGTGCACAGCCTCTTCCCTGGGCTGTCTGCACACCCAGAGCCATTTTCAGGATGGGAGAGGGCCTGGAATGTTCTCCGCACCACACCAGGCCGCTCCACCTCCCGCACCCTGGTCCACTGCAGGGACCATCCATTTGGCATCTGGTTTTTCTCAGCCTCACGAGTTTTCATTGCTCCCCCTGTGGACTTCGCGGCCAAAGACAATGAACCCAACGGAATTTCCTGGCCGGAGGAAGAAGAGCAGGGCACAGAGGGGGAATTTGGGGCCTGCATCCTGCTTCTGTCGCCAGCTCGTCCTGGGTTCCTCCTTAGCCACCGTCCCTTCATCTGTGAAAGACAAATCCAGTGTCTGTTTCTCAGTGGTGTGTGACAAAGATTAGAAAAAATATGTAAACAAATGCTCCGGCCCCCATCCCCACCCCCAGGGGACAGCTGGCCACATCTGTAGTCACACGAGGCCCGGGGGACTGCCACCGGCGTCCTCCTCTGATACACAGGACAGCCCTCCACAATCAAGAATTGTCTGGCCCAAGTGTCACTGGTGCCAAGGTTGAGAAATCTTGCCCTAATATAAAGGGCCTGGCAAACAGTCGGGGATTAGAATGGCAATAATGAAAAAGGGTGTGGAGAAAGGAATACAGTAAGTGTATTCAATAAACCTTACTATTATTAGTAGATCCAAGATAATTGGTAGTCGCTTCCTGGAAATGCCTCGAAGGATTCTCGGGCTACAGACAAGCTCAGCGAGACGGTGTCATGATTGATTAGTGATGTCTGCCGTGGGCATGGCAGGGGGAAATGGCAGCACGAGTGCAGTGTATTTTCTGACCCTGGACACTATGATGTCTCGCATCTGTTTTCTGCCCTGACATCCTGTGATTCTATTGCTGTGACTCTGTGAGTCTATCTATAAACTTCTGCAGTCAGCATTATTTACAGAATATTTAAGCAGCCCAGGCTCCTGCAGGCTGGCTTGGCAGGACCGGCTGGGAGCCGAGAGCCAGGAAGATAGAACCGGCCCCGTGCAAGGCAAAACAGATCGCTGCCGACAGCATGTGATGCGGGTGACGTGGCAGCTCCCCGCTCACCCCCTAAAATAGTCCCTATCTCTCCCGGGCTAAAAATTTTTACTATCAGTCTCTTTAACGCATTGAAGTATCGTCTCCAGGAGGGCTTTGTCTAAATGCACAGATATTGCCTAGAAGGGAGAAGCGTGCGATCGGGTGCCGATGTGTTAACTTGCTAAATTCGTTGCTCAGCAGAACAGAGCTGAGAGGGAATGGGGCAGGAGAGAGGTTATTTCTGAGCGCAGGAGAGGAGGTTCGGGGCAGGAGTCAGACTGTACTCCGCAGCTCCAGAAGGTGCTGCGTGCTTGGGATTCGGGTGACCAACTCGTGCTGGGGCTTTCTGAGACACTGACATGAAGATCTTATGTTCCAGGAATTCCCACTGTCTCGGGGCACACCAGGGTGGTGGGTCACTTAACTCGAGGCCATGTGGCATGGGGGGGACTGTGTAGTCCTTGGGATTTGTCCCTCACACGGTTGCCCGAATTGTCTTTCTGGACATGTTCCTCCCTTGCTTAGGAAGCTTCTATGGCTCCCTAGGGCCCACTGGATGAGGTCTCCTTATGGTGTGCAGGGTGGCCCTAGCCTTGCTTCCTGATGTCACCTTATCCACCACTGTCCTGCCAGGTGTTACATCAACTTTACCGTCCTGGAGACCCAGCGAGTGCTGTCCTCTCTCCCTGGGTTAGAGAAGGAGCTTTCCTAAAAGGGTATTGCAGGGTGTTCAACTTGTGTCAGTAGCAAAAGAGTTAATTAGCCTACGCTTTGTATTGTAAAACTCATCTGACTCCCCCAGTGGGGTGGGGCTTGGGATAAGGCTACCACTTTGTGCCAGGAGGGACCCCACTTTGTCCCACGGAGCCCCCGGAACCCTTGGAGGGAAAGGGCAAAGCCACCAGATCTAGGAAACCACCTCAAATGAAAATAAAGACTTAAGCTTTTCCGAGCCGTTGAACATACATTACTCTGCATCTCTGATGAGTAGGTAACAGGTGTCATCCTGTCCGACAGGTACAGACACTGAGGTCCCAGGCAGAGGGCACTCAACAGAGTAAAGAAAGGTTTCTGAACAAGGAGGGGCAGGCGCAGTTGTGGTTAATGTCTCATGACACATCGGTGGCTGGACAGTAACTAATCCAAGTCTCCTGACTGTGTTTTCTGATGTTTTCCTTCATTCGTTCGTTCATTTGTTCATTCACTCAGATTTTTACTGAATATTATGTGTCGGGCAGCATGTTCATCTCGTAACGATCACAGCTAGATTACAACCTGCAAGTCCCTCTACTAAATTCTGTATGTGCCCTCATCTTCGGGCTCATGGCAACCCATTGGGGTATGGTTACTATTACTGTCCTCAGGTAGAGGTGAGTAACCGGGACAAGAGGGAAAAGCAGAGCTCTCAAGGTCGCTCAGCTCATAGGCGGGGCCTTTTCTGAGGCTTGTCCTGTGTGCGGGTGTGGTCCGCCCTGGTGGCGCTCGCTCTTGCAGGAAGAGAAACGGACCATGTTTCTGAGGCCCGCCCTTTGCCTCTAAGATCGGCCAAGCTGCTCCTGCCCAGTGAGCCACGTTCCAAACAGGAGAGAACGAAGTCCATGGTGCCGAAGCATCTTCTATGGGACAGACCTGTCACATACGTTTTCCATGCCACCTGGCAAAGGAGCCATAGTTGGGGCCAGAAGAAATTGACGCTTGTTGCGTTGACGGGGTTGGCCAAAGCTGGCACGGCTGGCTTACGGGGAGTGGAGACCCAGCCTTGGTGGCAATGCCAACGACTGGCTTTTTCCCCCCAGACAGCCATGGCTGTCCCAGAGGACGGGCGACAGGGAGAGAGTTTGCCGTGAGTCCTCAGGTCACACGAAAACCACAGGAGCAGCTCTTTTGCGGCTTGTATGTGATCTTAAGCACAGACTCTCCGGACAGGAGCCAGAAAGCCACTCTCCCACCCACTGTAAGTCCCCAGAGGTGGGGAGAGGACCCAGGACTGGCCCCAGCTGAGTCCCGCTGCCCACGGTGGGCGGCAGGTGGCGCTGTGGCCCCAGTTTAACAAGGGCAGCGGGAAGGTGGAAAGGAGGGGGGGAATCCAGAAAGAAAAACTAGTGGAAAACAAGGATTTAAAAGAAGAACAATTTGTTCCAAAACATTTGCCTTGTAACGGGGTCATCTATAAATTCTGGGATTTCCTGTTTGCTGCTGGGCAGGCTGGCCGGCAGGCAGGCCGCTCTCCTCTCTGCAGTCTGGAAGAATCATTTCAGCCCCGCTCCTGAGCCCCGGCCTCCCCTGGCCCAGATTGGCTCTGAAATTTCCCGGCTTTTGTGCCCATAAGCAGGATCCTGTGACAGCAGGTCTCCTCGAGCTGTGCTCCAGTTTCCGCTGGCTGGGAGGAGGAGCAAGGAGAGACTATATTTGTGATCTCCCTGTGCAAGCCGCGCTGCCGGGCTTGTTTTGAGTCATAAAGGAGGAGAAAAAGAATAAAATGAAAGAGACAGAGGTGGACCTCTCATTTTTACTTTTCATAGTTACAATTGTGTGTGTGTGTGTGTGTGTGTGTGTGTGCACGCGCGCGCGCGCGCGCGGTGAGAAGACTCAAGATCCATCCTCTTAGTGAACATCAAGTGTGCAGTGTGGGATTCTTAGCTGCAGTCACCATGCTGTGTGAGATCCCCAGGACCCATTCGTCTTCTCTCTGAAAGTTTGATCTCTTCCACCAACAACCCCCGCCCCCCCCATCTCTCCTGCCCTCCCAGCTCCCGGAAACCACCATGCTACCCTCAGCTTCTGCAAGACTGACTTTTTAAAATTCCACATACAAGTGACACTCTGCAGTGATGCCTTTCTGTGTCTGGCTTATGTCACTTCGCATAATGTCCTCCAGGTTTTTTTTTTGTTTTGTTTTTGCAAATGGCAGGATTTCCTTCTTTTTTATGGCTGAATAACATTCCATTGTGTGTATATACCACATCTTCCTTGTCCATTCATCTGTCAGCCGGACACTTAAGTTCTTCCCAGGTCTTGGCTATTGTGAATAGTGTTTCAGTGATCATGGAAATGCAGGTATCTCTTTGACATAATGATTTCATTTCCTTTGGATAGACACCCAGAAGTGGGATGGCTACATCATATAGTAGTTGTATTTTTAAGTTTTTTCGAGGGAGGAGGTCGCCCCTTTAAAAAGAAGAGAGCTGTTCTAGTTAATAATGGGGATGGAAACATCACAGGAAAAGAGAGAAAACTCTTTTTTTTAATGATTATTTATTTTTGAGAGAGACAGAGCGCGAGAAGGGGAGGGGCAACAAGAGAGGGAGACACAGAAACTGAAGCGGCTCCAGGCTCTGAGCTGTCAGCACAGAGCCTGATGCAGGGTTCGAACCCATGAACTGTGAGATCGTGGCCTGAGCTGAAGTCTGGCACTTAACCGATGAGCCACCCAAGCTCTTTTTACCAGCCCAGTAGGCCTTGAACAAAGTCCAAAGCACAGAGCCACATCAGTAGATAAATGTCTTAGAGAAAATGTATGCATCCATCCACCCATCTATCAATCTATCCATCCACCCATTCATCATCCGCCCACCCATCCATCTCTCCACCCATCCACGCATCTCTCCATCCACCCATCCATCCATCCACCCATCCACCCATCCACCCATCCACCCATCTATCCATCCACCTATCCACCCATCCACCCACCCATCCACCCACCCATCCACCCATCCATCCATCCATCCATCCACCCATCCATCCATCCATCCATCCATCTGTCCAATTGTTCACTCATTCATTCAGCAGACAATTATGGAGTACCTACCATGTGTGTGTACCTTGTCTTGCTTTAGTCTGCAGCGAGGCCTAGACCAGCTCTGTAGTCTCCTCCTGGGGCCAGTGGCATGTGGAGGGCATGCGAGTACCATTTGGAGATGGGATCCAGAAGGTGGGCTTAGGATTCCTGGACAACAGCTGTTGGGACCTTTAATGAGGATTGCAACATATTTGGCCGGGTGAGGGGTACAGTTTGTGGCTGAAAACAGAGTTTTTCTCTGAATTAAGTCAAACGAGCCTGCCTGGGATCAACTCCATGAGGGCTGGACAATCTGGTCCCAGCAAATTAAAACAACATGGGCACCAGCCAGCTACATTTTTGAAAACAGTATTTTTGTTGTTTTAATCAAGGACACCACCCTTGTCCCCTGCCCTCGACAACAAGCTCTGAATTGAAATGGGGCAGAATTTATAAGAAAATCAAGCAATTCTTAGTTATTCCAGCACACGCTCATTTTCCTTCTCATCCGCGTCACAATGTAAGTCCCTCTCTGTACCTCATTTTACCCTCTGTACGCAGGCTTGTCAGATTGATGAGGGCCAAGACAGTGTCTTAAGTGACGCAAGAGCAAAGAAGCCCTTTCCATCTGTACCTGAAGCCAAACTGTTCTTTCTCCTCCCAGGTGGGGAGTCTCTCTCAGCCAGGGTCTTGGTCCCTGCAGTGGCCGGGGGCGGCCAGGGGGCAGTGCGAGTCCCTGGCCAAGTCTGTGTATTAAGTGTGCCTTTATTTTCTGCATTCAGATGCTTTGACATCTTGAGAACCTGCTACTCTAACGGGACTGCCCCTCCCAGGGTTAGCAGGTCCTAGAGATAGTGAACACGTTGCCAGGAAGTATGCTTTTCAAATGCGGACCAACCAATCCAGAGCTCAGATCTCCAACCATCTCCTTTGTGGGGCCCTCACGCTCGAGGCCACTCACCACCTGTCCTAACCACCCCAAGGGCTCATAACTAGGGGCAGCCCCGATGCCTAAGAGCTCACTGAAATCACTCAAATGAGCCTGCTCACCCGCCCTCTCCCCTTCCTGTAAAAACCACAATAAAGGTTCTTACCCATGTTCCCCCCCCCTGCCTGTGCCCCCTGACTGACCCTAGTGCTTCCTTGAGTGACCCTGCACGGTGGGCTGTGCCCCTGTTTCTAGAGACTGTGAACATTAGAACCTTCTTCCTTCATGACCGTCACTCCCCCGTCTGAATGTCTCACACACCTGAGTATAACACGTGTAGGTACCCTTAAGGCAATCTGCACTTTCTGAGTGACAGTCACAGCTCACTGTGCTCACTTACCTGCAGCCTCCTCACCCATGAAATGGAGACCGTGGCATCCAGTCATTGTGGGGATTGAGTGGGTGACGAAGCGATTTCCCAGCCTCAAGTAGCATTTCTTCCAAGTCCCTCTTTATCCCATGTTCAAGTTCTCTTTTCTTTGTGACACTTATTTGCATTTGCAGTGACTCATTTCTTTCTTTGTCCACCTCCCCCTACTAGGAATGAAAGCGTCTGAGCACCCAGTGCCTGGAACAGTGCCTGGCACCTAGTAGGTGCTCATCTAACAGAATGGGATGAGTGCGAATGTGCCCAGCGCTTAGATTGCGCATGTGCGCGTTGCTTTCCTCCCTCCCTCATCTTTTGGGATCCTCTTGTGTGAACTGGTGTGGATCTGGGCCACTTTACAGATTGGAAGCCACTCAATGAGATTCTCGTCCCTTCTGCTGGCCTTGTACTCGCGTGGAGGCTCGTATCCAAGACACTCAGAGCACTTTATAAACATGAATGACGTAAATGGTGTACTTTGTTCGTGGCAGGTGGGGCATGATTTGCTGAAGCAAGATGGTTCCCAGTGCAGCCAAGCCTGGTGGAAAGTTAAGCGCAGTCAGAGACCTCAGGGGCCATCGGGCCATTTGCCCAGTGACGTCCGGCCAGTGGCTCAGGTCAGCAGAGATTCCTGGAAGGAGGCCCCTCCTAGGAACCCCTCCTTCCCCTCGCAGCCCCGTGCCCTGGAGCGGTATTGTTTTGCTCCTTTGGCAGAACTTCCTGAATCAAGTTAAGAGGAGTCTCTTGTTGCCAGAAGGCTCCTTGCAGGGATTTATTGAGTCCCTGCTTAGCAGAGGCGCGGAGGCTGTGGGCTGTATCATGCTCACACCCACTCATTCAACAGATCCTTTTGAGCATCCAGTCTGGGCCAGGCGCTCTGGGTCTAGAGGGCCGAGGAGACCAATGAGGGGACACTGACTCGTGAAGGAAGTACTTGGCAAGGATCTGTGGGAGCCCAGAGAAGTGGCTTGGGTCAGGACAGGCTTCCTGGAGGAGTACTGTTTCTGCTGGTCCTCGGGACTCCTTAAGTTGTGGGTTACAAAACCCCAACTAAAACAGGCTGAAGGCATAAAGAGAATATGTTGGCTTACGGAATGCACAAATCTAGGAATAACTGGCCAGCTTCAGGCACAACTGGATCAAGGTGCTTAAATAAGAACTCCATCTCTTGGTGCTATTTCGGTCTCCGTATTGGCCTCATCTCCTCCCAGCTGTGGCCAGAATTCCCTCCACTCGGTGGAAAAGCCAGGAATTGGGAGCTTTGGGTTGACATTCTTCCCTTCTATTACTATCTAAGTAAACATATTTACTTAGCCAGTGTTTACGGAGTGGTGAACAAGACAGTGTCCTACAGATTTATCCCACAGACAAACTTCTGTTTATGTGCCAAAGACACATGTACAAGAATATTCCTTTCAACATTGTTTATAGTGACCAAAGCCTGGAAGCGACCTAAGTGGCCACCGACAAAGGACTGGTTAAGTAAATTACACAATGGAAGACCAGACAGCCCTTCCGAAGGATGAGTTAGATGTGTATCAGTAGACCTCACTCAGGGCAACCTCTCCCCCGCTTCCCCACAGAGGACATTTGGCAATGTCTGGGGACATTCAGTTGTCACAGTTGAGGGGGGAGGGGAACGAATGCACAGCACAGCACCCCCTTCCCATAAAGAATTATGCAGCTCAAAACGTCAGCAGTGCCAATTGCGGAACCCTGATCTGTATCTGCTGATACAGAAATCTTTAAGATATGTTAAGTTAAAAAAAAAAAAAACCACTGTGGAAAACAATAAATATAGTAGGCTGCCATTTGTGGAAAACATGGGGCGGATCTGTCTGTGTGCTTACACACGCCCAGCGTTATCTCTGGAAGAGCACATTTGAGTGGGGCCGTGGCTTGTGAGGGCCTGGGGGAGAGGTGCGGAAGAGAGATTTATTTTCACTACGCAGCTTTTTTGCTGTTTGAATATTTTTAGACCACATACGTGTATTCTTTTTTTTTCCCAATGTTTATTTATTTATTTTGAGAGAGAGAAAGAGAGAGCAAGCCAGGGAGGGGCAGAGAGAGAGGGAGAGAGAGAGAATTCCAAGCAGGCCCCACAGTCAGCATGGAGCCCGTGGCGGGGCTCAATCTCATGACCACGAGATCATGACCTGGGCCGAAAGCAAGAGTCGGACGCTTAACTGACTGAGCCACCAGGCGCCCCATAGACCACATACATGTATTCTTAAAATATAAATAAATATGAGAAGTCTGAAAGTTTGACCGCACCCACCCACATTTCCAACCTCCCGTGCCGTCTCCCTCTGAGATGATTGGATTCCACCAGGTCTCAGCTGGAACCGCTCCTAGAGATCAAATCTTAGGGGTCATCACGGAGACTTCGGAGGTGCTGACTTAGATGCATCTGAATGGGCCTTCCCTGGAGGGCCTCTTAGAGCCTTTAATGCAAGCGTGTGCGTGGTACATCGCAGAGGGGACACGGTAAACAGAATTAGCAGATGTCCTCGACGCCTTTTTTCATTTCCTAGGGCTGCCGTAATAAAATACCATAAACCGGGTGGCTTAGAACAACTGAAATCTACGTTCTCACAGCTCTGGAGGCTAGAGGTCCAAAATCGAGGTGTTGGTCAGCAGGACCTTGCTCTCTCAGAAGGCTCTAGGGAAGAATCCTTCCTTGCTCCTTCTGGCTTCTGGAAGTTTCTGGCAGCCTTAGGCATTCCTTGGCTTGCAGCTCCATCCCTCCGGCCTCTGCCTCCATCACCACATGGCCTTGACCGTGTTCTTACAAGGACACCAGCCGTGTTGGTCTGCTCCAGCATGACCTCATCCCCAGTGAGCTAATTACAATTATTCTATTTCCAAATAAGGCACCATTCTGAGGCATCGGGCAGACTTCAATATATCTTTCTGGGGGAGGACATAATTCAACTCGACGACTCCTAAGCGCGCACATATGTAAATAGTTCTTTCCATTTCGTTAAAAACAAACAAACAACCCTGCTGTTGCACTGATTATGCTTCAAGAAATGTGACTCTCACAGAATATCTTCACTTTGCAATTGAAGTGTCTGAGGCCCAGAGAGGGACAGTCATTAGCCCGGGATCACATAGCAGATTAGAGGTGGGGCTGCAACTAAAATCCTGGTCAGCTCTCCCGGAGGAGAGAGTCCTTGATAGGAGCTGCTCTTTGTGCGGGAGGCCCCGGCCGACTGGCTGGTGATCAGGAGGTCTCCATCAGCTCGTCCATCCCCCCAGTGCTCCCGCCCGTGTCCTCCCAGCAAGCGAGCAGAGTTACCCCGCAAACCAATCCCTGCTCCTACAGACACACGGCGTCGCATTTCTGAGTGTCCCCAAGTGCGCTCTCGGGGACTCCGTGTTACAGGTGACAGAAACCACTGCAGGGGCACCTGTTGGCTCGTGTGTCGGGAGAGGCACAGCTGGATCCAGGAGCCCTGGTGCACCTCTCTCCCCTGCTCTCTGTCCTGTTTCTCTGTGTATTGGCATCATCCTGAAGCACACTCGCGGCACAGTGGGGAGCCTGGGGCCTGCCTCATCAGCATTCATAGGAGAGCCTGCCCTTTCCCCAGGCTCCAGCCAACGTCCCAAGGACGGCTTGCTGGCCACGTCCCAGAACCCACGCCTATAGCCAGAAGTCTTTGGTTCTCTGCTTGGCCCCACCCAGAGCAGTGAATGGGCTCAACTCCACCTGAACCATAGCAACTGAAAATGGGGGAGCACTGGCTCCTCTAGAAGGTCAAATGAAATACATGTGTCCACTGCAGTGAGTTAGGCCTGTTTCCCCTTCACTGAGCCCTCTCCAACTCAGCAGGTGCATACAGTGGTGACTGGGGGACAACACTGCAATGCTTTGGACAGCCCCTCCCCACTGCAGTGAGCCCTTTTGGGCCATGGACCGTTTGGCTTCCTCTGGGTTTCTGTAGTCCTTCCCTCACACTAGTGGATGTTTACTTTTCCTATCCCCCACCCACAACGAGACAGTGAACTCCTTCTGGGACCCTGGCTTGTTCGCCTTTGCAAACCAGCATCTAGCACTGCAGGCCACCATTGAATTGAGAATCTCTCATAAGGCCAAAGATGTGGTAAGTACACTGTAAAATTTTGCTGAACGAATGAGTGAATGACTGGATGGATGCATGGATGCATGGATGCATGGATGCATGGATAGGTGGGTGGATAGTTACATGAATGGGTGGATAGATGAATCGATGGAACAGTAGATTGGTGGATTGATGGATGGGTGGATGCATGGGTAGACGGATGGATGGATGGATGGGTAGATGATTTGATGGATAAAGGCATGGGGGGAGGGGGGAGTTGATAGATGCTATCGTGTTCACCACTCAGTCACAGTCCCCTATGCAAAGAGCCACTACGATCAAGGGCAAACAAGGCTCAGTGATTCTTTCATTGTCTGGCTATCTGATTTCTGTCACACAACCTGCTCACTTTCTTTTATAACGCAGGGGAGTTAATGCTCACTTGCCTAGTGAATTCCATTCTGATTCTGCTGTTTATCGAGGACAGTGACAAACCACGCTACAGAGGAGAAGGGGCCAGGTGTCTGTTCAGAAAGAGAAGGAAACGGTTAGGCAGTAGGAGCTGTGTGCCCCTCTCTGTCTTCCTGCAGACAGACTTTATCCCCACAGTAGTGAAGATGGCTGGGGTAACCCTCAAGTCACATCCTTCCGGCTCTGTGGATAGAGGCGGCCCTCTTACCCTGGCTTCTACAAGCCAGGAGAACCCAAGAGACGTGGGTACAATGCCCTGGAGGCAGTGTGTCATGACTTCCCTGAACGAGCTGCTCTTGGAGACTCAAGCTCTTAGCCTGCCTCCAATTCAGATGGGAGTTGATCCCACCGGGGAAAGCATTGCACTCTCTTCCCCTAAGGAGATCTGGTTTCCTTATTCCCTTGCTGTTGTCCTTATGCCTCCCGGGAAAGGGGCCACCTCAGCAGTCAGTGTCGGAGGGAAACCCTCCCGGGAAACAGCCCCAAGGGCCCACCTGCGCTGGTGAGCAGCGGTTACTGACAGCTGGGTGGCCCTCCGGAGTCCGGCCGGCAGGACAGAGAGCGCTCACACCACGCCCTGTAGACCCATCATCTCCCATAGGCCTCAGCTCTTCCGAGGCTCAGTTAAATAGTCTGCTGGATGCTGAGCAGAAAGGCTCATTCCCACTGCCTCTGCCACACTCTCCATGGGGCGCCTTAGACAAACAGCCGAGAGCCTGCATGCAGCTCCCCTACGCGCCAGGCTCCCTCCTCCCCTCGTGAGACGGCTATTAATATCCCCACTCCGTGGAAGAGAAAATGAGGCTCAGATGGTGAGGTCGGTGGACTCACTCATGCTCATGCAGCCAGTGAGTGGCTGAGCCAAGATTCAAACCCGGGGCTCCCTGCAAATTCGCAGCTGCCTCCGCGGACTGGCACGGCTAGGACTGCACTGATGTTCGCTGCTGATCCGTGTTGGAGTTTAATCAATGGAAACCTCACTTAGCGTTTTATTTTCTCTATCAGCAATTCGTGAACTGTAATAGCCTATGAGGGAGGAAAAATAGCCTACAGAAACCAAGATTGATGCTAAAAACTGGAAATGAGTCAGTGTTAGCACTCGTGTGCCCTTTCTGTTTTGGCTGCTGGAATTGAGTAAAAAGCATGGGCCCCTTGGAGATGTGATTGAAGGATCCCTGAATGTTCCCCTCACCTAACAGCTCCTCTGTTCCCCAAGATTTCACCTGGAGACTTTCATTTCTTTGGGTCTGAAATCCTTTTTGATTTTCAAAAGACCTTAATTAAAATGACAATACCTCTGAGAGCGGTCATAATAATTCTTGAGCTTATGCATCAGCTAAAAGCTTAGGCAAAGGAGCAAGAGAGTGCGGTCCTAGGAAAGGGGCTCAGGAGGCACAAAGGTGGCCTGGAAGCAGGTATAGGCCCTAAAAGGGGGGGACCCGCTTTGCCTCTATCACAACTCCACCCAAGGCCAGTTGCAAAGGGAGAATATTGGGTCTGCTATTTATTGGTACATTATGGATCACTCTGACGCCTAGAAGCTTAACGCAGCAATAACCATTTATTCTTTCACACAGTTTCTGTGGGTCAGGAAGCTGAGAATGACTTAGCTAGGTGGTTCTGCCTCTGGATCTCTCATGCTGGCTGAGCTGCGGTCTTATTTGAAGGCTTGGCTGGGGCTGGAAGATGTGCTCCAAGGTGACTCACTCAGTGGCTGTCGGCAAGATGATGCCGGCCAATGGCAGGGGGCCTCCATCCCCGACCACGTGGACCTGCCCATAGGGCTGCTTGACTGTCCTCACAACACACTGGCTGACTTTCCTTAGAGCTAACGAACCCAGAGAGAGAGAGAGAGAGACAGGGAGAGAGCAAGCGAGCAAAAAGGGGCTGCAGCGTCTTTTATGACCTTGCCTTAGCAGCCACCCTCCTCCATTTCTGCAACATTCTACAGGTTACACTATTCAGGGGGAGAGAGTCCTACACAAAGACGTGAGCACCAGGCGGTGAGATTATTGGAGGCCATCTTGGACGCTGACTTCGGGCTACCACAGTCATAATCTTTATTTTACAAGTGACGAAACGGAAGCATGAGGAACTCACCTGAATGTATCCAGGACTTTTCATGACGAAGGGATCGTGTCTGATTGTTCGGTACAATATTCCTGGGAAGCACCTGGGACAGTGCCCAGCATTTAGAGGGTGTTCAGGAAACACTTGCTGAATGAGATATGTGCATGGATGGAAACTTGCTCCAGAAATAAAGTGGCCCTTGAAACTCAGTCCGTTTTACTTACTGCTCCATTAGATATCTGTAGGGAGCAGGGATCAAGGAACAGCGTTTTGCGTTGGTAGACTTCTGATATCGTTGACGTTTTGCGCACGTGTGTATCCTTGCAGCTTATTGTTCTGTGAGCCCTCTGTTTCTTTAAGACCCGAATCGGCTGGGGTGTTGTGGAGGGAGGGGGTGTGCAGAAACTGAATGGGGAGGAGCCTTCCCCTTCTTTGGATGATAAAAGGGTCACTTTAATTGGAATAGAGTTATAACTGGTTGCCAGATTTATAGCTGGTTACCAGATTTAAGCATAAGGTCAAAATCTTAGAGCAGAGAGATTATATATACAGGCAGCATGTGTATATAAATGTATGTATAATTTATGCAATATTTTTCCTATTCGCGCTCTCTACTTAAGCTATCCATTAAAGCCCATCACATTAATTTAATTGAAAAATTCTGGGGGAATTGTATTAGCTTTTTTCCCATTAAATTAACATTACAGCATTTAAATAGATGTCCTGGATACCCATTGTTGCTAACAAAATTATTATGCAAATTGAAATCTGCCCTTTCTGGATTCGGCCACCAGTGTCCCACCCTCCTCCTTTTTCCGTGACCTCTTTAATTTAATTGCCCTTTCCCCGAGTTCCCAGGCCACAGATGTGGGATGGAACCCCGGGCCCAAGCCGGAGGCCCTGCGTGAGGCTGTGAGGCCTGGTCCACACCAGCGGAACTGCAGGGAGCTGGCTCTGGAGGAGCTCAGGTCTCTGGTCTCCAAGGCCCTTTTGAAAACACTCTTATCTCAAGAAAGAAAAAAGGGGTAGGCGGTCTTCCCCCAGGCCTCTTGGTGGCCTAGAGCATGCTTAGTGTCAGAGAGCATAGGCATGTGAGTCAGATGGGCTGGGTTTGAAATCTGATTCTGCCCCTCAGTGACTCTGAGATCGGTGAGCAAGTTTCCTAACCTCTATAAAGACCAAGAAAACCACTCCTTCCTCAAGGGAAGCTGAAGAGGAGCATGAAACAGTGGATAGTGCCCGCACGGAGTAGGTATTTATGAAGGGTCGCCATTACTGTTTATTCACAAACTCCCTTCATTCATCCATTCATTGAGGAAATAATTCAGGGCCTTGCTCTGTGCCAGCCGCTGGGCTAGGTTCTGGGGAGCTGCCAGGAAGCAGAGGACCCAGGTCTGTGACCACCTGTAGTGGGGAATAAACAGGTAGACAGGTAAATACTACGTGGATAGAGGTAGGTGTTACTGTCCTTATTAGCATATCAAGCATGTTTTTCAAAAGTGCAAAGTGCAGTCCTGTTAATTAATCAGCCACCCTCATTTGCGGGCTCTACTAGAGCCTTCAGGAAGCAGAATGAGCCACTTCCCTCGGGGCTGGATGAGAGAGGCCAGGTTAGACGCAGGTCTAGTTGGGAGGAGGCTTTTCTCTAACCTGAGCTGTTAGATGGCCCGAACCGGAAGCAGAGTGACAGGGACTGCAGAGCAGGGAGATCCCTTTGTGAAACTGACCTTATATTGTCTTGTGGATGGGGTAAGGGCTGCCCCAGCCCCACTTTGTGTCTTTGCTTTCTGACCACAGCTCGTGAAGTAATCCCCAGCTGCTCTCTGGATGAACATCAAGACTTCACTACTCTTCAGGAGTCTCCAAGGGGGACTTCTCTCCTCTTTCCCATCTGTTTATTCTACAGGAGTCCTCCGTTTTTATGAATGTGCTCTCCATTTGCATAGACGTGAGTAAATTAAAACAAAGCTTGAAAAAGGAAGGTCAAAGCCTTAGGTGGTTGAAGACACACCCCTCAGATAAGCAATAGGGGTGGAACCCAGCCTACCCAGGTCTCCCAGTGAGACTGATGCTAAACGAGAGCCTGGAAAGATGGAAACCTTCCTTCTTGCCAGTCCAGTTACCACTGCTGCGTAACCAGCGAGTCCTAACCAACGTGGCTTAAAGCAACCGGCGCTAATTACCCATCATGGTTTCTGTAAGCTAGGGATTCAGAAGCAGCTTGGCTGGGCAGCTCCAGTTCAGGTATCTTATGCGGCTGGGGTGGGGGTCCTCTGGAAGGCCCCTTCATGCTCATCTGGATCGGGAAGGCTTGTACAGCTGAGAGCTGGAACAGCCGGGCTCCTCGGGTGTACATTACATCTCAGCATGGTCTCTGCAGAAAGTCTCTCGTGTTGGAGAGAGGTGGTGGCCGTGGTGGCCTCGGGGCAGCTGGACTTCTTGCACGGTGGTCAAGGCACCAAAGCAGGTATCCTGAGAGAGAGCAAGCCAGGTGGAAGCCATATTGCTGTTACTTGTCCTTGGAAGTCTGTTACCTGTTGCTGTCTCTTCTGCGTTCTGTTGCTCGGAGCAGTCCCAGGGTCCAGCCCCAGTTGAAAGGAAGAAGTAGACTCCACCTCTTGATGGCAAGTGGCAAGGTTCTAGAAGACTACAAGGGACTAAAAACATTGCAATGGGTAATGCCTACTTGTAAACATTCCTGGTTGAGATTATTAAGATGGTTGTGGACTCCAATATGCAAAGGCAAGCAATAAAGCTTCTAGAGGATAGCATAGAAGAATATCTTCATGACTTTAGGATAGGCAAATGTGACAGCATAAGAAATAATATATTGGTCTCTGCTGTCTGGTTCCTGACACAAAGCTCCTAAATCCCTTATGATTTCCTGAGTGATGGGTGTGATAGGATCAGTTCACACAGAGCTCTTAAATCCCTTGGAATTTCCTGGGTGATAGGAGCATCTTCTAAGGAGGCCGACTCTTGGTGGGCTCCTGAATACACTTGGGATGGGGGCTGGTCACCAGACAGATTAAACCAGGATTATAGGCTTAGAACTTTGAGCCCCATCCCCCATCCTCTCAGGAGGGGGCGGGGCTACAGACTGAGTTAAAAGCCAATCATGCTATATGATGTAACCTCCATAAAAATCCCTAGACAGTGGGCTTGGAGAGCTTCTGGGGTGGTGAACACACCCATGTTCTGGAGAGTGGCTCCCTGGGGATAGAAACTCCTATGCTTGGGACACTTCCAGGTCTTGCTCTATGTACCTCATCCTCTGATAGTTCATTTATATTCTTTATAAGAAGTTAGTAAACAAAAGTAAATGTGTCCCTGAATTTTGTGAGCTCTTCTAGCAAATTATCACACCCAAGGTTGTGGGGTTGGTGGCGGTATTGTGTCAACTTCTGACTTTGTAGCCAACTCAGAAGTGTGGGTACCCCGGGCACCCATTTACTTGTGACAGGCATCACAGGGGGTTCTTGTGGAATGGACCTTAGCTCTGATGCTAACTATGTGTAGTTATTGTCAGTGAATTCTAGGACACCCAGCTGGTGTCCCAAAAGTTGGAGAATTGGTTGGAATGGGGAGGGGGGAACCCACACATTTGGTGTCAGAAGTGTTGTGAGTAGAGAAAGTTTTTCTTGAGCAAATATTTCTGAAACAGGACACACATACACACACACACACACACACACACACACACACACCCATAAAGAAAATAATCGACCAATTGGACTTTAGTAGAACTTCTGTTCATCAAAAGACTCCATTAAGACAACGAAAATGCAAACCACATAGTGGGAGAAGATGGTTGGAATAAAGATACCAACAGAGGACTCACATTCAGAATATTTGAAGAACTCCTGTAAAGCAATAAGGAAAAGACAAACAACCCAGTTTTTTTCTTAATGAGGAAAAGACATGAATAAACTTTTCACAAAAGAGAAGTCCAAATGGCCAATCAGCCTATCAAAAGAGAGTCAACATCATTAGTGATTAAGGGAATACAATCCAAACCACAATGAGAACTATATATGTGAAAATATTTAGGTGGACACCTAACGCTTTTGAACTTCACTGTGTATGAATTTTACACAGACACCTACAAGAATGGCTAAAATTACAGAAAAAGAAACCTGTCGATGTCAATATGTTGACAATGCTTGGAGCAGCTGGAACTCTCACATACTGAAGATAGGAGTGCAAGTTACTACAAACACTTTGGAAAATTATTTAGCAGCATTTACTAAAGCTGAATGTAGTACATCTACTCTATGAATATGCTCAATAGCAATGTGTAAATATGTGCACCAAAAGACATGGCCAAGAATGTTCACAGAGGTGTCATTTGTGATCGCTGTCTTGGTTGTGTTCAGGCTGCTGTAGCAGAATACTGCAGACTGATTTGGTTATAAAAAACAGAAATCAATTTCGCACAGTTCCAGAGACTGGGAAGTCCAAGATTGGGGTGCTGCTAGATTCGGTGTCTGGTGAGGACCCACCTTCTTGTTCATAGATACCATCTTATTGCTGTGCCCTCCCCCAGTGGAAGGGACAGGGATCTCTCTAGGGATTATAAGGGCACTAATCACCTCCCAAGGGCCACAACTCCTAATACCATCATACTCAGGACTAGGTTTGAACGTAAGAGTTTTAGAGGGGCACAAACATTCAGTCTATAGCAAGCCCCAGATTGGAAGCAACCCAAATATCATCAATAGTAGAACAGATGCATAAAGTGTGGCATATTCTTACAGTGTTATAATTGCAAATCTATATATGGAACACACATAGACACCATGACTTTGGACAAACCCACACAATAGCGTGGAAGGATCTCACTCATATGTCACTGAGTGAAAGAAAGTGCTATATGACTCCCTTTACATTAGATTTACAGCCAAGCAAAACACATTATGAGGAAAAAAGGAAAATTGTGGCTGTCTTTGGTGATGGGGGGGATGGGGATAACTGGGAGGGGCACGAGGAACACTTTTGGGGAGTTGGTAATGTTCTGCATCTTAATCTGGGTGGTAATTATGATGTGTTGTGTTCCCTTTGTAAAAATTCACCAGATTTGTATACTTTCATAACACACATATTATTCATACTTCAGTGAAAAAGTTTCCTTTTAAAAGATAATTATGCCCATGGCCTATAGCAGAAGTCAGCAAACTATTAGCCCCTGGGTCAAATACAGTGCACTGCCTGTTTTATAAATAAAGTTTTATTGGGACACAGCCACATTCACATACGTCCATATACATGTTGTCTATGGCTGTTGATGCACTACAACAAGAGAGTTGAGTAGGTGTGACAGAGGGAGGATGGCCCAGGAACCCTAACATATGCACTGTTTAGTCTTCTACAGAAAAAATTTGCTGACCTCTATACTATAGCATATTATTTTGGGGGCCTCATTTAATCTTTCCGTGTGTATTAGAGAAGAGTCAGGACTGTTTCTCAGGGAAGATGTTGGCCCTATTAAAAGGCTCACCCTCCTGCATAGTTGGGGTGTTTTATATTACCTGAACACCCCTTGGGTTCAGTGCTTTAAAATTCCTTACCAGGAGGCCAGCCCCACCCTGCCTTCCGGTGATTCTCAAAGTAATTTGATTTGCTTTGAATTCTCTTTCCTAATTCTGCTTTTGAAAATTCTGATCCTTTGAATTATGAAAGTAATACATATCTTTTGTAACAATTCAAACAACAAAGAAACATCTGAAATAGAATTCATAGTCTCTCTGCACCTCTCCAATCCAGCTCCCTGATGCAGTCACTGTTAACAATTTGGTATGAATGTTTCCTTACTGTTTCCTGCATTTATAAAAACATATAAAAACCTACTTAGAGGGTGTGACTCTTTTTTGTTTATTTTGTTTTTTTTAAATGAAAATAGGATAACACTTGCTTTTATTCTATCTAGCAAAGTATTGCAGGCATATCTCTCGGTCTATATGTATAATTTTATTTTATAATTTTTAAGAGCTACACTGTATTCCTTAATATAAATACATCATGATTTGTTCAACCACTGTCCTATTAATTCAGATTGTTTCCAGGTGGTTTTTTTTTTTTTTTTTTTTTTTTAACTATCACAAACGATGCTTCAGTGAACTTCTTCATATATTTATGTCTTTATAGACTGGCATTTTCATTTCTGGTGGATATATTCCCAGAAGTGAGAGTGCCAGGCCACAGTTGAAATTTTCAAAAATACCAACAGTTGATTTTCCACGACGCTATAATAATTTACAGCCTCTCCCCTGATGGTGTTTGAGAGAACTGGATTCCTTTCCCCTTTGCCAGCTCTGGATGTTACACATATTTTCCATTTTTGCCAATCTGATGGGTAAAAAATAGTACCTCATTGTTCTCATTTGCATTTCCCTGACAAGAGAGCCTGTGAATCTTTTCATATGTTTATTGGCCATTTGCATTTCTGCCTGTGAATTCTGTAGCCTTGGCCCATGCTTCTCCTGGGTTATTGGTCTTTTTCTTATTAATGTGGAGGGTCATTTTATAAATTAAGAATATTAACTCTTTGTTAATTCTATGGCAGCAAATCTTTTCTTTGTTTATTACATGTTTTTTTGTGGCTCTGCTTCTGATTAAAAAAAATTAAATTTCTGTCCCCAGGTTCTTGCTAAGAGCACAACTAAAATGGTTTGCTTTTTAATTCTTATCAGAATCTCCGCTGTGAGAAGTAATATGTGTGGTGCTTTGTTGAAAGCAGGGGTTCTCCAACATTTTCTAATTTTATGTAACAGACACTCCCCAACTCCCAGCCCCCCACTTTCCCCTCCCCCCAAACATGTGATTAGGTAGATAAGAGAGAAACTTGGGTTTGGGGGCTCAGCAGTCTGCATGCAGAGGGTCTCCTCATTTCTCTCTTGCAGCCCCCGAGGCACCGCAAGAACCACTAGTGCTCCACGGAACCTAGTTTGAGAATCGTTGGCCAAGAGGCTCTGCAGCCCCTCCATCCATTTAATCAGTTTTCTCCAGTGTGTTCCACAGAATATTAAGTAGGATATTAACAAGTGCTTTGTGAAGAAAAGACTCTGGGATTGTTCTATGGCCTGCCAAAATGAGACATGCTTTCCCTTTTTGAACTAGATCACACTTTGATTCTTTTGAGATGGAAATGCTAGCGCACCAAGAGACAGGAACTGGACAAAGGGCGACACACACCCTTTATCTCTTCATACGCAATGCCAAAACAAATAGTTACTACCCTGGCTGCTCCCGGCCATCTGCTGAAGGTGCACCTCGAGTTTTCTGAGCAAGTATTACTCACTTAGTGATCAGGCTTACGGAGAACGGAGGGGATCAGCAAGGTAGAGGTGTGTACTGACCCCTTTTTATTTTCTCAGGGGCAGAAACTGCGGGCTTTTGGTGACATTCAAGCACCCCGTCTTCTGCGTTAGTTGGTATTTGGGAGGACACATTTCTCCCTAATCTTTTTTTTTTTTTTTTTTGAGTCCTACCTATAGGAAAGAACAAGTAAAAAGGATTTAAACAAAGGTGCTTTAAGCAGGAGGTCTGCAGACGTTACTTTCTTTCCTTCCTAAGTCTTCTACTTGCTTTCCTTCCTAAGTCCTTCCAAGAAAAGACAAAGGAAAGAGATACTGGCATAACTTATTTAAGAACAGCAATCTGGTAATCCTATATGCTCTTATGAGAAGGAAAAGCTACATCGTAAGAGCAGTGAACCTCAGTGCCATTTGGAGACTGTGGCTAGGTTCTTGCACAACAGTGGTCAACGACGCTTGGGAAATGCTGGATTCTTTACTGCGGGACTTCTCAGGGCCTTTATAAAGCCAGCGTTCCCTGTGACGTCCCAAGAAGACGTGGTTGAGTTTCCCAACCTCTCCTGACCACAGAAACCCTAGTGAGCAGCACCTCTCCAGGAGCGGTCCGTGTTCCATTGTCCACCCTTTAGAAGAAGGCTGGACTAGATAGCCTTACACGTTTCCTTAGGTAAAACCAGGCTCTCCGAGAACTGCACCCTTTGGCCACTTACAGATTTGCTTGTGTTGAACTTCCCTTAACCTGCACTGAGGGACATTAAATGGAATTCATTGTATAAACCTGCTATAATTTTTACTGCAAGGAGGCTTGTAATTTTAGATTATTTTTTTAACGTTTCTTTATATTATTTATTTTTGTAATTTTTATTTTTTTACTGTTTATTTATTTTTGAGAGAGAGACAAGAGCACAAGAAGGGGAGGGGCAGGGCGAGAGGGAGACACAGAATCCGAAGCAGGCTCCAGGCTCTGAGCTGTCAACGCACAGCCCGACGCGGGGCTCGAACCCACACACCGTGAGATCATGACCTGAGCCAAAGACAGACGCTTAACCGACTGAGCCACCCAGGTGCCCCCTATATTATTTATCTTGGAGACAGAGAGAGAGAGAGAGAGAGAGAGAGAGAGCAAGGGAGGGGCAGAGAGAGAGGGAGACAGAGAATCCGGAAGCAGGCTCCACACTGTCAGCGCAGAGCCAGATACAGGGCTTGAATCCCTGACCTGTGAGATCATGACCCGAGCTGAAACCAGGAGTCGGATGCTTAACCAACTGAGCCATCCAGGCGTCCCAAGGAGGTTGTAATTTTATATTGCCTGTTGCTAATAAAAGCTGTGCTTTCCTAAGCAGTTGGTTTGTTTATGTCTAACACCACGAATTTTGTAACTGGTTATAGATCCCTCTTTGCTCTTATCACCAGGATGCTCGAGCAGATTTCTAGACCACTAGTAGTAAATGCATTCTGGGTACCGATCTTGTCTTTTACTTCAACACATCTTCTTACCTATTTTTTTCCCCCACTTAGTCCTCATTTCCTTGTTTTAAAATTTTTATTTTGTTGTATTGATATATGTAAAGAAGCTACTTTCTAATCCTATTTTTGAAATGTAGTGGGATGTAATCGCAAACAGGTACATCTCTAGCGTACTTATGTGTCTATGTGTGTGTGTGTATATATATAATATATAAGTTTTTATTTTAATCACCCAGTGCTTATCACAAGTACATTCCTCAATCCCCATCATCCATTTCACCCATCCCCCGCCCACCTCTCCTCTGGTAACCATCAATTTGTTCTCTATAGTTAAGAGTCTGTTTCTTGGTTTGCCTCTCTCTCTTTTTTCCCCCTTTGCTCAATTGTTTTGCTTCCTAAATTCCACCCGAGTGAAATCATATGGTATTTGTCTTCTTGTCTTTCTGTGACTGACTTATTTCGCTCAGCATTATACTCTGTAGCTCCATCCGTGTTGTTGCAAATGCAAGATTTTATTCTTTTTTATGGCTGAATCATATTCTATTATATATATATAATATATATATATATTATATATATACATAATGTGGTGTCCACATCTTCTTTATCCATTCATTGGTCGATGGACACTTGGGCTGCTTCCATAATTTGGCTATTGTAAATAATGCTGCTATAAACAGAGCAGTGCATGTATTCCTTTGAATTAGTGTTTTCGTATTATTTGGGTAAGTACTCAGTACTGTGAATTACTGGATTGTAGGGTAGTTCTATTTTTAAATTTTCGAGGAACCTCCATACTGTCTTCCACGGTGGCGGCACCAGTTTGCATTCCCACCAACCATGCATGAGAGTTCCTTTTTCTCCACATCCTCACCAACACCTGTTGTGTCTTGTGTTGTTGATTTTAGCCGCTCTGACAGCTGTGAGGTGATATCTCTTTATGGTTTTGATTTTCATTTTCCCGATGATGAGTGATGTTGAGCAGCTTTTCATGTGTCTGTTGGCCATCTGGATGTCTTCTTTGAAGAAATTTCTGTTCATGTCTTCTGCCCATTTTTTAATCGGATTAAATGTTTTTTGAGTGTTGAGTTTTATTCCAATTTGCATATAGTAAAATGCCTACTATGTTTAAGGCACCAGATCCTGGGGAAATAGAGATAAATAACCTTATGTGTTGCTGGTGAAACAGATAAAATTACCACCATCAATGGGCATGAAGAACCACTGTAGTGCTGTGTGTTAAGTAACAATGAAAAAGTATGTTTAACGTTCTCTGGATATGCCAGAGAGATTGAGTCGAGAGGCCAATCGAGACAGGCAGAGCTGCCCAAGGACCCCTAGCTTTGGGGATCAGCTCCCCAGCTGTTCAGGTCTTAACTGTGTCAACCTCCAGCCAGGTGTGCGCGCAGCTCTTCAGATGATTCTGGCCCCGGCAACACTGAGTGAAATGGAGAGGGCGCCTCCAATCCCTGCCCAAACGACAGATGTGTGCCCAAACTACCTGTAGTTCTGAACTAAAACCAAAAAAAAGTGCTGTGGGAACCCAGTGAGGGAGCAAAGGAGCTTGTGGGGAAGAGGGAGAGGAAGGCTGGAGAGAAGAGCAAGAAAGGGACTACCAGGGCGCTGAAGCTATGGGCGAGGTCCTGGGCGTTTACTCTCAACTTGAAAAGATGCGCAGGACCGTGCGTGTGAGCCTGTGCTTTTTCTGAGAACCTGCTCTCGTCAGGTTCTCAGAAGAGTTCACAGCCCACAAAAGGTTAAGATCCATTGCCTTAAAAGACAGCTGCCACCAGGTGCCTGGGTGGCTCAGTCGGTTAAGTGCCAACTTCCGCTCAGGTCATGATCTCACGGTTCGTGAGTTCGAGCCCTGCATCGGGCTCGGTGCTGACAGCTCAGAGCCTGAAGCCTGTTGTGGATTCTGTGTCTCCCTCTCTTTCTCTCTGCCCCTCCCCTGCTTGTGCTCTGTCTGTCTCTCAAAAATAAATAAACATTTAAAAAAAAACCACACACACTGTTGCCAGGCAGCAAAGGGTGGAAAAATGCGCAAAGGTAAGGAAGCGTTGGAGTCTGTAGGGTAGAAGCGATGGGATTCACAGCCACTCACTTAAGTATCCTTTCCTTCGATAAATCATTTATTGAACACCTACTATGCATCAGGCATGGTGAATAAATTATTTGTCCCTTTACAGATTTCACAGGCTCCACACACTTCCCCAGAAGGCTGTCCTAATCCCCAGATCTCTCCCACTGTCCTCGAAGAAGAGCTCCAAAGTCTACCCTTCTTCCTCTAAGTGTTTTGAGTTTACCGTCTCTCCCTGCAGCCCTCACCATGAGAGCAGTCAGACAGGACACAAGGCCCTAAAACCCCTCCAGGAAGTAATTGTATAACCTTATCAGGCCTCTTCTCAAAATCACGGAAGTATCGTGATTTCTTTCTTGAAAGAAAAAGCCCCACAAGGAATGAAGAAACTTCTTTCTAAGTTGAACCGGAGAAAAGACATAGCTAAAACACAAAGCTGGAGAAAAAAACTTAGCCATGCGATGTGAGGTGCTTGTGGGGTGAGGTGGGTGAGGTGACTGTGACTTCAGTCTAAATCTCGACTGTGTACAAACGGCACCTCTCAGCACCTAAGTCTCCCCCAAATCCGGGCATCATTGAAGACTTGTTTTCCTTTTTTTCTTTCTCCCCTCCCTCACTCTGTTCCCTCCCTCCCTCTCTCTTGTTTTCACATCATCCTCAAGGTACATCAGGAGAGCTTTACCCTGTAGTCACGAACGTGTTTCTTGGTTTTACCACTGACTCATAGTTCCACGTACTATACCTCAGATTTTCCATCTCTGAAATGGGTATGATTATACAGGAAAGTCATGTTTGTGGAAACTTTAGGGACCTCAGGTGATGAGTTTTGTAGAAGTTAACACACACACACACACACACACACACACGCATGCACGTACACACGCGGTATCTGATTAGCCTCCAGGCAGAGTGGGGGTAGCCGAATTTCCGCAGAACAATCTAAGCACAGAACATCTGGTTCCCTTACCTGTTGGTGCATTTGTCCATACGTTTGGTTGAACTAAGCTGCTTGATAAACTAGCCTGCAGCCACCACATACTCAGTCTTGAAACACAAAACATTCTCTTTCAGGAAAGGAGCTGCCAACTCTGGGTGGTTATAAGTACAGGAAGGGGAATGGACATGTTTCATTTCTTGCTCTGTTCCCAGGACACAGGTCCTTGCTTGCCTTTCACCCCCAAGTGAGTTTTATTCACTGGAAGCCTTCCTTGAACACTGGCAGACTCAGAGACTCTCTCCCCAGTGATCCCTAAGCCAGTGCCTCTGGCCTGATGTAAAGCTCGTATTGCCTGTATGCTGTCCATAACGTGGAACTGTCACGGGGAAGGTCTCTCTGTGTCACAGGGGAAGGCAGGGGTGTCAGGGGAAAGAAGACAGCTCTGCCGTTAGTGGTTAAATATCAAAAAGAAACTGCAAGGCTCTGAGTATGAAAGCCAATCCTACTTAAAGGATTTTGTTCTTTGCTAAATGTTGTGTAATGTGCCTGTTGTTTTTGTCTGCCTCGCGGCGATTCTCCTTACTTCTGTCAAGAGCAACCCAGTTTTGTTTTGGTGACCTAGCGTCCCTCATTGGATATCATCTTGGTAGTATCGTTAATCAGAGCACCTTGCACTCCTCTGGCCAAGCCCATAATTGTGGCTATGCCAGACATATTCTCCCAGAAATTTGAATCTTCAAGCTCTCCACAGGGTTGGAGCTCATTTATCCAGGAGTCTATGCCCTAAAGAGACTATCTCTTAGTTCCCCCTGGGTCTCCAGAACTTCTCTGGTCTCTGTCCCTTCTGAAAACTATTCTTTGGCTATTACTTCTATTCTGTGTCTCCCCGAAGCCCTTCCATTGCATTTCCGTCTTCCCTTCCTTCCTTCCTTTTTCTTTCTCTCTCTCTTTCTCTCCCTCTCTCCTTCTCTCTCTCTCTCTCTCTCTCTCTCTCTCTCCCCCCCCCACTTCCTTCATTACTTTTTTTTTTTTTTTTTTTGCTTAAGTTAGAGTCAACTTCTGCCTCTGGCCATAATGAAATAACTAGTACCAGACTTGTTTTCCATCTGTACACAACTAGAAAGCTGAAAAAAATATACATGAAACAACAGTTTACAGACATTGAGCAACAGGCAGTGCATAACCGTGAGCCCTCAAAACAGTGAGGCAAATGAAGTAAGCCCTATGATCACCTTGGCTTTCTGCCTAGAAGTCCTTTTGAGATGGCAGTACTCGGAGGGGAATCCCAAGCAGAGGAATCATGGAAGTTTCCCTGAGTTGAGGGCATATAGATTATCATATGTGGAGGTTAAAGAGGCTGGAATTTGTGAGACCAAGTTCTAGAGAAGAAGGTGCTATGTAGATAAACATTGCCAGAAATCTGTATAGGGAGCCCCTCGAGTGATTGGTTGAATACGAAATTGACCAAACATTGAGTGGAATGCTATATGGATGACAAAGAACAACTACTGGGGAGGAATAACTTGAATAATTCCCAGAGCTCTCAGAGGACTGGGAGACATTCAAGATTTAGCAAACCACTAGGGGAATAACTTGTCAAACATCCAAGGCATTCATTCATTAGAGACCACAGCGAGATCAGGCCTTAGTAATAGGGCTAAACTGGCCTTAGAAGAAAGGCTCCACTAGGTTCACTCAGTAAAGCTTTTTTAAGAAGCTTGAAAAAATCAAACTGACCACTAAGTAACTTAACTGCCTGCCAAATGAATTCCAAAGAAAATGACAAATATCTAGACATTCAATGTCATAATAGTAACAATGTCTAGCATCCAACATAAAATTACTAGACACCCAAAAAGCAAGAAAATATGACCCATTACGAGGAGAACTACTAATCAGTATAAACTGATGCAAAATGACAAAGATGATGTAATTAACAGACAAGGACTTTAAAAAAGCTATTACAAATATGTTCAAAGATTTAAAGGAAAGCATGAACAAAATGAGAAGTAGAAGTGAATTTCTTAAATGTTTATTTATTTTGACAGAGAGAGAGAGAGAGAGCAAGCACAAGCAGGTGGGGGCAGAGAGAGAGAGGGAGAGAGAGAATCTTCAGCAGGTTCTATCTTCAGTGTGGAGTCCTACACGGGGCTTGATCCCACAACCCTGGGAGCTGAAATCAAGAGTCAGACGCTCAACTGAATGAGCCACCCACATGCTCCAAGTGGAAGTTTTTTTTTTTTTTTAAGAACTAAATGAAACTTCTAGAGAGGAAAAATACAATATCTAAAATGAAAACTTCCCTGAATAGGTTTAACAGCATATTAAAGATTGCAGAAGAAAAAATTAGTGCACATGATGGCATGATAATACAAGTTGATGCAGCACAAGGAGAAAAAGGACTAGGGAGAAAAAGGAGCACGACATCAGAAGCCTCTGCAACAATATTAGATAGTCAGTCTTACATGTAATTGGAGCCCCAGTAGGAAGAGAGGGCGGGACAAAATCCTTGAAATGAAAATGTCTGATGATGTTCCAAAAACTGATAAAAACTATAAGGCTACAGACCCAAGAAACCCAACAAATTGCCGTCAGGATTAACCACAAAGAAAACAACATCACGGCAATCGTAATCAAATTACTTAAAACTAGCAATAAAAAGAAAATCTTGAAAACAGCCAAGATGAAAAGAAACATTACATTCAATGAACAAAGAGAAGAAATATCACTGCTTTTCTCCTTAAAAACAATGCAGGCTATACGACAATGGAATGACGTCCTTAATATATTGAATTAAAAAACAAAAACAAACAAACAAAACCTTGTCAACGAAGAATCTGTATTCAGTGAAAATTATCCTTAGAAAATGACAGTGAAATAAAAATGTTTTTCAGACAGACAGAAGGTGGTAGAACTTGTCACCAGCAGACTTGCACCCTATGAAATATTACAAGTTCTTTTTTAGGCTGAAGAAAAAAGGTACCAGGTGGAAACGCAGATCTACACAAGGAATGGAGAATACCAGAAATTTTAAATCTGTGAGTAAATATAAGAGAATTTTTATTTTTGTTTTTTTATTTCAAGTTATTCAGAATCAGACTGACTTTCAGAATGCAGAATCAAGATACAAAGAATTATGTTTCGGATTTTCAGAAATTGTCTTGCCTCTGAAGCAACTGTGACAAAATGCTAACATCTGTTAGGTATGGACGGAAAATAGAAGGTTGACTGTCAAAGTAATCTTTATGTATATAAATATATATTTTTAATATGTGTATATTTATTTTAATATATAAATGTATATTTAAAAGATTAAAAATATGCCAACTCTTATTTCATAGATGAGCCACACAAGGCCTTGAGATTTTCGTGACTTTCTCAAGGCATGATACAGACGTCTACGTGCACTAACTACATCTTTTGCCTTCCCAGGGCTGAGGGGATCACATCACAGCCCCGGGTTCAAGTCACGGCCCTGCCACTTAACTAGCAATGTGAATTGAGCAAGTGATGAGCCTCAGTTTCCTCTCATAAGATGGACATAACAAGATGCCTACCTCTCTTGAGTTGCTGAGATTATCATATAAGATAATGTGGGAGTCAGGATGCTTTTGTTCATAAGAGGCCAACTCAAATTATCTTAAGTGTGAAGAATATGTAATGTCTCATGGAACTGGAAGTTTGGAGGTATGGATGGTTTCAGGCACTGCTGGATCCAGGGACTCGATGTCATCAGGAATTTCTGTCTCTCATCTCAGTTCTTTTCGGTTCTGGCATCATCCTCAGGGCGGGTCTCCCAAGGTGATGGCAGAGGTAACCTCCAGCAGGTCCGGGCTTATAACCCACTTACATAGCAGAGCCAAGGGAGAGCCAAGGTTTCTTTCCCAGTAGTTTTAGCAACTATTCACTCCCATGCCCACCCGCGAACTAATCCCTGACTCTGATTGGTTGGTTCTGGGTTGTATATCCTCTGGACCGAGGTAGTAGGATAGGGGTGGTTTCCTAAGGTAAACTGGGAAGTTGTTATCAGAAGATGGAGTTGCAGATGCTGAACTACCAAAGCCAACAGACATTTGTGACACTTCTATAGAGCGCTGGACCGTAAGAACGATGGAGTACAGCCTTGCACGTGCCAACCCGTCTTCACAGCCATATAGAGGGGGAAGGTCCTGGAAGCCCCAGCCTCATGGAAGAACGGTGTTCCAGCTCCAGCTCCCGGCCTTGTGTGACCCGGCTGGTGCCTCCCGTCCCCAGGCTCCTGCTGGAGACCTGCTGGTACCGTACCTTCAGCTCTGGACTTTCCTTCCTTCTTTGTTTTTGGCCTCTGACAATTGCCCCAACTTTCTTAGGATCTCCGTTATGCGTTCACAGTAGTTATTCTTGACGACATCTCTGTGTCCTAGCAGAGTGGTTTTTGGGTCATCTCCCCGTTGTCCAGATGAGGAAACTGAGGCCTAGAGAGGCTAACATCCTCACCCCAGACCACACAGCCAAGGAAGTGGGAGAACCGGTGTTCAAACCCGGAGCCTGTTTTCTAACGTGCAGTGCCCAGCGACCTCAGTGAGTGGCGGTTGGTTGATGAGGGCACACACCTGGCCTGCGGCACAGCATCTCATCCAGAACCGGGGATCCCAGATCGTGCCCAGTCCCTGGGGTCCTCAAGTCCTTCCTGATAATCACGAGGCCCAGAGGAAAGGGAAGCTCAGTGTCCGTGTAAGACTCCTCGCAAGCGAGATGCTGTGAATGCTTTCAGCCTGGACCTGGACGAGGGGAAAGGGGTGGCTGGGGACAGGACCCCGCAAATGGCAGCTGTGGCTGTTGTATGATGTCCTGTGGCTGCCATAACAAATCCTTGGTGTCCCTCAGCCTGTAGGTGCATATGACACCCACCTCTGCCTCCGTCTTCACCTGGCCTTCCTCTCCCTGTGTCTCTGTGTGTTCTCTCTGTGTCTAATCTTCTGCCTCACTCTTACAAGGACACCTGTCATTGGAATTAGGGCCCACCCAGGTAATCCAGAGTCATCTCCTCTTGGGGTCCTTACGTCAGTTACATCCACAAAGACCCTGGCTCCAGGCACATCAATTCACGGCTTCCAGGGCTTAGGACACTATCGCGTCTCTCTCTCTATTGGGACGGGGCACGATTCAACCCACTGAAATGGAAAAGCAGCCAGACTTTGCTGCGTCTCTGAGCTGCGGGCTTGGGCGAGGGGGCGAGCTGCCCTGGCCTTCCGACGGTACCTCTTCTATTGTTTTGTATTTTTCTCTTTTGTTTTGAGATTTTTCTGCCCTCTTTTCTGGAAGGTGCACGATGCTCCGCTCTGTGGTTATTTTCGCCTAACAGCTGTGTTTCCGGTGAGCAGCTGGGGGATGCTTCTGACTCAGCAGAACTGTAGCAGTAACCGTCAAGAAGCCGTTCAAGCAAGGCTGGAAATAAAGAAGCAGTTTCTCTCTCTTCCCCCCCCCCCCTCCTTTCACTTCCCCACCCGTGGGCACCTTTTGAAAGTCTCACAAAGCACTTGTAAAATAAAAATTTAAAAAAACACCTTGAGCAGCAGGCGGGAGGCCCCGCTGAAGGTGAGCCTCAGCTCCACTTTCCCAGAACAGAGACGTCCCAGAAAGGCCTCCACGAAGCAGCCTGGCTTTGTGTTTGGAAGGCCCCCCCGCTCCCCAGATGCCCTCCCCGTCCCCCCACAAGCCTAGTCTTACACGTTTCCCACAGGTCTGAGCAGTGAAAGCAGCGGTGGTTGGGACCTCGGTGGTTTTCCAGGGCGTGGCTGCAAGCTGCCTTCCCCAGGCCGGGGTCCCCTGCGTCCTGCAGCTCGGCTGCTTTTTGAAGGTGATGATTCCACCCCAGGCGCAGGAGGCAGCCCCAAACCTCCACCCACGGGCACAGGGCTCCAGCCCCAAACTACAGAGAAGGCCCTGGAAGTCCGGCCCGCAGCCTGCCGGGACCAAACCGGGAAGGGAGCCACGGCCCGGGGAGAGCCACCCTCGGTGCATGCTGGTGCCTGCAAAAGGCTGACGGGAGCGCCGGACAGCTGCACTCCGGGCCCGTTGCTGCTGTTCCGAGAAAGAAAGGAACAAATAAATTTAGCTCCATCCTACGCATCCTTCACAGCTGCTCCTTGACCAAACAGAAAGAGGCCTCTCTTTCAACCCTGGTTTCTCAGGTTGGGGTTTTTTTGTTTTTTGTTTTTTTTTTGGTTTTTGTTTTTTGTTTTTTTTTGTTTTTTTTTTTTTTAACCTGGTGAGGTCTGCCACCAGCCTGTACAGGGGACTTTTCTAGAAGGTGACCGATCCGATCACCTTTAGCTCCCAGGGCGACGTTCCACAAGGGGTTCAAGTGCAAGGTTTTTGCCGCCCGGAAGCAAAACGGCGCGCCCGGCCGCTTCCACCGGGGCCTGGGCTCCGGCAGCTTCCGCCGCGTCCCTTCTGGAAGCCAGAACGCGCAGAAGGCTTGAGGGACGTGCGGCTGCCCCGGGCCAGCCCAGAGCTCCCAGCGCCGTTAGTTTAATGGCACCGTTCGTGGAAATAAAGAACTCGCTGACGGGGCGTGCGAGTTAAGAGACTGGAACGAAGCGCTGAGGAGGCTCCCCGCAGGCCGGGGTGGCGGGGGGGGGGGGAGGGGGGGGAAGGGCGGACTTCCGGTCACCCAGGTCCGAGTTGAAGTCCCGGCTCCACCTGCTAAGGGCAGGGTGCCGCCGGGCACGCCGTCTCTGTGCCTGAGGTCCTGGCCGGGACTCGGAGCCTCTCGGAGCCTCAGCAGTCATGATAGGAGGTTGTCCCGAGGATTGAAGGGCACGGTGTTCCCAACACGCTGTGCACATCTTGGTGTGCCACGAGGGCACAGAGTGACTCCTGTTTCCCCTGGCACGCCTGTTCCCATCTCTCCCCTGCCGCCCCCCCCCATGCCTAATCTTCTCCATAAAATTCGGGGATCCCCTTACCCTCCAACTCTCTAGATGCGCAGGTAGCTCAGGCCATCCTGGACGCTTGCACCTGTCTCTGGCCATAGTGATTTGTTCCTGATTGTGCAAGGGCCGCAACCAAGCTAGGACAGTCAGAGTCAAGTTCAGGAATGTTGATGGAACTCTTGGAACTGAGAACATTTTTCTGCTGGGTTTCTAAGTGGTCAGGTTTTACACATGGTGTTGCTGGTGGCTCTCTTTCTGTAAAGGAGGGAGATCTGCCTGACCATGAAGCCAACAAAGAGGACAACAAATATTGAGCGACTGTTCTGACCCTTTGGGTCCCTTGATCCAACCGTGCCTGAAGCTATCACTCCTTGTTTCCCACTCATAGGAGCCCATACATTCCCTTTTTGCTTCAAGCTTGTCAAAGTTAGGTTTCTGTCTCTTGCAATCAGATAAGTCCTCAGGAATACACAGGTCAGTAAATACCGTTTTGAATCTGAATTTACCTGTAGCCTAATCCAGAACCAAGAGGCAGGCAGATGACTGCACAGTGTCACCTCTAGTAGTGAGAGTCTGTGAAGAATTATTTTCTGGCACACTGAGTTCCCTCAACCCTATTTTGCAGATAGGAAAGCAAAATAGTGATGAAAAAAAGGGGGGGGGTTTGGGTAAAACAGATTGGGGGGCGCTTGGGGGGCTCAGTCGGTTAAGTGTCTGACTTCGGCTCATATCATGATCTTATGGTTCGTGAGTTCGAGCCCCACGTGCGGCTCTGTGCTGACAGCTCAGACCCTGGAACCTGCTTCAGATTCTGTGTCTCCGTCTCTCTCTGCCCCTTCCCTGCTCGCACTCTCTCTCTAAAAATAAATAAACATTAAAAAGAAAGGAAGGAAGGAAGGAAGGAAGGAAGGAAGGAAGGAAGGAAGGAAGGAAGAAAAAGAAAGAAAGAAAGAAAGAAAGAAAGAAAGAAAGAAAGAAAGAAAGAAAAACAGATTGGATTCAGATGTCTATCACTTACTAGCTCTGAGACCTTGAGCAAGTAAAGGACTCCCTGTGATCCTCGATTTCCTCACCTGTGCAATGGGGTGATAATATCACCTTTCAGTCCCAGCATATATGGGGACTCGATTCTAACGTCAAGGCAAACTACGCAGGAAAAGCCCTTGTACTTCCTTCCCCTGAAGGAATGGCATGGCCGCAAGCCTCCGAAAGTTGTCAGGCACAGACACTTCCTCCCCGCGTTGCACTGATCACTGCTCTTGCGGTTGAACACCAGGTGAGGCAGGGTCCTGGGCTTGGAAGTCTATTACATAAAACATACGCACGTTAATCAACTCTAGAGCGGTGGTTCCCCACCAGGGTGATTTTGCCCCTGGGGCACACTTGGCAATGCCTGGAGGTGTATTTGGTTGTCACAACTGCGAGGGGGCACTACAGGCATATAGCGGGTAGAAGATGCCTCTAAACGTCCTCCAGATGCCTCCAACATCCTTTGCTGCCCAGGGCACCCCCCGCCCACCCCCCCATGAGTGATAATCCAGCCCAGACGTCAACAGTGCTGAGGCCGAGAAACCCCTAGGGTCACGCTTGGTGCAGAGAGCTGCCTATCCTAGGAGAGGATCTCAGGATTGGAGACGGTCAGAACACAGACCGCTGTATCCCATTTCTGTGCATCCCGGGTGGCAAGTCACATAGGGCTGTGACAGGTGGCATTGTCCACGTGCTTTCCACGAGCATTTCTTCCTTTTCGTTCTGGCCAACTGTATGTAGTTGACTTTGTGTAAGTTAACTGCACGCAGGCTGTACTAGCTCTGCCTCTGCCTCGTGGAGTTTTGGGGAGCACCGGCGTATGCTTTGCCTAGAGCCCTTTGCCCTTGTTGTCTTTATTATTTTCACAAGTTTTGTGAATACTAAGTGCTCCACGTGGCTTTGCCAAATTGTCTTTAATTCACAGCGAGTTCTCTGGGCCCCGAGAGGGGGGAGGTGACAGTTCTGAATGCACGATCTTTGTCTGACCTTCCAGCTCAGACAGGGCCCTCCTACCATCACCTGCTTCATAGCTGTCCCCCTTCTTTGCTTTTCACAGCCCTTGGTCCCAACCGCAGGGAGCATGGGATCACTTTGCTTGGACACCACGCTCCGGCTGCCGGCCCCAGCTCCTGCACTTGACCCTGATCCAATCATTGTACCTCTTGGAGACTCCGTTTCCTTCCAGGAAAATAGGGATCCTAACCCACACCTCTGCATGAGGTTGTCCGTGGGGTCTCGTGCTACCCATAAGCCCCACAGCAGGCACCCCGGGCCTCGGAGTCCACCTACAGGCTTGTTTTATTCATCCCAGTCTTTCTTTTTTTCTTGAACATTTGAGTTAATTTTCCCAGT
Organism: Cryptoprocta ferox; assembly: GCA_028646485.1. Taxonomy (NCBI): domain Eukaryota; kingdom Metazoa; phylum Chordata; class Mammalia; order Carnivora; family Eupleridae; genus Cryptoprocta; species Cryptoprocta ferox. The sequence continues at coordinate 12,333,019 of CM053566.1, read as the reverse complement.
TTTTTTTTTTAAACTGAAGCCTGCAATTCACATAATATAAACTTAACCATTTCAAAGTGAACAATTCAGTGGCGTTTAGTTCATTCACAGTCTTGTGCAACTGCCACATCCAGCTCCAGAACATTCTCATCACCCTAAAAGGAAGCCCCGCACCCGTTAGTCACTCATCCCCATTCCCTTCCCTCCTCGGCCCCTGGTCCCTGATCTGCTTTTCTGTCTCTGTGGGTTTGCCGACCGTGGACATGTCTTATAAACGAAATCACAGTATGTGACCCACTTGGCATCGTGGTTTTGATCGTCCACGTTGCAGCCGGTGTCAGTACGTCATTCCTTTTCTCGGGCTGAATAATATTCCCTTGTATGGAGAGACCACATTTTGCTTATCCGTTCATCAGGCGATGGGCATTTGGTTTGTTTCCACCTCGAGGCTGCCTGTGAGTAGTGAGCATGCCCGTGGTCGTGCTTTTCTTGAGCACCTGCTCTCAGCTCTTCGGGGCATATACCTAGGGGTGGAATTCCTGGGGCCTGTGGTGGCGATTCCATGTTCAACCTTTTGAGAATCTTCCGACTTTTCCAACAGTGGCTGAGCCATTTCGTGTCCGCACCAGCCGGTGCACAACGTTTCCTGTTCCTCCCCAGCCTCGCCAGCACTGGTTACTTTCTGTTTTCTACCTTTTACCATAGCCATCCTCGTGGGTGTGATGTGCTCCCTCCTCCTAGTGAAATTAGATTGTAGCAGGTAAGAAAAGGTTTCAGAGTAACGGCCGGCTTCTCGTGAGAAAGGAAAGATCTGTCCACACTAGGACGGCAGCAGGGCGGGACAGGTGGTGTCTGAGGCTACGTGGCCCAGCCCCGGGTCCTCCGCAGACCCCATTCCTCCCTGTTGTTTCCCCAGCTTGGAGTCAGCTGCCACTGTCTTTCTTCCAGAAGAAACCGCACCATGTGTCCATCAACAGTGAGGAAAAGAGGGCCGACTGGGTGGCTCAGTCGGTTAAGCTTCCAATTTCGGCTCAGGTCATGATCTCGCTGTTTGTGAGTTTGAGCCCCGCGTCAGGGTCGCTGCTGTCAGCTCAGAGCCCACTAGGATCCTCTGACCCCCTCTCTCTGCCCCTCCCCTACTCGCACACCCATGCTCGGGAGCTTTCTTTTCCTCTCTCTCAAAAATAAATAAACATTTTATTTAAAACAAAAAAAAGTGATGGGGTGCCTGGGTGGCTCTGTCGGTTAAGCGTCAGACTTGGGCTCAGGTCATGATCTTGCTGTTTGTGAGTTCAAACCTCCGCGTGGGGCTCTGTGCTGACAGCTCAGAGCCTGGAGCCTGCTTCAGATTCTGTGTCTCCTTCTCTCTCTCTCTCTCTCTGCCCCTCCTCTGCTCATACTCCATTTCTCTATCCTTCAAAAATGAAAATAAAAATAAATAAATAAAAAAAATTTTTTTTTAAAGTGAGGGAAAGAAAGCCTCACAAAGTCCTGTGTTTTTGAAATCTAGGAAGAGCCGTAGGCTTCATGAAAGTATTTCGCACGTGCCTGGGTCATGTGCTCATTTCTGCCACTGGGTCCCAATGGGTCTGAACAGGCGTACAGACGCACGGCCAGCGCGGTCTTCTCTCCTTTCTTAGGGGTCAGAGGGAAGGCAGAGTGACAGCATGGAGACTGCCAGGGCTCCCGGCTGATGCATCCAGGCCGGCTGGGCTCTCCTTGGGACTTGTACAGTTCCTTCTGGAACTTTCTGTCCTTCTCCTCCCCGGCACATCTCTGGTACCGCTCCAGGGAAAGCGCCGTTTTGTCCACAAAGTCTTTGCTGATGTGCCAGAGCAGATTGGGTGTCCCTGCTGTGCATGCTGGCAGGACCCCAGGCCCTTGAGGCCTCAGCACCACTGTCACTAATGGGTCCCTTCCTTGTAAAGTTTGGGCCTGAAGCACACGTTTCCACAGTCGCGCTGCCGGTTTATGCCACCCGTGTGGCATCTGTCTGTTCAAGGCCCCCTTGTGCCTTCCCGTATTATTTTTTGCCTTCGTCTACTGTTACCACTTCTCACTACCTCCCACAGGCAGCAACTCCAGTGTATTCAAAATAAATTCTTCCAACCCACTTTCCAATGCTTATGAAACACACATAATGTTGTTCTTTGGGTAAATATTTCAGATTTATGTCAATGGTATTGTGTCATAAATCTTAGTCTAGTTCTGCTTTTTTCATTTCACACGATGTTTCTGAGATCTAACCATGGCGATATATGCAAATCCAGTCTATGATTTCTGCCTGCTTTCTGTTTGTCCACCAACTGCTTATGTCACCTTTGGTTTATCCATTGCCCCAGTCATGGACAGGCAGGTCACCTCTGGCTTCTTGCTGTAACAAACCTCGTGGCCACCAACATCCTCATCCATGTCTCCTTATCATCCTATATCAGGAGTATCTCTAGGATACACATCTGGGTGAGGCATTGCTGTTTAATGGATTGTTATGGGTTGAGTTGAATCCTCAACCCACGAGGTCACAGTACTGCAGAATGTGACCTTGTTTAGAAACAAGATTGTTGCAGGTGTAATTAGGTAAGATGAAGTCTTAAGTAGGTGAACTCTTAATCCAATATAACTAGTATCCTTACAGCAAGGGGGAAAGTGATGTGAAGACAGAGGCACACAGGGAGAACACCATGAGGCAATGGAGGTAGGGATTGGAGTGATGTGGCTGTGAGCTGAGGAAGCCAAGGGTTGATGGCCACCATGGGAAGCTAGGATGAGGCAAAGAAGGTTCTGGTTCTATCCAGTGTCTCAGAGAGATATGGTCCTGTTTTGACATGTGTGCCAGGTCTGCATCATTGAATTCTCTGAACATTTGGAACTGAGAGCTTTCTCTCCATGATGAATACTAGTAATTTGGATCACTCTCATATACATACATGCTACACCCATCCATCCATTATCGATCCATTCAGCTGTCATTCATCCTTCTTCTATCCAACTATCCATCATCCATCCATCTATCCATCCATCCATCCATCCATCCATTATCTATACAACCACACACCATACCTCCATTTATCCATCTACCTTTCATTCATCCACCTATCAATCCATTCATCCATCGTTATCCATTGTCCATCCATCCACTCATTCTACAGATTTTGACTGAGTGCCTTCTTGGTGCTGGGGTCACAGTCATGAACGAGACAAGTCTTTGTCCTTAAGGAACTCGTCATGAGTGGGGAAGGCAGATACGAAACTAACACTTGTTTTGTCATATGTGTGATAAGCTCTGTAAAGGAAAAACACAGTGCCTATGAGAGCATAGAGTGGGGTACTTGACAAAGCCTGGGGGCCATGGAAGACTTCACTGCCAAGGTGACATTGCAGCTGAGGCCTGAGGGATGGGTAGGGATTGGCCAAAGGAAACATGTGCAGGAAGGGCCTCCCACACAGGGGAGAACAGGTGTGCATAGTTTGAGGTTGGAAAGCGCTTGGTGCTTGTAAAGATGTAAAAGAAAGTCAGCATAGCTGGCATGGAAGTAAGGCGGGAGAACGCAGAGATGTGGCTTAATAATTGTGTCAGAGCCAATATCTCCTGAGTGTCCCCAGGGGACCTGTGCATTGGCGGTAAAACACCACACTAGATTAAGAGTAGGAATTAGTTCCAGCCCATCAATGTGGCTTGCTTCAAGCCTTCGCTCAGTTTGCTGACTAAGAAATGGGCACACTCCATAAAAGAAGTGAGCAATAATACAAGACCCCTGAAATGCCTCAAGGCTCCTCAGGGGAAAAACAACAACAACTGTATAAACCCATCCGTTTTTGCCATTATTTAAAACATCCTACAAGTTAGTAACACATGCAGTAAAAACAAAGGAAAAGGCTCTCCTTTGCAATTACCTGGTTCCAGTCTTTCTGGGGGACTAAAAGATGTAGAGCCGCGTCTCATTTATCCTACAGCATGACTATGAAGTAATAAAATGTGGATCAGCATCGAGGAGGCAGCACAGAAGCTGAGAGGCAAAGTCACCTCCCAAGGTCATGCCACGAGTCTGGGGGAGACGACAGGCTTCTTGCCTCTTGGTCCACTGCCAGACACATTACAGCCAGACCCGGCTTTTTCTCCATAATTGGGAATACCACCGAGAGCTAATTTCTCCCCACTAGATCCACAGAGTGGAGAAGAGCACTTGACCTAGAGTCTTGTTAGGGGGGGCAGTCTGTCATACAGACTGTGAAAACAATCAGCTGGCCATTACATTTCCATTTCTCTCAGGCTGCTTCTGTCCACAGAGAAAGAGAGGGAGCCCCAGTCAGGACTGGAAGAGCTGGTCTGCAACACATCCACTCAGGGCTGTCAATAATTGGGTTTTACGGATGCCCAGATTCAGAGGCGAGAGCTTAGTGCCTCTCCATCGATTTAACTATCATTTCAGCTCCATAGCTCACAGCTAGAAACCAGCCTACATAAAACCTCACATTAGGATGCTTCTCTTCTTCTTTAGGACACTGCATTCCATTAGGAAAACCAAACTATTAGCGGAGGGTTTGATGGATGAGCCTGGCGCTATCATCTTGCTGAACAATTACAGGGCTGTCCTATGAGAGGGGGATACCCCGGTACACATGTAGGATTTGGTAGATGAGATGTCCAGAACGTGGGGAGGGGCTGGGAAGACAGAGGGTAGACCAGCAAGCCCAGGCATCCAGCCCTTCAGTGGGCGTCCAGCTTTACCCTCAGTGGCCCTTAGGGAATTGCACTTGGGAGAGACCTTTCTTCCGACCTAATTTCAGAGTCCAAACAATGAAAGTTAATTACTGAACAAGTATTTTTTAAGTGCCTCCTCCATCTAAATTCTGGGTTGGTTAGTGGGAAAATGCAGAGGCTTTAAGCTAGTGCTGTGGTCTGAATGTGTCCCCCCAGAATTCACATGTTGAAATCCTGATGCTCAAGGTGATGATATTAGGAAGCAGGGCCTTCGGGAGGTGATTAGGTCAGTATGGCGGAGCTCCTCTCAAGAGGTCTCTTGTCCCCTCCACCGCACAAGGACATAGCAAGAAGGTGCCATGTGTGAACCAGGAGAGGGTCCTCACCCAACCGTGCTGCTGACACCTTGATCTTGGACGTTTCCTCTCTAGCACTGTGAGAAACAAATTTCTGTTATTTATAAGCTACCCAGCCTGTGATGTTTTGTTTATAACATCCTGAATGGCCTAAGACAAGTTATAATCTGTGCTCTCAGGGAAATTTTGATCTACTTAAGAAGGCAAATAGGAAATGTAGATGATAGATCATAGATAGATGGATGATAATAGATAAGAAAGTAGAAAGGTTAGATAGATAGATAGGGAATGGACGAATAGACAGGACAGATGGATGGATAGATAGTTGATGGATGGATAGATAACAGTAGTCATAGGAGCCTGTGCTTATTTCTAACTAAATGATACCAAAAGTAAGTGCTCTAGGGCACATTTAGTAAATCGGTGGCCCTTTTCCTTCCCTCGCTCATGACAAACATTCCTAATTGCTCATGGTATCTGTTATGAATTGGATTGCATCTCCCTAAAAGATTCAGTGAAGTCCTAACCCAGGCACCATGACTGGTATCCTTATAAGCAGAGGGAGACACCACACACACATACACACACAGGGGAATGCGGTGCTGAGACACAGACGCAGAGGGAAGACAGCCGACTGGAGATGGAGGCCGGAACTGGAGTGAGCAGCCACAAGCCAGGGGATGCTTGGGGCCACCAGAAGCCAGAAGATGCAAGGGAGTATCCTCTCCTAGAGGCTTTGGAGGGAGGATGGTCCTGCCCACGACTTAATTTCAAGCGTCTAACGGCCAGACTTACAGTTGGAATTTCCATTGTTTCAAGCCACTCAGATGGCAGTACTTTGCTACAGCCCCAGGGAACTAACGCAGCATCGTTTATCTGAACTCAGGTCAGTTCTAGGCATCCTCCTCAACATGCTGCTTCAGGCAAGCCCTGCCAGTTTGATTCCAGTCGGTATTAGTGAGGAAGCCTACTTGCTGTCTCTGCTCTAGGAGTTCCGAGGGTAGTCAGGAGAGGCTCCTTGATAAGGTGGGAAGGGCTAGGCTTCAAATGATAGGTAGAACATAGATAGGGGAGTTGGGATGTTTGGTGAGGCAGTATTTTGAGACAGGCCAGTTTCCATTTTCCATCCATGGACATCTTAGCTGATCCAGGACATTGGCAAGGTCAACTGAGGGCAGATTTATAGACATCTGCTTTGCAGACACTCAACGGAGCACACACATGGAGCGCACACACACGCACGCACGCACACAAAATATATCTATTCTAGGCATGCTCATTAGCAGCTAACTTTAATCATCCTTCACGCTTGCATCTCAAATACCAAATACTTTGGTGTGTGCTGTCTATGAACACACACCAAAAATAGTTCCGGGTAGATAAACACATGAGCCAAGAGGCTGGCTGATTGCAATTTGAGTCGAGTGAAGTCACTGCCTCCCAGATCCGTTCAGTGCAGCCAAAGCTGGAATCTTAACAGAGGACATCAATAAATAAGGCACCTGAACGACCCCCGGCCAGGAACGAATGCATCTGACTATGCTCTGCGGGAAAGCCAAGATGCTCTGTCCCAAGGTGTGTCTGCCTGAGCGTCACAGCCTGTAGCTGAAACTCACTGCTTCATGCAGCTCATCCTCCCACCCCCAGGGTGGAGTAGCTCTTGCAGTTGGGTATTCAGTGGCTGCAAACTTGCATCATTGAAAGAGTTGATGAACATCAGTGAAAAGGAGACGTCGACAGTGACTTTCTGCCACCTGCTTCTCCTTCCTTCTGGGCTCCCAAGTTCTTGATGCTGGCTGCTGAGCTGATTTATTCATCATGACAAGGATAAAAGGAAAAAATGAAATTACAGGATTATCCAGCCCTCTCCTCGCCCACCACCCACACGAGGAAGGACCTAGTATCATTTTGTAGCCAGTTGAGTGGTGGCTGCCCAAAAAAAGATGTGTTCATATCCTGACCCCTTGGGACCTATGAATATGACGCTGTTGAGAGAGAGTGTCTTGGGGCGCCTGGGTGGCTTAATCGGTTAAGCGTCCAACCCTTTCAGCTCAGGTCTTGATCTCAGGGTCGTGAGTTCAAGTTGCATGTTGGGCTCCGAACCGGGCATGAAGCCTACTTAAAAAAAGAAAAGAAACAGTGTCTTTGCAGATGTAATTAAAAAAAAATTTTTTTTTAATGTTTATTTTTGAGAGAGCGAGAGTGCGGGGATGGGGGAGGAGCTGAGAGAGCGGGAGACACAGAATCCAAACCAGGCTCCAAGTTCCAAGCTGTCAGCACGGAGCCCGATGTGGGGCTCAAACTCACGAACCATGAGGTCATGACCCAAACCGAAGTCGGACGCTTAACCGACTGAGCCACCTGGGTACCCCTGCAGATGTGATGAAGTTTAGGATCTTGAAATGAAATCATCTTGGATTATCTGAGTGGGCCCTAAATCCAATGACAAAACTTCCCAGGGGACACACGGGTAGATACACACAGGGAGGTACCTTCAGGCAGATACACTCGGGGGAAGGCCATGTGGAGACAGGTGGTGGTTGGAGTGATGCGGCCATATCCCCAGGGATGCTGACAGCCACCAGGAGCTAGATGAGGCAAAGAACAAAGTCACCCCTAGAGCTCTGGAGGGAGCATGGCCCTACCAAGCCCTTGACTTTGGACTTCTGGCCTCCAGAGATGTGAGATGTTTTGGCAGCCCCAGGAAACTAATAGACATTTCATTTTTGCATTAATGGAAAAAGAGGCCAAGTTAAAAAAAACAAAACAATATTGGAGAAGGCAATAGGACTTAAATAACAAATTGCATTTATTGAGCACTTACCACATGCCAGGTACCTTCTCCAGCTAGAAGGTGGCAGATTTGAACCCAGCAAGATGAGGCCCAGAGGTCATGCTTCTAACCACCTCCCCCATTCTTCTAGGCAGGTGTGGAAGCTGTATCTGGAAAGGGACATGGGAAGGGAATGAGAGAAGTTAGGAGAATTTGGGAGAATTTGAGAGAGATTTGGGGGCCAGCTGCCATGGAGGTGAGATAGAAGTTCCTACGTTTTGTTTTACATTATAAATAGAATTTTGGTGTTTTTTTGGTTTTTGGTGTTTTTTTGTTTTGTTTTGTTTTGTTTTGTTTTTGGTGTTCCTTGAGGAATTCGGCAAAGATTTAAACTGCTCTCCAGTTAAAAAATTTTTTTCTTTTTTTTACATTTTGACATGAGACTGTGCCAAGACTGGCACATCTGGTACCTGTGTTTTATACGGGTTACATTTTCACTCAGTTGCCCTTTGTTCGTTGAGTTCCATTTGGCTTAAGTGCCACCTTCTGTGCTCAGTGTCGGGCAGACTTGCAGATGAGTGAGAACCGAGACCCTGCCTTGGGGGGCTCAGCGCGTCCTCGTCCAGCAAACAAAGATCCTGGAGTTTGGACACCACTCTGTGGGGACAGTGGGAGTTTGTGTGCAGGGGAGACGTAGCTGAGAGAGAGCAAGAACTGGTTCTCTCTTCCCCAGGTTGCTGAGCCTTCTGGATGTCTGAACCCCCGGCACCAACCTTTAGCAGGCTATTGACCAAAGGGATAAACTGATCCTTACCAGCCTCCTGAGGATTAAAGAGCTATCACATTCAGGTAGCACAATCAGGTTTAAAAAATGTTTTCTCTAGGTTTGTGGAGGGGGAGGGTGTCCAGGGAATGGGAAGTGGAGGGTGTAGCATGGTTGATTGACTTTCCTTTAATCTTATCTCCTTGGTGGCCCCTACTGAGGCCAGTTGTAGGTAGGGATAGTCCTGGTGTTCAGAAAATATTTGTCTTGACAGTACGGACCAAACCAGATTCTGTTCAGTGTGGAGACTCCGGGGAGTCCTGTCCGATGTGGTAGAGCAGCTCTGCAGTTAGTGGAACTCCTGGGAGGAACACACATCCCTATGGTCAGAAGTGAGCCGCGACCCCCCTTGGAGAGACTTGAAATTGGAGGCTACAGCCTCTTCTCCATCAGTCCAGCGCTGCCAGTTGTCCTTGGTGTGGGGGAAGATTGTCGATTGGCAGTCGAGCACCAGAGGAAGAAGCTGGCCAGTTTTTAGAGGCCGTACTATGTGAAAACAGTAGACAGTTAAGCACTAGACTCTTGCTGAGGCCAGAGAGGCAGTCAGGAGCGGAGGCTGAATGGACCCCAGTTCCACTCACGAGAAGAATGGGAGGGGGAAGCCTGCCTGGCGCTTACGTCCATTTATCCCGTCTTTTCTCTCATGATTATGTTATTGTTGTTATTTTTACTATTCTGCTGAGCGCTTATAGTTGAATTTGCAGAACGTAATTGCATACATTAGAGGACTATGCGATAATGGAAATTTTTCTTGAAACGACTTGCTTTTCAATATGAGAGTTACACCCTCCTGGCTGCTGAAAGTGGGCTTAAGGGAAATCAGAGCATTTTCTTCTCTGATCCTTTCTGAGAGTAAAATTTGGCCAGCCGAGCTGTCCGTGCAGCTCTGCCGAGGGATCGCATCTTCCGGCCAAGTTGGGTCTTATCCACAGTGGTCCGGAAGCCAGTTTTCTGAATAAATCACAAAACCGTTCCTGAGCTGGTGTACTTACTCAAAACTCATCTTGTATTGCTACGCATGCATAACAGCTATGGATAGATTTTGTATTTTACAATATATTATATAGTCTAATATTTCCCTGAGTGTGCTCTGGGGAATGCCAGAGCAGAAGAAGGTTCTGTGGAAAAATAGGTTCCTGCACTGAACAGGTTTGGAGACCCCCAGCTCTTGGATGTGCTTTCACACATCCACTGAGTCTAAAGTAAACACATCTAGGCATGTTGTTTGAATGTGCACTGGCCAGATTTGGTTGTCTGTGGCATCATCCTCTTTGGTGCATTTTGGGAACCAGACGCATAAGGAAGCCTCAGGAAGGAGCCAGGGCGAGGCGTGGCCATGTCCACGCCTGGTTTCTCAGGTCCTGGGGCAGAGCTGAGTTGGAGGGCAGTAGGAAAAAGTGAATGTTTTAAACTGGTCTGACCTGGGCTGGCCTGATTATTGCTGGAAACTTGCCAGAAAGCTGTAGCATCTGCCCATGGTGCCGCTAAGGGCCGGGGAAGGAAGATTTGTCAGAAGGTGGCTGGCGATGGTCCTTGGAGGAAAATTAAACCCTTTCACGTCTGTACCTGCTGGGCTCAATAAACCTGCCACAGAGACTATCAGGCACATCTTCTATTTGAAGATCTCTGTAGCGGGTTGAACAGAATTTCCCCCAAATCCGTGTCTGCTTGGAGTCTCGGAATGTGACTTTATTAGGAAATAGGGTCTTTTGCAGGGGTAGTTAAGGTAAGGATTGAGGTGATCATGCCGAATTAGGGTGGGCCCTGAATCCTATGACAAAGTGTTCTTAGACGGAAAATGACACACACAGATGCACAGGGAGAGGCCATGTGAACACAGGCAGAGATTGGAGGGAAGTGGCCACAAGCCACAAGTGTCCCTGGTGTCACCAGAGCTGGAAGAGCCGAGGAAGGATCCCGTCCTGGAGGGAGGGAGGGTGGCCCCGCTGACAGCTTCACGTCAGGCTCCTGGGCTCCAGATCTTGGGAGGATATATTTGTTCAGCCACTGGTTGGGGGTGATATGTCATGGCAGCCCCAGGAAACAGACGCGACCCCGACGCTAAGGGCCACCTCCCAGGGGACTGGATTCCCCACGCGGACCGAAACTGTCAGTCATGCACACCCCTGTCGGTGAAGGTAGACAGGGTGTGTGTGAACTTGAGAGGTGCTCGTTTTTGCACGAGCTGTGGCTAATTAGTAGGAGGCTGCGTGCAAGTGTCGGGGGCTCGCATACAGCGTGGAAGGCAAGAGATTGCAGAGCAAAGGGGCGGGTTTGGGGACCCTGGGAGATGACAGGGAACGAGGAGGGCAGGAAAGCCCATTAACCACGAGAGGTGAGTCACCTTGAAAAGCAGTGAAGTCCTAGAGCGGGCGCTGGGAGAGCCTTGTCCTGGCAGACCTGACAAGGAGCAGCTCAGTAAGGAGACACAGCTCGGAGGAGTCCAGCGGGGCGGAAGCCGCTGGCCAGGTTTGCCGGGACTTGCCAGGTTGGCAGCCTCCAGGGCCCAGGCACCAATGTCACAGTTAATCACCTCTGCCCAGGGACAGCCCTGACGCTGCAACGGACTCATGGGCGCTTCTCGGATCGTCCTTAAACTTCCCCAAGAGCTCAAGTCTTTAGCCGTGTGACCTTCCGCTCCTGGCACCCCCTCCCTCTGCCTACTTTCTGACCTACAAAACAGGGGTAATAACATTGGCCTTGTAGAACCTGTGGTAGGCGCTACGCAAGGAAATGCAGGCCAGGCGCTGTGCTGGCTCCTAGCACATAGCAGAACGCTTGCTCTGGTAGCTGCTAGTGCCATTACTGCCGCTGCGAACTGGACGGCGTTCCCACCTACCAGCTTTCAAGTGCTGAGCGCTCACTGTGTGCCGGACAGAGCTGAGCATTGTATCTGTGGCTTTAATTCTCACAGCTGCAAGAGGAAGTGCTCACAAGTATTATCACTTTACAGAGGTGGGGACTGAGGCCAGGGGAGTCAGGCAGAAGGCAAAGCCAGGTTCCAAACTCAAGGCCGACCACATCCAGTACCCGCTCAGAGTTCTTACAGTTGTATCCGGTAGTCCTGGGATGATTTTATTGTGCTCTGCAGGCGAACTTTTTGCTCCGCATCCTTATGTATCTATTGGACTGCCTACTCAAAAATAGAAATTCCTGCTTACAGTAATATCCTTTTATTTTTTTTAAGTTTATTTATTTAGTTTGAGAGAGAGCATAGCAGGGGATGAGCAGAGAGAGAGGGAGAGAGAGAGAGAGAGAGAGAGAAAGAGAGAATCCCAAGCAGGCTCCGTGCTGACAGCACGGAGCCTGATGCGGGGCTCAAACTCACGAAACCCTGAGATCATGACCTGAGCTGAAACTGGGAGTTGGATGCTTAACGGTCTGAGCCACCCCGGCGGCCCTATAGTAATTTCCTTCTAAAATAAACTCACTTGAATCCTCACTTCGGCAGGACATCTAATGAAAATCAGAACACTACAGAGATTGGCATGGCCCCTGCCCTGTAGAAAACACCGAAATTCGTGTAGCGTTCCAGATTTTCACAACATTATGTCAGTTATACCTCAGTAAAATAAATAAATAAAATACACTTATTAATCGGTACTATTCGCAATAGCCAAACGGCAGAAATGGCTCAAATGCCCATCAGCGGATGAATGGGTAAACAAGATGTGATCTGTCCCTACAGTAGAGTATCAGTCATCCATAAAAAGCAATGAAATACTGATGCACGCTCCAACATGGATGGACCTTGAACACATGACACTGAGTGAAAGAAGCCAAGGACAAAAGGTCACACACTGTATGATTCCATTTATGTGACATCAGCACAGGCAGACCCACGGAGACCAAGAGTAGATCAGTGGCCGTGAGGGGCTGGAGGACGTGGGGATGGGGTCAAACTGCCTCACAGCTGTGGGGTTTTATTTGGGGGGATGGAAATGTTGGCGACTAGACAGAGGTGGCGATGTTACAACTCCTCGGGGGTACTGAATGCCCCTGAACTATCCCCTTCAAAATGCTTGATTTTGTGTCCTGTCATTTTTGTTTTAATAATTTAACAAATAGGGGCACCTGGGTGGCTCAGTCAGTTAAAAATCCGACTCCGGCTCAGGTCACGATCTCGCGGTTCGTGGGTTCGAGCCGCGCGTCGGGCTCTGCGCTGACAGCTCAGAGCCTGGAGCCTGCTCTGGATTCTGCGTCTCCCTCTCTGTCTGCCCCTCCCCTCCCCCCTTCTCTCTCAAAAATAAACATTAAAAAAATTTTTTTTAAATGAAGCTAAAAGAAGGAAATGAGTTTACTGAAAGAAAAGTTAGTTTATTTAAAGAAAAATAGGAAGCGTGCAGATGTGGGAAAAATCGTGGAGGCGGGACTGAGAAATGACAGCACTGGATCATGCCGTTAAGAGCGCACGGCATCTCCGTAAGGGCCGAGTCTGGCAGAGTCTGCACCTTACCCTCCTTTGTTTTTTGTTCCCCCCCCCCACCCCTGCAGCCAGCTCAGTGCTTAAGAAATACTTGTTGAGTTCAGCTCAGCCGGGCTCAGCCCGGCTTAGTTAATTGAGTTAAGGCGAGCTGAGTAGTACTGAATGCACCAGCTGGCTGGCCTGGAGGAGATCCAAGTTGAAGATGTTACGAATTGCACTAATTCAATAAGCTGCTGCAAGGTAGTCTAAGTAATGAGACCGTGTGCCTTTCTGTGCCTGACTTACCCGTGTTCCGCTGGCGCCTTATGAGCCGTGCCCACTCCGTAACATAATCGTTCTCTCCCTGGAATGCCCTGTGTGTGTTTGCTGAGACCCCAGGCGGAGAGTGTGGGAGAAAAGGAAAAAGGGAAACACAGAGCTCCTCACACTCCGCCGGAAGCCCCTAGGTGGTGGAAGGAAGAGCCTGCAGGAAGGAAGCAGGGGACTTTCTGTCTGCCCGCGCACAGGTGCGGTGACAAGCTACGTCTTCCTTGTCCGAAGCCCTCACCGCGCATCCAGCGTAGCAATATACCGAAGAGCTCATGCGCTTGACCCTGATTGCCTGAGTTTGCTATCTGAGGACCTCGAAGAGATTAATTCATCCCTCAGCACCTCTGTCTCCTCACCTGTAAAGTGAGGGTAATAATAGTACCTACTGTCCAGGGTGACGGGAGGATTTCATGACGTGACACCTGTCAAGCACTTAGCCCACAGTTCCGGGGACAACACAGACACTCAGAAGGCGTAGCTGATGATTAGCAGTGGCCACTGCTGCCGAAAGGTGTGTTCGAAATACATGTAAGGGCTGGTGCCAGGAGGCCAGTCTGCAGACCCGGGAGCACGGAGCAGAACTTAGTTGTTTGTTAACATCCTAAACAGAAGCACATGGCTTACTCACGTAGGTTCTTCGGGACGGTGATGTAAGCTCCCCGAATGAGGAGGGGGCGGCGGGAATCTGGCTGCTGCTCTCCCTTCTGGTAGGACCCTACCTACAAAGTGAGTCCCCCGTGGCTGCCTGCACCCAGAGACTAGAAAAAAAAAAAAAAAAGCTTCAAAAAGCGTCCCTCTCTGCTCTGGGAACCTGCTCCGTTAGTGTTAAGGTTCGCCTCCGTGGCTAATAAATCAGGCCTGGGTGGCAGGGGCGCGTGCCACGGATCTCTAACCCCCCTGCAGGGCTGCAGGTGGGAAGGGCAGGAGAGGCGTGGTTTCTCGGACTCACTCTGCACTGCCCTGCTGCATGGCCTTGGTCAAGTTCCTGCCTCTTTCTGAGCTGTCGTTACTCATTTATGAAGGAGTGAGAGGGCAAGGGTTGCGGAAAAATCACTTGATTTTCAAGCCTTAAGAACGTGAGGAGCCATTTCTTTAAATGAGAGCGTGCAAGGGAACTGAAGGTACAGGCAGACACGGGAGTTGCTGCCTGGTTGAAATAGGGGCGGGAGGAGGAGTCCTGCAGCACGGCCTCTGAGTTCTGTCAACTGTCATCTTTGCCTCCCCTCACTGTCTTCCTCCCTCCCACAAGCTCCCAAGGTGCACACTTTGAAAACTTCCGACCAGCATGAACTCATGTGGCAGGATTGAGCTGGAGTCCCAGGGAAGGCGAGAGCATTAGGGGGGGCCCGAGGTGGTCTCCAGCAGCGTGGAGAAGGTAGAGGGCAGATCGACATACAGGTCTGCCTGCCCTATACTGGCAGCGTGACAGGGGAGTAGAGGACATCGGGTCTGTCTGCCCAGGCAGGTCTTTCTGCCCAGACAGTGTTCATTCTTCCTCCTGGTAAGAGCATCCGGTGTTCTTTGGGGACCCCTCCACTCTTGCTCCATGCATGTGGTTTGGCTGTGCTTGGGCAGAGAGCACATGACTGGGGCCTGGGGAATCAGGCCATTCTGTCCCCCTTGCTGTAGTCACTGATTGAGCAACGGGCAGCTGAACCTATCAGACCCCACCAGACCTAACCCTGGGAGGCAGCCAGGAGAAAGGTTGGATTTGACTTCAGGAAAACATAAAAGGGGTGGAGAGAGCCCATCTAAAAATGAAACCAGAGGCGCCTGGGTGGCTCAGTTGGTTAAGCATCCAACTTTGGCTCAGGTCACGATCTCCCGATTTGTGAGTTCGAGCCCCACATAAGGCTCTCTGCTGTCAGCATGGAACCTGCTTTGGATCCTCTGTCCCCCCACCCCTTTCCTGCTCATTCTCTCTCTCTCTCTTTTAAAAATAAATAAACATTAAAGAAATATTAAAAAAATAAAATGAAGCCAATACAGGGAAAAGCAGAGCCAAAGAGATGAAGAGAGGCGAATTCCTGAAGACTTCATTGAGGGCCTAGATCTAGCCATGCCTGAAGCCAATACAACTCTTGCTTCTCAGTTAGATAATCCAATACACCTTTGCTCTGGCTTAAGCCCATTTCAGATAGGAGCTTGTCATTTTGCAACTGAAACCTCATGACCGACCGATACACACAGGCAAGTTATTTATCCCCAGAAGTTTCGGTTTTCTTACCTCCTAAGTGTCTCTAAGAAGCTATAAACCTCACCTTTAAGGCGATCTATAAACACATACATCATGGCAGCAGCCGGACATTAGCAACGGTAGGCAGTCTTGAATATAACTCAGTTCTAAGGAAAGCAAAGCAGAGACTGGTTAATATCTGTCCACTTTATTCTCTCAATGAGGGTGGGAGTGGGGGGAGCAACAGACAAATAAATGTCCATTATAAATGGGAATGAAAAAGGCCACATATTACCCAGAAAATGCCATGGGGAGTGCATGGGGCCCTGATTTTGGCTTTTGCAATTAGATGGGAGTGGTCAGCAGGGGGCCAAGGTTCCCACAACTGGGGAGGCCTGGCGGAGCCTGAGGGCGACCCCCAGTTAGATAACCCCCCAGGCTCTTGAGGCTAGGGAAAATCTAGGGGAACAGTTAAGATGAATTTGTTTTAGAGCAGAAGGTTCAGGTTCAGTGGCCTGAGCTCTACAGCTGTGGGTGAGCTCCCGACAATCCATTGCAATTCATAACCAACGTCATGCATGTGGCCAAATATTCCCTGGACAGACAGACTGGCCTTTTGTGGCTCCGGAGAACTGTTCCCGGGGAATACGATCTCAGAACACCGTGTGGTCGGCGCAAGAACCCTTGAAACCGAAAGCCCCAAGTCCCCCTTGTCACAGCCATGGCACATAAATATCACCAGGGGGGATTTCCCACGGAATTTTTTGCAACCACTCAAATGTTTCATTTCCCATTGTTTGCCAGCCCCTCTTGGAGCCTCAACTGTCAGAGCAGCAGCAAACACAGGCTGCTTTTCCCCCAGGATCCCACAGCACTTGCTCTTGCTTCCCCTCCATGTTGGGAAACTGGCATTGGTCGGATATGAATCGGCTCGGCCAGGGAATAAGGTCTGTTAGTCAACTAGTGAAGCAAGTCAGCAGAGGGAATACGCAGCTCTCCCCAGCCCACCCTGCTGGGGCGGCAGCACTCTGTGCCATGCCCCTGCTTATTACTATAATCATGGCGACCAATAATTATATTTATAGAAAGAAATCCCTTCTACAAATCCAAAGCACTTCACCGAAATATATGATGCAGCTGTTAATTTTTTTGCTTTTTAAATATAAACCTGAATCATTTTTTTCCCCGACTTGGCGTGGTTTAATAGAATTCCAAGTCGTATTCCATACGTCAGCGTATAGAAAAGATCATCTTTACTGATTGACGGAAAAGCATCTATTTTAGGCAGCCATCTTGCTAGGCATTTTGGGGATGCAAATATGAATGAGGTATAGTTGCCTATCCGTAAGGACCCCATCGTTTAGGGAGGCATGGAGATTTCAAGGCAACATGGGATGCAAGGATGGTGGGAAGTTTGTCCAGGGGGTGTTGGTTTGAGGGGTAAGAGGAGCCAGAAGGACACGCACGTGATCTGTCACCAGTTGGCATTGTCTGAATACGTGTAGTATGCATCACGCTGGGCACCCACACAAGGCTGGGCATGTGCAGAATAGCCTCATTCTGTTAGATCAGAAGGGGGAACCATTCCTTCACCAGGGCCCACCCCCGTCACAACAGTGATGACTTTCTTTCTTTCCCCATGATGAATTTATTTAAGTAGCCATTCATTCATCCATCCATCCATCCATCCATCTATCCATCCATCCATTAACGCCACGAACATTTAGTGATTCTTTTAGGATGTGCCAAATAGAGACTGTATGTTAGGGACAGCCATTAAACCAATACATAAAATAATAAAGAACTATACGACACCAGCGCAGTTGAATACACCTGCAAGACTCTGCCTGCCCCTCATGACTGATCTCCTACTTTATGCGGAGTGCTGTGGGGGCTACACGTTTGGGTCAACCCTTTATGCAGCAAAACCTCTAAGACCAATCAGGACTCCCGATGGGAGGAGGTGAGCAGCACACACTCCAGTTTGCGCGACACCGTCTACACCCATGGACACTCTGGATCCCTGCCAGCAAGACTGGGGCAGGCAGTTGAGAAGTTACTCTTCACTTTGCAAGGCAGGAATGCAAGGCTCGGAGATGTGAAGGGACCAGCCTGCCTGAGGTCACACAGGTGGCCGGGCTGGGATTGCCATGCGTACTTTTACAATGATAGCAACAGAAGTAGAGCGAAATGGTCATTTTATTTTCCCAAAACCACACTCTATGTCCCCTGCACAGGAAATGAAAGTGCAAAACTCCACCCGGAAGGGAAACTTAAGATCTTGAGACAGCTGCGTCTCAGAAAGGAGAGGACTGGGAGATTTTAACACAGGACATGAATTTCAACACATCTCTCTTCTGATGGGACCTCTCTTTCCTGCCTCCGGATGGGTGGGTCTTAGGCTGGCCATAGCGGGATCTGAAGTCACGAGCACTAACATTTATCCACACCTCTGATAACTCAGACATCACAAAATTTCTGCCAGGAGGGTATTAAAACTCCCATTTTCCAGATAAGGAGGTTGAATCCCTGGCCCCACACAACTTAGGCAGTAGCAGACCCGGAATTCCAATCCTGGTCCATCCGATCTGAGCCCCGGAACCTGTGGAGTGTCTGACGCCCAGAGCTGCCTCCCCACAGGGGGCCCAGGAGCCCCAGCAGCGGGATGCTGGGGGAGCAGGCCTGGGGAGGCCGAGCCCAGGGCCTGGCTGAGGCTGCAGCGTGGCAGGGAGTCCGGCCCAGCCCGCCCACTTTTTAACATGGTGGCATCCCTGGCAGACACCCTTGTCCTTTTCCTGTGCTGGCCATCCTAACACAATAAATAAAGCCTTAGAGTAACGTGACCTGAGCCAGGCAGTAAATGATGGCACTGTCAGTTGTACGCGACTGTTGAAACAAACACAGACTGTAATCATCGCGCTGTACTGGGAGAAAGACATTTGGCAAATGAGATTCCATTTTCACATTGGTTTGTGCTGAGCATATAAATTTCCTGCGGGCCGGCCAGCGTTGGGGATGTGTAATTGATTGCCTGCATTATAATAAACAAGCCGTGACAGGTGATCATTCATCATATTCCGCTGAACGTTCCAGCACACCAGAAAACGGAGGAAGAGAGGGAACGCGGGAGCGAGGGGAGAGGAGAGGAGGAGTCTGGGGGAGGGATGGGGGTCGGAAAGACCGAGTATTCCCGACAGACAGAAAGCCAGGGAAGGGGCGGGGGAGAGCATCCGCAGAGCGGGCTCGGGGGAAGTGAAGGCAATTACTATAATTCTTTTGATTTTCTAATTTGTTCTTTCTGGTCTTCGTCGTAGGACCCTCCACCCCCCACTCCAACGTAGGAGGTGCCCCTCAGGGACTTGGGAAGACACAGAAAATGCTCCTCCCAAGATCGCGGGGAGGAAGGGGAAAGACGAGGTGGGGGAGGGGCCGTGTCTAGTTGTAACCGGAGTAGATACATTCGGGAAAACCTCGGGAGGAGGGGTGTGTGTGTGTGTGTGTGTGTCTGTGTGTGTCTGTGTGTGTGTGTGTGTGCGCGCGCGCGCCAGCGTGTGCAGGACTCAGCTTCGCTTCTGCACTGCGATGCCTCCAATCAGATGGCTAGGAACCAGTCTCTTTAAATAAAAAATTTTAGAGGGTGTTTGAAACACACACACACACACACACACACACACACACACACACACACAGAAGCGAAAAGTTCCTTTTATTGGAGAGAAGGACAGAATCCAAGTTGGCATGGGCTCTGTTTCCAGAAGCCTGTCATATGGTGTGCTCTCTCTCCTCCCGCTCGTCCCCCGCCCCAGCCTCTCTCCGTGCCCTTGGCCTGGGGTTGGGGGTCGAACGGGAGCCGTTGGGAAGCACCCACCCTCTCCAGGCGCGTCAACCTAGACAGACACGAGGCGGAAGCACATTGGCATGTGAAGGGCAGAAAGACGAATGAAGAACTCTCCAGCCGGGGCTTGCATTAAATAAGTACTTACATTATGCAAAGGCCCAGGCCCGCAACTAGGGGGTGAGTGATGAGCGGGGACCGGGTGGGAGGGATTAGTCTCCCCAGTTCTCACCCTGTCAATTTCCAGCCCTCCCGTCCCCGCCCATCAAATGCCCTCTCATTCCCACCTGGGTACCAAATGCTTCGCGCTGGCGGGAGCCTCCAACGTGGGGAGCTGGGAGTTGAGGGGGCGTAGCCCGCGCTAACATCGGGGGCGGGGTCCGGGTGGGGCTTAGCTGGGGGCGGGGCTGCTCTGCAGGGGGCGGGGCAAGGGCAGAAGAAAGCCGGTAACGTTGGAGGGCGGGGGGTGGGAGGACTGTGCTTGTCATCTCACACTGCTTCCTAGAGTCCCCTGCCCTTTTGTCATAGCCTTAACAACTGTAATCTGTCACCTTCGAGATGATAAAATCACCGCTTTTGTAGAATCTCTTCAAGGGACCTGCCTACCCAGACTGTGACCTCAGCCCCAGCAGCGTGGGCTGCTTCCCTAGGTGATCTGTGTTCTTTGAAAGGTTAGCAGCTCACGTGGGTCTCCCAAGAATTCCCGGAGTTAGGTCGGGCAGGTGCTGTGTTTCCTTACCCCTTCCCATCTCCACGGGGCTCTGCGGGTCCTGATTTTACAGGGGGGAAAACCGAGGCACAAAGGAATGAAGTTCTTTGCTCCAGGTCTGGCAGCAAAAAGCATTAAAAAAATGGAAGCCAAGGGTCTTCTTCCAGCATCCCTGCGCGGGCACATACCTTCTTCCTCCAAGCCCCACAAATAAGTGCGCAAATGTGTATGAGGGGGCAGAGTAGGTCTTTTTGGAGTGGTTGGGTGTCCAAGCCCTCAATAACGCTCTTGCTTTTTTACCCGCTATATATCGCTCGGATCTACCCACTCTTCTCCACCAGCACTGTGCCCCCTGGTCCAAGCCCTCTCTCTCCAGGACCACCGCTCCCCACTCCTCACTGCCCGCCCCCCAACATTGTTGCCCACTTCCATCCCTTCCCCACCTGCAGCCAGGATGGTCTGTTGATTGTTCTCAGTATGAAAACATTATCCAGCTCCCTCACCCGCTGGCTGGTCCTCCCTCCCTAGCTCCGTATTATTATTATTATTATTATTATTAAATACACGTAACATGAAATTGACCTCTTAACCATTTTGAAGTGTGTAAACTCAGATTAAATAGATTCATATTGTTATACATCCATCAGAACTATCTACTCCAAAACATTTTCATCACGCCAAACCAAAACCCCTTACCCATCAGGGGTCACTCCCCATTCCGCCTCCCCTCTCCCCCCACCCTGCACCCCATTCTGCCCCATCCCTGGCAGCCACCAGTCTGCTTTTTGTCTCTATGGATTTGCCTATTCTGGGCATTTCATATCAATAGAACCTACCATAGGTGGCCTTTTATGACTTTGTCTTTCCCTCAGCAGCGTGTTCTCAATGTTCATCCATGTGCTAGCATATCAGTACTTCGTGTGTGTGGTTGAATACTATTCCATTGCATGCGATATACCTCCTTTTGTTTATCTGTTGTTGAACATTAGGGCCATTTCCAACTCTTGGCTCTTACGAATGGTGCCTCTCTGAAATCTGTGTACAAGTTTTTGTTTGAACATTTGCTTCCAATTTCAGAGGGTATACACTTCGGAATGGAAACGCCGGGTCATACGGTAATTCTGTGTTTAACCTGTCGAGTAAATGCTAGACTGCTTCCCATTTTACATGCAGCCTCACCATTTTACATTTCCACTAGCAGAGCACCGGAGTTCCTATTTTTCCAATTCCTTGCCAGCTCTTGCTATTTTCCTTTTTTTTTTTTTTTTTTCCCCTTCCCGCCATCCCAGCGGGTATGCCTCTCTCCTTTTTTTAGGTCTCTCCCCTCACTGTTCTGCTCTGGTCCATCATAACCTCAAAGATGCCGCTCTTTCTTAAGAGGGGCCTTTGCATATGCTGTGACTTCTGCCTTCCCTCATCTCCAAGACTAGATCCAACTCTCCTCTGAGAACGTGGCTCAGCCCCATAGCCTTGCGTTCCTTGCCCCCATTCAGTTGTAATTTTACGTTTCATCGCGTGTTTACTGATCAATGCCCATCTTCTCACCTTGGCCTCAACCTCTCTCCAGGCTGGGACAATTCTACCTTTGCCGTCCAGTGCTTCCCCAGCACTTAGCACAGTCCCTCCGAGATTCTAGGCCGCTCAGTAAATATATGGTGAGTGGAAGGATGAACAATGAATGAGATCTGAGCTGGGGTCCTATGTCCTTATGAATTTCCCTTTTCTGTTTTTCACTGTTGAGAGGAGTTTACAGGCCTCCATAAGTCAGGGACTGAAAAACCTGCTTTGTCCATATTTCTGGCTACAGAAATAGTACGCAGTAACATCTCCCTTCAGAGCCACAGGGATTCTGGCACAGGATTCTGAGTCTTCCCTGGGAATTGTGTTCAGTTCTGCCCTGTAGTGCTGCTGAAGTTTTAGGAACTTGAAATATATTTACTTGGTGTAAACATGACCTCAGCATGACAGGGTGATCCCTGTGTTTGCCAAGCCATTAATTTTTATGTAATAACAACGACCACAACAAACTGCATTTCCCCCCACATTCTGAGTTGTTCGTAAGGTCAGATCTGTGGGATTGTGCGAGACAAAAAAAAAAAAAACAAAACAAAAAAAACCTTATAAACTAGAATGTAGTGGTGAGTTCTCTGTGTTTACAGCTCCGTTCCTACATGCAGCTCCAAAGAGCTGAAAATTAAGGATTAAAAATTCATGCAGCTACTTTCTTCCAAGGAACTCCAAATGCTTCCGATGTTCTCGTTATCCTGTGAAGTCATTAGCGGTCAGATAACACCATGCCCATCTCGAAGACAGGGAAACAGAGGCCCAGAGACCTGAAAGCGGCTTTGCCAGGGCCCCCCTGCTAAGGAGGCAGCAGGCTTAGGCAAGGAGCCCCCTCCCACCGATCTTTCTAGTCCACATCCTTTCCATTAGCTTGATTAGGACAATTGATTTATTCATTCTTAGTGGTTGAGAGGAGGAAAAAAAAAAAAAAAAAGACCCAACATGCCATTTGTGTGATATAAATATCTCTGGAAAAAGCTAAAAAACATTGTGTCATACATATTTTCTTAATACCACAGTCAATCACATATGTCCAAGTGCATAGTTCCATCAACCGAGGAGGGGTGGGGGCAAATCGGGTGGAGGAGACTCAGGAGAGACTCAGCTCCGGAATCCTCGGTCCCAGCTAAAGATACACTGGCAGCTTTTTGTTTATTTATTTATTTTTCGTGAGCATACTTCCTTTAGAGAACCTATCCTAGAGGTCTCAGAAGCTTGGTGTTGGGCCAGAACATTAGTAGGCAGGAAAGCAAGGGTGCCAGCAGGCCTGTAAAACTGGTCGATCCCCGAAGAAAAAGATGGGAGTTGTCACTTTCTCCCTCAGCGTGCTCCTAGACTCACAGAAGGATTTGGATCTCAACATGGTTCCTCTTCCCCCACCCCCAGCCCCCAATCATCAAAAGGCCTTTCATCCCAGTGATTCTACTGTTAGGAATTTAGCTCAAGGAAATAATTAAAGACATGTAAAATGGCTCAGTGATGGGGTGTTCCTCACAACATGTAGACTATGGTGAAAGATGAAAAGCAACCCCCATGTCAGTCAACTGTAGGCGATTGAGAAGTCAAGTCTGGTGGTTCATCCCCTAAAACCTTGCTCAGATTTATAGAGGGAAAAAAAAAAAGGCTGAAGGGAGGTAAACCAAGGTGTTCACAGGGTTTGTCTTTGGATGTGGAATTATGGGCAATTTTTGCTTTCCTGTAGTAAGGTCTTATTTTGGGGTGACCTATTCAAAATCAACTTAAATTTGGTTGACTTTATTTTTTTAATTTTTTAAAAGTTTATTTATTTTGAGAGAGAGGGGTGGGGAGGGGCAGAGAGAAAAGGAAAGAGAGAGAGAGAGAAAGACAATCCCAGGCAGGCTCTGCACTGTCAGCGTGGAGCCCTTCACAGGGCTGGAACTCAGGAACCGTGAGATCATGACCTGAGCCAAAACTAAGAGTCAGACGCTTAACCGACTGAGTCACCCAGGTGCCCCAAATTTGGTTGGCTTTAATAGAGACTTTATGAAATTGCTAAGATTTAGAAGTCAGAAATGGAACAGGAAGGGCATAGAAGTAAAGGCCGTTGGGCAGGTCAGGGTCAGGGAGGAAAGCGGCCTGACTAGACTCAGGGATTCCAAGTGCTGAGACATACGGCAGATTTGTGCGTTGTGGACAGACTATCTTTTGAAAGTCAAGGA
Organism: Cryptoprocta ferox; assembly: GCA_028646485.1. Taxonomy (NCBI): domain Eukaryota; kingdom Metazoa; phylum Chordata; class Mammalia; order Carnivora; family Eupleridae; genus Cryptoprocta; species Cryptoprocta ferox. The sequence continues at coordinate 12,309,188 of CM053566.1, read as the reverse complement.
GAGGAGAGTACACTGGCTGTGACAGGCAATTGGGAGACACTTTAGATTCTGGAACAGGAAAAGGCACTGGAAGTTCCAATCAGTCCAAGAAGTGGATTTGCTGGGAGTGAATCTGGTGGTCTCCTACTTCCATCGAGGAAGAGTCCTAGTTCACTGGATCTGGGGGTAAAGGTTTGGGAGAATTACAGAACTCTAAATATATGAAAGAAGTCTTGAGATTGCTTTCATTTTACAGATAGGACAGCTGCAGCCAAAAAAGTTAGGTTGTTCCCAGGCCCGTACAGAACGATGGCAGCCCAGTTGGGACTGGCAAGCAGGGATCCTTATTCCTAGTTCCAGTCTTGGCCCACCTCAGTTGCCCGGGATCCCTTTTCTTTTCTTTTCCTTTCTTTTCCTTTCTTTTCCTTTCCTTTCCTTTCTTTTCTTTTCTTTTTTTCTTTTCTTCTTTTTTCTTTTTCCTTCCTTCCTTTCTTCCTTCCTTCCTTCCTTCCTTCCTTCCTTCCTTCCTCCCTTCCTTCCTTTCTTTTCTTTTAATTTGAGAGAGAGAGCACGCTCAAGCAGGGGAGGGGGAAGAGGGAGGGAGAAAGAAGCCCAAGCAAGTTCCATGTGTAGCATGGAGCCCAGCCCAGGGCTCGATCCCACAACCTTGGGATCATGACCTGAGCTGAAATCATGAGTCAGACGCTCAACCAACTGAGCAACCTAGGTGCCCCTGGGATCCCATTTCTGAGACTTTAGCCACACATCCAACCCTATAGGAAAACTAATGATCCTGACTTACTTTTTGGAGTCCTACCTAAAATTCTGTCCTTCATTCATCTGTTCGTCCAGCACCCCATAGAATACAGACAAGCCCGGTGTTAGTGTGGAGGCCAAGAAGAGATCATGATGGCATCTAGTAGGTGATCAGTAAATATTGTGGAAGGGGAAGAAGGATGGGAGAGAAGGAGTGAAGAATAGGTCCTGCCCTCAGATAACTCTAGATCTAATTCAGGAACCAGACACAACCTTTTATGGGAGATGAAAGCCCTGCTTACAGCTCAGGCAAGATCTATAACAGAACCAAATTCAAAAAAGTTGACCCCCAACTTCTTTTACACAAGTATTTAATTCAACTGACATTTTAGAGAGCTCCTATAAGGAGCCAGATCAAGGGATTAAAATTTCTGTTATTTCCCCACAGGTTACTCACTGAACCCAGAGTGAACAGGAAAAAGGATCTGTGGAAGGAGAAAACTCAGTGAGTCACCCAGCACCCGGAAATGATGGGTTTTATAAGTTTCTCTGGACAACTTTGACTTCTTTTTCAAACTCCAGTGACGTGGTTTGATTCTCCTTTGGCACTCAGGCTCTGGGGTCCACCGCTCGGGTCTGATGGGGGAGGGCTAAGCGTAATAAGCCACCATCAGACCCTCCCACCGGCCCCACCCTTCTCCACTGCCAGTTTCCAGTTTTTTCAGTATTCTCAGGCCATTTCAACCTCGCATTGCCAAGGGGACATAAATCAAGAGGCCGCAGCTCCGGGGCTCTTTGAGAAAAGCGGAGGGACTCTGCAGAGCCTTTCCAAGGGGGCGCATGGGGGGAGGAAGGGGGCGCATGGGGGGAGGAAGGGGAAAGAGACATAAGGAGAAAGTTATATGTGGTTCCTTTAATCGGCGGGGGCGGGGGAAGGAGAGAGGAGAACCGTTCAAACAGAGCCCCAAAAGGCTTGCCGAGAAGTCAGCTTTAAGCTGCACTGTTCCAGCAACTGCTGTTGGCATCACTGGGGTTTGTCTTGGCCCAAACCTGTCCTGGGAAACAAGAGAAGCTCACGCTCTTGGAATTTGCTCCCTTAACGATTCACTCAGCAACCCCAGCTTTGGTGGACAATAAAAATAAAAAAGAAAGAAAGAAAAGAAAAGCCATCGAGCCAATGGTTTAGCGTTTACTGCCAAATTCATCAGCTTGGGCTGGGCTGGTCGGGTGGGGGGGTGCGGCGGGGAGGAGAGAAGAACTTTCTGAGGCCTCTACGGGGAGACTCTTCCAGCCACCCTGGAGCGGGGTCCCAAGTGTGATGGAGAAACAGCAAGCCGGAGAGGTCGGATTCAGATGCTCTCTGCTGTACTCCGTGGGCTTTGGAGAGAGGCCCCAGATACACAGTGAAGGTGCCAGGTGGCACTTGGACAGTTGTCTTTTAATGAGTGCTTTCCACGCACAGGCACTGCACCTGCACTTTCCATCCCCTGTCTCCTCGGGTCCTCCCAGCGACCCCACCTAACGCACATTCTTCACCCCATTGTACAGCTGGGGCTCTAGGTCCTGGCCCATTGTGAATGAGCGGGGCACCTGAGTGTGAATCTGGTCTCCAGGGTCCCCCCCCCGCCCAGCCCCGCCAGGGCCATGGCCTTGAACACTGTGCCTTCCTGCCTTTCTTTCTGGCTTGATCTCCACGTGTCATCTCCGAACCCTCCCCCATGACATGGAGAACCTGGACAGTCCAGCACTCGATCAGAACGAGATCGGACAGCCATGGCGGGAGGCGTCCTTCCCGGGTGAGTTACTGTGGCCCTCCCAGCCCCAGGTGCTTATGGAGAGCAACACACCAGGGGAGGGGGAAAGCCCCTGATTCCTAAGGGTCCTAATTCTGGCATCGTCAGCCTCCTTGTAGGTGCGTAGCTGGAATCCAGGGGTCCATGCATGTAGCCAGGGGAGAAAAAAAGTACCATTCTTAACTTTCGGTAAAAAGTAAAGGCGGCATTTTCTTCCATTGGGAACGCAGGTGACAAACCGCGGTAGTGTCATCAGTTGCTGTGACTTCAGCCCTCACACAAACGCAGAGCCTTCCCTATCACTAACAGTTGTTGCAAAGTATCGTTTGTGCTCCTGGAAACTTAGAAACTGCAGAAGTAGACAGACCAGTGGCCAGTGGCATTTTGTTACTTCAGACATGATAAAGAAGCTCCCATGTTACTGTTTCAAAACTTGGCTTTTCATGTTGTGATATCTGTATCACAGTATAATTGGTTTCCTTCGCAATCCCGCGTGCTTTATTTTATGCACTGAAAAGCATGGTTTTGAAAAGGGAGCCATAGGCTTCAACAGGCTGCCCAAGAGGTCCTAGGAAACTAGAGTCCTGTTCTTAAAAAGTGTGCAGCCCAGAGCCTGGAGCCTGCTTCCGATTCTGTGTCTCCCTCTCTCTGTGCCCCTCCCCTGCTCTCTCTCTCTCTCTCTCAAAAATAAATAAACATTAAAAAAATGAATAAAAACTGTGTAGCCTAATAGGGAAAAAGACAAATACATATACCAATATGTAAGATGCAATCTTAAGCATAAAAGAAAGAGTAAATTCTTTCTTCTATGAGGGTGAGGACTGTATTTTTTTTTAAGTCATATCCTTGGCACCCAAAATAGTGCCTGATAATCAATAGTGATAGGTCATCAACAAATAGTGCCAAATGCATGAGCTCAACCATCTCAACCTACACCACTAGCCACTTAAAAGCTGAGTGATCTTGGGTGAGCGATGGTTGCCTTTCTGTGCCTCGATTTCCTCATCTGGAAGATGGGTTTAATAAAACCATCCCAGACAGCATCCACACGATCAAATGAGATGGCGCTCATGTATAGTATAGTCCTGGGCTCATCGCACTGCGTGGCAAAGGTCAGTGGCAAAGGTCAGTTCAGTTCGACAGCAGCCCCTGTGGCCCCCAAACCTTTCTTCTCTGAGAGATCAACTCAGAGAAACCTCGCCGGCAGGCTCCACCCCTGGGTTAGAGGTGAGTCACCCTGGGAGAGTCTGCATCTAAAGAAATCTGATAAGAGTCTGAGAAGTCAGGTGATGTGGGTCTTGTCTGCCCCTTTTGGTGTTTCTCTGAGATGCCCGGCACCACCCCCACGGCGGAAGTACTGTCTCGCCCTTCGTTGTCCTGGGAGTCAGGACAGGGTAGGGGCAGGAAGGACTAGGCACTCAGGTCCCTTGGCCTCCTGCCCCCCTACCCCCCACACGCCTGGGGGGTATGATCCGCGATTGGAGAATGCCTGCCTTATCTTGCCAGAGACTGCTTCACCACTCTCCCGCTCGCTCACACATTTGCTTGGAAGATGCCTTGGAAGATACCTGGAACAGCCTTTGAAGGTATCCAGCCAACTGAATTTAATTAAACTGCAGTTGCAGAAGCCAGCAGCATTTTCCTAAGAAAGCAGTACCCCTTCCAGAAGTCCCCTGCCACTCCTCTGCAGCCCATTGCCTGTTCTTCAGACTCTGTCATAAAACTGACCATGGGACGGTTTCCTCAGGTGATGAATCCCACTGGCAAGACTTTTTTTTTTTTTTTTTCCCCTTAAGCCAGTATCACTGTCCTAAGTTAGGAGCATCGTGGCCTGTCCCTTACACTGCATTTCTTCTTGCTTCCCAAAGCTGAAGTGATAGGACCTTTATCTTTTCAGCTTGGTTTCTCGGATGGCCCCAGAGAAACTTGCCCCATCTTGGCAAGTCATGATCCCACCAGCTCAAGAGTAGGGCAGCGTCACACTCCACTCTGGAGCCGAATGATGGCTGTATTACTGCACTAAGTAGGATAAAGTGGTGAGGAAGGAATATGCCTGCTTCCAAACAGACTTTGCAGTCATTCATTCTTCAGTAATTAAGCCCTTATTATAAGCCAGGGGCTGAGGATATAAAGACAACCAGGCTCCCCCCTTCGCCGAACTTTAGATGTTCAAAGGAGTGATAGATAACAAGCACGTAAGCAAATAAAGACATGAAACAGCTACAGATTGTTATAAGTGCTAAGAAGAAAGAAACAGATGGCTGGAGAATCATGAAGGGATATTCTTAGATAAAGTCAAAGACGAGCTCTCTGAGAAAGTGACATTCAAGCTGAGACCGAGCCAGCCACGGGAAGAGCCGGGGCAAAAAGATTCCGAGGCCGCAGGAACGGCAAGTGCAAAGGCCCTGGGGTGGGCAAAGCTTGGCAAGAGCTAAGGACCGCCAGAAGATCAGGGCTGGTGAAGTGTAATGGATAAGGAAGTGGGTGGCCAGAGGTGACGCGAGGGAGAAAGGCAAGGTGCAGGCCCCGCCCGAGCAGAGAGACCATTGTAAAGAGTTTGGGTTTTTACTCAAGGGGGCGGGGGACGCAGCTGAAATTTACCTGGGAGGTGCCCCACATCTGAATTTGTTAGATGAATGGATGATTTCGAAATATTCTCCCATTTGGAAGCTTAGGCATCAAAGTCTTCAGTAATTACAGCCCTATCTGAATCCCCCCAGGACTCATTAGCTCTATCACTCGGTTGGCCCTTCTGCATATATGCCTATAAATGAGCGCTGAAGAAATGGTTTTCAGAAGGCCCAGGCTTGGGGTGGCCAGGGCAGCTGCATTGCCTGGCTCCAAAGGGGAACCACTCTCCTTGTGTTCTCTGTAAAGGGCATTCCTTGGAGCGCAGCATAGAACTGGAGGAGATGCTGTGCGGGGGTTGGGGGGGGGGGGAGAGGGGGTCCTGGTCCCGGCTCTGACACAAGCTGCAAGACCTGAAGCAGGCTGCGTGCTCCCTCTGGGTCTCTGTCTCACGGTCTCAGGAAGTGGGCAGTGCTGCACCTACCTCCCAGGCTTACTGAACACTTTCAAACTAAGGAAGTGAAAGCACAATATGTGAATGTGGTAAAGGGGTCCTGGGGTGGGCTGCAGGGATCGGTGGACCCCGGAAGCTGCAGACAAAGTATGTGCTGTGTGTGCATGCCTGCACACACAGGAAAGTGCATTTTTCAGAGGAGAACATCCTCAAGTCCCTCCACAGTGTCTCAGAGACAGGTGAACGACCCGCAGTTAGAAAGCATCGTTGGCCTGGTAATTGGAACTGCTGTTGGCCCGCCCTTGACATTGCTGCCTTGGTTAAACATTTGCTTTGGTGGTGGTGGTTAATTCCTCCCCCGAATCTGTGAGCCACTGGGTGGCAGGAGGCTGTCTGCATTGACCCTTACCTCCCCACCTTCCAGTCTTGCTGACCTCTCCCTTCCCAAGGGACCCCCCCCCCAGCAGTGGTCCAGCAGCCCAGGGGCCAAGCGCTCCCCGCTGTGCTCACAAGGAGGCCCCCAGGCTCTTGCAGCACCAAGGGCGAGGACTGGGTGAAGTGAGCTAAATGAGAGTGTGCTATTCGAAGAGCCAGCCACCGCCTGCCTCCTCCCAGGCAATGAGGTGCCTTACCCTGGATGCCCAGCTTTGGCAGGGTACCCCCAAGGAGCGAGAGCTAATGGCCAGCACTTCTGGCATCGTGTTAGGCCCACGAGGAAGATGTTTTTGTTTGCGGGAAGAGAAGGGAGAGTTTCCACCTTCCACCCACCTACAGAGGGCTGACCCCGGGTGGTTTATCTCCGTCTGCATTACACCCACAGCCAGCACAGCACACAGGCACTTAACAAAACAATAAATAAATAATGGGCACTTCCGGCCCATACACGCACCACGGCCGCCAGTACACTGGCCCCTCACCTAGCCCATTCCTAACTGGTCCCCTCTCCTCCTCCTGACTAGTAATGAAGGTAACCATACCTTGCGTCGATGTTGCATACTCCTTCTCAAGAACTCCAAACCCTTGGCTGTAATTAGCGCCTCATCCTCATTTCTGAGTTAGATGAAAAAGCCAGGGTGGGTGTTCTGCCCACCACTACTCCCCTGATCCACTCCCCCCCCCCCCAATTTGAATCAATGTTACTTCAAGGAAACGGAGGCCTAGGACAGTTTTTTGTCCCGATCTGCAAGTCCCAGGCAGGAGAGGGCCGGGAACAAGAACCCTCCCCGTCCCCTGCCCAGGCCTGAATTCGATTTGTCCTAAGACTATGAGAATCTTTTTTTCTGTTAGGAGACAAAGTCGATCCTTCGCATTCTGCTAAGGTCCCCAGGAGCCCCTCAGTTCCTGGGTTTGGGGAGAATCCCCCTGCTCTGGAAGATTCCCGCGGGGAAGTACAAGTCTCTGACTGTTTGGAGCCCGACCCTGGGAACCTCCCGCCGCGCCTGGGCCACAGTGAATTCACGTGCAGCTCCCCCAGCACCACGCCTCTGAACGAGTGTGAGTTCGGGATTCTGGGTGGCCTTGCATCTGCACGGCAGGCTTTGACTCGTCGCCCTCCTTGGCTCCCAGAACAAAGCGCTACCACGGTGAGAGGTTCTGCAAGGAAGAATGACGGCCCCGGGAAACCAAGGGGTTTGCTCCTGGCTCTAATTTGCTGAATAACCCAGGGAGGGAGTGAGTTGGGAGTTTCCAGGCCTCAGCTGCCCCATCAATTAGATGGGTTTAACATTAGCCCCTCTCGGTGCCTCATTAGGAGGTCGGCAACACAAAGCAAAGAGACAGGCGTGAAAGTGCTTTGAAAAGCATCCTCTTGAGACTCTGAGATAGATGTGGTCTGGCCTCTGGGGATCGCCTGCGGCATTTCAGAGCCAGAGGGTAACTCAGGGCTCAACCGCCTGGACAGAGGCAGGGAGGTGAACGTGGTAGACTGAAAAATGCCCCCCACCCCACCGCCCCAAAGATAACTCCATCAAATCCCTGGAAACTGTCAATGTGATATTTGGGAAAAGGGTCTTTGCAGATGTGATTAAGTTAAGTGAGGATCTCGAGACGAGGAGAGAATCCTGGATAACACAAGTAGGCCCTAAACGTGATTGGACCTATCTCCATAAATTCGCCATGCGGAGCACAGATGCACGCAGAAGAGAAGACACGTGACCCCAGAGGCAGCCCGCAGAGGGATGCGGCCACAAGCCAAAGGATGCCCGGAGCCATCAGAAGCTGCAAGAGTCGAGGGAGGATTCTCCCCTGGAGCCCTTAGTGCAAAAGCACAGCCCACTAACACCTTGATTTCAGACGTCTGGGCTCCCTAATTGGGAGAGAGAACACACTTTGTTGTGTGAAGCCACCCAAGTCTGTGGGAACGAATACACGAGGTGTGCGAACTCCCACCCCAGGCGATGATAGAGCCAGGCGTCCCGGCTCTGCGTCCAGCGTGTGTCACGTCACACCCCGCCTTGTCTCTTCCAGAGGAAGTCATATGCTACCCCGAGAGCCATCTCCGAAGCTCAGGGGCAGGGGGAGATGGCAGCCCTTGAAACCAGCCCCTTTTGGTGTCATGGAAGGAGGGGAGAAGGGGACCCATTGCACACGCAGAAAACGTATCCCATGAACCAGCTGATGCTGGGACTCACCACATCTCCTAGCGCCCAAGCCAGCTGGGCAGTCACGGTGCTCTGCCAGAAGAGGAATGGGTCCTAGCTGCTGACTTGGATGCCTGGAGATGCAAGACTGCGTCCTCCGTGCCACGAGCTAGTCCGCGTGTTCTGGGCCTCCGAGGCCAGCTGCTCGGACGCATGTTTATGGATGACAGACACTTGGAGCTGATCGCCAGTGTGTCACAGGGGCAGTGGGCTGGTGCGGGTCCGGCCCCCAGCCTGGCAAGGCAGGCCGTCACCACTAGAGAATCTACTCCCAAGGGCGCACGAGAACAGTCTCATGTTCCAGGGACTCCAAAGATTGGTTTCTGAGCACATTTTCATGGAGCTGTCGGAAACGAGCACCTTCTGACTTCTGGTTCCCCCGTGAGCCAGTTTCTGGGCGGGAAAGTCCTGCTGAAGTTTCGGCACCTTCCGGTTCCAGTTCCCAGAGTTGCACAAAGGAGGGGCAGAGGGACACGGCGCAATCCGGGAGCACAGCAGGCTTTGGGGAGGAGTCCGTCTCCCCTGCTAGGAGTCTGAGCTGAGCGCTCACACCTCACACTAGAGCTTCCTTTTGCTGATGGGAACGGCAGTCAGTCCCGGACTTCTCGGCAGGTGTGCCCTGTGCGAGCCATCGTGGGGGCACACGGAACACGGCGGTCTGTCGGTCTACCCCAGGAGTTCTCAGCTTGGGCACGACTGATCTCTGGGGCTGGCTAACTGCTTTTGGGGGTTTGTCCCACGCGTTGTTGGTGCTCAGCAGCCTCCTCGGGGCTGATAGCAACTTCCAGTCTGTGTGACTCCAGATGGGTCCCCAGACATTGCTACGTGTCTCGGGAAGGGCAAAATCACCCCCACTGGGACCCCCTGCTCTACGCACACCTGGTTTCCCTTCTCCGGGTGATAGAAGCGTCCTCACGCACGGTCACCCCCATGACACCTCAAAGCTCCGTCTCCTTCACCACTGCTGCTTCCCCTGTTGGATGGGGAGTCAAAGCAATTGTGGCGGCGACAGTTTACCGCATGCTTATTTTAAATCGATCACCTCATCTAAATCTTTGGTAGCAACTATGGGGCGCCTGGGTGGCTCAGCCGGTTAATCATCCAACTTCAGTTCAGGTCATGATCTCAGGGTTCGTGAGTTCCAGCCCCACGTGGGACTCTGCACTGACAGCGCGGAGCGTGCTTGGGATTCTCTGTCTCCCTCTCTCTCTGCCCCTGTCCCACGTTCTCTCTCTCTCAAAATAAATAAATAAACTAAAAAAAAGAGTAATAAATCTTTGGTAGTAACTGTATAAAATGATTTCATTATAGGGGCGCCTGGGTGGCTCAGTCAATTAAGCATCCGACTCTTGGTTTTGGCTCAGGTCATGATCTTGAGGTTTGTGAGTTCGAGCCCTGCATCAAGATCTGTTCTGACAGCGTGGAGCCTGCTTGAGAGTCTCTCTTCCCCTCTCTCTCTGCCCTCCCCTACTTGTGCTCCCTCTGTCTTTCAAAATAAATAAATAAACTTAAAAAATAAATAAAATAATTTCATTATAATGTGTTATGAGTAATCAGGAGTAATGGGTGACAAGATGAGACAGACGCAGAGAAAACTCAGCGAACTTGGTTAGGGGCACACAGAATCGGGATTCAAACGGAGGCAACCTAACTGTAAGCTCCATTCAACGTAACAACTTCTGTAACACATAACTTCTGGATACACTTTAGCATTTTTAAAGATGTAAATTCTCATTTACACCCCTGGTCCTGAGAGGGCAGTAATATTCTTATTAAGGTTGTGATATTATTATCATCCCCGTTTTTCAGATGAGGAAACTGAGGCTTGCCTAAAAGACGCTCCTGGGATTTGAATCCTGGCCTCTTGCCATAGAATTCAAACTTTTCCTCCTATGCCAAGCTTCATCTGGATGGGAACTTTAAAAACTTTTCTAGGGGCGCCTGGGGGGCTCAGTCGGTTGAGCGTCCGGCTTCGGCTCAGGTCATGATCTCGCGGTTCGTGGGTTCGGGCCCCGCGTCGGGCTCTGTGCTGACAGCTCGGAGCCTGGAGCCTGCTTCCGATTCTGTGTCTCCCTCTCTCTCTGCCCCTCCCCTGCTCACGCTGTCTCTCTCTCTCTCAATAAATAAATAAAGAACATTTAAAAAAATTAAAAAAATTTTTCTAATGCTTATTTAGTTTTGAGGGTGAAGGAGGGGCAGAGAGAGAGGGAGACACAGGATTCAAGCAGGCTCCGGGCTCTGAGCTATCAGCACAGAGCCTGATGCCGGGCTCGAACCCACAAACCGTGAGATCATGACCTGGGCTGAAGTCGGGCGCTCAACCTACTGAGCCCCCCCCCCCCAGCGCCCCTGGATGGGAACTTTAAGAGGGAGGGACGGAAGATGCAAATGTCCCTTCAGGTATTCAAGTGGCTGTGAGGCCAGAGAATTGAAAATAGAGGCTCTGCTTTATCATAGTCATCTTCCTGGAGCCAGAAATGAAAATCCATGAGGGCTGCTGGGTACCTCAGTGCATTCTGCATATCTAATATGGGATGCCGGAGGTGAATTTGTCTTCAGCCACCCAGACCTTTCTGGAGACAGGTGCTCAGAATGCCCAGAATGTGTGAATGCGATCTCTTTTGGAAATAAGGTCTTTGCAGATATAATATACTAAGTTAAGGATGCCTACAGGAAATCATCCTGAATCCCTAGACCCAATGACCAGAGCCGGCAGAGAGAGAGAGGTGAGAGACTTCCACATGAAGATAGAGGCAGGGACCAGAGGGATGCGGCCACAAGCCAAGGAACACCGGAAGCACCGGAAGCCAGAAGGAGCAAAGAGGGATCCCCCCAGCAGCCTCTGGGGGGAACATGGCCCTGCCCACACTTTGATTTTGGAGTTCTGGGCTCCGGAACTGTGAGGGCATCAGTTTCTGTTGTTTTCAGCCATCCGTTTCTGTTGTTTTCAGCCATCCGTTGTGGTAAGGTTCAGTCCCAGGAAACGAACATGTCAAGGGATCATTTTGAGAAGGGAGACGAACGTTGGGTGCAGGAGGGCCCAGGAAGCGCTATCAAAATTCACCGGGGCAGACCGTCTGGTGCCCTGTCTTCGTCAGAGACACTGAAGCAGATGCAGTGTGACCCTCCAACCCCAGACTTCCAGCTGTTAAAAAAAAAAAAAAGGCAGCCGACAAGTCAGCAGGGTAATTAGACAGAGACACAGTCAGGAAGCTCCAGCACCTTCAGGGCAAGGGTGTCATCAACCCCAATTTATTCATTAATATCTGAGGACTCCTCGACCCCTCGCTCTTCAACAAACACGGACCGCACCAGTGCTCCATGGGGAGGCCCTGCGCCAGGCTCCAGAGGGGACAACACAGCCCTATCCCCGGGGCGATTTAACCTCAGCTAGTCACCTGAAATCGTGTGCCGCAGGTGCAAGGAAGGAGTGAGGATGGACAGCTCTGCCCTCGTCACGCCTCCAAGGTTTTTGAAAAGTAGCCTCAGTCGCCACTTCCTGTAAGGGCACCTAAAGGGGTCCAGAGAGATCGCTGGGACCCGGAGGAGCAAACAGAATGCTCAGGGCCACCCCTGGAGTCATCGAGGTCAAAGAAAGGCCAAAAGCCAAGGCCAGGCGTTGAACCTCACCTTATGTGGCTCTTCTAAAAGGGAAGAGTCTAGAGCTAGAGCTGGCAGGTGAGAAGGCAGGGCCAGGGCCAGGAGGCCAGGTTAGGGGAAGGTTCCGGAGGGACCAGAGGGTGCCCACTCAGATGCCTGCAGGAGTCAGGCAGCTGAGTTAATCAGTGAAGCGGGCTTCACTAATCCTGGGGCAGCCTTGACACACTTCCGAAAGCATTCCTATAATTCTTGCTGCACGAAGGTCATTCTCATGGTGAAAGGGCCTCCGGCCCACGGCTCTGCGAGGAAGCTGGCTGCAGGTGCTGCGGAGGGAGGGAGGGAGTTTCTCTGCGAGGCCGAGAAGGCTTCTGGAGTCATTGCATTTGGTTTTTGACAGTTGAAGCCGGAGAAGCCCCTTCCGCGGGGTCGAGGGGTCACACCTGGTCAACAGCATTGTTGCTGTGAAAGGCAACAATTTCGTCCAAAGTTCCCAAAGACGGGGCAGACTGCCTTGCGCCACTCAACCATTGATTCACCCTGCAAATATTTTTGCAGACACACTGTGTGCAGCCTTTTAGGGGCTATGGTGGGGAACAAGTCAAAAGTAGTCTCTGCCCTTCTGGCACTTGCGGTCCACTGAGCACCTACTGTGTGCCAGGACCTCGCAAAAACGACGCCAAATAATCCTCACTACCCCACACTTATTCAGGGCTTCTGGCCGTGCCAGGGATAGTCAAGTTCAAGCGTGTTCTTTCAACTAATAATAGCAACAACAGGAATTGATCTCTTGCCTTGAGCCAAGTATGTGCTGGCTGCTTCCTGAGCGTTATTGGAATTAACCACACACACCCCCCACCCCGCCGCAGCCTTTCTAGGCCGAACAGTGTTAGTGCCCCTGTCATCCCAATAAGGACACAGAGACACAGAGAGGTTGTGACCTGCCACCCCACCAGCTAGAAAGTGGCAGAGGAGGGGTTTGAATTTGCCCAGATTCTATAGCAGACGCTTTGAATTACGCTGCCTGCTTATGAATTCTCAACTCGTCCTTATAAATAGTCATTCTTAGCCCCATCTTGCAGATAAGAAAACTGAGGCTCTGATGGGGTTGGTTTTTTTTTTTTTTTTTTTATTGTGGCTGCTACTCAGGGCTGGACCTAGGGGTGCAAAAGTAAAAGGGGCACCGGAAAACACAGTGATCAAGCTAATAATATTTAATGCAGGATTGTTTTTAAACTCAGGATGAGTGCCAAGAATCCAGGGTGAACGGAATATCGAAATTGTAAAGAAGGACTGGCCTCCGCGATGCTCTTCCAGCACCTCTCTTGCTGTGCCCTGATCTCAGTTTTGTCTTTATTTAAATTTCGCATAACGTGTTCATCGTTAATTTTTTTGGCATGGCTCTTCAGTATAAAATACTGCGTTAAAATCGGATTTATCTTGATTTCTGAGATGTTTGGCTGCCCTTTAAATTCTGTACCTTGGCAAGTGCCTCACTCGCCTCACCCTAGAGGGGGCCCTGCAGGGCGCACCTCTGGCAGCTGCCTTTTACTGAGCACTCACTATGCGCCGAGCACTCTTCCCGGGGCCGCTGTCTCGGATGTGATGCTCCCCACAGTCCCAGCAGACCAGTGTTATCCGCCCCAGTCTCCTGATGCGGATACTGCGGACCAGAGAGGTCAAGAGCTTTGTTTAAGGTCACACAGCGGAGAGGGCGGTAACTTGAACCCAGCTGCGCTTCCCCGACGGAGGGAGGGAGCTCCCGGTGCTGGGAACAGCCCAGGCACCGGCGGGGGGGGGGGGGGGCCGGGCGTCGCGGTCCAGGGCCTTCCTGCCGGGCGTGGGAGGAGGGACTGGATGACCTCCGCGTTCCCCACTACGCCCCGAGGCCAGCTTTCTACACTCCCATTGTTTCCTGAGAAACGGCCCCGTGACTCGGCGGGGAGCCGGCGGAGCCCGGGCCCAGACTCCGGCCAGGGCCTGGGGGACCCGGGGCGGGGTCGCGGGGACGGCGAGTCCGAGTGGCGGGGGTGGGGGGGACCCGCTCCTCGCCGCGCCGAGCAGCCCTGGGAGGACAGGCGTTGCGTGGCAAGAAAGCTGTTAGTAATCAGCGGAATTGGGTTTTAATGGGGTTCGCGCGGATAGAGCAGAAATCAAATTAGGGCCTAATTGGCATGCACGAGGCGGCGGCGCGGCGGGCCCGCTGGGACCGAGCGGCGAGGCCGCCCCGGGGCCGCCGCGTCCGGCCTGCGGGGGGAGGGGGCGCGGGGACACCCCCCCCCCGGCCGCGGGCGGCGCCCCTCCCCCCGGGGAGCCCGGCCCGGCCCCGCTCCCGCAAGACGCCCCGCGGCCGAGCAGCGCGCAGGGCTGTTTTGCTTTGTGCACGGATGGGGAGGAGGCGAGGCGGCCGGGAGGAGAGGGCGCGAGGCGCAGAAGTTGCCAGCAAAAGGGCCCGAGACCCCTGCGCGTTACGAGGAACTAGTAGTCGCCTAATAGCGGTACGGGGCGCGGACTCCGTGCCGGGCCCGCCGCCAGCACGTCGCCCGGGTTTACATGATCCCTACGCAGTTCGGGACCCTCTGTCCGTTTTGCACGCGAGGAACAGCAAGCACAGAGAGGTTTGGTCATTTTCCCGGAGTTGCCCAGCGAGGACGCCGTGGAGCTGACCCTCCAGCCCAGGGCCGTCGACTCCAGAGGTTATGTTTGTATCTGTTCCTGCCACAAACTGCAAATAGGTTTTCTCTCTCTCTCTCTCTCTCTGTCTCTCTGTCTCTCTGTCTCCGCTATTTTTAAAAATCCAAGATTCTTTTGAGAGTGGTGACGCCTTGGTTTTATTATAACAACGTGAAAAGTTAGGACCTTTCTGTCCCAGGTTTTGCAGTTGGGTTTTTCACTCTGTTGAAGGAATCTTACATCTGCTGTGGTTCCCTGGGGCGTCCTTGGAAGTCTTCTGCCTCTGCAGGCCACGCAGGTCCTGTGCCAAGGGCGCTCCTTGTGTTTGGGGGACACAGACCCAGAGCAGCAAAGAGACATCAGTTCCAGGGATGAGCAGAGCAGAGGTGGAGGTGAATTGCTGGTGGGTTGCCCATAGCAGCTCTCCCTTCTCAAGCATCCCCTCTATGGTATGTCTACTCCTCAAACAGTTCTTCAAGGGAGGGATTTGTATCCCTGTTAAATGTTGAAACAGGCTCAGAGAGGTTCAGTGGCTTACCCAGGGCCACACAGCAACTCCATGGTAGAACTGGTATTCAAAGCCAGGTCTCTCTGACCCCAGATCTCACAGTGCTTCCGTGGAGCTATGCTACCTACACACCAAGAAGTAGCGTTGGTGCGCCCTTTTGGCAGCTGGGAGGTAGGATGTCTTGCCTCCATCCCCGCTACAAAGCCTCTGCTGTCTTTGGGGTCTGACCAGATTGGGGGAAGACTCGGAGCATCCAGTATGGGGCATTTCAAGCCTGGGGCAGTGCCTTGATCTGCCTCCAAGTGGGATCAAACATTTCCTGGTGCCAGCTGATTGAGAACGTTCTAGGGCAGCATTTTCTGAAACATATTACATGAAACATGTCCAGAACTGTCCGTGAAACAGCAGACTCTGTGATCAAATGACTTGGGGAAACTTGGGGTTGAGCAGAGTTAGCCCTGCTTCTCGACACCAGGACTTGTCAGAGTCTTTACTGTGCTCACAGGCATGTGAGTCTCCAAAAGGGTCGGTAGCGAGAAGCAGTTTCCCCGTCATAGAACTGTTTTCCCCAGAGCATCGTGCAGGACTGGGGTTGCACAGAACCCACTCTGGGAAATGTGATCTAGTGTGTTCCGGAACTCATGCCCTTAGAATTCTGGCCTCTCCACCGCCTACCTACTATCTCCTTTTGCGAGGAAAGACGTTTTATTTTTATTTATTTTTAATTTTTAAAATGTATATTTATTCTTGAGAGTGAGAGAGAGAGGGAACGTACATGAACAGGAGAGAGGCAGAGAGGGAGAGAGAGAGAAAATTCCAAGCAGGCTCCACACTGTCAATGGGCTCGAACTCACGAACCGCGAGATGATGACCTGAGCCGAAGTCAGGTGCTTAACCGTTGGAGCCACCCAGGCGGCCCTAGGGAAGATATTGTAAAGCCCTGCCTGCAGAGAACGGTGTTCACAGCTAAACAAGGGAGGCCCAATTGCGTGTTTCCCCAAAGCATTGCCAACCACACTGTTCAAGCAAAAATATTCATTGCGTCCTGCCCAGAGCTTTACGGGAGATTTAAAAATGTGCCAGTAAATGAAACTGACTAGATGATGGACGTAGCGGGTTTGGCACTCGGCAAATGGTGGAGTTAGCGTTGTGATTTCTGTATCAGTTCTGCCATTAGATCCAGCCCACCATCTTGGAGCTCACAGTCTGGTTGAAGAACTAAAATACACGCACCCAACGTGATAACTAACAGCTTGCTGTGTCTGTGACAAAGGCCAATTGCAAGTATTTTGGAAGCGTCACCATTCTATTCCCCAAGCACATTTCAAAATCTTTATTAGATTTTTAATTATAAAATTAATACAACGCCTATTGGAAAAAAAAAATGAACACGTTAGGAAGTAGAAGAAAAAAAAAAAAAGCAAAAAGTTCCCCTTCCTATTCTCTACTCCACCACCCCTGACTTCCTAGGAGTAATCATTGTTAATGCAGTGTGTACCAGACTTTTTCTATGCATAAACAAACGTGTAAATATAGACTTTTTCTTTTTACAAAAAATTGGGTCATAAGACCCATAAGACCCATAAGACCCATAAGTCACTTCCGGCCGACTCCTGAATCCCACCCCTTGGATGTAGGCTAACTGGCTCAGAGGTGAACCCCTGAGGAGGAGAGAGCTGTAAGAGCCAGCTCATCTGTTAGACGTTTACCATGTCCCCAACACGTGTGTGCTGGGGGATTGGGAAAGATGGAAAAGCATTTAGGTGGAGGGAACAGCATGTGCAAAGGCATGCAGTTGAGAAGTCAGGTGAGGAGTGCCAGGTGTGGGAGACACAACTGCCCCTTTTCAGTGCCCATAGGCCATCCCATTCTAGTTACATACCATGATTTATTTGCTCAGCCCCTTTAATTTCGAGATGCTTTTTTATAGGAGAGACTGGAATGTAGCTGGTCTGGTGTGGCCAGAGCAGAAGTATGTAAAAGGCAGTGGGTCAGGTCCCTCGAGGGTGTTCTCTGACATCCTCTCCCTGCGTATGCTGTGACGAGTAAGTCTCTTCGCCAATTTCATGATTATTTCCAAAGGCACTATGAACCAGAATCACCTGGTATCAGCCCTTTTTACTGAGAAGTGCACACATGGCAAACTTGGAGACGCAAACGAGTGACTTGAGCGTGTCACCAGCCACTTGTCGTGTTCATTCACCCACTCAAGGGGTCCGCTGTAGCTGCAGTTAGCTGGTTAGCTGGCACTGGGTCGGGCTCTCCGGAGTTCTAAAACATAGCAACGGTGGCAGTAGGAGGGGGTTCCAAGTGCAAGGGCAAATATCGTCCCGGTGGCAAAGGGGGGAGGGGCCCCTTTGAGAGTTTCCCCGGGAGGCAGCGAAGAATTAGAAAGCAGTCATAATTAGCCCTCCAGAACGAGAGTGGATGGGCCGGATGTCAGACAGTCACCTTGTTTCGAGGCTGCGAACTCAACCAGACAGGTCTTCCTTGCATTCCAGCACTCGAGTTCCCTGCAAGGAGGCCAGGAGACTCTATTAAAAAGCCCAAATAGCTGAGATTCTCCAGGGTCAGCAAATCCACACAGAAGACCCTCAATCAGCAGAATCTGCAGGCTTTCGCTTCGGTGGCTGGTGTGCAGGCCTTTTCAATTGTCTCCATTCAGTTCCTCGAGTGGATCTCATAGGCTGAATGAGATCTTTATCATTTGTCACAGGGGCGATGCACGCTGGGCATGCCACCGCGGAGTCCGTCCCTGCCGCATAAAGACATCAGCAGCTCGACAGGACCCGGCCCCCGCCCTGTCGCCGCGTAAAGGGTGTTTTGTCCCAGCGGAGGATGCCCGATGCCCCCGACTTCACTTTACCCGCGGGGATGGCACCGTCTCTTTCCCCCTCGGCCACAGCCGCCCCCCCCCCCCCCCCACCGCCAGGGCCAAAGTCAAAACCTCAGAGAAGCAATTTTGAGTGGCTCATAGGACGGGGTCACCCTAACCCAGCAGGTGGCCGTGGACAGGGACTGGGGAGGCACCCCAATCTGGGGCTGTCCCGGTTCTGCCACTTGCTTGCTGAGTGCCCTTGAGTGTATCATCAGAGCCCCTGGAGCTGCCAGTATAAACAGGGTTGATAAAACCTCCCAGCATTCTTGAGAGGGTGAAATGATTCAGGCAAAACAGGTACTTAGCGTCCATGACTGTTCGGAACAGCATGTCCTGTCTCTAGGAAAAGTCACATCATTAAGACTTTTGACATAATAATAATGGTAGTAGTGGTGGTAAAAACACTTATCGACATAATAATGTGAATATACTCAATGCCACATACGAACAGTTAAAATGATACACTTTATGTTGTTATACTGTCATTTAAAACAACAGAGGGGCACCTGAGTGTCTCAGCCCGTTGAGTTTTGGACTTCGACTCAGGTCGTGATCTCGAGGTTCCTGAGTTTGAGCCCCCATATCGGGCTTGCTGCTGTCAGCGCAGAGCCCACTTCGGATCTTCTGTCCCCCTCTCTCTCCGCCCCTGCCCCGTTCGCATGCTGTCTCTTTCCCAAAGATAAATAAAACATTTAAAAAAAATCAAACAATACATATTGAGCAACTGCTCTATGCTAAGTGTTCTAGCTGCTCTTAGGCTGTGCAGCTCCATCAGGTGGGAGAAATTATCCCTATTAAAGATGAGGAAATTATCTTCCGGTGGCCGCCCAGCTCACAGGTAGCCAAGTCAGGATTTGAACTAAGCTGGACTCTCTCAATCTCGATATTTTGAGGTCTTGTTTGCCAAAGGGTGCTAGAGTTGGATGCCTATATTCATTATATCACAGCGGATCGCTACCCGGCTCAGACACAGTCATTTGACTTGGGTGAGGGCCCGATGGTGCCAGGGACCACAGTAGATAGCAGGGAGGCAAAAATGCGTGGGACCCCGAGGGCACTCCTCTCCCGGGGCAAGGCAGGAAACAGACCAAAGAATAAACGAGAATAATGAGTCCTTTAGGTGTGGAGCGAGTTGTGGACAAGAGGACCGCGAGGAAGGGAGGCTTTGCAAAAGGAAGTAACATCTGAGCTGCATTTTGCAGAGCGTGATAACTTTTTCCAGGAAGCAGACAAGGGGATGGTGTCGGCCAAGGCACGGTGGCTGAGGGCGCGTGGCCAGTACGTCCAACAGAGTGCAGAGGGGCTCAGGGAAGGGAGTTTATGCTCCAGTTATGCTGGGCCAGGGGCTGATGGTGTAAGCAAAGGGAGCTGGAACGCATCTCGTAGGCATCGGGAGGCTTCAGAGATTTCAGAGCAGAGAATGGCACGATGGTGCTCCTCCAGCTCCTGGGAGAAGGTCCCATTTCACAGCTTTTGGTCGGTTGGTTGATTGGTCCTGGTAAAAACCATCTAACTGAAACAGCCAGCTGATGAAGTGGTAAATGCACCGCGGCAGCCCCACACTGGATAATTCCACAACGGCTTATTATTCAGCTACAAACAAGGAATGAAGCACTGATACATGTTGGAACAGGGATGAGCCTTGGGAACACGGTGCTGTGTGAGAGGAGCCAGACGCCGAAGGCAAAAGACCGCGTAGTGTGTCCTGTCACTCGTAAGAATAGCGACTCTGAAATCGTCAAATCCACAGTGATGGAAAGGAGATTACTTATTGCCCGGAGCTGGGAGGGGATGGGGGAATGGCAGTGGCTGCTAATGGGTACAGAGTCTCTTTTTGGGGTGACAAAAATGCCCTGAAATTAGATCTATGGGCAGCTCTGAGAATATACTAAAAAACCACTCAATCATCTGCTTTGAAAGGGTGAACTTAATGGTAGATGAATTCTATCTTAACACAGCGGTTATTAAAACATAATAGAACCATATTAAATGAAAGTTGGAGAAATAGAAGTCAGCTAGAGTGTTCTGTACCTCTCCCCCCCCACCCCCCCCACCCCCGCTGTAACTGTTTTCCATTTGGGCATATTTCCT
Source organism: Cryptoprocta ferox (assembly GCA_028646485.1). Taxonomy (NCBI): domain Eukaryota; kingdom Metazoa; phylum Chordata; class Mammalia; order Carnivora; family Eupleridae; genus Cryptoprocta; species Cryptoprocta ferox. The sequence goes on along the minus strand of CM053566.1, from coordinate 12,289,252 downwards.
TCTTTGTTCCTGCACTTACTTATCTTGTATGCACACTATCAGAGAGTATCATTTTCTGTTCCTTTTCCAACTCAGTATTTCATCACAAACATTTGTCCACATTCCTGAGGTCCCTATAATTGTTTTCAGATCTGAGTTTTAGGAAGATGAATGAATTCATTCAACAAATATTTCTGAATGCATGCCAGGAACTGTTCTAGGCACCGGACAAGGCCCTGTTCTCGTGGAGCTTATTTTCTGGTTGGGAAGACAGAAAAACAAACAAATAAATGAAGTAGGTAATTTCTGATAGCGAGGAGCATGATATGAACAGAAATCCAAAGGGAAATGAGACAGAGTCACTGTAAAGAGGCGTAGAGGGCGTGGAGGTAACTTTAGAGAGGGTGGTCAAGGGACAAAGGTGACCTTTGAGAAATGCCAACTATGTAAATACCAAGGGGAGGTGTTCTAGGAAGAGGATATGCAAGTGCAAAGGCCCTGGGGCAGCAACATGCTTGGTGTGCTTTAGGAACACTTAAGAGTTTGGGTGGCAGTACAAAGGGTGCATTTAGGGGAAAAGATGTGACGAGAGGATTCGAATCATCTGAAGCTACGGTGAGCACCACACTGGTCAGGAGCAGGGACCAGAGTAGTTCCCTTCGGGCCTGTGCTTGGGTAGGCCCTGGGTCTGGGTCGGTGCCAGCACCCTGCTCAGCCCTCTGGCTTTCCCAGGAACCCAGGTGCTTTCCAGCACAGCCACAGGAGGCCGCACCCAGAGAGCCCCGGAGGGCTCCGGAGCCTGGCTACTGCGTAGGCAGAACCAGCAAGTGCCAACCCGACAGCTGATGGCAGCCCGACCCCTCCCTGCCGCCTCACCACCTGCACTTCAAAGTGCCAGTGCTCCTGGCACATCCGCTTCCTCTGGCCCTGACCCCAAGGAGCTGGCACCATGCCCCTGCCCAGAACTCTCCCTCCACCTCCCACTCGGTGCTCCCACCGCTGGGCATTACAACTCTCTCCTTCCCTCTCAAATCCCGGGCTTGCTTTAGAGACAGAACAATCTGGGTCAGGTCCCCTGTGAAACTCACACAACTCCCTGATTCCTGCTTTGTGACACTCAGTACTCACTCCCTGTTCTTTGGATTAATTACTTAATAGCGATCCTTCCCTTTTGACTGTAAGCTCCAGGAAGGTAGGAACTATAAATCCATAGTGTTTAGTAAGTCAGACAGCGCTGCCAACACACTTGTCGTGTAAGCCCTTCCGAAGTCTAAAATTTCCTAACAGCCACATTCAAAAAGTAAAAGGGAAGGTACAAGGAATTTTATTGATTTATTTTATTTAGCCCAGTATATCCCAAATATCATTTCATCGTGAGATCAACATAAAAAAGGTTAATGAGTTATTTCACGTTTTTTTCTCGTACTAAATCGAGCGTGTAATTTTATCAGTATTATTTTTTGTTTATTTATTTTTGAGAGAGAGGCAGAGAGCGTGCGCAGGGGAGGGGCAGAGAGAGAGGGAGACACAGAATCCCAAGCAGGTTCCTCACCGTCAGTGCAGGGCCCGATGCGGGGCTCGAACACATGAGTAGTGAGATCATGACCTGAGCTGAAATCAAAAGTTGGACGCTTAACCGACTGAGCCACTCAGGCGCCCCTGGTGTGTGTAATTTTATAGTATATGAAATTTATATGGAGAATAGATTCACTTATCTACGTAGCTCAAGTTTTCCAGTAGTTGAATGAGGAGTTCTAAACTTTATTTATGTTTTAAAAAATTTTAGTGTATTATTTATTTTTGAGAGAGAGGGAGGAAGGGCAGAGAGAGAGAGGGAGACACAGAATCCGAAGCAGGCTCCAGGCTCTGAGCTGTCAGCACAGAGCCCGACGCGGGGCTTTAACCCACCAACCGTGAAGATCATGACCCGAGCCGAAGTCAGACGCTCAACCGACTGAGCCACCCAGGTGCCCCGAAAATACCATTCTTGAGGCACACCGGCCAGATTTCAAGTGCTCAATAGGCTACCATATTGGACCGCGAAGGTGTACTAGGTGACCAAATGGACTGATATACGCAGAATGGAAGGATTGATAAATCCTGCTCTCACCATTTACCAGTAATATGACTTGGGCCTTCGGGTGGTTTCTAAATACCCACAAAGTCCTTGCTACTTCTCCTTTCAAAAGGTGAAGCCTGATTCCTCTCCCCGCTGAGTGTGGGCCAGGCTTAATGACTCACTTCTAAGGAATGGAATGTGGCTCAGTGATAGCATATGACTTAGACCAGCGGGTCCTCATGTGCGTTGTGGGTCTGCCAGCCTCTGCCCAAGCTCTCACCTATTCTGGGTCTTGACCTTAGACTCCCCCAGAGAGAGGTCTAGCTGGCTCGCCAGCCACTGCGCCATGGAGGCCACCTCTTTGGGGCTTTGCTTTTACCCAAGCCCCCATCTGAGCCCCGTGCCTGGCCCACAGTGGGCTGTGGTCAGGGTGGTGAGGTCCTGAGGTCATGAGGTCAACGGTCGAAGCACCGAGGACATAGTAGTCTGGTGTCAGTAATGACCCTGAGTGAATCCACTAATGGATGGGGGTCCGTTTCCATGTCTGTCAAATGACGAATGATAGAAGTACCTGGAACACCTCTTCAGGTGGCCGCGAGGGTCCAATGAGGAGGCGGCCCTCTTCCAACCGAAATGCCTCATTTAAATATTATTGCTGTGACAAAGGCAACTTTCTGTGCACGCGAAGCAGCAAAATGTAATCGTTGTAATATTAATCAGGGCTGTTCTCGTCAGACAAGTCACAGAGACTTAGGACACCGGGCCCATTTTAAACACCAGTGAGATGAAGGAGATGAAGCTGAGTGGAAAAAAAAAGAAAAAGAAGCAGCAGCAGAAGAAGCAGCTGTTTCTTGCCTGTGGCGTTTTTAGCTTGTGCATATCATCCCTGTAATATTTCTTCTTCCTTTTTTGTTAATGGCTTGGGGGTTTGAACACTGTTTTGTTCAGCCACACGGGGAAATGTTTAATGAATCCTTGTGAATATTCATTAAATGCTGTTAATATTTTCTGGTGGGGGAGGCCCCGCTGCCCGTCCGGTGGGTCTCCGCACGGCAGCGGGGGAAGCAGCCCACCGCTTGATTTGTGCTATTTGTTTTCCATTTTCATTGCCCTATTTTCTGAGACCTCAGGTGGTTTGCAGGGGCCAGGGGTGGAGACAGAGGGGCTCCCTTGCCTCCTCGCCCCAGCCTTGCAAAGGAGTTGCGGAGAGGGGTCGGCGGCGCGAGGTGGACGATGCGTGTGCACCCTCCACACTCGGCGTGTGCCTCCAAAAAACCGTCACACAAAGAAGTATCCAGGGAGCACTCGCGGCAGCACTGATCGGAACAGCAGTGAAGGGAGGACGCACCCAACGGTCTGCTGGCGGGAGAATGGAGAGACGTAGAATGTTCGTACTGATGGATTCCTATACGGTAGTGAAAATGAATGGCCAGGCCCAGGTATTAACATGGTTGAATCTTTCTTTGTTGAGATATAACGCACACATCATACAACTCACTCTTTAAAGTGTATGATGCGGTGGGTTTGAGGACATTCATCAAGTTGTACAGCCATCACTGCCGTCATATCTGACATGACTTCATCGCTCCAAACGGAGGCCCCATGTCCATCAGCTGGCACTCCCCATTCCTCCCCAAGCGTGAGCCCAGGCCGCCCCTAATCCATTTCCTGTCTGTGTGGATTTACCTATTCTAGACATTCCGTATAAATGGAACCATACACGCTGTAGTCATCGGGGACGGGCTTCTTGCCTTTAACATCACGTTTCGTTTTGTTTTAGTTTTTTTAAGTTTATTTATTTTCAGAGAGAGAGCACAAACGGGGGAGAGGGGCAGAGAGAGGGAGGGAGAGACAGAATCCCAAGCAGGCTCCGCACCGTCAGCACAGAGCCCGATGAGGGGCTCGAACCCACAAACCGTGAGATCATGACCTGAGCCGAGATCAAGAGCCGGACGCTTAACTGACGGAGCCACCCAGGTGCCCCGATATCATGTTTTTAAGGTTCCTCCACATTGTTGCATGAATCAGTACTTCACTCCTTTTTTATGACTGAGTAATATTCTATCGTACGGATATGTGATTGACATTTGGGCTGTTTCCACTTTTTGGCTCTTGTGAAGACAACTGCTATGAACATTTATGTGGAAGTTTTTGTGCAGACCTATGTGTTAATAATCTTTTTAAAAAAATTTTTTTAATGTTTATTTGTTTTTGAGAGAGAGACACACAGAGTGTGAGCAGGGGAGGGGCAGAGAGAGAGGGAGACATAGAATCCGAAGCAGGCTCTAGGCTCTGAGTTGTCAGCACAGAGCCTGACACAGAGCTCAAACTCATGAACCACAAGATCATGAGCTGAGCCGAAGTCAAGATGCTCGACTGACTGGGCCGCCCAGGCGCCCCGACGCCTACTTCTCTTTAAGCTGGCTTACTCTGTGAGAATCTCATGGAACCAGAGCCTCTGAGTTAGAAAGTCTTCTGAGGGTTTTGGGTTTGCCTTACCTTCCCAGAATGCAATGTCCCCCGCCCAAGCTGGCGGTGCTATGTGGTGTAGAGAACATTGGCCTTGGGATCTTTATATGTAAAGAAGACCCAACTACAAGTAACTAGGGTGGTTTTAAGTCAAAAAAATTCTTTGGTCCTGTTCCCTTTAAGAGGGAGAACTTAGTTCATCTCCCCTTGAGTGTGAGCTAGACTAAGCAGCTTGCCATTAGTGAACAGCAAAGGGCAGGAGTGACAATGTGTGATTAGGGACTAGGCCATGAAAAGCACTGAGGCCTCTTGGTCTCTTTCGATCACTCATCCTGGGGAAAGCCAGGTACCATATGGTGAGGACGCTCAGGCCGTCCTGTGGAGAGGCCCATGTGGTGAGGAACCGGGGTCTCCCACCAATAGCCCTGTGAATGAACCATCTTGGGGGGGAAGAAAAGCTCGCCGACGGGTTAAACCTTCAGATGACACCACACCCCCATTCAGCTGCAGCAAGCGGAAGAAGACGAGACACCCTCCCCATGTGTCTCCTTGGACCGGGCGCATCACACACTCCTGCCTAAACCGGGCACTGCCAAGGGGCATGGGATCACTGAGTGATTTGGATTAATGCCCTGCACCCGTGTGGCCGTGGAGCTGTGTCCCTCATATATCCCTCCGAGAGAACCTGCACCGGGAGAGTAGGGCAGCCTACAGTGCTGCACCTTCAGATCCGCGGAAATGGCCATGCAGACGCCTGCCGGCCCGGGCGGCTCCCACACAGTCGCTGTATACCGCGGGGGTGGTGGAGCCGAGTCACTTCTGTCCACTGGGGGCCCGAACCGCACACCAGGCTGGTCAAGACTGAGGCCCCTCCTCCCCCACCCCCTTCCCTCCCACCAACTTCAGGCAGGTCCGACCAGCACTGCAATCAACAGGCTGTCCCTGCCTCCTTCCTCTGACCCTTGCAGGCATCTTGCCCAATAAATCTCTTGCATGTCTAATGTAGTCTTGGGGTCTGCGCCCCAGAGGGCCCAGACTGCCACATATCCCGCCGGGTCTGGGGACAGGCCTCACTCCCCACAGGTGGGATGCCATGCACCCAAACGAAATGGGGTGGGGGGCATGGGGGAATGGCTTCGGGGCAGGTGAACCGCGGGGCGGGCACAGTGTCTCAGGAGCACGCATCCCAGCAAGTTATTAACCCCTCCGGCCCCGGCCTCCTC
>CM053566.1:12154928-12283422 GCA_028646485.1 Cryptoprocta ferox | reverse complement strand
CAGGCCGGTGTGTAATGCCTGGGGGGGGGGGGGGCAGGGGGAGAGGGGGAGGGACGCTTCCGGCCATGCCGTATGCCGGAAGTGCTTGACAAACGTTGCTGTTGGCCTATTACAAGGGCAGTTCTGCGCGATGATTGCTGACATCCACTGAGCACTGGCTGTTTGCCAGAGAGGGCGTTGCTGCCCATTTCACAGGCTAGGAAAGGTGCACAGTGAGGAGGGGGTGAAGCTAGGACCGTATCCGTAGCCAAGCAGTCTGACCTCAGAGCCCACAGTCAGCCACTCCCCCAAACAGGGCGGGCCCGGTCACAACCCCAGCTCTACCTCTGAGCCCTGTGACCTCAGGCAGGCTACTTCATATCCCCGAGCCTCAGTTTCCCCAGCTTTTAAACTGGAGACGGATAATGCGAACCTCAAAAGGTTTTTTGTTTGCTTATTTTCTTTCTGTTTGGGGGGGTGCAGGGGTGAGATTTAAATGAGAAAACATCTTTCTTTAAAGCTAGGACAGTGCCTGTTGCACTAGGAGGCTCTTAATTACTCATCACAGGATCCCAGGTGTTGTTGACATTTATCTCGGATTTTTGTCTTTACAGAAATCATAAATCTGGTTCTGATTATCACCTCACGCACAGATTCTACCCAAGGATTCACAGTCTTATTCTTTTATCTGTTCTCTAAAATATGATCCAATTTACAAAACTTTGACTTACAACGCCTTTAGAAGCCCAGCTGGTGCATAAAACGATGCTCTCCGCAGCCCGCTGCACCAGAAAGCGCAGGCCTCCGGGGACCTGGCAAGGAATGGGATCTGCAGTTCTATTGTACAATAAAGGATCCTTTTGTAAAATGAGTAACACCAGATCATGCATCTGTTGGGACAGTCCAGATTTTCCGGTTTAAAGCAAAGCCCCAGCATCTAATACCCACAGGGGAGGCTAGCCGTACCCCCAGCTCTTCCAGAACTCTTCAGAGGCACAGAGCTGTGGCCATTGCCCCCTTACTCAGTTTCCTCATCTGTAAAATGGGCATGAGTATTCCCGTTCTATAGTATCCTACACCTTGCGGGATAAACGAACCCAAGTAGGGGAAAGTACTTTAATGAGGTGAACGTGTGCAGAATATGAATTGGTGGTTGAACTGCGCCTTGGACCCAACAGAAATATAAGACATGATCACGGCCCTTCAAGAAGGTTCGTTTCCAGTGGGGAAGACATTTTATTACATAGAGCAGTATTTCTTAAGTTTGGGTTAAACCCGTGCCTTCTTCACATGCATGCGACGATTTCATGTTCTAACGTCAGTTGAAATTTCAAAATAAATGAAATATGGCCACTGAAAACAAAAGCTATTAAAACAGTGAATACTCCAAGAGACGTGAAAATATATGTTCACATAAGGGTTTGTACCTGAATGGTCATAGCTGCCTTACTCATGACAGCCCAAAGTGGAAGCCACCCATATGTCCGGCAGTGAGCGGATGAATGGATAAAGGAAATCTGGTGTCTCCATAAAATAGAATACTATTCGGCCAGCAAAAGGGATGCAGTGTCGATTCGTGCTACCACATGGATCGACCTGGGGAACATTGTGCTGAGTGAAAGAAGTCAGTCCCAAAAGGTCGTAGATTGCATGATACCCTTCACAAAAGTCCGGAATAAGGAAGCCTACAGAGACAAGAAGCAGATTCGTGGTTGCTTAGGAACAGAGGGAGGGAAGGATTAGAAATTGGAGAATTAAAACAATAAGAAGAAAAGGTTGGCTATCACCTCTCACCCATCTCGTGAGACACTTGCCTCCAGGGCCAACCATCCAGTAGAAATTTCCATCCCCAAACCTGTGACTGGTGATAGGAAGTAACTGGAGGGCAGCTAAAGGTATGGAGGAAGCCTGGGACGCCTGGGTGGCTCAGTCGGTTCAGTGTCTGCGTTCAGCTCAGGTCGTGATCTCAGGGTTCCTGAGCTCGAGCCCCATGTGGGGTTCTGTGCTGACAGCTCAGAGCCTGGAGCCTGCTTTGGAATCTGTGTCTCCCTCTCTCTCTCTCTGCCCCTCCCCTGCTCGTGCTCTGTCTCTCTCAAAAATAAATAAATATTTTTTAAAAAACTTTTTAAAGGTATGGAGGAAGACTTAGAAAAGAGATGGTAAGTAAAGAAAATGTGGCATATTCACCTGAGAGGGAGAAGGCGAGGGCCGGAGCACCAGGACTCACCCCGGGAAGGATCTGGGCTCAGGAATCAACAGGGTGCGTTTGCGGGATGCTGAAGACATGGGTGCCTCCGGCCCCATGTCCCCGGAGGAGGCTGGCCAAGTGGAAGGGGTGAGGGAAGAGCAGGACAAGTGAATGGGGATCCATGGTTGGGGGGGGGGTGACTCTCGGGAGCTCGCCGGGACACTCAGGCAGGCCAGGTGAGCATCAGCCTCTGTGAGGCAGGTGTGGACGCCCGGCTGAGAGCAGGCCTCCGCTCGCGGTGAGGCTGCTTGAATAACCGTGTTAATCTGTGCGCATCCCGAGGGGAAGCCCCCAGGCTCCATCTCTAATCAGGTCGCTATTCTCATTTAGAGGGTTTAACGTACCATCCTTCATAGTGGGATGCGCGGTGCCAACCCCTCAGCTGCTCCGAGGAGCCACTTGTCTGCCTCCTCCTTCCGCCTCTGCCTGCCCATGTCACCTGGGCCCCCGGACCGTTGCCCCAGGTGGCCACACCTCTCTCCCTCTCTCCTGGGAGATGTCCTCCCTTGCAGAGTCAGAGTGATCCTGAGGCACAGATCTGCCACCACTTCAAACCCTTCCTGTCTCCAGGCCAGTTCCAAGCCCTAAGCCGAGGTGTACTTTGACCTTGCCCCAGCCTGCCCCCATGGCTTCATCTCCTGCCTTGTCTTCCCCAGCTGTGCACTCAGTACCCAGCAGACAGCAGGCAGCCCGCCTGCTCTGGGCAGTTTCTCAGCCCCCGCCCTAGCGACATTGGGGCTGGACACTTCTTTGCGGTGGGGCAGAGGCGTGCATGCCCCGTGCATTGTAGGGTGTTGACCGGCATCCCTGGCCACCACCCGCCAATGCCAGCAGCAGCCCCCCACCCCCGCTGTGACAACCCAAACCGTCTCCAGGCATTGCCAAATGTCCTCTGGGGGCCACCTCACCCCAGACTGAGAGCCACTGCTCTGTGGGAGTGGACGGAAGGGTCACAACTGCCTGCTCTTAAGCCAGACAGACCCAGATCCACGCCTTTGCCCTCTGAGCTGCACAGTACTGAGCAAGTCACTTTAAATGAAGGTAAGCTGGTACCTGTCCTATAGGATTGGGCTGCTGTCAAATGAGCTGATCCATGAAAAATAGCTACGTGGCCAGCACGTCGTAAGTGTCGGCTGGTGTTATCATGCCCCGTTCGTTCCATACGCCTGGCTGTGCCTTCCTCCTTCTTCTGTTGGCCAGCAGGCTTGTACTGGTTCTTCAGGACTCAGCTTACACATCAGCTGCCCTCTCGGCCTCTCCCCATCCCTGGCTGCTTCTCCCCTGCCACCGTACCTCCCACGTTGTACTAAAGGTGTGAGTTTTACAATGTGTCTTCCATACCTGCCTTTGAAGCCTTAAGGAGCAGAGGTCCCCTGCATTCATGCTCGGCCCGTTTGGCAGGAGAGGGTGTGTGCGGGTTCGGGCACATGCCAGTCTCATCTGCAGAGACTGGGAGTCCATGCGTCTGGCCCAAGTTAAGCGCAGGGGGCTGCAGTCACCACATGGAGGGTGGGAAGCTTATTGGCTCAGAGAACATCATCCAAACGCTTGCCCTCACTAGTTCAAGGCAGTGATGATGCAGATAAAGTGCCCTGGCCTCTGGCCTTAAACTCAATCTCTGCAGACAGCAATTGACTCTCAGTTTTTCCTTCTGTATAATGGCGCTGCTCCAGCTCCCTGCTGGGGTGACTTTAAGGATGGAAGTGATGTGGGGAGAGCAGTTTGCCCATGATAAAGAGATGTACTGGACCACAGGCGTGCAAACCTAACGGTGGGGGAGGGGGGGGAGAGAGTTGAGGATTTGGAGACTTCATTTCTTTCCTATTGAAGCCCAGCCGGTGGTGGCGGTGAATGGGATTGTGTCTTCACGTCAGGGAGAGTTTCCTCTCCTTTGTTTGTGGGCTTAATCTGGGAGATGGATGGGGTACACAGCTTATTTTTCTTGTTGAGATGTACGGAAAGGTCTCCACGTCCACCAAGGATAGAAGCAAAAGAAAGCCACTTAAGTCATAGTCGCCGATATCTAGCTTGGAATCCAGGAAGAATTAATTGATAACAAGGGTCATTAATCCCCAGAGCAGGATGCCACCAGCACGGATAATAGAATTTCAATTACTAGAGGGTTCCTTGTCTATTAAAGCCCTCCTGTTTCTACAAGGCAATGCTTAACTACCACAGCTCCCAGGACACCTTCCCTGCCACCTCACGCCTGCAGTTCTCATCCTCGTTTGACCTCTAGAAGTACTCACTGCCTGTGCTCTGTCTTGTCCTGTGTGTGTGTGCGCGCGCGTGTGTAAGAGAGAGGAAGAGTCCCACACAGATCACAGAATCCCCACACTTTGCTCTAGCGTTCTCTACCAAAATACCTTTGTAAGATAGTCTGTCAATATGATTCCTGTTATTAAAAAAAAAAAAAAGGTTTTGGTTGCACAGATAACACATGTTCATTGCAGAAAAATTAGAAAAATCCAAGCCACAAGAAACAAACAAAACCATCCATAACCCCTCTGCGCAGAAAGACCCAGGGTTAACGTCTTTCCATGGCTCTTTGTTTTTAAAATTCAGCCAAGTGGGGCGCCTGGGTGGCTCTGTCGGTTAAGCGTCTGACTTCAGCTCAGGTCGTGCTCTCACAGTTCGTGAGTTCGAGCCCTGTGTCGGGCTATGTGCTGACAGCTCGGAGCCTGGAGCCTGCTTCGGATTCTGTGTCTCCCTCTCTCTCTGACCCTCCCCTGCTCACACTGTCTCTCTCTCTCTCTCTCTCTCTGCCCCTCCCCTGCCTGGAGCCTGCTTCACATTCTGTGTCTCCCTCTCTCTCTGCCCCTCCCCTGCTCACGCTCTGCGTCTCTCTCTCTCTCAAAAATAAATAAACGTTAAAAAATAAATAAATAAAATAAGATTCAGCCAAGTATTACCTGAATGCATGCAAAGTATTCAACAAGAGGTGAAATAGAAAAGAAAAAGTGCCCCTTTGAATTCTCACCCCATCCTTCCCCACAGAGGTAACCGGTGTTAACTATTCAGTGGGAACTTGTCCAACCTCTATCCATGCCTTTGTTGACACCCGTGTGTATAGAGATCGATATGTAGTTGTTTGTTTGTTTGTTTTTTAATGGACAGCATCCCGCAATGTGTATGTATCTTTGACTTCCTTTTTTTCACCTACCAATATGTCTCAGAATGCTTTGGGTCTTCCTTGGTCTCTTTGACAACTGGAGAGCATTCTGTGGCATCAACAAGCTGCAATTTACAGACCTACTCCCCTACGGATGGGCACACCGGTTGTTTCCGCTTGATCACGAATCGCAAGTGCACACCTTCGTCCGCTTGTGCAGGAATTTTTGTGGGAAAGAGTCATACGCATGAAACTGTAGAGTCAGTTGCTTTCGATTTTGATTCACATTGTCAAACTCCTCTCCAAAAAAGCTGCGCCAATTTAAAGCTCTCACCGGGCATGAGAGATCTGATCCCCACCCCCACCCCCCCACACCGACATGCCCTTGACAACCCTGGAAATGATCAATCTTTAATATTTTTTTGTCAATTTCACGGATGAACGTGGCACATCATCTCATTCTGCGTTTCTCTGATTATGGTGAAGGTAGGCATCTTTTCATATGTTTATTGGCCATCAGCCTTCTTTCTGTAGTACGCAGACTTGAAGTGCATCACAGTGCTCCGTTGTAATCTGCCTTTTTCCCTTCACAGTGCATAAAGGACATCTCTATGTCAGCACACACGCTTTTGCATCATTCCTGATGGCTATCGCGTGTGTCAGTGCCGTACTTTTCAATCGGTTCCTCATTGTTGGGCTTTCAAATAGGTCTCCATCTTTTGCTGTTTTTGCCAAAACTGGTGAATATCATCATAGCCGAGTTACGCACTGAACACTCTCTGATTTCCTTGGAATGGATTCCGAGGAGTGGAATTGCTGGTCAAGGGCCACACATATTTTAAGGCTGTTGCTACTCATTGCCAAAGTGCTGTACGGAACAGCTGGCTGGCAAGTTTATGTTCCCACCAGCCGTTCATGAGAGTGTCCGTGACCAGACATTGCCAGATGTCCTCTGGGAGGGCAAGATCTCCGCCAGTTGGGACCCACTTCCTTAGAGACAGAATGGTGTGAATCCTCAGGCAGCTGGAGACACACATCCCTTTTAGCCCCTCCTATGGTCTGACTCAGTGGCTCTCAAACCTGAGAGGGTCATACACAATACCGTATATGTCCTACTTTGAGAGCAGGGAGTTTTCCAGGGTAATTTGACTCCATCCATTTGTGCCCTGCTTGCTTTCTTGAGAACCTAACACCGGCCCCTCCCTCCCCTTAAATCTAACACCACTGGCCTCCCTAATAGCTCTGCAGAGGTCACAGAGGTCTTCCCAGCACAGAATCTCTCTCATGCCCAGGCCTCTTCTGGGGGGCCCATGGTGATAACTGCCACTTTTGAGCACTTCCTGTGGTGTCGGGTCCTCTCGCTGCATCTTCACACCGGCGCTATGAGGTAGGCACTATCCCTGCCCCATTTCGCAGAGGAGACACGGAGGCTCCCAAAAGTTCAATAACCTGCCCCACATCACAAAGCTAGTAAATGGCAGAACCCATTTGACCCCAGGTTCCATTGCTTTTCCATCAAAAGCGTACACCAGCAGTGAGAGAGTGTCTGCAGCCAGCTCTTGTTCACTGATGGACATTTCTGCCTTCGTGATTGCAAAGCAAGAGACGGAAGGTTGAAAGTGGCCCCCTTGCTCTGTGTGTCTTCGAGGGGGCAGAGGTCAGCATGTCACAAGCTCTGGGCAAAGAGGACGCATCAGTGTTTGCTGGTGTGGGAGCAGCCCCATCTGAGGCAGAGCACTAAGCCAATAGGACCTCTTTTTTTTTTTTTAATGTTTATTTGTTTTTGAAAAAGAGAGACCAAGCGTGACAGGGGAGGGGCAGAGAGAGAGGGAGACACAGAATCCGATGCAGGCTCCAGGCCCTGAGCTGTCAGCACAGAGCCCGACGCAGGGTTCGAACCCACGAACCGTGAGATCATGACCTGAGCTGAAGTCAGATGCTCCACCGACTGAGCCCCCCCAGGCGCCCTGCCAATTTGACCTTTTCAAGTACCATCCCAAACCACGATGCTGAGTATTGTTGGAGTAATTTTTCCACTGCAGACTGGTGCTTACTGTTGACGCCAGGAGAGCTGCCATTTAACATCTGGGAATGATGCTTCTCTTGTAACTTGAAAGCATGAATGTTTTTTTGCAGTTGAAGAAGCCACCCCTTGCCTCCTCTTTCACCTTCTGAAAGACTCTTGACCCTAATAAGAGGGAAGCCCTTTGAGCTCCTTGGAGGAGGCTGTGCCTACAAAGAGAGGGTGTGATTAGATCATCTGGGATCTTCCTGTTCTGACCAAAGGAACCAGTTAGATGATCTAATGGGAACATGTTTTTGTCATCCAGAAATTATATGATGCTGTGGCACAGCCCACTATTATGTACCCTTGATGATAATACTAATGTCTCCTTCCAGGGTCACGTAACAATGTAATAAACTCTCTTGACAGCCTTGGTGTTAATGGCCCTGCACCCATTTTGCTGATGGGTAGAGTGAGCAAAGAAAAACCAGGGCCCTGGCTCACCGTCCCTCAGCAGGAAGACTTGCCCAGTGGGCTCTTTGAAGGCAGGGATCTTACTTCCTATGCTGTCAATCTGAAATTCCAGCTAGTTCAGAACTTCCCCAAAGTTGTTTTTTTTGGGGGGGGGGGAGGGGAAGTGGTGTTTTGGAGAACACTAGTGTCACAAGAAACTGGCAAGTCTGGGTAATGCTTTATTTCTCATCCTCCATTGGATTTTAAGCACATTCTTGTATTAAAGGCTCTGAGAAGTCCTGCAGGCTTTTTTTAAAATATTTTTTTTTCTTAGTGTGTGTTTATTTTTCAGAGAGAAAGAGCACAAGGGGGGGAAAGAGGCAGAGAGAGACAGAGAGGGAGACACAGAATCTGAAGTAGGCTCCGAGCTATCAGCACAGAGTCCGACGTGGGACGCGAACCCATGAAGTGTGAGATCATGACCTGAGCCGAAGTTGGATGCCCAACCAATGGAGCCACCCAGGCACCTCTACCTGCAGCCTTCTTTTCAATTGCAATTAACCAGATATTTTCAAAACTGGTTTGGCCACAGAATCCTGCGTTTAGGTAGTAGCTCTTGGCAGTCAGTGGATGCCCTTCTGGGAATTCTGTGTTTGAGATATTTAAATGACCTCTGCTCTTCCAAAACCTTTTGTAGAGTCGCCTTTTAGTCAGGCGTGAGGAAGCAGAGGCCATCACTGGAGAACGGTCTTGGTGATCAGGATAGTAAGACAACTTCTGGGAAATCGTTTTCCTTCTTTAACAACTGAACCAGGCGCCTGGGTGGCTCAGTCGGTTAAGCATCCGACTTTGGCTCAGGTCGTGATCTCACGGTTCGTGAGTTCGAGCCCCCCATGGGGCTCTCTGCTGTCCCCACAGAGCCTGCTTCAGATCCTCTGTCCTCCTCACTCTCTACCCCTACCCCACTTGCGCTCTTTCTCTCTCTAAAAAATAAATAAACATTTTTTAAAAATGAGCCTGAAGCTTCCCAGACCTTAAGGATGCCCGAGCAGCCCGTGTCAGATCAGACCAGTTTCATCATGGGACTATGTTGGTATTTTCCAGCCATTTTCAGACTGGGACAGGATCATTGCCTGGTGCTGAGGTTGGTGGGAGTATGACCTCGGAGACAGTGTTGGGCTGAACTGAGAAGGTTCTCAGGAGGGAATGGAGATGGAGCCAGGACAACAAGGTGTGAGGTTGTGAGGAACCCCGAGATGTGCCCTGAGACCAGGCCATTACTGGCTTGAAAGGAGCTAATGTCACCTCCATCGAGGCAACATGGCGGCATGGCTGTCTAGTGTCTGTATTTCTCCTTCCACAGTCATCTAAGGCAGCTTGCTGGGTTCCGAAAGATACAGTCAAGTGACATTAACTGGCAGGGAGTGGATGGGGGAAGGCAGGACAAACAGAAACAGAGACAGAAAACAGATCCAGGAATAAGGCTAGCACAATCACAGTGACCAGCAGGGTCCGCGGCGTTTGCTGGTCAGCCGCCTGTTGGCTCACACGTATCAGGCGTCTGTTTGCCTAGTTGGGCTACGATGTATCAGGCACCTACTAGGTGTTGGTTCCCATGCTGAATGCATCTTATCACTTTTTCCAACAAGGAGACTAAACACATTGTGTATTTTCTTCTGTGAGGAAGGCTTTTCATCTCCATTATAGAGATGAGGAAACCAAAGGACTCCAAAGGCTTAGAAACTGGTCCAAGCACGCACAGCTAGCGTGGTTTGAACTGGGGACTTTCTGATGCCAAAGGCTGTTTTCTTATTCCTCCATCCCTTTCCCCCTTGCTTCTTTGTGTTCTGCAAAACGTTTGGGAGATGCAACATGCTCTTGTCTATAGCTGGCGTTCATTTGTTGTCATTGCTGTGTTGTATTCCATCATATGACTAGTTCATCATATGTTGATGAACATCTGAGTTATTTGCAGATTTGGGCCATCAGGACAACGATGCATTGTTATACGTGTTTCTGAATGCACTTGGGTAACAGAAGCTTGGAGGGGACTGGCTAGGTCACAGGGCTTCAACTTTTCTGGATTCGTGGTCGAGCATCAAGCTCTTGTCCCTCCATGTCCTCGCCAGCACGTTTCGCTGTTTCCTATTTTGTATCCACCACGACCATCTGCCACCTCCATCCTTCACCACGCCGTTCGTAAATTTCCAAAAGCAAGTGAAGAAGTTCAGCATATACGTTGGTGGAACACACAGCAGACCCCATATTTACAGAATCCAATTCACCAAAGGGCCAACCCAGGAATCTGTGCTTTTCATAACCCACCCGAGTGGTCCACGTAACTAGCCCTATCTGAGGATCTCTGATCTAGAGACTTGATGCATTTTTTTAAAGTCCTGGGGTCCTTTTTTCAAACTCAGCCTTATGAAGAATGCAATATATAAAATAGACAGAATTGGAGCTGCTCTGCTTGGAGCAGGCAGTACGAGTGGAGGGTCCCATAAAACAGCCTGGCTAGCTCTTGACCACAGCCCTTCCTCTTCCTCCCATAGCACAGCTAGACTACATTTCCCAGTCTCCTTTGCAGGTAGGTGTAGTCATGTGACCGAGATCCAGCCAATGAATGTACGTGGAAACAATGAATGTAGGAGGAGGGGACATTTCCAGGCCTGGCTCATAAAACCCTGCCACATCTGTAGGCTAAATGCCGGAGATGCTGAGGCTAAGAGGTGAGCGGAGCCAAAAGCTGGAAGGAACTGGGGTCCCCAGACAACCTTGTGGAAGGCTGCCTGGCAGTCAGCAACCCCTTTTTGGGATTTCACATAGCCAGAACTAAATGTCTGTTGTATGAAGTCCGAGATCTTTGGGGGTCGGTTTGTTACAGCAGCTGGCATTGCCCTTGCCCATCCCCACCGGTCCTCGGTGAAGCCGGTGTGCAGGACCACGGAGGCACATGGAAGGACAGCTACAGACAGTCACAAACCCTGGGCTTTGAATCTCCACTCCCTCATAAGAGGAAGGAGAGAGGACCCTACCTCCCTCTGCTTCTGTATGGATTTAATGAGATAATATATTTGGAAAGCTCTCCGGGTGCAGTGAAAGGCATTTCAGATGTGAGTTATATTTAGTTATTGATACTGCGTTTCTGCATGTGTTTCTTTGACTACCTCCGCAGCCAAGCCTCTCTCCAGTGGCTACTCCGCAGAAACTGGAGAAGCATTAATGCAGTAAATCTTAAAACTCAGCCCCTCACTCCCTTCTCCAGGCAGGCCTGGGCTGCAGTCCCCAGAGCAGCTGACCCTGAGCATAATGCAAATATTGCGTTCCATCAGGCTATTTTAAGACAGGCAAGGAATAAGACTCCCGCTCTCCCCATAAGAAATGTACATCATTCCCTGTTCTTTAATTTCCTTTTGATTAAAAAAAATCAGCCTATCTGAAAAATATCTGCTATCTCTCCTCTATGCTGAGAGAGATGGTGGGGGGTGGGGAGCCAAATATGCTTTCTGGACCTTCAGAGTCATAGGGGCCATTTAGGGCTTTTTGCTGTGAGAGGTATGTGGATTTTTTGGTGAGTGATGAGGGCATGGGAATCTGGTTTTAACAGGCCAGCACTTAGAATTATCTTGTTCTCCAGACTGGAGAAAGAGGCAAGGTTATGTTCTTCTGAAATGTGTGATAGAGGTCCTCGCCTCCAAATTAGCTGATCCCCATCTGATGGCCGAAGGAGAGAGAAGAGGGGGCAGTTTGTGCTTTGCTCCTGACCCCTAAACCTTGACCCAGACCCCTTTACCTTTTCTTACTTACCCTCTTTGACTCAATCCATCTCCAATGTATTCACACATCCATTCATAGATCAGCACCTAGTAGGGCGGACAGTTCCCATTCTGCGGGCATTTCTAGAGCCCCTACTGTGTGCTGGGCACTGCGCACAGCCCAGAGGGTCAAGCCCTGTTTGCAGCTCTCAACCACAGCAGGCTTTCTAACTGGGACCCAGTCTACCGTCCCTCCTCCCCTCTGTCAGACCAAAGCAGAGAAAGACTAGGCTCTGGAGTCAGAATTTCAAATCAGCTACGTTTCTCAGTGTCCAAAGGCTACCAGAGCGAATTATCACAAATGGGGCAGCTGAACACAATAGAAACGTATTCTCTCATAATTCCGGAGGTCAGAAATCCAAAATCAAGGTATCTGTAGGAAGGGCTCCTTCTGGGGGCTCCGAGGGAGAGTCTGTTCCATGCCTCTCTCCCAGCTTCTGGTGGCCCTCAGCAATCTCTGGTGCTCCCTGGCTTGTAATCACATTACTCACCTACTTCCATGGTCACGTCACCTTCCTCTCCTCTTGTCTCTGTGTCTGCCTCCCTTCTTTTAAGAATACCAGTCATTGGCTTTAGGACCCACCCTAAATGTAGGATGATTTCATCTCGAGATCCTTGGCTAATTATATCTGCAAAGACACTATTTCCAAATAAGGCCACATTCTGAGTTTCTAGGTGGACGTGATTTTATTGGGGGGGGGTGGGACACTATTAAACCCACTACAATCTGCCCTCTGCCCACCGCCCAATTCACATTCATCCTACATGCAAAATATATTCACCCCTCTCAACATCTGGAGGTGGAGGAACGGACACTGAGAAGTGGTGGTGATTCTAAAATCTCCCACTATGTGTCATTTGGATAATAAAATAAGGCATTAACAAGCTTAGCACAGTGCCTGGCTGACAAGGAGAGAAATGCAACGCTGAAGGCTAGTGGAAGTATTTGTAATTGCTATAATGATGTACAACTGGACGGATTTTCCCAAGACACTGCCTTTTTTTTTTTTTATCCTTTTCTTCATTAAAAGCCAACAAGGATTTCCCATCACCTGCAGAACAAAGCCTGAGCTTGTTGGGTTCATTAGTAAGGGCTTTGCAATCAGTCCTCCATCAAAAGTCCCTCTCTCGCTCACCTCTTGCCCTCAAGACTAACTGGCACCTGAATTCTCCCAGCTTTTTCTTTGTGTCCTGTCTACTCACTCCTATCAAACCCTCCCGCGTCCGCTTAGCGGTGCCCCCTGCAACAGTACTTCTTGGATTTAGGGAAATCTGCCCCCATTGGGCTCACAGAGCCCATACAGGTGGCTTCTTTGGGTCCACCAACTCTGACTCGTTCTTTTCTCCCATGTGTTCATTTATCCGCTGCACCGTAGATCATCGCTTCTTGAAGGCAGGGACTATGTTTCTGCAGAAGGGCATTTGTGCCACAGAGGAAAACCCATGGGCTCTGGTATCACAGCTCTGCCCCTTAAGCACCGCAGTTTCTGAATCCATAAAATAGGCAGAAGTCTGTCTCCTTGTTAGGATTCCTGGGGAATTAAGCAAGGCAACACAGTAAGGTACCAGGTACCAGTAGGCAGTTGCTAAGTCCCCTTCTGCAGCGGGATGTTGCCCACTGCGGCTGGTACATAATGGGTACCGGGGGCTTTGTAAATGGTTGTGGGTGAGGGTCAGCTCCAGAGAGGAGTGGACACAGTCTGGCATAAATTAGGGCATACCTTTTTAGCCGAAACAACAGATGTATTGAGCCTGGTTTCATGCGTGGTTATTTAATCCTCTTCCCAAGGAAGGTTTGTCACCTGCCATGCCCAGTAGAGGCCTCACCATGTTACGATGGTCAATCGAGGCAGCCCTGGGAAAAATCATCCTGGCCAGGATTCAATGGGGGGGAGGTGGGGTGTCTCTCCTTCCCCCAACTTTATAACCTCCCCTCCATCCTGCAAGGTCATCTGCTTCCCCCTCCCACCAAAGATCCTTTCTTGCCCCCATCCCTGGTGCACCCTAGTGAAGTGCACTTGGACCTTGTCATCCAGGTTCCCCAGGGGCCAGGGAGCTGACCCATGGCCACGGGGGAAATGTGTGGGAAAGCGGGGTGCAGGAAGCACTCCTAGAGAAATGGATGGGCGCTATTCCCACGTTGACTTGAACATTTGTGAAGCAGATTCTATGTGTAAGGACCTCCCCAACCTTACCGCCTGGGGCACGGGGCAGGAAAGCTGGGACACGTGACCAAGGAATGCAGCACCAACAAACAGAAACGGAGCAACAAGTCCTTCTGTGCCTCTAGGGCCCTATAATTGCACAAAGTGCTTTCCGGTGGAGGGCAAGGGAAGTACGATGCTCTGGCCAAGCGTGCAACTTGCCAGCCTCCAGGTTCCGAATTTGGAATGTGGGCGGGATTGCTTTTTAAAACAATCCCAGCCACCCGCCTGGATGGTGCCTGCTGGAGTCCTTCCTGGGAAACACGAATTTTCACAGCGGCCTGCAGGAGACAGCCACATGCTGCCTTTGAGCCCATTAAGGTCAACTGCGGGAAGTTCAGGCCAAGGGAGGCCAAGGGAGGCCGGCGGGAGGGATGGCTGGGGGCAAGTGGTGCCTTAGCACCTTTCAGATGGCCATCTGTGGGGCAGCCTGGGCCCAGCCCTGCCCAGACTGGGACTGGCTCTGATTCCCAGCATTACACTGGTGGCTGGTGGTGTTTGCCCACCTTGCACAAAATGCCCCGCACGGCAGACCTTATACTGTGCACGCAAAGGAAAATTATCGTCTTGGATTTGAATAGCTCCCCTTTCTCGCGCAGCGCCGAGGATGTGATTCAGGAAATGTTTCGACCTGCTGTTGTTCCAAGGATATAGAAAATGCGAAAGGTCGAGTTGCTCCCCCCTTGCAGCATAACCCGGTTAGTTAGAGGGTTGTGGTTAAGAATTCCGCCTCTGGAGAAGCAAAAATCTGAGTTCGGATCCCGTTCCTCCTCACAGAGCTGCCACTAGCCCCCGCAATGCCACTGTGGGAATTCGGAAAGGATGCCCGTCCCCCGGAAGGACGCTGTCGAGTCCAGCCTCCTCATGCCCCCTATTTGACCATGACAAAGTCATTTATCCTCTGTGAACCTCAGTCTCTCTGTCTGTGAAATGGGGATATAATAACAGAAGCCACCTTATTGGCTGGTTGTGAGGATTAAGTGAGCTAATAATATATCCCAAGCACACAGCGAGCACTTCATAAATACTAGTGGTAACTGTATCATGATAATCATCATATCCTGCCTGCCCGTGTAGTGGGCCTGAGAGTTTCCGTGGGACTCAGGACATTCCTGGGTCCCAGGCAAGGGCTCTCCTTTCCGCTTTGGCATTTGGCCTCAGAGGTGGGTGTCTGGGCTGAGGTGCCTCGGAAGCGTCTTGGGTGTATATTAACCCCCCTCCTTGGGGGAAACGGGTGCTCTCCAGGAGCAGGGACTCGGTCTGTCTTGCCAGGTCCATCCCTCATTGGACCTTTGCTATACTGAGCCCCAGGCCATGGGCTGGTGTGCACTCTCTTAGCGCCTGCTCTGTGCCTGACCTCTCTGTGACTCAGTTTCCTCACCTGTGAAGGGGAGATGCTACGATCTGGCTTAGAGGGTGGTTGCGCAGTTTGAGATCCGCTAAAGGTCAACTCCTGGCAGAGCTCCTAGTGGGAGCCCAGGAAATGATAGACCACATCTGCAGGGCGCCTGCCCCGCGCCAGGCCAGCGGCCTCCATTCTGTCGTCCCTGTCTCGTTTGCTCCTCCCAAGAAGCTTGGGTGGCGAGCCACGTTATTAGCGCCAGTTCCCAGAAGAGGACGAGAGGCAGGAACTCCCCCTGCTGAGAGCCTCCAAAGGAATCCAGTGGAAAAGTTTCTCTCAGTCCTGCCACACTCGGACTGGCTTTGCCCATGCTTCCGTTTGAGTGTGGCCTTGTCGTAGAGAGAGTGGGGTGACACCGTCTTTTCTGAAGCCCATAACACAATCTGGTGACCAGGTGTAAACTCCGGCATTTCCCGTCAAGCGTTGTCTTTACTCAGTGGGGCCATCACGTTGATGGAGCCGTTTCAGTATGCGCCCTGCCCCGAAGTTGCCCTGATGTGAGCGGAAAAGGCTTGCCTGCTCTGTGCCCTTAGATGGGTCCCCATCCCTGGGTGTGGCATCACCAGCCCGGCCAGGCTCCTTGAACCCCCTCCCGGGATGCCTACAGCAACCCTGGGACTCTGTTATTCTCACCCCCCATGGACACGTGAGGAAACTAAGGCTCCAGGAGATGAAGTCAGTCACTGAAGGACACAGCAGAGTGGCAGAGTCAGGATCTGAACCCAGAGCCCCTGCCTCCAGAGTCCATGATTGTCTATAGCGTGAAGGTCTTGGACGAGGTCAGCGGCCATTTTGAGGGGTTTGAGGATGTGTCTTCTTTTTTTCATAGACTTCATCTTCTAGAACGATTTCAGATTTGCAGACAAATTATGACAGTACAGAGAGTTCCCACCTACCCCACACCCGGTTTCCCCTACACTTTACACCTTACATTTGTCATGATGAGTGACCCAATATCGATACGTTATTATTAACTAAAACCCATACTTTATTATGCAGGTTTCCTGAGTTTTTCCTTAGTGCTTTTTATTTTTATTTGTTTTTTATTATAATTTTGGTGTTTTTTTTTGGTCCCAGCATCCCATCCAGGAAACCACATTACATTTTTGTCATTATGTCCCCGTAGCCTTCTCTGGTCTGTGGAAGTTTCTCAGACTTTCCCTCAGTTTGATGACCTTGGCGGTTTTGAGATTTTGTAGGGTGCCCTCCTATTGGAATGTGTCTAATGTTTTTCTCATGATAAGACTGGGGTCGTAGGTAGGGAGAGGAAGACCACAGAGGTCAAGCGTCATTCTTACCGCATCACAGGAAGGGCATATACTATCCACTTGACCTACTCTGTTGGTGTTGACCTTCATCACCTGTTAGTCCTGTTAGTCAGGTTTCTCCATTGTAAAGGGACTGTTTTTTCTGGGGTTATCTTTTTTTTAACCTTTTTTAGTGTCTATTTATTTTTAAGAAACAGAGAGACAGAGCACAGGTGGGGGAGGAACAGTGAGAGAGGGAGACACAGAATCCCAAGCAGGCTCCGGGCTCTGAGCTGTCAGCACAGAGCCTGACGCGGGGCTCGAACCCACAAACTGTGAGATCATGACCTGAGCCAAAGGCAGATGCTTAACCGGCTGAGCCCCCCAGTTGCCTCTCTGGGGGTTATCTTTTTATCACTTACAATGAACAGTCTTTCTAGGTAGGGAATCTTTCTCTGTTTGCACCGTATGAAATCCTACACCGAATCACAGCTGACAAGGGCCAGCTGCATAGGCAGGTGACCGGTGTGATCACACAGGACCTGCACTTGGGATTAATGCTCTGCTGCCACCATCCTCGAATTGTTAATAATCTCATCTTCAGATTAATCTCATAAGGGGAGGTTGATAGGACAACACAACATGCACAGGGGGCTTGGGGCCTTGACCTTGGGAGCGCGTCCTGCGGCCTCCCCGTCTCCCCGGGATGGATGCTCTGCCTGGTCCCCAGCCCTGCCCAGTGACTGCTGCCACCCCTCTGTCCACGGCAGGGGCCTGCGTGTGGCGCAAGGAGAGTTAGGGTGGGCGTGCATGTCCTCTAGCATCTCAGGGTGGGGACCCAGCGGGGGCCATTGGCATCCTAGAGTGGCAGCGTCATGATGCCTTCAGGGGGCAGGTGAGAGGGGGCGAGCCTCTTGTCCCCTCCGACGCGGGTGACCGGTGCACTCCTGCACGGAGGTTGCAGTTTCCCTGGGGTCACCTGTCCACCGTGGATCTCTGGGCCTGCAAGAGAGGAATTTCCCTGCCCCTGCCCAGGGCACCCAGGCTGGTCCTGTGACTGGCAGCCAGCAGGCCATGCATGCGATGCCCAGTCATGGCAGGGCCCTGGGTGCCCGTGAGGACCTGCACTTGCCCCCCAAGCATCCCGATGCCTGAGCGGGCACAACACTCGGTAGCAAATAAAAACATGGCAGGTCCGGAAAGAGAGGCTACAGAAGAAAGGAAAAAGCTTTTTACATCTCAAGTGCTTTTAAACAGCCCGGTTTCTCTCTTCTGAACAAGGGCCCGTCTTCTCATTTTGCACCGGGCACCACAAGTTTGAAAGCCAGTCCTTCCCCCACGGCTCCTAGGGTCCCCACCCCGCACTACACCCCGAGTGTCTCTGAGGAAACTCCCGTCTCCGAGGGCTGGAAAGGGAAAGACTGGGAGAGGCGTGCTGGCTCTGACTGGGGCCGTCCCCTGCGTGGTCCAGCACTTCCAGGCCATCTCAGCTCAACATCATCAAACAGTGGAAACCTGGGGAAACTGAGGCACAGTGAGGCAGGATGACCGAACGTAGTCTGCACACGAGCTTGCAAGCCAGGATTGGCCTAGGGGTTTCTTTCAGCTCAACGCAAAGTTGGCTGACGGCCGTGGAATACTCAGACGACAGCGTGACACAGAGAGAACGCTGGGCTGGGAGTCAGACGGAGCTGGGGTCAAGGCTCGGCTAGGCCACGTCGGGCCAGTGCTCTTTCCTTTCTGAACCTTGATGTGCTCCTCTATTTGATGGGACTGAAACACGAGGTCCCTAGACCTGTCAGGGGATGTGAACACCCAGAGGGCCCAAACCACGTCTGTTTAAGTCCCTCCGGGTCCTGGGTGGAGTAGATGCTGGCTTACTAAGAACCTTGGACGGGGAGGGAGGGGACGGTACTGCTCCGTCACCTGGAGCAGGGCTCCTCTGCTCAACTGCACAAACTGTGAAGGCGACAAAGCCCGTTCTGTATTTTGCGAGAGATACAGTTTGCACATGATCTCATTACCCCTGCAGCCATGAGCAGAGTTATGTCGGGCCTTTCTAACAAGTGGCAGTAAAACATTTTATAGGCCCCTCTGCCCCCCTCCTTCCCCCACCGTGTAATTTGCTCTGTTTGGGGTGGGACTCGTGTTTTCCCTCTTTCCCTTCTCTTTCTCCTTGCACTTTCTCTCATGTTAATTATATTAGTTGCCATGGAAACAGTGATGTCATTGGCACGGGAGCGCTCAATGACATCCAAAAGCACAGTTTATAGCATGGCTTGAAATTTATTCCATGGCTCGCAGCCTTGAGGGGGGTTATACGGCGATTATATCGCGGGCACCATCTGGGCATGAGGGTGGGAAGTGGTGAAGTAGGTGGGCTGTGGGGTGCTTCCCGCAAGCCCAGATATTGGGGCACCGTTCCCTTTGGACACCGTGGAGGACACCTTGGGTACCGTGAAGAACCGTCTCTTCTTGGCTTTTACCAACACTCGCTGCCTAACAGCACCACTCCCCACGTTTGTCCCCATTTTAGGATTTCAGAGCCCTGCATGGGGCGGTCTCAAAAGTGCTTAACACAAGGCGGGTGTGTGCGTGTGTGCGCGCGCGTGCGCGTGCACCCGCTCGCACATGTGCTTGAAGAAGCATCAAACCGTGCCGTTAGTATGAAAATGGGATCTGCGGCGTGCAGTGCACGTTAGTTCACACACAGGGCTCGCCTACACATGCACACACTGATTTGCCCATCTGAACTTCATTCTAGAAGGTGCAGTGGCATCCACGTTACTGAGTTTTGTGCCAGAGCCCCCATCCTCCACAGCTCACTTTTTGAGCCGCAGGGGTGGGGCAGGGAGCAGGGCTGTGCACAGAGACAATGGGGTCGTGGTGGAAGTTGGGGCGCCCGGCGCATCTCCGTCCAGGAAGATAGATGCGCCAGGTGTGGGCCTGGCGAGCCCGCCCCCGTGCTGGGCCTTCCGTTGTTCAGTGGGAGGCCTCCGTGTCTCGATCTGACACCAAGCAGACAGGCCCCGAGGCGAGAGCCCCTCGGCAGCCCCCTCTTCCTCCCTGGGGACCCGTGGATGTGTTTTCGGTTCCTGTGCTAAGTATCGCCTTGAGTTTGCCGGGGGAGCGCGGCAAACGGCGCGCAGAGCTGAAGGGGACCCCCAGGTGCTCCTCATCAAGTCTGGAGCCCTTGTGTCTGAGATCCGAAGCCTGAAGGGCTCTCTAGAAAGCCCACTTGGAACAGCAGGATGGGAGGCACTGCAGGGCGGAGGCCACTGGTTTGGGAGTCAGGGGTGTGACAGTAAGGGACAGAACGCTCACTCCAAACAGCGTCAATGCCACAGGCAAATTATCACCCTCAGAAGTGGAGTTCAAGGTGGAAACTTAAGGCATCACCTGCCCTAGGGCCACAAATAGTGACATGTGGCCTCTTGCTGCACCCGAGTCCTGCCTCTCTCTGTTTCGATTCCCCCTCCGGGTGCCCGCAAGACCGTGGGGAGCCCCAGCCCCGCCTTCAAGTCCACTTTGTTCCAAAAAATATCAGTGGACCACCTCCACGCCACGTGCCCATCCACGAGCCAATAACGGTGCCGGGGGGCGTGGCTTCCTCTGATTGGCCAGACCTGGGCTACGTGGCCGCCCCTGGAGCCCCCAAGTGGGCTGGGCGCGTGCGAGCGGAATTGCCGCTGGGCTGGTGGAACCTGGGGCGGTCCCTGAGCTTCTTTCTGTCCCCGTGGTAGGCGTCCCCAACAAGGTACTTGCCCGGCTCACATCAGAGCCTGCAGGGGTTACTAGGTCACTCAACCTCATCTGTCACGAGGACACAGAGATGAGTCAGCCCTCGCCCTGCCCCGCCCCGCCCCGCCCTCAGCCCCCAGCTAGCCCAGGGCTCATGGCCAGAACTGCTGAAAAGGGATCGGAGCCCCCACTGGAGGAGCCCGAGGGCGCTCCCGGCCCTGAAGCGAGTCTGGAGTACCCATCGAATTGGAACCGGGTCCCCGGGAGATGAGCAGGAGGGTGTCAAGTGGAGAAAGGGGGCGAGGTGGATGCAAGAAGAGAGAAAGGCCTGTGCAGAAGCAGACGCACGGAAGGGCACAGCTTAGGGAAACTGAGCCCCACACGCAATAGTAATAAAAGCAGTAACAGACGCTCTGCTTGGGCCAAGGGGTCGTGCTTTATGATGATCAGCTTCACCACGGCCCTAGGAGATACAGCTGCTAGGAAATCAGTCGCTGGCGCTTGGGACATCCCACATAAATGTCTGCTATAATAATAGTAATAGGGAGCCATGGATGATTTTAGCAAGGGAGAAAATAAGTTTGAGGGATTTGGCTAAAAGGAAAAAGAGGAGAGATGGCTTAGCTCCACAGTGGGTCTCAACCAGGGCTGACTTATCCCCCAGGGGGACATTTGGCAACGTCTGCAGACATTTTTGGTTGTCACGATTTGGAAGGAGAGGTGCTACAGGCATCTAGCGGGTGGAGGCCAGGGATGGTATTAAATATCCTGCAGTGAGCAGGACAGTCCCCACCACCCCACCACACAAAGAATTATCCAGCCCAGTGTCAATAGGTCTGAGGAGGAAAAATCTGGGTTTAGGTAAAATATGGGGGCTGATGCAGAACACAGTATGGGTTGTCAGAGGAGGCTGTGAATAGCACAGTGGCCCTGGGCTGGCCAAAGTCCGGAAGAACTTCACCCCCCACCAAACGAGTATCCTCC
The DNA here is from genome assembly GCA_028646485.1 of Cryptoprocta ferox. Lineage (NCBI taxonomy): Eukaryota > Metazoa > Chordata > Mammalia > Carnivora > Eupleridae > Cryptoprocta > Cryptoprocta ferox. The sequence continues at coordinate 12,262,232 of CM053566.1, read as the reverse complement.
CTTCCTGATGCGCTATGTGGTGGGGGACCGGGGCACAGAAGGAGCTGGCTGGGAGAAGTGTCCGTCACCCAAAGGTCTGCAGGCCCTGGCAGACGGCAGGCCACAGTGACACTTGCTCCAGCTGCGTGTACATCTGAAACATAGACCCAGCGTGTCCCTCGAGTGGGTGCACATGTCCTATATCGATGCGCCACTTACCTCGCCACCGAGCTCGCAGATCGCAAAGCCCAGTCCTGCGAGTCAGAAATGTTGATTTGTTTCAGTAACGCGGGCACGGTGGGGGGGGGGGGTTGGAAGAGAGGCAAGTGAGCAAGAGAGACAGTGAGTCAAAATCCGTGAAGCCGACTGAGACAGAGACTGGAAGAGACAGACTCACTCAGCAGGAGAACCACCGAGAAAGAACAACACGGGGAAGCTAATACTAAGAGACTGAGACCAAGTTGGAAGGACACAAATTGAGAGCAGGGAAGAAACAGAGAGAGGGAAGACCAGACTGAAAGAGAGCCAGATGGATTGAGATTAGCAAAATAATAATAATAACAAAGATCGAGAAAGAGCAAAAGAAAGATTGAGTAGAAGACAGGATGGAGACAGTGAGCAAGAGAAATAATTCCTCCCAAACCCCATGGTCCAGAGCCCAGAAACTCTCCAAGGCTTTGGCGTATTTTAGCCATGAACCCGGGAAATCGGAGCGGCTTTCTCGCTGCAGGTCCGGGACGACAAGCCTTGTTCGCATTATTGCTGGCATCCCCTGCGAACTGGACATTCGCCAACAGGAAATTCCTGGGAGAAATCTTTCCACTCAGAGTCTTTTAAAACTTTTTACTTATTTGTTTTAATTTTCCCTTTTCTCAAGGACGAACAAAAGAGAGTGAGGGGCAAAGGGGGAAGAAAGGAAGAAAGAAAAAGACACGATCCACCTGGTAGAAGAAAAAACTTATCTGGCAACAGCCCCGGCCAGGCCAGGAGAAGCTTGGGATCCATTGTGTGCGCTGCGTCCATTCTTCCTCTGGAAGGATTTATGACCTCACACTCCCATGACATCACAATGCGTTGCCATGGCCCCTGCTTTATTATCGTAAACAAAGCGCTGTTCCTTGGGACACTGGCCATCTGAGCAGGAGGGGGAAAAAGAAGTTCTGTGTAATGTGTTTTCTTGGGAAGGCAGCTTGTTCGGAAGTCTGAAAAGCTGCGAAAATAGTCATGCACAGTTCCCTCCGTGTAGCGTCTGGACAAGGTTAGGATGGGGACAGAGGAATGAGGTCAGCTCCGCCCTGGAGGACCCTCGGGCTCAGTGCGTTCCCACTGCCAATGGGCAGCCTCCCTGGGTTTCCCTCACTGCTCAAAGAAAGGTTTTCATTCGTTCGCCAGAAATGCATGGAGCGCCTACTACGTGCTAGGCGCTGACAGAGCTGGTTTATAGACAGGTGAGACACAGGCCCAGGCCCTGCCTCTTGCAAAACCTGGCAGAGACATCACCAGGAGTGTGTAGAGTTGTCATTTGGATTAACGGTGCTGAAGGAGGCAAACAGGAAATGAGGATGAGAAGAATGGGAGGAGGAAGCTACTTAGATGAGCCATCCAGGAGGGCCTCTCTGAGGAGGTGATATTTTAGACAAGACCTGTAGGAAGAGAAGGGGTCAACGGTGAAGAGTGGGAGCAAGACCTGAGCAAGGACAGCCACTCCAGGCTGTGACTGTCAAGATTTAGGTTCCCGCCAGGGGTGTCTTCCCACACATCTTGTAGTATTTCTCTCCGGACAACTGACTTCTCTGGTGGGCTTGTAAAGAGGAGTCATTTTTGCTGAGTCCGAGTGAGTAAGGCTTCCGAACCCTGGCCACGGCAATGCCAGCAAGCCCCCATTTCCGGCGTGCGGGGAGCTCAGCCCTGCGCTTGGTGAAAACGGGAGCAGAAACACCTGTCGGACCCAAGGCCACTCTCCCTGAGTCAGTTGTGCAGGGAGCAGGTGATGCTCTTAAGCCACAGGAAGGAGAGCAGGAAGGGCAGAGGGAGGGAGGAGGGCGGGGAGCCCGTGGACAGACGTGGGCACTGCCGGCTGGCCAGGAGACCAGATGGGGACGGGCAAGGAAGCCCCCCCCACCCCTCCCCCAGGAGGTGGGCCTTGAAGGAGCTGGGACTCGACCTAAGACAGAACGAGAGCCTCTAGATCATCAGCCCAATCATGGAGACAGATGCGGACACAGAGGCTCGGGGGTGGCCCAGGAAGCTAGGCGCAGAGTTCAGCCCCTCAGATACAGAGTAGCCTTGGGGGGTCTCAGTTCGCGTCTCTGAGCCCCCACCCGCACTGGGAAATGAGAAGAATCCGCGTAAGCACGTAGCACGGCTGCAGGACAGCGGCTCTTTCTACCCCAACTTTCCCGAGGACACGTTTCTGAAACCCTTGCAGGCACCATGCTTCCGACTTCTCATACATTCGGCTCATTTAATACTCAGGGAAGTCCTAAATGGTCAGTCTACCTGTCCCCATTGTGCAGATCGGGAAACTGAGGCCAAGAGAGGTTGAGTAACACGTGTTGCCCAAGGTCCCAGGGTCGGATCCCGACCCCGCCCTGCCTGACTTCAAACAAAGCCATGTCCTCAACCACTGACGCTTGGCCTGCCGGGAGGCACAGCTACAATGGGGGTGGGGGTAGGGGCGGGGTGTGGCAGAGGGGACAGGGGAGTGACACGGAGCTAGGAAGGTGAGAAGTCTGCAGAGCAGTGAGAGCCAGCCAGCAAGAGTGACGGCATACCTGAGGCCCCCAGGACAGCAGAGAGGGGAGGACATGGCAGAGAAGAGGGGACCTTCTCTCTGTGCTGAGTGACGCTTGCAGATGCAGGAATCCGATTTTTATGCAGGACACACACTTTAGGCTTCTCCAGAGCAGGGGAAGCAGGTCCCAGTTCGCTACTAACTCAGCTGGGTCCAGCTGTTGATAGGAAAAGCATCTGTGTGGGTCGTCAGGGGACAGGGGTGGACCATTAGACTGTGCATCCGGACTTTAGAGAAATGTCACATTTAATGGATGCCTGGCCCTGGGCTCAGCACTTTACTGACCTTGCTTTATTTAAGTCACCCATCTTGTCCTGGCTGTGTGCCCTTACATAGAAATAGAGTGTCTCTGGGCCTTACTTTCCTTTTACAAGAAACGAGAGGATTGATCTTAATCGGGGGTTGATAAACTTTTTTTCTGTAAAGGGTGAGATAAGAAATATTTTAGGGTTTGTGGGTCACATCATCTTTGTCGCAACTGCTCAACTCTGCCACGGTAGCAGAAAAGCAGCCAGAGACAATATGTAAATGACAAATGAGCATGACTGTTCCAATAAAACTTTATTTACAAAGACAGGTGGTGGCCCTTCATATCCACTGGGATGACAATTGAAATGTCAAATGGGGGCGCTTGGGTGGCTCAGTGGGTTAAGCGTCCAACATCGATTCAAGTCATGCTCTCACAGTTCATGGGTTCAAGCCCCATATCAGGCTCTGTGCTGACAGCTCGGAGCCTGGAGCCTGCTTCAGAGTCTCCCCCTCTCTCTGCCCCTTCCCCACTCATCCCCTGCCTCTCTCTGTCTCTCAAAAATAAATAAACATTAAAAAAATAACAATTGGAAAGTCAAATAATAACAAGCATTGGTGAAGATACGGAGAAACCAGAATTTCCATACACCGCTAACGGGAATGCCAACACCGCTAACGGGAATGCCAACCTGAATAGTGCTTTGGAAAACAGTCTAGTAGGTCCTCAAAGCGTTAAACACAGAGTTGCCATGAGACTTGAAAACACACGCCCCCACAAACGCTTGTCCACAAATGGTCATAGCAGCATTATTCATAATAGCCAAACGGTGGAAACACCCCCCATGTCCGTCCACCAATAAGTGGATTAACAAAACGTGGTCTGTCCACACAGTGGGGTGTTCTCCAGCCATGGGAAGGAATGCCACACTGACACCTGCTATAATGTGTGGCCGAACCTCGAAGACATCACGCCAAGTGAAAGAAGCCAGACACACAAATATCACAGATTGTACGCCTTCCTTTATTTGCTGTGTCCAGAATGAGCAAATCCTTAGAGACAGGAAATGGGGAGATTCAAGAGACGGGGTATGGGGTGTTGAGAACTGAAGGATATGGGGTTTCTTTTTGAAACGATGAACATGTTCTAAAATTGATGGTGGTGACATCTGTGACTATACTAAAAGCCATTGAAATGTACACTTTAAATGAATGAATCCCAGGGCATATGAATCATACACTGATAAAGCTTATTTTAAGGATGAGTTTCCTGATAAAGCAAAAAAAAAAAAAAAATCTGGGATGGATAGAAGTATTTGAACAATTGGTTTTTGGTGCCAGTTATATGACTATCTATATTCACAAAAGCATATCAAATTTTACACTTAGAATGGGTGAACAAATTTATGTAACTTCTATCTCAGTAAAGTTCTTAAAGAAGAAGGGAAAATACAGGCTGAGGTTTCGATCTGGCCCACAAGCCATGATTTGCTGACTGCGTGTCTAACGGTGATCAAATCACGACTGTTTAGAGACCGAGTAGGCGGTAACCCAACTCAGGCTGGTTTAGGCAAAAGGAGGAACTTCCTGGGGCACAGAAAAGTCCAGAGGATACGTGGGCTTCAGGCACTGTTGGATCTAGGCGCGCAAATATCACCAGAACTCCATATCGCTTCTGTTCTCAATTTCCACGAAACGGCTGCCAGCAGCTCCTATCACACTTTCCCAGGTTCACATCCTGCGGGAAAGACGAAGTAGCCTTTCGCAGAAAATCGCTGTGTTCCAGTGGCTCTGACTGGGCCACGCGCCCAGTGATCAGAGGAATGCGGTGTTCTGGTTGGCCAGGCCGAGTCACGTGGGACTCCTGGACCTGAGGATGCTTTTAGTATCACCCAAAGCCCAGAGACTGAAGGGGTGCCGGGGAGAGGTGGCTTCCCAGAGAATTGGGGCGCAAACACGGGGGACCCCACAAAGCAATTCAAGAAGCATTTCTTACGCCGAATATTTTTTTGCGTAAGCAGTTCCAAACGCCGAAGGAGTTAAATAAACATTGTCAGTCATGTCCTGTCACTGACAAATGGAAGCCCCCAAGAGTGAAGACGGCCCGCAGGTCACTGGCAAAGCAAACCCCGCCCCCCTCCCCAGCCCTGTTTCACCTCTGCTCTCAGCATGTAGTTTAACGACATGCAAGTCATGACAGAGGGGTCATTTATTCAACAGCCGCTTGCTGCAGTCGGCCACGCACCCCGTGTCTATAAAATTCTCCTAGATCAGGAAATCGAAAGGCCTGGAAATTAAGGGGCAGACGTAAAGAGCGTGTCGCAGAGCAGTGCCCCCCCCCCCACTGTCTCTGGGGGACAGTGCCCGCTGCTGAGATGAGCCCGTCCTTTGGGGCGGCAGCAGAGCCTTGAAACATCTTCTGTGATGCCCGCCGAGCTGCTGTCTTCGCCTCCCCGGAAGGGGAAGCAGCGTTGGATCAAGAGGAAATTAGAAATGGGGCGCCTGGGTGGCTCAGTCGGTTAAGCGTCAGACTCCTGGTTTCCGGCTCGTGGCTCTTGGGTTCAAGCCCCGCATCGGGCCCCAGGCGGCCAGCGCAGCGGCTGCTCTCCCCCTCCCTCCCTCCCTCTGCCCCTCCCCCACTCGCGTGCGCACGCTCTCTCCAATAAATAAACGTAAAAATAAAAGTCGTGAGCAGCTTGTTTCTCTGAACCTCGGCGTCACATGAAAATGAGACCATTTCACTGACTTCTTGCCTCTGCCAAGGCTTGATGTGACCCTGGCGCACTTCGGTACCTGTGTTATCTCTCATGTTCCCCCCACCCCCCACCCCACCCCAGCCCCGATCTCCCACTCCATCCTACGTGGCTCTTCTGGTCCTTGTATGTAGACTGCTCGTTCCTGCCTCTGAGCATTTGCACACCCTGTTCCTTCTGCCTGAAACACACCTCCTCTCCGCGAATCTTCCCAAGGCTAGCACTTCCGGATCATTGAGGATCAGCTCAGGGAGACCTTCCCCGACCACTCATGCCCCCTTGAGCCCCCAGGTGAGCCCCCGCCCCAGGTCCCTCTCCTTCACACATCGGTTTCGCTTTCTCAGCAAAGGGGCTCAGCTCCAAGAGGCTCAATGAGTGTTTATTTACTGTGCAGAACCAATCAGAGGACAACTGGGGACAAGGTGCATGCTTGTCCCAAACATGAAGGAAGGCCCAGTGCCAAAAGCTGGGGCCCGGGCTTAGGATGGTGTCCAGTCGGTCCAGGGACAGCATGGCCTGATTTTCTTTCTTCCTGTTTCTTCTGAAGGTTGGTTGGTTCTGAGCCTGTGTCTCCTCGCTCTTCTGCACCTTCTGCCAACGCCCTGTTGGTCCTGCCCGCCCCCAGCCAGGATGGGCATAGGGTCCACACACCTCCCTTCCGTCCTTCCGCAAGCCCTGCCAGCTCCTCCCTCCGCACCTCTGCAAACCAGATTCCCTCCCTCCACTCCTCTCCTTGCCCATCCGTATCTGGACCATGTCCCTGCTGTCCCTGCCGTCCCTGCCGTTGGGTCCGTGTCACTCCTCACCCAAGTGCCGTTCTTGCATTGCCTCTGGGCACCTTGCCCAGCTCCCTGTGTTCAGGCTGATCCTTTTGCCTCAACACCCTTCCCTGTTTCTCTGACTGGCTCCTGCCTTCTATCTCTCCCTTTAGTGTCAGCTCAGCACCACCAACTTTCCAGAAGATTCCCTGCCCCCACTTCAGGGCGGGGTTAGGAGTCTGTTCTGTCTCTCCACCTACAGGGGGCTATAGCAGCCCTGCCGGCACTGGAGGGAATGGCCTGCGCCCCTCTCTCTCCTTGTCCCCAAATGTGAACACCTTGAGATCAGAAGTGATGTCATTTATCTTTGCTTTCTCTGTACTGAAGCCTGCCTGGCACACAGTAGGTGCTCATTAGATGCCTTATCGAATGAATGCAAGAATGCCGTGCAAGTATGCATGTGGGTGCTGCGGGGGCAGGGGCTGTGTCCTGTGTCACCAGGGCCTAAAAGAGCCTGGCCTACGGTGAGCTCTCAATACATGTTTTGGGAGTGAATGAATGAACAGATGAATGAATGAATGGTTCCCTGGAGACATAGGGAAAGTTGCCTCCTCTATGAAGGGTGACCAGCTATCCCAGTTTGCCCAGGATGCGGGGCTTCCGGTGCATAACCTGGGCACGTCCCAGGCAAACCCAGAAGAGTCGATCACCCTACCCTACCTGCTGCCTTCCTGGCCCTGTGAGACCTGCGCCAGCCAGTCCCGGGCTCTTGCTATAATCGCGTATTTTACGGCTTCCTAATCATTTCACACATTTGCGTCCAGCCTTCCAAGTTTGCTAGAGGGCAGACACCATCTTTCTTTACGGCCCACGGTAACCATTCAGGGCTAGACAGAAACGGGCGTAGAAAGATCTTCATCTTTATCATCGTCACCATCTGTGAAGGCCTGTCTAAGGTCTTCACCGACGTTATCTTCCTCAATTCTTCCAACGACCACAGGAGATGGGTATTTTCTTTCTCATTTTATAGACGAGGCTCTCAAAGCCCAGAAGGCCAGACCAACCCCAGCTCGGGTCATGGGCACACCTAAGAAGTTGCAGGATTTGAACCCGGGACCGTCAGAGGTCACAGCCTATGTGTGAGGAGAGACAGCCCCTGTCCAGCGCCACCCCCCCCACCCCCGCCCCCAGAGCCCTGTCTTCCTGCTGCTGGTGGAGGGACCTGAGTTCTAGAGAGGAGACAAGAGACATGACAGAGCGGCTGTCCCGCCCTGAAGATGTGACGGGGCCAGCTTGGAGGGCCTGGAGCCCTCTCCTGTTTCTAACCGTCCTGCCATCATCCCAGCAGACCCGGAAAGGGGCAGAATGGGGTCCCCAAGGTCAGGGGGTTGCAGTTAACTCCTAGGGCCCCATTACAGATGACCGCAAGCTGGACGGCTGAAAACTACCGAAATTCTTCTCTCACGGTCCTTGAGTCCAGATGTCCAGAATCAAGATGCTGGCCCGGTGGGTTCCTTCCAGAGGCTTTCAGGGGACGTCTCCTCCACGCCTCTCTCGTAGCTTCTGGCGGCTCCAGACCATCCTTGGGTTCCTGGGCTTATAGCTGCCTCACTGCCATTCCTGCGTCTGGGGGCGCATGGCTCGCCTCTTTCCATCTCTGCATCTTCCTTTCTTATCAGACACGAGTGCTGGACTGAGCGCCCAGCCTCAAGTCAGGATGACGGCATCTCGGTAGCTTTACCTGATTACATCTGCCCCTTCCCAAATAAGGTGCTGTTCGGAGGTTCCGGGGGGCCCTCAGCTTGGGTCCTCCTGGCCCCTCCATGCACCCCTCCCTGGGCCCCTCAGACCTTCCCAGGCGCCGTGACAGGCCATGCATGCTCAGGAGATGTGCAGGGAGACCGCAGTTACAGGGTCCCAGTGTGAAAAGAAAGAAAGTGCTGACTTAAAACCTGAAGCCCTGACAGATGTAGCACTTTCTAACTCCGCGATGGGCCTGTTGGCACTTGTCAGATCCCAGCATGTTTGCTAACGTGCATTTTCATCAAAGGGAGGAGCCTGCTTGGCTCCCCTCCCGTGGTGGCCCCTCTTGGCTTCCACTTCCTCTGCTTGGTGGTCCTGCCTGTGCTCCGCCCCTCCACCCCTGCCTTGTGGCTCCCTCCCTTTCTTGATCACTGTCCTCCCTCCTCCCCTCCCCTTTCTCCCCCTCCGGGTCGGGGTCCTCAACCCTAGTCTCTCCCCAGGGCCCCCACCGTGGCCCTCTGACCCCGTCTTCTCTCTACTCTTCCAGTTCAGAAAACTAAATGTCTGTGGGGACATCCATGGAAGGGACTATGCTAGGAGGAAACAGAGCCGGTTGCTCTGTTCTCTGTGTCTCTTTCCCCTTCCTTCCCCTCCTCCCTCCTGGCACCTTCTCTCACTCCCATTTTGCAGGCCAGCCCAACCAACTGTTCCCTGCTTTGTCCCAGACACCCGATTAGGTGCTGGGGACATAGACAGGAGTGAGACGAGGTCGCTTTGCTGCCTCAGGTTCTGCGCGTGCCCTTTCTCTCTCCTTCTTCTTCCTCTGTCACCCCTCCCTCACTCCTCCAATGCCCCCCCGGCTGTCCACTTCCTGCCGTGCCCAGCCTCGGCCCCGGCGTCCTGCCTCCCATGGCCCTGCTGCCTTCCTTGCCACTGGGGCCACACCGGCCAGGCTGCGGCCTGGAACAACTGATGCGTGTGGACGGACAGACGATCCAGAAGGCCCTTGCCCCGCCGGCCCCTGGCCCAGAACTGCTGATCGGCCTGATGTATCTGACTGAACAGGAACGGTTCTGAGAGGCCACGCAGCCTGCGGGGGGCCGGGAAAGGCTGATTCGGGTGGACACATGATCAGGAGCAGAACGGAAAGTTCTCTGGCCCGGCTCTGAGCTGGGCGGGCAGATTGGAGTGGACGGGTGGGGTCACTGGTTGGCTGGACGCCGGGGGTGCCGAGGGAAAATCGAAGGTGGGTGATGCCCAGGTGCTGGAAACAGTGGTAGGAGAGGAAGGCAGGAGTGGGGGTGGCGCTGGGCTGGAGGTTTGCAGGACAGCCCTTCTCAGGCCTGCCTTTCCGAATCGGGGAGGTCAAGAGGAAGGCAGCTCTGGGTTCAAACTCTGGCTCTGGTCCCTGTGGTTGACTCCGCCCCTCCCCCATCCTCAGTATCTGTTCTACCCAAATGACGCCTCCAGGCAGGGGACCCCCATTCCCCATGCCCAGGATTGGTTCACTGGGGGCCACGTGATCCAGTGACAGCCAAGGAGACGCGTAGGAAGGGCTGCCGGGGCTCCTGGGAAGCTCTCCTCACAGCTGAGGGGAGGCCAGAGGGTCACTGTTGTGTCTGAATGTGACGCTGGGAACCTGCTGCTGATGGGGGCAAAGGCGGCCCCAAAGAGGTCAGATCAGGGATGGGAACGAGTCAGCCGTGGACTGCCTTCCTTGGGTTTCTCACCATGTGAGATGATGGCTTTTCTTTAAAAAAACTGTTTTTAAGTTTCTTTTTATTTATTTTGAGAGACAGGGAGAGAGCAAGCAGAGGAGAGGCAGAGAGAGAGGGAGAGAGAGAACCCCAAGCAGGCTCCATGCTGTCAGCACAGAGCCCGATGCGGAGCTCGAACCCACGAGCGAAGAGACCCTGCCCTGGGCTGAAGTCAAGAGTCAGATGCTTAACCGGCTGAGCCACCCAGGCACCCCAATAATGACTTTTCTTATTGTTTAAGGTCGTTGGAGCCCATCTAGCTTGTGCTATAACTGCACCCTAAAGCACCCTAAATTGCAGTCCCGCACGGTACCTCATTTCTCCAAGCATCCTTAGAGGTCCCCACGCCTATGCCCTGGGATTGCCATGGGAACTCATGAAATGACACATTCGCCAGTGCCTGGCACATAGGAAGCACTCCATAAACACTGCATTTATTACTTACATATCAATACGATATATGTAATACATTATTTACCATCAGTTATATGTGATAGTCATTCACTCAGGACCAAATATTTCTGGTCCTCTCCACTTCTAAGCATAATATGATTATAATTCTTGGTCCCTTTGGGGGTGTGAAAAGCCATGTGACTATTCACACGGGCTGACCCCATTTCCACCACCTCCCGGTACCTGGGTGGCCCCTCATTTTGCCCATGTCACCTTCTGCCAGCTCCCACAGGGCTGGTGAAACACGGCCTCCCTCAGTGACACTCAGGGGCGTCCTTGGCAAAGTTGCCTGGGCTCCAAGGGACCAGACTCTCTCTCACATCACACACGGCCAGTCCCTCCGAGGCACCCACATGCCACCCGGAGGGAGCAGCTGTGACACCAAAGTCATCACCAGGCCCCTTTAGGATTGGCGCAGCCTGGAGCCACTCTTTCTATCCAACAATCCCACTGGGATGAATTCTTCCGGGGCGGAGGAGTGGGGTAAATAACTCCTGCACGCTGGCTGCACACATAGGGCTTTCCTGCAAATCCGGAAGACACAGTTCTGTGTTTGAGCCCCAGTGGCAGACCGAGGCGTACCTTGGCCATGCATGAAAAGGAAAGAAAGAAAAAAAAAAATATTAGCGAGGATGTGGAGGAATCAGAACCCTCGGGCATTGCTGGTGGGGATGTCAAATGTGCAGCCGGCGTGGAAAACAGGAGAAAGTTCAATATAGAATTGCCCTCTGACCCAGCGATCTGGTTTCGCGGTGTCCCTACCCAAGAAAGTTGAAAACATGTCCACACAAAAACCTGTACACAAATATTCATAGCATTATTTATAAAAGCCCGAAAGTAGAAACAACCCAATGTCCATCAGTGGATAAGTGGAGAGGCGAACGTGGCACATCCGGATAGGGAATGGTATGTGGCGGTAAAAAGGAACAAAGTATTGATACGTGTTGCCATGTGAATGAACCTCGGAAGCATGAGGCTGAGTGCCAGAAGCCAGTCCCCGAAGGTCAAACGCGCTACCATCCCATTTATGTGTCGTGTCCAGAATAGGGGAATCCATAGAGGCAGAAAGCAGATCAGTGGCTGCCAGGGGCCGGCTGGGAGGAGGAAGGACATGGCCGGGGTGACAGGGGGAGTTGATAAAGGAGTAACAGGGCCAGGGCTTGCTTCTGGGGTAAACAAAATATTTTAGAAATAGATAGAGGTGGTCGTTGCCCACAATTATGAGTGTACTAATGTCACTGCATTGTACACATTAATACAGTTGACTTATAAAAAAATTTTTTAATGTTTATTTATTTTTGAGAGACAGAGAGAGACAGTGTGAGCAGGGGAGGGGCAGAGAGAGAGGGAGACACAGAATCCGAAGCAGACTCCAGGCTCCAAGCTGTCAGCACAGAGCCCCACGCGGGGCTCGAACCCACAAACCGCGAGATCATGACCTGCGCCAAATTCGGACGCTTAACCGACGGAGCCACCCAGGCGCCCCAACGCAGTAATTTTTATGTTATGTGATTTTTCACCTCGAGTTTTAAACTATCAGTAGGCAGAAATGTTTATGGAGGAGGGGAGGGCAGGCAGGGGAGAGGAGTGACGTCCAACTCCAGTCCCAGAAATGCCCAAGCCCACCTGCCTGGCCCCAAAACCCCTCTCTGTAGTATCAGTCAAGGGCAGAGTCTGGTGCATAATACGGGCTGAACAAATGTTCGTCCTCCCCACCCCCCAGCCCCCCACCTGCTCCCTAGATAAAGGGGAAAAAGAATTCTTGTCATCAGAACGGCCGCACTTGAACCTTTGGACTGAATCATGTCTGCCCTTAGGGAGGGTCTTGTTTACCTTTGTGCCCTGGCCACAAGCCTGCACTTTGGATTCTGCATTAACTCCAGGCTGGAGAGAACCCCGCCCGGGCTCCAACGGCTGTAATTACGCATTACGCTGGGTCTCCTGCCCCGTGTACAGAGTCAGCATCATAATTAGCTGCTTATTAGGGTCTTTCAGGCCCGCCTGGGAGTCCCCCAGATGCGCGAGCTGCAGTGCCTGCGGGCTATACCTCTCTCTCCACTTTCTGGAAGGACCTGGTTTGGGCGGCCACCAGCCAGAGTCCCTACACACTTCAGGAGAGCCTCCTCCGGCAGACGCTCCCTGGGCCAGAAGCTATTTTTGGGGTGTTGAAGGGAAGTGGGGGCAAGACCAAGAGCTGTGGCTCTGGCCACCTCTGTCCCTCCCGGCAGGAGTGTGAGCACCTGCTTGCTACCTGCTGGCCATGGACCGGGAGGGAGGAGGGAGAGAGAATGAAGCTGCCTCTTAGATCTCGAGGAGCACGGTCTAGGGAAGGAGGGGGAAAGGGAAGTCCGGGACTGCCCCCTTTAAGATTCTGAGCCCAGCCATGGAAGTTTCGGGCCCCGGTGCAAAATGAAAACGCGGGGCCCCTTATGAAAATTATTAAGCATTTCAAGACAGCGACAGCAGAGCATTAACAAGCAAGCATTGCCCTTCTAAGTGCCAGGCTCTGTGTAACTGCCCAGGTCGGACACCCATGAAGCTGGCCCCGGCTGGGAACACTGCTAACCGCAAACATGAACAGAGCGCTCACTGTATGCCCTTGGCATCAGAACTCAGGGGTTAAGAACCCAGACTGCTAGGTCCGATTTCAGCCCTGCCTCCTAGTCTGTCTGTGATCTTGGGCAAATTACGCAGCTTTCTTATCTGTAAAATGGGGGCAATACTAATAAACAGTGCAGACCTGTGTCTCCGTGTAGTAACTGTTTCTTAAGCATTCCTTGTCAGTGTTCATTTGCATGGATGGATTCAGCTGCCCCCACAGCCGTGTGAGAGGTGGAGGCAGTGACTGTATCCATTTCTGGGAGGGAAACCAAGGGACACGGGGGTGGGGTAACTTACCCTCAGTCACTCGGAGGCGAGCCTCAGAGCTGAACTCTGATGGTCTAGCGCCTGGGTCATGATGTTGTCCTTGGAGAGGGGGAAGAACAGGGTGAAGGAGGGTGGCGGGGAGGGCATTGTGCCCCCTCTTGGGGACAGGGGAGGAAGAGCTCACGCTCTGCTGTGCGACGCTCTGAGTCGGTGCCCAGTAAATGTGTGTGGAATCGAAGCATTGATTTTGTGGATGGACCCGCTTTGTGCCGGGCACTTTCATAACACTTCATTCATCTCTCAGCTGTGTTTGATCATGTCCGCTGTGGATGGGGGCTTTACACTTGGCGCCGGCGGAAGGCTCCCGGCCACTACCAGCTAGCCAGGAAGGGGCAAGTCAGGGACTGCCATCCTGGGTCTCATGGACTCCAAATTCCCGGCTTCTTCTGGCCCAGCCTGCTCCCCTCCAGAAGGCCTGCCCAGGAACATGCATGGTTGGCATTGCAGAGCCTGGGAGCCTTGGGTGGCCCTGATCCGGTCAACACCGCCCGTGTCATTCCTTTGGGCACACACATCCTCTCCTCTCTCACTCACCCCTGGTCCCTGCCCAAGGCCGATAAAATAGTGACACCGCCCCAGCGGTGTGCTCTCAGCAACGTTTGTTAGCAGAGAGGGGCTCCTTGAGCCCCTCAGCTCCATTACCCTGTGCTTGTGGCCTCTACACGGGAATCCCCCAAGTTCAGGTGAAGAGGGAAGACGGATTTGTAGCCGAGCCCTTGGCAAAGTGCTCCAGAGATCTCCTCCGGGGAAGGACTGCCATTGCGAAAGATCCAGAACCTGGCCTTGCCTTTGGAGAACGCTAGCCATGAACGGGGATGGACGGGGTGACGTTAGTGGAGCTGCTGACCATTGCCAGGTGCCGGCGGGACACGGAGTGACTCCCTGTCACATGCATGCCACCAGAGGGAGACCAGAAAGGGGCAAAATTCAGCTCTCTGTGTCAGGGGTTTCCAGGGAGAGGCCTGCCCCCAAAGTGGGTAGTTCTTTCTTCTTTAGGGACAATCATGCACACGCCAGACTCTGCTTCCTCCTTAAAAAGAAAAAAGTTCAGGGGCACCTGGGTGGCTCAGTTGGTTAAGCGTCCAACCTCTGATATCCATTCAGTTCGTGAGATCGAGCAGCACGCCGGGCTCCACGCTGCAGTGTGGCGCCTGCTTGGGATTCTCTCTCTCCCTCTCTCTGCCCCTCCCCCGCTCGCACACGCGTGTGCTTGTGCTCTCGCTCTCAAAATAAATAAACTTTAAAAATCATTTTTATTTTAATATAACACCAGACTCGCAGCGAAGTCGCAAGAACAGTGCGAAGAATCCCCACATACTCTTCACCCAGATTCCCCAAATGTGAGTGCTTTGGCCACCCTGCTCTCTTTCTCTCTCTGTAGCTACAGACATCCAGAAGAGAAAATGTGTGTGTTCTTTTTTTCAGAGCTGTTCCCCAGTAAGGAGCAAACATAACACGTGTTTCCTTCTAAATTTCTTTTATGTTTTTATTTATTTCTGAGAGAGAGAAAGAGACAGAGCACAGGCTGGGGAGGGGCAGAGAGAGAGAGAGAGAGGGAGACAGAATCTGAAGCAGGCTCCAGGCTCTGAGCTGTCAGCACAGAGCCCGACATGAGGCTCGAACTCTCGAACCTCGAGATCATGACCTGAGCCGAAGTCAGACGCTGAACTGACTGAGCCCCCCAGGCGCCCTGCACTGATACAGACTTATTATCTAATCTACAAACTGTATTCACATCTCACCATCTGTCCCTACAAGAAACTCTGGGTCACAGATGGCATTCAGCTGTCCTGTCTCTTCAGCTTCTTATAATCAAGAACATTTCCTTGGTCTTTCTTTGCCTTTCAGGACACTGACATTTTTTCAGAGGACAGGTGTGTTTTTTTCTAGACCGTCCCTTAGTCTGGGTTTGTCAGATGTTTCTTTGCGATTGCATTCAGGTTGTGTACGTTCAGCCAGATCACGGCAAAAATGTGTTTCATGCTCCCCAATGTGTCCTGATCAGATAGATGGTGTCTGCTATCGATTTGCCCCATTCTGGTGACGCTGCCTTTGATCACAGCATTAAGGGACCCTGCAATATTTGAAAACTAAAAACAAACAAACTGACACATAAAAACAGAAAAGCTTGGATTCTGGTATACCGTCTCCAGCTCCCAGATCAAAAGCCACAGACATCTGCTCACCAAAATTTCCGCTCACACAGAGGAAGCCAATGTATTTGTTATCTATTGCTGTGTAACAAACGGCCCCGAAACACAGTGGCTTGAAATAGCAACCATGTTATTGCTCCTGATTCCGTGGGTCAGGAGTTCGGCAGGGGGATGGGGACTCCAGTTGGGCAGTTCTTTGGTTTCATACAGTGCTGGCTGGACTCACACGTGTGGCTGCGCCCTGGCTGGAGCTGCAAAATCCAAGATGGCGCCCACTCCCATGTCTGGTGGTTGGTGTTGGCTGCCGGCAGGGGTGTTTGGTTTTCCCCTGCGTGGCCTTTCCAGCAGGATTGCTTGGGCTTTTTTACATGGTGGCTGGGGGTCAAAACAGTGGGGAAAAAAAAAAAAAGGAAGCTGTAAGACCTCTTGGGGCTTATGCCTAGACATTGACCAGCCTCAGTTTGGCCTTGTTCAGAGCAAGGCAGAGGGCCAACCAGACTCAAGCACAGGATACATAACCCTGCCTTTGGATGGGAACAGGGGCAGCATTCATTGCAAAGGAGCCTGTGAGGTAGGAATAATTTCCTCAGCCGTCTTTGGAAGCAGTGTACCCCAGGTGAGGATAGAGCACACCAAGCGTACCTGCTTACTCACCCAGAATGTGCTAGAGAGCTGAAATGAAGAGCTGGGCGAGCAGCCTTTCCCAGAGGAAAAGCGCAGTCCCTGTGCTTGGAATGTTTCCTTCTTACTCTCCTTTTCAATTCGATGCAATTCCCAAAAGGCTTTCCTAGGCGCCTACTGTGTGTCAGCATTTATTGAGGACCTACTGTGTAGGCGGGGCTCAGTGCTGAAGATGGGGGGGGGGAATGAAAGTGAGTTGGTCTTTGCCCTCTGGGAGCTCACTGCCTACAGATAAAACTGACCTATAAACAAAGCCTTGCAGGTCACTGTCACGGAAGTAGGTGTGCTGGGGGTGGAATGTAGAGGAAGGATGTGGGGGGGGCACTAGGGAAGAGACATGGGCAGACAGGGACAGTGCAGGAGCTGACTCCTAAAGGAGCAGATGGGCAAGCCAGGCAGAGGGGACAGCCTAGGCTAGGCGGTGGGTGCGCTGGGAACCTCCCGCGGCCAGGAATGCGAATCCACAAGGTGTGGTGGGGGCACAGAGAGAGTGCAGAAAGATAAGACCAAGGGGGCGGTCATGGGCTCGAACTCTGCAGTCCACCGATGTGGTGCTCCTCATCCTCTTCTCTTTCTCCCCCAAGACACATCTATAGCCTCTAAATAGACTCTGTAAGATCCCACGGAACCCAGACGTGCGAAGGTGGGGAGGAGGACTTTGTAGAGAAATGCAATCTGTTTTTATTTAATTTTTTAAATGTTTATTTATTTCTGAGGGAGACAGAGACAGAATGTGAGCAGGGGAGGGGCAGAGAGAATCCCTAGCAGGCTCCACAAGGGCGCAGAGCCCAATGCGGGGCCCGAACCCACCCACCACAAGATCATGACCTAAGCCAAAGTGGGGACACTTAACCAACTGAGCCACCTGTGGGCCCCAGAGGCTGCAGTTTTCAAAGGAGTTTATTCTTGAGGATCTTTACATCACTAAAAACTCAAATAATCCAAGCAAACCCCTGAAAGGGATGGCGAGCATGTCTCTTTATCCGCGAAAATGTCACTAACGCAGGGCATTAGTGTACCACCATTTAAATTTCACTCGGGCCACTTGGTTTTGAAATGATGCAATGACAGATGTCTTTTTTTTAAAACCAGAGAGATCTGCATTATTCCACATTTTGCACCTGAAAGGAGGCTCTATTTCATACATCTTTTTATACTGCACTACCTCACATTTGCAGTTCTCTCTTGTTTCCATATTCTCTCTCTCCCCCATTAGACCCAAACGCAGAAAGGAAGCCCCTCACTGGCGCTCAGACATGTTGGGCTGATCTTCCAGTTCTGGCCGAGAACTTGGGTTTCAGAGTCCCTGACCCTGGTAGGGTCTGACCCTGACCAATGTATTTTATGCTCCATCTGAACCTGTTCGCCCATCTGCAAAAAGTGGTTACTAACAACCATCCCCAGTTAGAAATAAAGGTAGCAGGGTTCTCGGCATGGGACCTGTCTCCTGAGACAGTAAATGCTCAGAGACAGGTGGCCGTCATGACAAGGATGACAACATCGCCTCGTCCTCTGTGCCTTACTTAGCTGTTCACATCCAGTTTTCCAGCCAGACTGTTGTCTCCTGAGGGCAGGGCCCGAGTCCCTGTCTTGTCCCAGCCCCGCACACAGAACAGACTCAGGGAACGAGGGACGTCCGTGGGACCCCACGCCACCCCGCGGTGCACTGGGAAATTTAGTATGTCCTTGGGGACCTTATCCTTGTCCTGATTTCAGCCCCAGGAGCTTCCCAGCTCTGTCTCCAGCGGGGGAAGTAAGTAAGCCCTCACCTCCTCCCTCCCTGCACCTCTCTGCGCCCCACCCTTCCTCTCCAGCCTAAATGGAATAGGCCGAGAAAAGTCATCGACTGGTTTACCTGCAGCTCTGGTGACCAAAGGGGGTAGATTTGCATTTTAAAAGACCTCATGAGAATAATCACCGGCTTACTCTACCTGCGGGACCGTGCTGTCTTCCTCATTGTTGGGTTTCTGTCTCTTACACGAAGGTGGACAGAGACCAGACCTACTAGGTCTCTGACTCTATATCTTGCCAAATCTGCCACCCCCCCCCCACCCCCCAGCGGCAGACATTACTGGGACCTCCATTTTGCAGGTTAGGAAACTCCTGCTCAGAGAGGTTGAGTGACTGGCGGGACAGCACACAGCTTACAGGCCACAGAGCTGGGATCCAGATGTGATGTGTGCCGCACCAAGGCTGGTGTTCTTTCTCGCATCTCTCCCTCGGGCAGAGGCTGGGAGGCCAACTCAGAAGAATGGAATGTCTGACATTCGTGGACCTCACTGACTCCCCCAGCAGCCCCTGGGAGATCTTGACTCAGTCCCCTCAGCCTCACTCCTCCCAGCCTGCCTGCCTCCTCCCCAAATCCGCCAGATGTCTCAGTATCCACTGACCACACTTCCTCACTGAACATACTCCTTTCCGTGCTTTGGTACACTCTGCCTGAGTCTGATATTCCCTTCCCCCTCCCCCTGCGCCGTGAAAATTCCTTCACCTCCTTAATGATCCAGCTCACATGCCTCCCTGGCCCTATGAATATAACTCATGTCCTTACTTTTTTCTCCCATAAAGTAAGGCTGACACATACCATTGTACAGGTTGCACACTGCACAGCGCTAGAGGCACCATTTGCCTAGACCGCCATAGCATAGATGTTTCTTTCTTTTTTAGGTTTATTTACTTATTTTGAGTTGGGGGGGGGGCAGAAAGACAGGGAGAGAGAGAGAATCCCAAGCAGGCTCCACACTGTCAGCACAGAGCCCACAGCGGGGCTCGATCTCACGAACTGTGAGATCATGACCCGAGCCCAAACCAAGAATCGGACGCTTCACCCACTGAGCCACCCAGGTGCCCCCAGATGCTTCTTTGTTGGAATTGTATCTGTTTCTGGCTACAAGCTTGGAGCTAGGGATGAAGCCACGATCAGCAGCACACCCAGCGGCTAGCTCAGGGTCTAAAGCTCAATAAATGTTGAATGAGTGAATGAGTGAATATATGAATGAGTGAATGAATAAAGAAACAAATCCTGTAAGATGTGACTATAACCTATGAAGGACACGAACACCCCAGATCTTGCCCTTTCAAAAACGTGTTTCGCCTGTCATAATCGCCCCTCCACTTACTCCCACGAGGCCACCGGTGCTCAAAGCGCTGTTGGAAGTCCTCTCTGGGGATTTCCTTCAGAGCCAGGTTCCAAGCCACGCAAGTAACCGCTGCTCATTATTTTGCAATCACGGGTCTTTTATCGCCCAAAGCGATCCCAGCCAGCTCCGTCTTCTACCTGTTCATCAGGCCTGGCTCCATTTAACTTTGGGCTCCGTCCAGAAAGCAAGTCCACTCTCCAAGAAGCCCCTGAGGACAGTCCGAGGAAACTGCCAAGGCGTCAAAGGCTAAGCAGCAGCTGGCTCCCAAAATGTGCCATGCCCAGCAGCCTGGCTGGCCTCCCAGAGGCCTCCTTTGAAGGATCGACTTACTTCATTATGTATGTTCGGGTGTTGTTGATTTTCAAAAATTCAAGTCTGTGAAATCCAGCGTTCGTTTACTGAGCGTTCCCTAGATGCCATGGTTTTAGAAATATTGTCTCATTTAATCCTCACAACCTCGGGATGGATCTAAATCTCCCCATTCTATGGATGAGAGCATTGAGGTGAAGGGGCTGGCCCTGGTGCTTTATTGGCTCATTGAGGAGCTGAGTCTTGGACCCAGATCTGTCAGCATTCAAAGCTGATGCGTTTTTTACTACAAGCACCATATTGCCTATTCGCTAGCCCCCCACCCCCTACCTCCCACACCGCTTCAGATACTGCTTCTTGTGATGTTTTACTACCCTAGGACTAGACATCTGGATTAGCTGCCATTCGCCCCTAATGGAGGACCGTTCGCCCCTCTGCAGTGCCAGCGGGACATGCTGGACACTCACTTCATGCTGGGTTTCATCATGTTCTAGAACAAATCTGTTCTACAGCCTTCGGGACAAATCTGGACAGATGCCTGCTTTTGTAAATAAAGTTTTATTGGAACACATCCACCCCCGTTTGTTTACAAAATGTCTACAGCTGTGTCTATGCTCTCACAGCAGAGCTGAGGGGCTGTGACCATATGACCTCAAAGCAAAAAATATTTGCCCTCTGACCTTTTACCAAAAACATTTGTGACCCCGTTCTAGAAGACACTGGACGTTTTTCTGACTTCCCAGCCTCCGAACCTCCTTCTTATAATTGAGGATACTTGCCATCCAGTGAAGCAAAGCACACTGCCAGCCATAGAGGCTGAACATACAGATAGATACTCAACTAGAGTGGGCTGAATGGTAGCCTCCGAAAGATATGCCCATGTCCTAGACCCCAGAACCTGGGAATGTCACCTTATTTGGTAACAGAACCTTTGCTGGTATGATTAAGTTAAAGATCTCAAGGTGAGCTCTTCCTGGATGATCCAAATGGGTCCTAAATCCAATAAGTGTTCCTTTAAGAGACACACATAGAAGAGACACAGAGAGAGAGGAGAGAAGGCCGAGTGAAGACAGAGAGATTGGAGTGTTACGGCCATCGGAAGCCAGAAGAGGCAAGGAAGAATCCCTTCTTCCCCAGAACGTCCAGCAGAAGTGCAGCCCTGCCGCCATTTCCATTTTGAACTTTAGCCCCCCACCCTCCCGCGGAAACTACAAATCAACTTCCCTTGTTTTAAACCACCTGGTTGCGGGTAATTTGTCATAGCAGCTACAGGAAACAAATACGCACTCTCTCCCCGCCTCGCAGCTGGGGCACAGACACGTGACTCGGCTCTACCAATCACATGCAACTTCCTAGATGAAGTGGGACGCTATTGGTTGGAGGGAACCAGGACCACGCCCCCACGTGCCTTCGCTAGGTGGTCCGTGGCTTTATCGGCGTTGGCCGGGGTCCAGGATTGTTGGCAATGATCGAGCATATTACCGGATCTGGGCCAGAGGGGACCGCGGCAGCATCTTCACTATCGGATTATTTCTGGGGTGATTCGGTGCTTAACTCCTGGCCACACAGACTCCCAGGTCTGAGTTGCCAGCTGGAAATTGTGCAAGCTGCGCCTTATCTTTTGGGTACATTTGTTTGCCGATAAGATCTGCGTCTGTTGTCTTCAGGGACGTGCTGAAGCCAGCTCACCAATTGTTCACCGCCCTTTCCGGATCAACCACCATGGGTGTATTTACACCATGGAAATTGGCAGGTACTATAAACCCGAGTGCTCGGTTTCTGAAAAGTTGATTTATCAGCCATCCTCAGGTTGTTTCCAGCTAAAACTCTGATGGCCATTGACTATCTCATTTCATCCTCGTCTCTAGCTGGGAAGAAAGATTTGCTAATCGTCTTTCTACAGTGAGGAATCGAAAAGAGATGAAGGGATTGTTCAGTCATACAACTGTGGGATGATACATCCGGACCCGAACTTATGATTTCACATTCAAAATAAAGCACATGACCACTTTTTTTTTATTTTTTGCAAGTGAAGATTTAAAGACAGACTCCACCAAAGAGCAAACACACTCGCAAACAAAAACCATGCAGATGTCCACAGTACCCGAGGGACACTGCCTGGCCTGAACTCAGCCAAATCACCCCATGTCTTGCGGAAGGGGGAGTGCTCCGGGCAGAGAGTCGGCAGGTCAGAGGTCAGGTTCAGGGGCATTTAGATTGGAGTTGGAGCTCGGCCTGCTTTGCAGTTAAAACCCCCTTGATGCTGTCAGTGTAGAAGCAGACAGCCTTCCACATTTGGAGGGCAATAGATGGCAGGTACAATTAACAGGCTTGAGGGAGGCATGCAGCCTCACCTTGATGCTTTCAGAGTCCAAAGCTTGTGCTGTGGGCGCTGACAGATTTACCATTAGCGGGACACGTCGGGATGCCTCTGCGCCTCACCTCCAGGAGAGAGATTTATGATGCCCCCACAGCTGTTTAGATGCAGATCCAGCCAGATACCACAGTCTGGGAGTGAGCCTCCTGTCTGAAGACAGCCTCACTCCTACCCACTCCACCTGGAAGTTGGGACCTTGGGAACCACGGGAAGAACCCCGTGGATGTCCCCCTTCTGGGATCACACTCTTCTGCGCCCTTGTCTTTCCCCGGACATATGCTTTCGCTAGTGGGGAATGCCATTTCCTGGCCACTGCCCAGAAGACAGGCAGGTGCACCCGGGAAGCCAGCAACGGCACAGGAGGCTTCACGCGTGCCCGTGCTCATGCCCCAGGCCTCCCGGGAAGGGTTAGGGGGCACTGATGTGTGTCAGGATGGAAACACCTGGAACCAGAGCTTTATACCACCTGCAGGGGGTGGACAGCTCCAAGACAGATTTCCACAGTAAGAAAGATAAAGACTGCTGTTCTGTGCGACCCACTCTCTATTCTATGTGCATGAGCGCAAATCCTTACAACAGCCCTGTCGGGCGTGTGTTATGCCCTCATTCTTCTGAGGAATCAGAGGCCTGGGGAGGTTAAGAAGCAGCCCCAAGGGGCGCCCGGGTGGCCCAGTCGGTTAAGCGTCCGCCTCTTGATTTTGGCTCAGGTCATGATCTCACGGTTTGTGAGATTGAGCCCCGCATTGGGCTCTGTGCTGACAGCAGGGAGGCTGCTTGGGATTCTCTCCCTCTCTCTGTCTCTGTCTCTGCCCCTCCCCACACACTCTCTGTCTCTCTCAAAAAGAAATTAAAAAAAAAATACTTCCGAAAAAGAAAAAAAGAAGCAGACCCAACATCCATAACCCATTCGTGACAAAGCCAGGATTAGAACCCAGGACTTGATGACTCTAATGCTTGGTTATTGGAGAGAGTTCAGTAGGGACCCCCGACATACACACAAATTCATGTGTATGCCGAACCTATGGGAACTTATTTGGAAATAGAGGATTTGCAGATGTAACTAGTTAAAAGGCGCTCACACTGGTGTAGGATGCGTCCTCATCTGATCTGGTGCGCTTTCGCGAAGAGGGCAGGTTGGACCCAGAAACCAGACACGCACAGGGATTCATGGAAGGGACGGTGCAGGCAGGGACTGGAGCGATGCAGCCACAATCCGTGGAACGCCGGCGACCGCCGGCCCCCGGAAGCTGTAAGAGAGGAAGGATCCTCCTCTCCCGACTTGGGGGGAAGAATGGCCCTGCTGATGTCTTGATTTCAGACTTCGGGCTTCCACAACCATGACGCAACACATTTCTGTCGTTTTAAAATGCCCAGGTTGGGGGCGCCTGGGTGGCTCAGTCGGTTAAGTGTCCTACTCTTAGTTTCGGCCCAGATCAGGGTCTCACAGTTTGTGAGTTCGAGCCCCGTGTCGGCCTCTGCGCTGACAGTGTGGAGCCTGTTTGGGATTCTCTCTCTCCCCCTCTCTCTCTGCCCCTCTCCACTCACTCTCTCTGTCTCTCAAAATAAATAAACTTCCAAAATAATTTAAAATAAAAATAAAACACTCCGTTCGTGGTATTTGTGTTACACTGGCCCTAGGAGACTTTGGTAGGTACTTTGGCAAGATGAAGTTTCAAGCGGGGGGACCTGGGTGAGGCCGGGGAGGGTGCTCACACCGCACACCCTATCCTCCCTTGTCGGAACTCCATCCACACTCATGTCTCTGCCACAACCAAGCTCAGGAAGCTGTAAGACCAAACTGCTTCCTGGCCCCTGACGAGAGAGGAACAGAGGCCAAAGTGACCAGTTCCCTCCCCTCCCGTTCTTTTCCTCAGGAATCTGTCCTCAACTAGCCCTCCAGGCCTCTGTAGCCGCACAGGGTGCCCGGAGGGCGAAAAAAAGGCTCCTTCCTGTCAGTAAATGACACCGAGGGTGTCTTGCCCGTGAGCTGGTGGCTTGGTGGCTCTAGCGTCCCTGTTGTGTGATGCTGGGGGAGTTTTACCTCAGAGAGACCAGGCCACGCTGTGAGGTCCCTTGGCTTCTGAGGAACAGGGCTGCCCTTCAGCATTCCCAAACACAGTCCCGTGCATGGGCACTCCTTCCCAGCCAACAGCCCAGAGACATTTTTCTTGTTTTTCTGCTGTCACCCTGTGTCTTCACAGATGGCCACAGCAGTTCTCTCAAGGCTCTGTGGTTGGGTCCACCCTCCCAGGAGGCCAGCCTGCCCGGGAAGCCTCTGAGGAGCGTGTCACCCTCGGTTTGAGTGAGTGTCTCTCAGGAGAGGCGTGAGGATCAGGTTAGGTCACCACTGTCCAGTTGCACCCTTCTCTCGTTGGACGGTGGCCCTGTGTCATTTCCCAGCGAGTTCCCAGGGGGCTGATACAGAACAGGTTCTTTGTCTGTGTTCGTGGACTGAACAGACCCCTGATTCGGTGTAGAGAATCCTCTTGATTGCATCAGACCAGTCCATTTGTGGATTGAGTGGTTTCCACCAACAGAGCCGCCATTTTGGACCTCCTACTATGTGCCTGCGGTCTGCTATTTGTCATCCCAAGAGAGTGGTGTGAGACTGCAGACGAGGTGGCTGAGGTTCAGAAGGGCAGCATCGTTCGCTCAGGCTCACACGGCTGGGACACGTCAGAGGTGGCATTTGAACCCCAGTCTGTGGAACTCTGGGGTTCCCTCCATACCCAATGCCTTTCCAGGACCTACTCCCCCCACACCAAATCATCTCTTTGGGGACTGCAGACGCACAGCCTTAGTCTAGTTCTTTCAAGAGAGTAAGTAGATGCAAAAACATCCCACCCTGAAGTCAAACCTTCTTTACGCTGGGTTTCTCAGAGCCTCGCCAGCCCTCAAGGCTGACTCTTCTTGGTCCCCTCAAGTCTCTGAGCTTTGAGATTCTCAGGATCTCCATTGCCAGGGAAATCGTCTTTTCATTGGGGAGATGATGATGATGACCATGATATTGTAACTCTAACGATGAACACGGTCTGCCCCGTATACGGTGCTGAGCTTTCCCACATCTGTTTAGTCCTCAAGCATTACCCCCTCTGCACATGGACACTATCCCCATTTCACAGACAAGGAAGCTAAAGTCACTCTCGAGGGACTGAGACCCCATTCTGAGCAATAAGCTGCCTCTTAACTGTGACACTCTGCTACCGTCAGACAGAGCCGACCACAGAAGATGCTCGAACGGGTTTGCCCTCGAGACATCAGCAGGAGACTCAGTTTACTTCTGCGCCAAGCCTGACAGGGCCCCTTTGTGCTTACCTCCAGGTGAGCGGGACCCAGCATGAGGCCCCGCGCTCTCTTTGACCCCCGGGGTCACCTAGGCAGGGAGGCTCCAGCCTCCCTTTGACTTGTCAGTGGCATTCCTTCAAGTCACCCCAGTTTTCCTCTGTTGAAAAGGAGCCTAATCACAGCTAAGCAGTTAGAAGTCGTGGCCTGAAAAGCATCATTATTACTTGCCTGGGGGTCTTGGCATCTCAGGGCCTCGGGAGAAAAAAGAAAGAAACCCACATTGATTTCTAATGCAAATTGTGTTTGAAGAGGGTCGCTGGGCTCTCTCGAGTTCCCAGTCACCCACAGAGGAGGGCACACCCCAGGGGGGACTGTTGCCTTGGGCAAAGAATTGCCTCTCATCAAGACAAAACCCAGACACGGCCACTTCGCCCCTGTCGGACCCCACCCGCTGCCCGCCCCTAGCATCCTTCTGGAATGCGGCTCCAGTCATCGGGATCATCTGGCCGCTTTTCTGTCCCTCCTCCTTCCCCTGCTTGCCTTCCACCACCTCTCCCCATGGTGCGCATGCTCACACGTGCACACTTACATGCACACATGTGCACACGACGCGCTCATACCTGTGCGTGCGCGCACACAATTCTCCTCCCACACACACACCCAACAGGTTTAGAGACACTCGCGTACGCGCACACACACCCATGCGGGGCCGCTCATGCAACCTCAGGACACATGAGCGCCCACGGCGCTCACACTCACAGACGTGCTCACACTCACACACGCGCACCCTTCCCTGGTAGCACCCGTTTCCTTGTCATTTTCTTCGTGCCTCTCTGCCTGCCCATCACCCCCTCGCTCCAGACCCTGGGGTCCTCCGTCAAGATGTCAGAACACCTCGTGGGCCGTGGGTGTCAGACACAGAGCAAATGCACCCCGGGTGTGATGGAAATTTGCTTCTCGTGAGTGGCCTGTCAGCTTCATCCTGCTGAGACACAAAGGGAAGGAAGTGGGCTGCTGAAGGCCTTCCTGGCTCCTGGCACCGGGCAGAGGCGTCTCACCCTCCATGCTGCCCTGAGAGATAAAGACTATCTTTCCCATGCCTTGGATGACGAAGTCAAGGCACAGAGAAGCTCGGTGACTCATCTCTGTTGAATCAATTCTTTCGAAAAATATTAAAAAAAAATTTTTTTTTAATTTATTTATTTTTGAGACAGAGACAGATCATGAACAGGGGAGGGGCAGAGAGAGAGGGACACACAGAATCGGAAGCGGGCTCCAGGCTCTGAGCTGTCAGCACAGAGCCCGACACGGGGCTCGAACCCATGAACTGTGACATCATGACCTGAGCCAAAGTCGGACCGTCAACTGACTGAGCCACCCAGGCGCCCCTCGAAAAATATTTATCGAGCGACTTCTATGTGCCGGGCCCTGGTCTGCTAGCAGGTGAGGGAACACTGAACGGAGCACAGAACTTGGCCCTGCGTGTACATTCACAGAGCTAGTGAGTGGGGACAGCCAGGAGTGCCCCTGTGGGGGAACCCAGAGTCCGTGATTTTCCTAGGTCCCTTCAGGGCCACTTGTGTGTCCCCTGGGCACTTTGGTGTTTGTGGACCACTTCCTCCATAAGTGTCATTTATGGCTACAGACAAATGTGATCCAGGCCAAATTAAAACCTTTCCTTCGATCCTGAAAGTCCTCTGTCTTCAGATTTTGAAAGAAGTCAGGGCACGTTCATGGGCCCTCGGCACCGTGCCTGGTGTGCAGAATGTACACGGGGTCCATCTGCACTGTGTCCCTTAACGCCAGAGTGGGGTTACCTCCCCCGCAAAAGTGAGCCTTGGGACCTATTCACCATCGCCAAAAGGCAGAAATGCCCAAATATCTATCAACGGGCAAATAAGCAAATTGTGACATAGCCAAGCAACGGAGTATTATGCAGCCGTGAACAGGGACAGAGCTCCGTCACACGCCGCGACATGTGTAAATCTTGAAGACATCGTGCCAGACAAAAGGAGGCAGACACAGAAGGCCACATGTTGTATGATTCCATTTGTGTGAACTATCCAGAACAGGCAAATCCACAGAGACAGACAGAGTCACGGCTGCCAGAGGCCGGAGGGAGGGGGAAATGACTGCGTAATGGGACAGCGTGTCCACTGGGGGCTGGGAGGAGGTTTTGGGACTGGGTAGCGATAAGCGATGCACAATGTTGGGAGTGTACGAAATGCCACTCAGCTGTACACTTTAAAATCGTCAATTTGCTATTACACGCATTTCACCTCAATTCAAACAAAGTAACAGTGAGCCATGGGGTGTCTCTTCCCACATTACACTGGAGCCTCGGGGTACAAAGCCCTGGCAGTTCTCCCCATTCTCCTACCCCCGCTCCCCTCCTCCGGGGCCCTCATCTTCCCCTTGCCATGTTCCTCCTCTTGTCCTTCTGCTGGCCTGACGGAGAGCACCTTGGCCCAGGGGCCCTGGCTGTCAGGATGTGCTGTGGGGCCGGAAGCCAGAGACTAGGCTGCTGACTCCAGGGCCCTGTCTAACCTATTGACATATTTTCCTTGGCTCATACGTTGTTCTTAAGATTCTCCATTCAGTTGCCAATGTTTCAAAACTGAGAGATTTTCCATGAAACACACACACACAGACACACACATTTCCAGCTTCTCTGGAGAATTTCAGAGGCCCCAACCGCCGTGGGAAGCAGGCTGCTGCTGTCTTGTTAGAGGGGCTCCTTCTCTCCTGTTCGCCACAGTCCCCACCAGGCCTTATCGTCTCCTCAGATGGCATCGGTTTCTGCCCGCTGGTCCCTGTGGCCATGGAGTTTGTGACCTTCCCCAAACCCGAGGCAAATGACTGATCCTCTCCAGGCCTCATCAGCAAAACCAGAGGTGGATTAGGTGACCTGTAGGGGTCTTCTCAGCTGAAAGTCTGTGGTTCTTAGCTTGCAAACTGGATTTCCGCACCTGCCGTTTTGCTGGGCCTGCGAGTCTACCGGATGTGAAGTTCAAGGATGCTGTTGATGCCCTGGCATGACCCCTTTACGGGACCAGTGCAGCGTCCTCCGCTGTGTCTCAGCCAAGTGGGGGCTGCCTCGCCCGGTCTGTCCTCACTCCCGGAGCAGCCCCCCAGGCGAGGACTGACCGACACGGCCGACACACTTACCTGAACACAGGGAATACCTGGGTGGTACAGCTCTCTCCCAGCACCTAGCACAGTGCCTGACTCATCTCAAGCACCAGAGAAATGACTTGGCATTGAGCTCAATGAAGATGGTGTGTGTGTGTGTGACCATCTCCCTCTGGGTTAGTGTGAATAATTAATTACCACTCTTAATATCTCTATGATGAGTATCAGAGAATGTGCTCCGTCCTGTCCAGGCGTTATAGCTAACCCTACCACAGCCTCCCTGGGCCATGGCTTGGTATCATCCCAGATAAGAACCCTGAGACTGCAAAAGTTAGTTGTGATGGAATAAGAAATACATATTTGGTCTTTGTCCTGTGCCCCATTCCTGGCACAAAGCTCCTAAAACTTTTGTAATGTCCTAGGTGATAAGAGTCATAAGTGTCTTTTATTATAATATTGGGGTTATTGGGGTGCCTGGGTGGCACAGTCAAGCGTCTTGACTCTTGATCTTGGCTCAGGTCATGTGGGGTTTGTGAGTTCGAGTCCCACATCGGGCTCCGTGCTGATGGCGTGGAGCCTGCCTGGGATTCTGTCTCTCCTTCTCTGCCCCTCCCCCACTCTCCGTGCCCCCCCCAAATAAATAAAGTTTTAAAAATTTAAAATAATAATAGTTTGGTTCTGTCCCCAGTTCCTGAAAACCTCCAGAGTGATAAAGCCCAGAGGAGTAGCTTTTGTTCTTGGCAGTAAACCCCTTTCAGCCACACCTGAGTTTATTCTAATGAGGTTGACTTAGGGTGGGGCCCCTACATAGCCTCAGGATGGGGCTGGTCACCGGAAAGACCATATGATAAGAGGGCTGGAACTTTCCATCCCATCCACCAGAACTCTGGGAAGAGGGGGCACTGGAGATCAAATTTCTCTTGCACGGAGATTTGATGAACTTCCAGAGTGGTGAAAGCATCCGTACCAGGAGGGTGGTGCACCCCAGCTCTGTGGGGGCAGAAGCGCCTGCGCTTGGAACCCTTCCCGGCCTTCCCTATGTACCTCTTCATCTGGCTGCTCACTATATGTCCTTATAATAAGTAAAGGTTTCCCTGAGTTTTGGGAGCCGTTCTAGCCAATTTCAAACCCCAGGGAGCATGGTCGTGAGAATCCCTGATTGATACCTGCTTGGCCAGAAGCACAGTGACAACTGGGCTTGGGGTTGGGGTCTGAAGTGGGGGCAGTCTTGTGGGACTGAGCCCCCTTAACTGGGGGCGGGAGGGGTCTGTGCTAGCTCTGGGCAGCAAGTGTCAGAGTTGCGGATGCCCAGCTGATGTACAGAGAGCCAGAGAAGTGGTTGGTGGCGCTGGAAAACATTCCAGATGTGTTGCTTCCCTGAAGTCACGTGGCCAATGAGTGATTGAACTTAAGACTGAAAGCTAAAGCCTCCTAACTGATATCTGGGCAGTTCAGTCACCTGAGGGCCATGGTTGACAGCACACCCTTGGTGGGTACTGTCATCTCTGATGTACAAGATCATTCCTGTTTTGTTTTGTTTTGTTTTATTTTATTTTATTTTTTTAATGCTTATTTATTTTCGATAAAAAGAGAGAGAGAGACAGAGCATGAGCAGGGGAGGGACAGAGAGAGGGAGACACAGAATCTGAAGCAGGTTTCAGGCTCGGAGATGTCAGCACAGAGCCCAATGTGGGGCTCAAACCTACAAACTGTGAGATCATGACCCGAGCCAACCTTGGACTCTTAACGGACTGAGCCACCCAGATGCCCCTGTTTTATTTTATTTTAAAGTTTATTTATTTATTTTGAGAGAGATGGGGGTGGGGAGGGGCAGAGACAGAGGGAGACAGAGAATCCCAAGCAGGCTCTGAGCTGTCAGCATGGAGCCCAACGCGGGGCTTGATCTCACAAACTGTGAGATGGTGACCTGAGCCGAAATCAGGAGTCGGACGCCTCACGGAGCAGCCACCCGGGACCCCTGTTTTACACGGTGATTATTCCTCCTCCACCCCCATCCTCCTCTTCCGCTGCCCCTCCCCCTCAGCACCCACTTGCTTCCTGCATGTCCTTCCAGAATGTCTGGCCGCCTGCCAGAGACCAGCACTCCCCACGTGCTTATTCATTTACAAGTGAAAATCTATACCATTTTGTGTGCATTTGCTTTACATAAATGTTATGGAGCAATATATCCCGTTCTGTCGCTTTTTTCACTCGACACCATGCTCTTGAGAAGTATCCATCAGAAGCCATCACAATCTCCCCTTTAGGGCTGCTAGTTTTAGTGAAAAAAAAAACAACAGCCATCAAGTTCAACTGGAATTTCAGAGGAACAATGAATATGATTTTCAGTGTAAGTATATCCCATTCTGTGGTTGGGATATACTTATGTTAACAAAGCAACTTCTATTTTATCTGGCAGGACTCGCCTCTTACAGATGAGAAAAAGGAGGCCAGGAAAGAGGAGTCAGTTTATCCAGTAAGCTGCAGCGCCAGGAGCCAAAGTTGGGTCAGTCTACAGCATCTAGAAGATTCCTCGGCCTATGGCCTTGAAGGCATCTGGGAGAATGGGAGCAGTTGATGCGCAGAAAGCATTACTCAAAAAGAGGAAGCCCAGGGGCGCCCGAGTGGCTCTGGTGGTTAAACATCTGACTCTTGATCTTGGCTTAGGTCCTGATCTCACGGTTCGTGAGTTCAAGCCCCGCGTCGGGCTCTGCGCTGTCAGTGTGGAGCCTGCTTGGGATTCTCTCTCCTCTCCCCGCCCCTCCCCTGCTTGCGCTCTCTCTCTCTCTCTCTAAAAATAAATAAACATTAAAAAAAAAGAGAGAGAGAGAGAGAGAGAGAGAGAGTAAGCCCTGCCGAGGTGGGGGAGGAGGCTGCCTGTTTCCGCATCTGTCTCGCTCTCCAGATCTGTTGATTTTCTGTTGGCACGCAGCCCCCGGGGTGCCCAGGGGACCCTGGGCACTCAGGCAGGGTTTTGTCTCAGTGGAGTGAATGATCAGTCCTGCAGAGTCCTGGCCTTTAGCACAGTGCCTGGTGCATAGTGGGCGCTCGATAAATATTTGATGCCTGGGTGATCATCTTTACAAGGTCAGGCAACACTCCCCTCTCCGACCACTTGTCGGAGGCCACTCGGGAAGCCCCCAGTGGCTGCGCGCTGAAACCCGTAAGCCACGGAACACCTTCGTGGCCGTGCTACCACGACGTCCGTCTCCCTGACCTGTGAACATTCTCTGAAACTCACTCATAATCAGGACTGAAAGCAACATGTTTCTGATTTCCATATTATTAGAAAGAGGTGGAGCTCGCCATAAATGATTCAAGACGTGTCAATCAAATGACAATACAAATGATGCATTTATTTATTTACGCCTCTCAGAGCCGGCCTGCTTTGTTCCAGCTTTCTCGTTCTGGGGAGTTTCTCGCACCCTCCGTTTCTCTTTGAAGTGCGTTGGCTAATATTTTATTCATTATAGAATTTAACAAAGGCTGCGCGGTAAAAGAATCCAGGCTAGCGTCTCTATAAAGTGCTTAGCACAACTCTAGAGAGACCTTAGGGCTCCAGTTGGTCCCAGTTGGTTCTTCTAAGTTGGTTTGTGCAGGAGGCAGTGGGGATGCAGCCGTGAACAGGACAGACACCGCCCTTGCCTTCATGGAGCTGACATTTGAGTTATGACAGCTAATGTGTGGCCCAGGGCGGAGGCTTAACCGTTAGAGCCAAGTCCCAGGTAGCCCATTTCAATCAGCTTCCTGACTTGGAAAGGGAAGAACCAAGCCATCAAAATGTGCCTCCTCTTTGATGCTACTGTTGTGTCTACAAAGACTTAACCACAGAGGTCTTCGTCTCTGCGTCTTTCACAGGGGAGAAAAGTGGAAAGCTTCTATCCATCAACCTTACAAAGTGGCTGCTATTATTTAAAAAAAATTTTTTTTTTAAGTTTTCTTTATTTTGAGAGAGAGAGCAGGAGAAGGGCAGAAAGAGAGAGAGAGAATCCCAAGCAGGCTCTGCACTGTCAGCACAGAGTCCCATGCGGGGCTCAAACTCCCAAACTGTGAGATCACGACCTGAGCCAAAATCAAGAGTCGGACGCTTCACCGACTGAGCCCCCCAGGCGCCCCCTGCCATTGTTATCCCCAGTTTACTGGTGGGGAAACCATGCAGAGAAGTGAAGCAAGCTGGTGGGCTGCAGTCGAAAGCCCTAGACCGTGCACTCCCGACAGCTTCTAGCAAAGTCCGCCAGAGCGAAGGCAATAGCGATGGTCCCTGGTGGTTGGACTCTAGGCGGTTTGGATTTTTTTTCCCTGTGGCCTGTGTGTAATCTGAGTCTTCTACTAGGGGTGGGTCGGCTCAGCTTTTTGTGTCACCCAGTTTCTTATGTGCCCTGCCAAAAATAAAACACGAAAAGAAATATCACATATATCAATCAATCAATCAATCACTCCATCAATCAGTTGGCTGTGCTATTTCAGTGTATCTTCTGCTGTGAATGAACCAACCACCCCAATCACAGCCAAAGTCATTTGTCTCCAGACGTTATGGCCAGCGGGGCCCCCGCCCCGTGGTGTCAGCCAGGGCACACCTCTCAGTTGGCCTCAGTGACGCCTCCCAGTGTCCTGTAGGGCTTGTGAAATCAAGACACATTGCGTAAGAGTGGCTTCGCCTGGAGACGTGAGGCTGTTTACCACCCCTGAGTTATTTTTATTGGTGTATAAATCGAGTTGTCCTCCTTGGGAACTTCCTGGGGCTGCAGAGAGTCCCACAGCCCTTGCAGAGGGAGGACGGTGTTGGCCAGAGCAAGACAGGGCGTTGGCCTGGCATTTTGCAAGGGGGCCCCCTATTCCTGAGTCAGAAAAGGGTGTCAGAAGGCGCCGGATGTCTAGCCGACCGTCCCAGGTATTTGCCAGGCCTGCTTGGTGGCGGCGATGACGGTGACGACGATTATGGTAGTGCTAATGTTGATGTTACGAGAATAGCAGACAGACCTTGCTTCGCACGGTCGTGCAGAAGGTAAGCAGAACGGCACAAGCAGGAATTACACAAAACGATCTTGCGAATCAATGGGACAAATTAAGATTATTCTGTGACCTTTAGCATTTTTTTTTTTGGTCAGAACCTTAAAAACTCTCTTACTGTCAGTTATAAATGTCCAAGGAAATGAAAAGATAGCAACACTAATGTGTATTTAATAGACTTTAATTTAGAACATCGGAAACGCTGAGGATTGGAGTGTTGTATGTCTTTGTATAAAAATTGTCCAGAATAGTTTGAACAGTGCTTGCTTCCTTCGTCTGGTTGTTTAAATACTACGGAGAGAGCGTCCTTATATACCTTGGCAAATCGCCATCCTCCTTTCTAAGATCGGATCAGCTTCCCACATTTTCATGACTTCCAGCGTCACGAAATTCTGAGCGTTCCCGCTGGCCTTACTTTCTCTGGGGGGCCTTCGTCCTTTTCATCGCAACCACTTCCCTCATTTATGTCAGTAAATCTGTCTTCCTCTGGTGGCCGTTCTAGAGCCTCTTAAATAGAAACAGTATCAACATGGCCCAGAGTCATCTCTTTCTTCTATAAGCCTATAATCCTTGCATGGTTATGTTATGTCAGTTCAGCGAGGCCACGGTACCCAGATATTTGGCCGAAGATGACTCTGGGTGTGTCTGCGAAGGTATTTTTCAGATGCGATTCACCTTTAAATTGGTGGGCTTCGAGTAAAGCAGACGATTCTCCATATTGTGCGTGGGTCTCGTCTAATCAGTTGAAGGCCTCCATCGGAAAAGACTAACCTCCTGCAAGGAAGAGGGAAGTCAGCCACCAGATGGCCTTTGGACCAAGCTGCAGCATCGGCTGGGTCTCCAACCTGCCAGCCTACCCTGCAGGTTTTGGGCTTAGCAGCCTTTTCTATATCTATCTATCTATCTATCTTTATCTACCTTCTATCTGTTGGTCTATCTAGAGAGTGTATATACATATCACACCCGTGCATCATAATTTTTATGTGCATCATAACTGCCGGATAGATTTTCTTTTGGTTCTTTCTGTCTGGAGAAGCCTGACTAATACAAAACCCACCGGTGTTCAATTCAGCTTTTGTTTCCAGCACCACCAGAGTTACTTTTCTTTTCTTCGCTGCCCTGCACTTTCATCTTTGCCGGCCAGGTGCTTCTTTTTACTGCCCATCTGTGTAAAATGTCACATGGGTTATCCCCGAGCGCCAAGGAGGCAACCTGGCTACACGTCTATCTGTCCGTGTATGCACCGAGCAACAGGTGCCCAGGAACCAGTCAGGAGCAGACTTGGAAAGAAGTGACACGCTCGGTCACTGGTCGTGACGCACATCTATTATTTACGTAGTGATCTGGGGACCGAAGGGCTAGCAGCACAGTTTGTGCTTTGCGTGAGGACTCACGCTCCGTACGCCTGGCTAAGTGGACTCTGAGCCATGTTGTTGTGGGGGGGGCGGGGCTGGTGTCCTGTGTAAACGCGGTCACTGAGATGCGTGCATCCGGGAAGCCTGCAGAAGCAAGGCCTGCTGTGACCAAGCACCGACTGTGGGCCAGGCATAAACCCAGACCCACCCCGGAGCCAAAGCCGAAGCCTACGCGCTTCACACATATCGACGCATCTCATGAATGTAAAACGCTGAAAGCTGATCGGGTATGAGGCTAAACCTTGGGAGTCGCCAGCTTGCCTCACCCTGGTGGCCCTGCTTCAAGGCGTGGATTGTCTTCCAGGGGCCCACAGTCCGAAATGTTTTACGTTTTGTCCGTTCCGACTCCCCCGTGATCTTGCAAACCTCCGTAACCTTACATTTGTCGCAACCTTTGGCGAACTCTCGTCCACCCTGGACCGGAAGCCCGGATTGGCCACCACTGGCCATGTGACCTCGGGCAGAGGACATGGCCTTTCAGAGCCTTGCAGACCTCAGCTTTTCCATCTGTAAAAGGAAGGCTCTCCTGTGCGTCAAGCGACATAGTAACACGTGTGAAGGGCATCACGACTGGCACGCGGCAGGTACTCAATAAATAGGAACTAGCCCCATCGGTATCAAGCAGGCGTCCCCGTACTTATAAAGAACTGAAATTGTCTCCACTATCTGCCTCCCTGCAGACCGGGAGCTGCTTAAGGAAAATCCACTTTTTGGGGCGCCTGGGTGGCTCAGTCGGTTGAGCGTCCGACTTCGGCTCACGTCACCATCTCACGGTTCATGGGTTCGAGCCCCACGTCGGGCTCTGTGCTAACAGCTAGCTCAGAGCCTGGAGCCTGTCTTCTGTGTCTCCCTCTCTCTCTGCCCCTCCCCTGCTCATGCTGTATCTCTCTCTCTCTCAAAAATAAATAGAGGAAAACCCACTTTTCAACCTCTGGTCTCAGCTCCCTGTGCGGTGGCGGGCCCAGAGTGGGTGCCCATGAAGAGCTTGTCGAGTGAGCGAATAAAAGTCACAAAGACCTTGTTTTCCAGCCGGCCCACTGCAGAGGTTAACCAGTAACCTTCATGAGGACTAGTCACATGCCAGGCACTCAGGGCGCCGGCCCCATATGTGCATTATCTAGCTTCCTCTCCAGGAAGCCCCATCAGGTGGGCGACGCTCTTGTCCAAGCATTTAAGTAACAGATCAGTAAGGCTGGGATTTCAGCCCGGTCTGCAGGGTGGTCTCTCTTGGGGTCTCTGTCCAGCAGGGTCCGGTGAGCCAGCAAGAGGGAGGGGGAGAGGAGGAGGTCCAGGGGTCGGTGGGGGAGTGCTTTTCAAAAGGTGAGAGCCCTCCTCTGCGGGGTGCAGACTCTGGTGCTCCTCAGAGAGGCAATTCTGCACCCAGCCAGTCCTTACCACCTGGCTTCGGAGTGACTCCTCCCTGTGCGAACTTGCCCAGCCCGGGTTTCATCACCCCAGGCTCTGGCTCCCTGCGGCTGATAATGGGTGGTGCTGGGTTACTCAGTGAAGCAGATCCGTGCTCTCCCCTTGACCACCCACATCACACAGAAGCAGCTAATGAGGGAGGCAGATGGGACTGTGGGACAGCTCGTCGGTTGCTAGATTGAGCCGTTCCGCAATCTTTTATTGTTCTTCAACTTTTCACAAGTGGGTTGTTTCTTTTCTTTTTTATTAAAAAAATTTTTTTTACATTTATTTTTTGAGAGAGAGAGTGAGACAGAGCATGAGCGAGGGAGGGGCAGAGAGAGAGGGAGACACAGAATCCGAAGCAGACTCCAGGCTCTGAGCTGTCAGCACAGAGTCCGACGCAGGGCTTGAACCCACGAACCGTGAGATCATGACCTGAGCCCAAGTCGGACGCTTAACCGACTGAGCCGCCCAGGTGCCCTCCAAGTGGGTTGTTTCGTGAGCTCCTTGTACTGGCCCCTGCAGTGACCCCCGGCCGCAACCCCCATTCCGGGCTTGATGCAGGATAGATGTTCCAGAAATTCTTGGTGGGTTTTACTGTTGTATCATGTGCTCTGGCAGATCGAAAGCTTTGTACCTCTAGAGACAGAAGAGAGGGAGGAGGGTCTGGTGAAGGTGCGTGGGGTGCCCCAGGCTCATGGCCACCCACCCTGTCAACCTCTTCCACCATCCAGCATCCCAGGGACCCCCCAGAACTCCAAAGAACTAAGTTCAAGAAGCTGTTGACCACTTTCTCAATTGGCCGACCTGTCTGTCTTCTGTAAACTTCCGGAGAGCAGCTGGGAGGAACAAGAAAACCCCCGGAGCCAAACCTGATTTGCTTTCTGACTCTGCTACTTACTATTTACTTGGCTCGGAGTAAGCCCCTTAATCGCCAGGCCTCAGTTTCCTCCTCTGCAAAATGGGGACGATCGTAAATACGTACCTCATACCATTGTTGCAGTGACCACATGAGCTACTAACGTAACTTCTGAAGCATAAGACAGATGTGCGTGGATCTTTCTCCCACAATGATCTGTGTGCAGTAGGCACCAAACAGATGTTGGACGAGTGTGGGTAAATTCCCCAGGGACCTCGAGGAGCAGTTTGAATGGTGGAAATCTCCGGTGCAGTGATTGGCCTGTGGGTGATTTGGGGGTGGGAGGGTGCGTATCCTGCGAGGTAATCCTCCGGTTACCTCAGTTGCACAGCTGTGACTGTGTTTAGGTGTCAGGCTGGTCCTGCCTCCTGTAACTCTTTGGGCCCAGACCGAGGTTCTCTAAGAAAGAGAAAGAGGAACCAGTGACTTTGTAGCATCATACCTCCCCCCGACTGCCCAGGCACCCTTCCAAGTTTCTTCTTCTCCTTGGCATGTGTTGGGGGGAGCCAGCTTCCTGTGGCCCCAAGAAAGGAAAACTGCGCTGTGGTCTACACATGTTTCACTGCCTGGGACTCAACCAGCTTACCCAAAGGTGACCTGTTCGAGTATGTGTCCCATGAGAAGCGTTAACTGAGCATTTACTATGTGCTAAGGATTTCCATGGGTTCATTAATCCTCACAACAGCCCTGCAAGATAAGCATGAATATTAGCCCCATTTTACAGATGAGAAACTGAGGCGTAGCAACGAAAGGAAAGCAGGAAGAGGCTGAGTCAAGCTTTGGGGGCCAAATCGGATGGGCTCCAGAGCCCTTGTATTAACCACGGCCCTGTACCTCCCTAACGCCTAAGCGTTCATCGGGACCCTGTGCACACTCCAGGTTATAGTCAGTTGGGGTGATGCTCAGGCTTCCCGTGGGGCTCCCTTGTTGTTCCTCGTAAAGAGACCACAAGGGCTACTTCAGCTTCAGACTCTGAACTTGATCCTGAGGATCTTTAGGCCTGGCTCGTTGTGGTTTATAACTGCGCTTCCCCAGATCCTCTGAAGGCTGTTGGATCTCACTCATCAGTTTAGGATTTGACGTATAACGACGGACCACCCATACCGTGCCACGCTCTGTGCAGGGCCCCCGGGGTATAGACATGGCCCTGCCCCCCGGGGCAGGACATCACAGAGACAGACAAATAAACAGACGATGGTCTTTGGGACTTGGATCCTCTGTTCTCTCTTGGGGTGGAGCCCAGACCCACTAAAGGAGACCCTCGGAATCCCAAAGGTTGCCAACCTGGCCATCCCTCCTGTTAGTCATCTGTCACCGCAGAGCAACGTTCCCACAGGCTTAGGGGCCTTTGAACAACACGTATTCATGATCCCATAGTTCCTGGGGACCGGAGCCCACGCAGGGCTTCTGTTGACCCACTGCGCAGGATCGCCCAAGGCTGCAGTCAGGAGATCTGCCAGGGCTGTGATCTCATCTGAAGCTCAACTGGGAAAAGATCTGCTGCTGCAGGGGAGAGGGGCGGAGCTGCCCGTGAGGATCTGGCCTCAGAGGGCACAGCTGAACGATACATTTGTCACTGAGAATCCTGGCTCCCACTGGCTTCTCTACACCTTACCAGGCTAATATCCACCTCCAAATACGCATTAAGAAACAAGGAGATACCATTTCATGCCCAATCGGTTAAGAAAAATGGACAAAATCTGATGATTCCAAGTGCTGGCAAAAATGCGACAAAAATTAGAACTCTTATTTGTTCCTGGTGGGTTAGCACTTTCTGGTGGATTACAAATTTGGAAACATCAAGTAAAACTAAGGATACATATACCCTACGCTGCAGCAAATACATTTCTAGATGTACGTTCTAGAGAAACTCAGACATGTGTGCACAGAGACCTGTACAAAGTTGTTTATTATTGCATTATTGATACGAACAAAACTTAGAAACCAATGGGTCTCTTTTACTAAGAGGGTAGATTAACAAGCTGTGGTTTATTTACAAATTAGAATACTATACAGAAGTTAACGTGAATAAACTAGGTGTCAACATATATATCGAAAGGCAATTATGAAAGAACAAATTCCCAAATTTTATACAACTGTGGAAGCACTTCCAGAATGGGAGAGAAAAGACCTCTGAAATTCTACCCCTCCGTAAAAGCGATGGGGACACTATCAAAAATTGTCAAAATCAACTTTTTTAGGACTTTGGAAATTAATGAAAGACAATAACCCAGGGATGGAGATATATATATATATATATATATATATATATATATATATATATATATTTTATGGCTTACTCTCAGAATAGTGAATTTAGCAATGTTTTAACTTAACCTAATCCCATCCTCCTCCCCCAGTTCTGTGGTGGCCTTGGTTTCCAAGGCAACTGTAATAGCTCGGAAAACCAACAACCTCCCAGCCTAGCAGTCACCCGAGGGGTCAAGTGCATTTAGAGCTCCTTACAAGTCCCATTCCCAGAGAATTGTCATCCTGTGGCCTGTCTGACAGCCAGCTGGAAAGCTCCATTCTTAGGGTTTGTCTGTATCTGACCTGATTCAGAACTCGCTTAGTTATATCCCCAGGGCATTTGTCAGAAACCATCAGCGGCAATTCTTTAACAGCACAGTCACTGAGGCTGTTTTACCATCTGGGGATAAAAGAGCCTAACCAAACAACTGAAAAGAAAAAACGGGGGTATCAGCTGTCCACGTAAAGCTCTGATATAGTCCTGGGAATCTAGAAGGCCATGCACACATGCAAAACTATGTGTATGCCCAAGAAATACTTGAGAAGGTCCCCATCTCTCAACTCTGGCTGATTTTGAGGATCAGCAAAAGGAGAAGGGAAGCCTAAGACAGTTATAAACTGCTTGCTACAGCGTGGAAAGGATGCCCAACACATATACAGGCCCTTGGTGAAGGCTGGGAGACTAACTAATTCAAGCCATTTAATAAACTCTTTGCCCAGGGGCACCTGGGTGGCTCAGTTGGTTGGGCGTCCGACTCTGGCTCAGGGCAGGATGGGTTTGATCCCCACGCTTGTGGGTTTGATCCCCACGTTGGGCTCTGTGCTGACAGCTCAGAGCCTGGAGCCTGCTTTGGATTCTGTGTCTCCCTCTCTCTTTGCCCCTCCCCCCGCTCACACTCTGTCTCTGTTTCTCTCTCAAAAATAAATAAACATTAAAAAATTAAAAAAAAAGAAACTCTTTGTCCAATAAAATCTTACCACTAAGCTAACCAAGCAGAGATTTCAGTGGCTATGTACAACAAAGAATAAAGACTTTATAGGTCTAGTCCAGGAAAATCACTAAACTAACAGTAAAACAGCAAAAGCTCCCAGGGATGAGGGGAGTCTGATTTACAGGGCTGCCACAATAGATCACTAAAAATTTCTAGTTTCCAATTAAAAAAAAAGTAAGACATTAAAAGAAAAAAGGGAATATATGGCCTGTACACAAGAACCAGTCCCTTTGGGAACCAAGACATTGGACTTACTAGACAAAGATTTTATCAGCTATTTTAAATATGTTCAAAGAATGAAAGGAAAGTATGAGATGATGTATTACCAATAGAGATATCAATAAAGTGAACTTATAGAAAGAACTAAATAGAAACTCTGGAGTTGAAAAGTACATTACAATAATTAGAATGAAAAATTCAGTAAGGAACTCAAGAGCAGATATAAGCTGACAGAGGAAAGAATTAGCCAACTGGAACACAGAGGCCAATTGAGAGGCATACAGTTTGAGTAACAAAGAGAAAAGAAAAAAAGAATGAGGATCAATGAACACAGCCTCAGAGATCTGTGGGATCCCATTACACACACCAAAATATGTATAATGGCAGTTCAAAGAAGAAGAAGAAGAAGGAGAAGGAGAAGAAGAAAGAGAGAGAGAACAGGGCAAAGGAATATTTGAAGACTAATCATGGATGAAAATATCACAAATTTGATTTTTGAAAAAAAAAATTAATCTGCACATCTGAGAAGCATAACAAATTCCAAGTTTATCCAAGGAAAAACTCCAAGAGATCCATATCTAGACACAGCTATGTCATAGATGGTTCAACTGTCAAAAGCAAAAGACCAAGAGAGAATCTTAAAAGCCGAGAAAAGTGACTTGTTGTCTCCATAAAACGAACAGTGAATTTCTCATCAGAAACCATGGAATTTTGAAATCTGTGGGAGGGAATGTTGAAGGTGCTGAATGGAAAAGGCTGCCAGCCAGGAATTCTATACGCAATAAATCTGCCCTTCAAAAACCAAGATGAAATGATGGCAGCAACAGACAACCAAAACTAAGAACAGTTCTTGCTGGGAGACCTGCCCTATAAGAAATCCTAAAGGGAGTCCATCGGGCTAAATTGAAAGGACAGTAACTTGAATCCACACAAAGAAATAAAGAACGCAAGCAAAAGTAATCACATTGGTAAATATAAAATAAGGCATAAATGGATTTTCTTGTCCTTTCTTGTTTAAAGGACAACTGCATAAAATAAGAACTGTAGACCTGTGCTGATGGACTTATAATGTGTGAGATCTGGGGCGCCTGGGTGTCCCAATCAGTTAAGCATATGACTTCCGCTCAGGTCACGATCTCCAGGTTTGTGAGTTTCGAGCCCTGCGTCGGGCTCTGTGCTGATGGCTCAGAGCCTGGAGCCTGCTTCAGATTCTGCGTCTTCCTCTCTCTCTGCTCCTCCCCCTGCTCATGCTCTGTCTCGGTCTCTCTCTCAAAAATAAATAAACAATAAAAAAATTTTTTAAAGTTTAGAAAAATGTGTGACAGCTATAATTTTTCTTTGTATTATATGGTAAGATACCAATAACACAGAGAAGGAGTTAAGAAACAGAAGTATACTGGAGCAAAGTTTTTGTGTACTGTTACAATCAAGTTAGCATTAATTTTGTCTTAAGTTAAGATGTTCTTTATAAGCCCCAGGGCAACCACTAAGAAAATCACCCCAAAAATACAGTGAAAGAGAGAACAAGGGTGTTAAAATGGTACCCTAGAAAGTATATATTTAACACTAAAGGAAGCAATAATAAAGCAATAGAGGTAAAAAC
This sequence comes from Cryptoprocta ferox, assembly GCA_028646485.1. Classification (NCBI taxonomy): domain Eukaryota; kingdom Metazoa; phylum Chordata; class Mammalia; order Carnivora; family Eupleridae; genus Cryptoprocta; species Cryptoprocta ferox. The sequence goes on along the minus strand of CM053566.1, from coordinate 12,219,929 downwards.
AAGACATAGATACATGGGAAACAAATAGCAAAATTCCAGAGACCTTATCAGTGATTACATTAAGGCCTGGCTTGTCAGTGATTATATTAAACATGAGTGAACTAACCCCTCCAATCAAAAATTTGAAAGGAGCAGAACAAATTTAAAAAATAATCCAACTAGGTACTGTCTATAGTAGGGATACGTTAGATACAAAGACACAAGTAGATTGAAAATTTTAAAAAAAGAAAAAGAAAGAAAAAAAAAGATACACAATGCAAATAATAGCCAAAAAAGGAACTGGAAAGGCTATGCTAATATCAGACAAACTGACATTAAGACAATAACTGTACTTGAGGCAAAGGAAATTTCATAATGGTAACAGTCAATCAATCAAGGTGATAGAATCATTATAAATAGGTAACAAAGCTCCGAAATGGACAAAGCAAAAACGGACAGAATTGCAGGAAGGAAGCTATTCAAGAATAATAGTTGGAGACTCTCATACTATCCTTCCAATAAGGCAGAGGATTAACAAAGAAATAGAAGACTTGAACTATACTGTACACCGACCGATCCTCACAGATCCCGCAAAGAACACTTTGCCCAACAAGAGCAGAAAACATTCCTCTCAAGCACACATGGAACATTCTCTAGGGTAGACCATATGTTAGGCCATTGAAAAATCCTCATTAAATTTTAAAGGATTGAATTTGTAATTAAAGAAACTTCCTTCGAAGAAAAGCCCAGGCACAGATGGCTTCACTGGTGAATTCTGCCTAACATTTAAAGCAAAACGAACACCGATTCTTTATATGCTCTTCCAAAAAATACAAAAGGAGAGAACACCTCCCAAATCATTCTCTGTAACCGGTATTACCGTGATATCAAAACCAAGACATCAAAAGAAGACTATAGACCAATATCTCTTGTGAACATAGATGCAAAATTTTTCGACAACAAAGAGCAAATCCAGCAACATCTAACCAGGGTTTAAACCACGACCCAGGAATGCAAGATTGGCTTAGCATATTAAAAAAATAACAATGTAATATGCCAAATTAATAAAATAAAGGGGGGAAATCACACAATCATTTCAATAGGTGCCAAAAGAATATTTGACTGGGGCAGGGGCACCTGGCTGGCTCAGTCAGCAGAGCATGTGATTCTTGATCTCAGGGTTGTGAGTTCAAGCCCCATGTTGGGCACGGAGCCTACTTAAAATAAAAATGATAAAATCCAGCATCCTTTCATGATTAAAAAAAAAACACTAAAAAATGAGGAATAGTAGGGATTTTCCACAATCTGATGAAGGGCATGTATATATGGAAATCCACAGCTAATATCATACTTAATGATGAGAGAATGAATGCTTTCTCTCAAGATCAGAAGCAAGACAAGGATATCCACTCTTATCACTTCTATTTAACATTGCACTGGAGGTTTTAGCTAGGGTAATTAAGTAAGAAAAAGAAATAAAAGGCAACCAGATAGAAAGGAAGATGTAAAATTGCCTCTATTTGCAAATGACATGATCTTATATATAAAAAGTCCTAAGGAATCCACAAATGTAAACAGCAACAGAAACAAAAAAACATTCAAACTTCAGTATGAGTTAAGCAGAGTTGCAGGATGCAAAATCAAAGATACAGAAATCAATTGTATTTCTATACCTCAGTAATAAACCATCTGAAAATAAAATTAATAAAATGATTCCATTGTCAATAAACATAAAATACTCAGGGGTACGGTTAACAAAACCGCAGACTTAAATATTTAAAACTATAAAAGATTATTGAAAAATTAAAGAAGGCCTAGATAAATTGAAAGACATCCCATGAGGGGCACCTGGGTGGCTCAGTTCACTGAACGTCCGACTTCAAGTCATGATCTCACAGTTCAGAGGTTCAAGCCCCGTATCAAGCTCTGTGCTGACAGCTCAGAGCCTGGAGCCTGCTTTGGATTCTGTGTCCCCCTCTCTCTCTGTCACTCCCCCACTCATGCTCTCTCTCTCTCTCTCTCTCTCTCTCAAAAAATGAATAAACATTAAAGAAAAAAAGATATCCCATGATTACGGGTTGGAAGACATAATGCTGTTAAGTTGGCAACACAACTCAAATTAATCTACAGATCCAACCCCACCTCTGTCAAAATTCCAGATGCCTTTTTTTGCAGAAATTGACAAGCTGATCCCACTATTCATATGGAAATGCAAGAGACCCAGAATAGCCAAAACTATCTTGAAAAAGAAGAACAAAGTTGGGGGGCTCACGTGTCCTCATTTACGACTAAGCCTCAGTGTGGCACTACCATAAAGACAGACGTACAGATCAATGAAGCAGAATTGAGAGTCCCAAATTTAACTCTGACATTTGTGGTCAACGGATTTTCAACAAAGGTGCCAAGCCAATTCAGGGGACAAAGAATATTCTTTTCCACCCGTTGTTCTGGGGCAACATTCAAAAGAATGAAGCCAGACTCCTACTTTGTGCCATATACGAAAATTAACTCAAAATGGATCAAAGGCCTGTGTCAGAGCTAAAACTAAAATTTTTGGAAGAAAACGTAGGCATAAAGCTTGAGGCCCTTGGACCGGGCAATGTTTTCTTTGAAAGTTTCCAAAAAAAAAAAAAAAAAAAGCAAAAATGACCAAAAAAAAAAAAACCCAGATAAATTGAACTTCATCAAAATTTAAAACTTTTGTGCATGCTTCCATAGAATGGGAGGAAATATCTGCAAATTGTATCTCTGATAAAGCACTTGTATCCAGAATATATTTTTAAAACTCTTACAACTCAAAAATAAAAAAGAACAAATAAGCCAAATTTAAGTGGGCAAAGGATGTGAATAGACAATTTCTCCAATGAAAATACACACATGAAAAGATGCTCAGTATCATTAGCTATCAGAAAACTGAAAATCTAAACCTCAGTGAGGTACCTCTTCAAACCCAGTAGGATGGCTATAATTAAAAAAAAAACATAGCCAATGACAGGTAATGACAAAAATGGGAGAGATTGGAACTCTCAACATTGCTGGTAGTAAAGCGAAATGCTATAGCCACTCTGGAAAACAGGCGATTCCCCAAAAGTTAAACAGAGAGCTACCATATGGCCCAGTAATACTACTCCTAAGGAATGTAGACTGGTACAGCCACTCTGGAAAATGGCGTGGAGGTTCCTCAAAAAGTTGAAAATAAAACTACCCTAGGATCCAGCAACTGCATTACTAGGTATTAACCCAAAGGCTACAAAAATACTAATTCAAAGGGGTGCACGCACCCCGATGTTTATAGCAACATTATCTACAACAGCCAAATTATGGAAACAGCCCAAGTGTGCAAGGACTGATGAAAGAATAATGAAGGGGTGGTATATATACATATACAATGGAACATTACTCAGCCATAAAAAAGAATGAAATCTTGCCATCTGCAACGACACGGAGGGAGCTAGAGAGTATAATGCTAAGCGAACTAAGTCCATCAGACAAAGACAAATAGCATGTAATTTCACTCCTTTGTGGACTTTAAGAAGCAAAACAAATGGGCGGGGGGTGGGGGAGAGAGAGAGAGACCAAGAAACAGGCTCTTTACTATAGAGAACAAACTGATGGTTACCAGAGGGAAGTAGGGGGGAATGGGTGAAATGGATGATGGGGATTAAGGTGATGAGCACTAGGTGTCACACGGAAGTGCTGAATCACTCTCTTGCACGCTTCAAACTAACAGTACACTGTATGTGAACTAACTGGAATTTAAATAAAAACTTTAAAAAACAGAGGAAAAAAAATGTCACTCCTAAGTATGTACCCAAGAGAAGTGAAACATAATGTCCGCCCAAAAACTTGTACGTGAGTGTTCACGGCAGCATCATCATGATAGCCGGAAAGCAGAAACAAGCCAAATGTGCATCAACCGATGAATGGATAAATGAAATGTGGCATATCCACGCAATGGAATATTATCAGCCGTGAAAAGGAATGAAGTATTGATACAGGCCACAACATGGATGAATCTTGAAAACATTAGGCTGCATTAAAGAAACCAGTCCCCCAAGATCACATGTATTTTAATCATATCGAGTGTCCAGAATGGACAAGTCCGTAGAGGCAGAGACTCGATTAGTGTTTGCCAGAGGTTGAGGGGAGAGGAAACAGGGATGGGTTTCTTTGGGGGGTGATGAAAATGTTCTGGAATTAGACAGAGATGATGGTGACACAATTCTGCAAATATACGGAGAGCCACCGACTCGTACATTTTAGAAGGATGAGTTTTCTCACGTGTGAATTATATCTTTATAAAGCGGCTAATTTTTAAAAGGATAAATACAGTGTGCTACCATTTATATAAAAATTTTAAAGCGCACATGAACTAATACCATCAATTATTCAACGTTACATACACATGCAGTGGAAGTGTAACAACATGTACCAGAACAAAAGACGAAATTCAGAACCGTGGTTCTCTCGAAGGAGAGAAGGAGGAGAAGGAATGTGTTTGCAATGTTTTATTATTTTTTTTTCCAAGACAGAGATCAGAGCAATTATGGGAAAATGTTAACATCTGTTAAATTTGGATTCTGGGTACATGGATAACTCTTATTTTATATTCTGGGCTTGTTTATATTTGAACTTGCTAATGACTGTTGAGTTTTAACGGGGGCAAGTGAATCCTTCTATTTCCTTAGCCTGTAGCAGGCTGAATGGTAACCCCCGAAAGATACGTCCTCCTGTGGACGTGACCTTATCTGAAAAATGGGTCCTTGTAGATGGAATAAAGTTAAGGATATCGAGAGGAGATTATGCTGGGTTAAGGTGGTCCCTAAATCTGATGATGAATGACCTTAGAAGAGAAGGGAGAGGCTGTGTAAAGACAGAAACAGACATTTGAGTTAAAGTGGCCACAAGCCACCTGCAGCCCCCAGAAGCTGGAGGATGGGAGGAGGGGTTCTCCTTCCAGAGCCTCTGGGGGAAGCGTGGCTCCTTCCTTCTCCCAAGCATCTCCCAGAAGCCCACAGCCTTTCCTTCCTCCCTCCCCGATTTCCTTCTTGCTCAGCCAAACCATTTTTCCTGCTGTAAGGACAAATGTGGGGTGCCTCTGTGGCCGTATCCGGTGGGGGCCACATCAGACTTCCATCTAGGATGTTGTGTTCACTGGTGAGACTGCGGGGTTTGGAGGTCTCACTGCTCACCCTGCCAAGCCCTGCCGCCTCACCCCCTGCCAAGTCTCTCTGCACCCCCGACACCCCCAATCCCGCCTGCCTCCTGGCCCATGGCTTCCCCAGCCTCCCCGGCACCCAGACTCTGCCTCCCGCAGCCAGCAGCCTGAGTCCCGCCTTCTAAGTGAAACAACACACAAGATGAACCGCAAGGAGGGGAGCGAACGTTTTAGCCCCTTTCCCATCTATCATCTCACTTAAATTTATGAAATAGGTACTGATGCTACTTTTGTCCTGAGATGCTCCGGGAAGTTAAAGAGGTACAGCCAAGCTGAGCTGGGCTTTCGAACTGGGGCCTGGCTGCGTGAGGAGCCCGGCACAGCCACTTACCGGCTCTGTGAAATGGAACCTGTCGCTTAACCTCCCCGCACGTGCATTCCCGCCTCCGTGAAGGAGGAGTAATGATCATTTCTGCGTCCGAAGCTTGGTGTGCAGATTCCAGAGTGCCCGGAGGAAGCGCTCGCCCGGGACGCAGGAAGCGCTCAGTAAAGATCAGCCAGTGTTCTCAACATCCAGCGACGGTTCCAGTGAATTTGTGTTCAGGGTACATCCTACTCATTTCAACACTCCACGGGGCAAGGGTTTTGTTTGGTTGGTTAGTTTTTTAAAACAAGGCCTCGGGGGCGCCTGAGGGGCTCAGTTGGTTAAGCGCCGACTTCGGTCCCCCAGGTCATGATCTCACGGTTCATGGGTTCGAGCCCTGCATCGGGCTCTGTGCTGACAGCCCTGAGCCTGGAGCTGCTTCGGATTCTGTGTCTCCCTCTCTCTCTCTCTCTCTACCCTGCTTGTGCTCTGTCTCTATCTCTCAAAAATAAATAAATGTTAAAATTTTAAAAAAAAAGAAAAATAAGGGCTTGTTTTTAATTTTGTCTGGAGCCCGTGTTCTCTCTCCAAGTGGACTTAGACGTGCATCTGAGGGTGACCTCCAAGTCCAGTCTACAGTCAGGACTGGGACGTGCGCTGGGCCCAGAGGGCAAGTTCAGAAAGCCTAGTTCTGGTTGCGGGCTGTGCGGGGCTTTTGCAACAAGCTTGTTTCCTTGGGAAGTTGAGGATCTCCAGGCTCTGAAGTCTTCGTCAGAGGGAAAAATGCCTTCTTCTCTGGCTTATTTGCTCAAGGTTTAAAAGGTATTTCTGGGCTTTGGCTGAGAGGAAATTTAGCTTTCGAGCAAATCCTTGTGTACCGGCTTTCTGTAAACATCTGAATATAGCGTGTGCAGCTTGGAGCCCACACCGGTTAGCTTTTCCTGGATTTTACCGCCCGTGGGGAGGGAACGAAGTCAGCTCGGTACTGGTTTAGCAACGTCTGTCCGACATCGGGCTTGACCAGCAGGTTCTAGATGCGGCCACCCTGGGGACATGGCAGGGAGGAGGTGGGGGTTATGGTGTGAGTGTCGGAAAAGGATGGAGATAAAGTAGCATGAGTAAGAAGCTTCCCTTCCACCAGTATTTGCTGAAGACCCACTGTGTGTGAAGCTCTGTGCTTAACCCCCTGGGAGGATTCCATCTTTACGAAGCTTGAGTTCTGATGGAGGTGAGCCCTTCCCCCAAGGAAACCCTAAACCACAATTTCGTTGTGTCAGAAAGCTCTTCCAGAGACATCTGTGTGATGAGTGAGGGCAAGCTAGTTTCTGTAACAAGAAGCCTCGTCTCAGTGGGCCCCCCAGTAGAGGTGGGGTCCTCATACAGTCCAGGGCATCTGAGCTGGGAGGTTGGAGGCAGCCTGGCTCCGTGCAGTCACTCAGGGACCCGGGCATCTTCCATTCAGTGGTGCTACCATCCCTCCCCTCAGGTCTCAGAATCTTCCATGGGATCCCTTGTGTCTGGCTAGCAGAAAGAGAATCATGGGCTTAAAAAAATTTTTTTTAATGTTTCTATTTATTATTGAGACAGAGAGAAACAGAGCATGAGTGGGGAAGGGCAGAGAGAGGGAGACACAGAATCTGAAGCAGGTTCCAGGCTCTGAGCTGTCAGCACAGAGCCCAATGTGGGGCTTGAACCCACAAACTGCGAGATCATGACATGAGCTGAAGTCGGAGGCCCAACCAGCTGAGCCACCCAGGCGCCCCTAAAAATTTTTTTTTAAACGTTTATTTAGTTTTGGAGAGAGAGAGAGAGAGAGAGAGAGGCAGAGCTTGGGTGGGAGAGGGGCAGAGAGAGAGGGAGACACAGAATCCGAAGCAGGCTCCAGGCTCTGAGCTGTCAGTACAGAGCCCGACAGGGGGCTTGAACTCACAGACTTCGAGATCATAACCTGAGCCGAATGGGACACTCAACCGACTGAGCCGCCCACCCTCCAGAATCATGGGCTGTTTAAAGGGCCAGGCCTGGCAGCGACCTTCCACTGCCTAGAATTCAGTCACGTGAAGCCAGCTCACTGTCAGGACCCACATGCGAGCCCCAGAGAATAAAGTCACGGGGTTTGGGGAGAGCAGAGCGCGGTCCCTGTCACAGCATCTCTGCACCCGGGACTGTGTAAGGACACCAGAAGGAGCGTCCGCGGTGCTGATGGCCAGTGTGGCTGACAAGAATGGGACGCTCACACCCAAGCACCAGGCCGACCGATCACAAGGAGGACAGAGCGTCCTCAGAGCCCAGCCTGCCTGCTCTGCGCCCAGCTCAGCCGTGTGACAACCGTGCCTCCTCGGGCACGTTGTCCAAACCTCGCTGCGCTCAGCCGGCACACGGAGATGCTAATCACGGTCCCCGCGTCACTGGCCCGTGGGAAGAGTAACGGGCCGGGAGAGGGGAGGCCGGTTCTGAGGCCAGTGCCTGCCACGTGGCCGGCACCTTAGAAATGTGGGTCAGGGTGGGAGCAAGCTGGCCTGGACTTCCCGCCGCCACTTACGAGCTGTGCGATGATGACCGTGGCCGGGTCACCTTGCCCCCCGCCCTGACCTTCAGCCTCAGCATCTCCAAAATACAGGCAATAATCATGCCCGCCCCGGAGAGCCGCGTTCGGATGAAAAGCGGAGCATAAAGCAGGTAAAAAGCTGACCTTGCAACTTGACACATGAAGGGTTCAATGTGTCTCAGCTCTTCAGTCGCCGGAGACAAGCGTGCGCACACGCGTTACCTGGCTTGATCCTTGCACCGGCTCCCGGAAAGAGGACGCGCGGGGCGAGGTGGCCCGCTTGTGTACGCGAGAGAGTCACGTGCCCTGAGAAGGAATGAATGCAGGGAGGAATGAATGAATCATCACAATAATCTGTGTCTTTTGCGGTAGTAGCTAGTCTCCATTTCTCGCCGCGATGGTGAAGCTGCCAAAATAAATTAACTTTTCCCACATCAGTGACTCATTTGGCAGGAATAACAGCCTCGCAAACTGAATAAAGAATGAAGAGTGTGGGGCGGGGGAGGCCACAGGCGGGGGGGGGGGGGGGAGGGCTGGGCGAGGAGCTTTGTAATGACTCAAAGATAGAAGAACCAACTTCTTATTCTCTCTCTCTCTCTGCTCACTCGCGCGCGCTCGCTCGCGCGCGCTCTCTCTTTAACCAAAAACCTAGCTCCAAGGTTCACATTCAATCTTTGAAGTCTGGGAAATAGAGTCTCCGAGCTATTAAGCGGTTCTGGACAGAAGGAGCCAAGAAGGCAACATTGTCCCTCGCTCCGAGGACGGGTACTGGGGGCTTACCGTGGCCACGCCGTGCGCGGCAGGTCAGACCAGGGCCAGGGGCCCCTCTTATCCCCCCTGGCCCTGGGTCAGTGCTGGGTACTCTAGACACTTCCCCTTGCCCAGCCCTTCTCACACCCTGCCCACACCTCCTTCAGTAGCTGTGGAGGCTTCAGGGCGGAGGGAGGCAAGATCAAAGACTGAGACCTCGAGTCCTAGAAAGGAAGAGACTTAATTACCTACGTCTTGTCCGTGTGGGGGGTTTCGGAGGAGTCCTCTTGGAGGGGAGGGGTTCTGCCTGTCTCCTAGAAACCAGAGCCTGGGAGAAAAGAGATTGATGACAGGCACAAAAAGGAACATTTTCAGCCCTGAAAATGATGATGTGGCCCCCGAAACAGGGCTCGAAAGGTTCTGATGGGCTTACTCTCCCGCTCACACTTTCTCTGGCTCCCCTCGGCCACAGGATACAATCCGTTGGAGAATAATGGTGAAGACCCTGGGCTCGGGGCCAGAGAGACCTGGGTTGGACTCGCCGCCTGGGAAATTTACTTAACTTTCCCAGCCAGTCGTCTGGGAGATGGTGTATTCGTTTGCTGGGGCTGCCATGATTTGTCACTGAGGAACTTTGTTCCACCGAATGGGGGGCTTCAACACAGAAATGTATTGTCTCGCAGCTCTGGAGGCCAGAAGTTGGAAGTCAGAGTGGGGGTGAGGTTGCCCCCTGTTGAGGGCAGTTGGCGGGAAGGGCTGTGCTGGAGGGGTCCTCTCCCGGCTTGTCTTTCTGTCCTCTCCCCTCTGTGTGCATCTCTGTGTGTGTCCAAATTTACCCTTTCTAGAAGGGCACCAGTCATACTGGAGCAGGGCCCACCCTAGTGACTTCAGCTTAACTGATTATACCTGCAGTGACCCAACCTCCAACCAACAGAGGTCCTGGGGGTTAGGATGTCACCATTCGAATTTAGGGGGGGATATTATCCAACCCATGAAGAATGGGTACATACTAGAACATGTCTCGAAGGGTGACTGTAAAGATCGAATGAGTTAATGCGCACAAAGCACGTTAGGGCAAAGCCTGGTGGGTTGTGTCAAAAAAAATGTGACTCAAGATAATCATCATTATGGTCATAGACATATGACCACTGGGTCACTCACCCGGTGACCCCCTCTCTCTTCTTTATTGATAAATTCTCCTGATGGTGTTCAGGACAGAAACCTGTCCAGGCCCAGAAAATGGGTTAGGTCTAATTTTTTTTTTTAAGGCATGTTGTTCCTCTTTGTCAGAGATTGGTCGAGGGCTGGGAAGGTGACCCAGTTCTGGCCAACCAAATGTAAAAAGAAGTCTTGGGGTGGGGTGGGGGTGTCTTGGAAAAATTTTCTTTCCCAAATGAAAAAGAATTGCATGAGAATAACTCCTAGCTCTTCCTCCTATTCTGCGTTTGGCTGTCATGCGAGGATGAGATGTCCGGTGCCGTGGCAGCTTTCTTGTAACCACGAGAACAGACATCGTCAATACTTTGAGATTGACAGAGGAAAAAAAATAAAAATAGACTAGAGTCCCCCATGATATGTTGAGCCCTGACAATAGTGGGACCATGTGCCCCTTAACCTTATGTTAATTAGTAGTAAAGGTTCATATAGCTTAAGCCACTATTAGTGGAGTTTTCTGTGATGTGTAAATACATAATTGTGTCAGCCAGTCTCCAAGATGGCGTCCAGTGATCCCTGACTCCTAGTGGTCACACCCGTCTATGAGTACCACTGTAGTCCCTTGGCCAGATTGAAAGTACTGAGCTGCGTATTGTGGAAGGGATGGATGTGACTTCTAAGGTTGGTCATACATGACACCGTGGCTTCTAACCCACACTCTCTCTTGGATCACTTACTTGGTGGGAAGCCAGACACTATGTCATAAGGAATCTCAACCAGCCTTACGGGTAGGTCCATGTTGTGAGGAACCGAGACCTCCTGCCAACAGCTAGCATCAGTGTGCCAGGCATGAGTGCGCCATCTTGGAAACAGATCCTTCAGCCCCAGTCTAGCCTTCAAGTGACACAGCCCCAGCTGACCTCACGACTGCAGTGTTAAAAGAGAACCAGAACCAGAACTAGCTGCCACCAGCTGCTCCTGAGTTACTGACCCACAGAGACTGTGAGATCATCAGTGTTGATTATTAGGAGCCACTAGGTTTGGCGATCATTTGTTACATGGCACTAGATCACTATACATCCATTATTCAAGACCATCTAAGATCTGACCCCATCTTACTTTCTTACCCTTATTTCCCATAGTGCCCTTCATCTACCCTATACTCCAGTCGGTGTGATCCATACACATCATGCTTTTCCAGGCTCATGCTGCTTCCCTTGCCTAGAACACCCTCTCCCACATCCCTGCAAATTCTATCCAGCTCATCCTTTCAAACCTAGTGGCCAAATTTCCTCTCCGTGAAGCTTTTCTTGGTCCTCCTTGAAAATGATTTCTCTTCTCTCTGCACTTCTAGAGCACTTGATACATACTTTTGGGACCAACAGACATTTATAGAGCATCTACTGAGTGTTAGATGCTGAGCGTGCAAACAGGGATAGTGGATGGATGCCTGAAATTGAAGATCTTGTGTTTTTAAGTGGATGTTATAGTTACATGTGTAGCCAGAGTCCCTTGAGACCAGGTTAAATAACTAATTCTAATCCTTATACGCCCAGAGCTCTCAGCATGTATAAAAACTCAGTGAATACCTATTAAATGAATGACTAGAAGAGGTTTTTTACTAGTTTATTTATTCATTTTGAGAGACAGATTGAGCAAGTGCAAGCAGGGGTGGAGCACAGAGAGAGAGAATCCCGAGCAGGCTCTGCACATGGAGTCTGACGTGGGGCTCAAACCCACCAACCATGAGATCATGACCTGAGCCGAAACCAAGAGTCAGATGCTCAAACGATTGAACCGCCCAGGCACCCCTAAAAGAAATTTAATAGAGGCTTTAATAAATAACAGAAACCCCACAGAGAATGACTTAAGCAGTAAACACTATTTATTAGATTATATAACTAAAAATTCCATAGGTAAAGCTTCAAGCAAGGCTGGATCTAGGGGCTCAGACAGTGTCATCAGGGCCTGGAACCTCTATTTCATGGTGCTGTGTTGTTTCATTCTCAGGTAGGTAGTCTTCACAAGGTAGCCTTTGGCAGCTCCCAACTCTGAGACCAAGGGACAGAACATCTCTTTCCCCTCTGACCTTGCAAAAGTCTCAGGATCAGCTCTGATTGTCTCTGATTGACTCACACAGATACCCTTGAACTAATTCACTGTGGCTAGGGGGATGCAGCGCTCTGGTTGGTCACACCTAGGTCACATATTCGCCCTATATTAGCTATCTATTGCTGCATGAGAAGTTACCCCCAAGCTTAGCAGTTTAGAAATCTTTTTTTTTTTTAATTTTTTACATTTATTTATTTTTGAGAGACAGAGAGAGACAGAGCGTGAACAGGGGAGGGACAGAGAGAGAGGGAGACACAGAATCCGAAGCAGGCTCCAGGCTCTGAGCTAGTGGGTTAGCACAGAGCCCGATGCGGGGCTTGAACCCACGAGCGTGAGATCATGACCTGAGCCGAAGTCGGATGCTCAACCGACTGAGCCACCCAGACGCCCCAAGCTTAGCGGTTTAAAACAATTCACGTTTGTTATCCCATAGTTTCTGTGAGTCAGGAATCCAGGCACAGCTTATCTGGGTCCTTTGCTTCACATTCTCTCACGAGGCTGCTATCAGGGTGTTGGTCCTGGGTCCATAGTCTCATCTGAAGGCTCAACTGGGAAAGCATCCACTTGCAAACACACTCAGTGGTTGTTGGCAGGGTTCGGTTCTTCGTAAGATGTTGGACTGAGATCCTCACCTCACTAGCTATTACCTTGGCTGGAGGTTGTCCTTAGTTCCTCGCCACATGGGCCACAGAGAGCAACAGAGATGGTCTGCCAGCAAGACAGAGATCACCATCACTTATAATTAAATCACAGAGAAAACATCTCATTACTTTTTCTGTGATCTATGGATTCAAAGCCAATTGATAGGGCCAGCCCACCCTCAGGAGGAAAGGATTACTCAAGGGTGTAGATACCATGCGAGAGGGATCATGGGGCCATCTTGGAAGACTCTCTACCGCACGCCTGTATTAGCCGGAGGTGAAATCAGCCCAAACTACGTGGATGGAAAGTGGAGGGAGTCATGACCCCAAGGAATACTGGAGTGTTTTTACCAGAAGAAGGAAGGATGGCTTCAACATGCACAAAGAACATGTCCTCTCTGAAACAACCGAGGGGCTCTGTCGTGGGCACCTCCGTGGGCATCGGTGTTATCTACCTGGCTTGTTCCTAAAAGACAGTACTGTTTACCCTGGATGAAAGAATGTCCGACTCACCAAATTCTCTCTAGCATTATTGTTGGGGGCCCATCTTTCCCTCAACGTTACTCGTTTGAAAGCTTATAAAACTGATTTCTAAGTGTGGTTTAGCTTGTGTATCCCTAATAATGGTTGTTGAAGGGCAGGTTCTCCCCATTTGTTTTATAAACAGCATTTCTCTCTTAACTGTTCTTCAGCCATTTAGTATATGCCAGCCTTCAGATTCCCAAACAAGATTATAAAATGCCCAGGAGCAAGGATCATGTCTTTCTAGGGCACACAGGGCAAGTCCTCTGCCCTCCTAAAGACAGAACAAATGGTTTTTACCAACCCACGAGTTTCAGGCTTTTCGGATATTTGCTGAGCTCACGATCCTTTCACAAGAGGGACTTCGAATCTACATAAAAATATATGTGTAACTGGAAGAAGCAGCAAACTGTACTGGGTCCACAAAGTTCAGAACCGCAGCTCAAGTCAGCGATGAATAATGTGCATTTAACGCTGCACCTCCTCACTGGGGAAAGAACGGATTGGTTTGAGGCCGGGTGGGCAGGAATGTTATTTTATTCTTGGGATAAATGAAAGATTAATTTTTCAGTCTTCTTTAAATAACCCTCGAAGAGGTGCTAAAGCTGAAATTACTTCTAATTGAGCCAACTTAGCACCAGCTCCTGAATATTCGCTCACGTAAGTGGAATGAGATTTCACTTGGTTTCAGCCTTGAACCTGTCTCTTTTGTCTCACTCTCTCACCTTCCCCAAGGCCAAGGATTTAGCCTGCTCTCCAAATCAAATCGGAGGCCTTCTGCAAGGCTGGAGTCTCGTCTCCGACCACTTTTTGCTTCTACTCACCAAACACAGGGCAGCAAACAGGGGTTGGGTAGGGAGGGAAGGAGTGAGCTTCTGTTTTTTTTTTTTTTTTTTTTCTTTTTCTTTTTCTTTTCTGTCTGCGGCAGCTCCTGAAGATTTATCAGTGCAGTGGAAATGGCACGAACTGGGAACGAATCCTGGCCTCGCCGCTTCCTAGCAGTTGACCTTGGGCAAATCACTTAGCATTCCTGAGCTACAATTGCTTCATTCGTTGCAAGGAGATTATAATCCTTCCCGCAAAGGTCGTGATTAGTCGTCTGCAAATTAATGTCTAATAAGCAGCTCTCTCTCGAGGAAACCCGGGTTTATAGCATTTGCCAATTACCATGGTGCAAACTCCCACCATGGCCAACTTCAAGCTGCCACTATGAGGTCACTGAACAGAGTTGGGAAGAGATACACTGTAGCATACGCCACTGTTTGGTATTTTCATCGTACAGACAGAATAGAAGTAATCCCCAAAGCGCAGATAATAGAAAACTGTAGTAAATTAATTGAGGAATTTTGAGTATTTCCTTTGTTTGTAATATTTAGCTGTAAGTTTATACAACTTCTTTTTAAAAATAATAGCTGTTCCCTCCTGCTCTCAAATATCCTATACCTTGGGGGCATGGGGACCCAAAGTTGACATGGAGGGGACAAGCCTGCTGGTTGACTAAAGTACAGTATAATTTATTGGGACGTTTAGGGCCAGGAATGCAAAGTCAAGCAGACTCAACACTGGTTAAAACATCTGTTTCCCCAGAGTTCACCCTCTCTGTAAAATACTCCACTCGTGTAAAATGGTTTACGCTCGTCCGTACAACAATCCTCCTCTCTTCGGGTTATTGTTGTGCCTAAATGAGATAACGTGGGGAAAGCGTTTAGCACAGCGCCTGGTACATAGTAACAGCTCAATAAATGGTACGTGCTCTCCTTATTCATGTGATAATGGCGCTAATGGAGAAGTGTGATCATCACATCGGAAACCTGGCAGAGGGACAGGCTAAGGAGCTGGGTTCAAGCCAGGCGTGAGGCAGCAGGCCGGGGGTGCAGCTGGAGCTGGAAAATTGGAAGTGGGGTTGCCTTGGGCCAATGGGCACCCCCACCCTTGAAGAAAAAGAACCCCAAATAGGAGCCTTGAGCCTGCGCGTCACGTTGGACGAAAGCCCCTGTCTCTGAGGTGGGAACAAGGGACAGGAGGGCAAATCAGCGGGCTTAAAAAGGAAAAGCTGGTAAACTCATGGGAGGCACTGCCTGTTTTCTTCACCCCGAGGCCGCTGTGGGGTCTCTGCCTGGAGAACTGTGAACTCACGGTGGTCGGAGTGGGATCCACCTCCTCAGACCAAAGCTGAACTTGAGAAAAGATCGGTTTCTTGGGTAAGGAGCAGATTCGGTTACGCAACCTGACCTGTCCTTATCGCCAGAGACCCAGCTCAGTGTCCTCTCGGGCTCAGACGGAAACCACAGGACTCTGGGCCGTGACCAGCTCGTGTCCTCAGAGCTGAATGTGGGGGGAGCTGGGACTCGGTGTCCAGTGCTCCTCCACCAGGAGACGTCCCGGGTGGTGACCACGGGAGCTCTAATGGTGCTTGTCTGCACGGGAGGAAGAGGCTGGCAGGTGTGGCTCTCTGCAAAGGGCTATGAAGATTCTCAACGAGTCTGGGTTTTCCTTAAACCAGAAATTACCACTTATTGTTAACACCGAAGATGCACCCCAGTCAGCCCATCGGCTTGGCTGGCCACCTTTGATCTGCTCCCAGTTGCAGCCATCACTTGCACCCCCCCACCAATTTCCTCTTTCTGAGCTGCAAAAACATGGTGACAGTAGCCAACAAATATTACTGAGTGCCAGGCACTTTATCAGCAGACTCTCATTTAGTCCCCGCAACAACCTATGAGGTCAGTTTTATCCTGTTATAGTCGCATTTGATAGATGAGAAAACTGAGTTCGAGTAAGAGAACAGACCCTTCCACGGTCACCCAGCTAGCAAGTGGCCAAGGACAGGATTTAAACTCAGGTCCGTGTGGGGCACCTGGGTGGCTCCGTCAGTTAAGCGTCTGACTTCGGCTCAGGTCATGATCTCATACTCTGTGAGTTCAAGCCCCGTGTAGGGCTCTGTGCTGACAGCTTAAAGCCCGGAGCCTGCTTCCGATTCTGTGTCTCCTTCTCTCTGCCCCTCCCTCGCTCACTCTCTGTCTCTGTCTCTCAAAATAAAATGAAGACATAAAAAAAATTTTTTTTTAAATAATAAATGCAGGTCTGTGTGCTCCACAGCCCACCGGCAGCTCCTGGCCCTGGGGGCCCTGTGTTCCTGGATGAATTACTCCCCTGGGGCAGACCCGAACTGGGGTGCAGGCACCGCAAAATGGAGGGGAGAGCTCACTCTCAGGTTCACGTCCCCTGGTGAACGTCCCCTGGCACGTCCCCCTGCCCCAGCCCTGCACCTAGGGTGAGAATCTGCACCCCCAGGGCAGGCTAAGGAGCTTCTTGCCCACACCAAGGTCAGGGCAGCTCCAGACAGAAAGAACATTCTGGTCAAACCAGCTGTGACCAGAGATCCTTTCCCCCAGCATCCTTCCCCAGGGTTCTCTTCAGCTCTCTCCTGGCCTTGGGAAGCAGGCTTGGAAAAGGAATTTCCGGACGCCTTGGGGGAGCCCTCACTTGGTTTCTTCCCGTGTCCACAGTGGCTCTCCCGGGCTGGAATGTCCCTCTGGGCGAACTCGGTGGTACAGGCTCTGGGTGCCGTCATCACCCAGACCTGGCTTTGAGCCCTACCTTCACTTCCAACCACCTGTGTGATTTTGGACAATGGACTTTTCTCTCTGTGTGCCTCGGTTTCCCCATCTGTAAAACAGGACCAAGGATGTGTGCTTTTAGTGCGTATTCGTCTCTCGTGGCTGCTCTAACAAACTACCACAAATGATAATAATAGTCATTGTTTTCCGCACGGTTCTGGAGGCCTCAAGTTCAAAATCAAGATGACAGCTCATCTGAAAGCTCTAAGGGAGAATCCTTTCTGGCCCCTCCCGGCTCCTGGTGGCCCCAGGCCCCCCATGGCTGTGGACCTTCACTACAATCTCCGCCTCTGTCTTCACAGGGCCTTGTTTCTGAGTCTTAGAACGACACTGTCATTGAATGTAGGGCCCACCCTAATCCCATCTGATCTCATCTCAAGACCCTGTTTTCAAATCAGGTCACATTCTGAAGTTCTGGGGGACATGAACTTGGACACGACACGGAAATAGGCCTAATCTCCCCTCTGCTTTCTTCAACCCCTCGTGGAGGCTGCGATATTTATTTATATGAATGTTTATTTTTGAGGGAGAGAGAGAGAGAGAGAGAGAGAGAGAGAGAGAGAGAGAGAGGCACAAGTGGGGGAGGGGCAGAGAGAGAGGGAGACAGAATCCCAAGCAGGCTGTGCTGTTAGTGCAGAGCCCGACGTGGGGCTAGAACTCACAAACCGTGAGATCATGACCTGAGCCAAAACCAAGAGTTGGGTGCTTAACCCCCTGAGCCACCCAGGCGCCATGCAATATTTAATTTTATGTGTTAGCTGGACAGGCCCACTGGGTGCCCTGATGTTTGGTTCAACATCATTTCTGGGTGTGTCTGCAAGGGTGTTTAAGGATGAGATTAGCATTTGAACAGGTAGATGAAGTTGGGCAGGTGGCTCCCCCCTCCCCCACGTGGGTGGGCCTCACCGGCCCCTGAGGGCCAGAACGGAGCAAAAAAACGTAGAGGAAGAGAAGATTTCCTCTCTCTTCCTGATTTTGAGTTCTCCTGACCTTGAACTGGAACTACACCCCCCAGCCCTCCTAGGCTCCACCTCGCGGACAGCAGATCATGGGACTTCTCAGCCTCCATAATTGCATGAGCCAATTTCTTATGATAAATTTATTTTTCTTCCTCTCTCTCCCAATAGGTAGGTAGATGGATAAAGACAGAGATAGGTATATGTGATATGTATATCATATATTCTATATTTGTATCTAAATGTCTCTATATTTATCTATATCATATATAATATATATGTGATATATGTGATCTATACCATATGGGATGTATACGGTATGTGCTCTATATCACATATCGGATATCTATATATCCATATACAGAACTATCTAGATAGATAGAATTGTATATTTTCTCTGGTTTTGTTTCTCTAGAGCACTCTGACGAATCCAGAGGCTTTTTCCCCCGTGGAAAGAGAAGGGCAGCTTCCAAGAGCCATGTGCTTGGGCGGGTGACTGATGTGCCCCCTCTGCTTACAGCCAGTTCCCTCTTCATCGACAGGCTCTTCTCTCCCACTTCTGAGTGGGTGTGGGGGAGGATGAATCAAGGCCAGACTCTCCACTCATCTGAACCGTACTTTCCATAGAAATAAACTTTCCCAGGGAGGCTCACTGCCCCCGCACTATTCTCTGTCCAGAGCCTGAGTTCGACAGCCAGGTCAGTCATGACGGGAGAGCCTGGCATGTGGGGTGTCTGGCACGTGGGGTGTCTCGCGGGGGACATCGCGAGGATGGAAGTTTGCGGGGGAAGAGCTGTACAGTAAGGAGCCCAAGGGCACACGGCATGCAGAGGTGGCCGTGTTGGAAGGTTACGCCGATTGCACGGTACTCCAGCCCTCAGCCCAGACGGTTTGAGATGACACTTGCTTTGTGCCGGGCTGGGCACAGTCATGTGCTGGCTTCATCCTCACGGCCACCTTATGGGGGTGTTGCCCTAGTCTGCAGACAGGGCTCAAACAGAATAGAACCAAAGTTCAAAGAAGGGCAGTTCTGACTCCATGAACCCGCAGCAGCCGTCAGAGTCAGGGTCAAACCTAAGGCTGCCCATTCCCCAGAGCCCCTTTTTTACCCTCCCCAGTCCCCTCTCTGATCCCACTCTTCTCTGTCTTCCTGATCCTTGCCTGTGTGGGGGCAGGTGTGGGAGGAAGGTTTCCCAGAAGGAGGGGGGCGGGGTAAGGAGCTATCTCCTTCATCTGGTCTTCATTCTGCAGAGAATGAGAAAGAGCCTGGGTGTGTGTGAGTGAGTGTGTGTGTGTGTGTGTGTGTGTGTGTGTGTAGGGGAGGGACAGGGATTGGGGTGGGCAGACATTCCTTGGAGGTTGGGCCAGGGGCGGTGAAGCCATCCTCCCCTCCCCCTCCTGCCCCTCCTGCCCCCTCCCATCCCCTCTCCTCCCCTCTACCTCCCTGCACCCCTCCCCAAGAGGATTCTGTTAGGCAGCCTGGGACGAATGAATGGACTGAAAGCCAGGGCGGCACATCGCAGGGGGTCAGCAGGGGCTAAGCGGGTCAGGGCCCTCGCCTCTGCCTCCCCGGGCTCCTGAGCGCTGAGGATTACAGCTTCGGCTTCTGCTGTTTAATCAGCTGGTAGCAATTTAACCATTACACCCCAGTGAGAGAATCCAAGACATTTCCTACGGGAGGGGGAAAGGGGAAGGCTCAGATGGGAGGAATGCAGAAAGGGGGGTAGAGACACAAAACAGCTTTATTAAAAAGAAAAGGGGTGGGGGGAGGAACATGATCTGTAATTGTATCTCAGCTTGAACTAAAACTCCCAGGCCTGGGTGGGGAACCAGCCCCGGGAGATGCTCGGGTGAGGGAAGCTGGGGGTTGAAGTGGGGAAGGTGGGTGCAGGTTGGGGCGAGGGGGACATCAGAGGAGACTGGAAGTGGGAGGTGGGAAGGGGTTTGGTCTCCTGCCAGGAGGGGCGGCCTCCACCCCCGGAGAAGGCCCTGCCCCTTGCTCGGTTGGGCAGGGACACTGGGACAGCAGAGCGGTGCTGGGTGCGGGCCCCTGTAACACTGGGGACAGCAGAGCGGTGCTGGGTGCGGGCCCCTGTGACACTGAGCAGCGCAGGTGAGCAAGGATTGACTCGCTTTGCACCACTGGCTTATGTGTAAGTGCTTGGAAAATGAGATCAGTAGGCGAGGGGAGGTTCTGCATCAAATGCACTTTCATTCTTTAAAAAACAAAGCCAAAAACCTTCCCTGCTCGCTGCCGTTTTCTCTGTGCCCCAGTGCGCCCAATGTCCCACACCTGAGCCCAGGTGACGGACTCTGCAGGTCACCTGCCGCACCAGGGCTCCCCGGCCAGGCGGGAAGGAGCCTCCTCTGCGGCCTGCTGCAGAGCTCGGGGCAGTGTCCCTGGAAGGGGACCTCGGAAGAAAGCAAGGATGGCCTTTGGGCTCTAGAAAGAGCACCCGCGTTGAAGTCCGATTTGAACCCCAGGGCTGTCCTTGTGCAGCGGAGCCACCTGTGGCACGTTGCTAAGCCTCTCTGAACCTGAGGTCTTCACCTTGGGTCAGATGGTAAATATCCCTGCAGGCCATACGGGCTTGTGGCAACTACTCAACGTGTTCACTGTGGCCTGCGTGCGGCGATGGTCCTACACAAATGAAGAGGCACAGCTACACCCAGAACAAAGCGGATAGCTGGCCCGCGGGCTGTGGTTTGCTTCCCGGTGGTCTAGAAAACAGGAATGAGGACGCCCACCTCCTGGGGCTCCAGTGAGAATGAAACGAGGTGGAGCACATTGCCGGGGTCCAAAACAGCTTGGCTGATTGGCGGGGCGACTGAGACTGGTGACATTCTTCTGCCCAACAAACGTTCTCCCAACTTTCCATCACTTCATGTCAGGCGCTGGCCAGACGCAGCAATTACGGAGAAGCCACTGGTGGGAGTCTGAGGGGACAAGGGCCTGGACACTGAGGAGCTGGGCTTTGCAGGGTGAATAGGAGTTTTCAGAGAGACGGTGTGGAGGATAAAGGGAATGAAATGACATTTCTGCTCGGGAGAATAGCACGTGTGTAGACACAGAGGCAGGAGGGTCCAGGGCGGGCTGCGGATATGGAGAGGGTGCGGAAGAGAAAGGAGAGGGAGAAAGCAGATGTCCAAGATCAGGCCTCTCCCCATACCCTACCTTGGGTGAGAACAGAAAGGAGTACTTCAGGCTGAAGGGGACAGTCATCGGAGGCCTGACGGACCGGAAGGCTTCTGGGCTCTCTCCGTTGGACTATTCCTTTCCATTTGTTCCTTTACAGTCCCAAGTGAGCGACCCTCCACTTTTTCCAGGCAAAGAGGCTGCAAAATGACAGACACTGGAGTCACACCCTGTGGTCACAACTGTCCCATTGAGCATTTGCTTGCTGTGTGGTCTTCGGTAAATGTCTCCACCTCTCTGAATCTCTATTTCCTCATCTGCAGAATGGAGGTTATAATCTTACCTGCCCGGCAGGTGTCCTGCCGGGGGATTAAATGGGATGATGAATGCAATGCCTGGCATGTAGGAAGCATGGATAAACAGAAGAATGCCCCTCACAGAGGACTGGCAAAGGGGCTCCGTGAGCTATGGGGGTATACTGGTACCCACGCGTGGGAGGCCTGGGTGGTGGCCTTGGCCCTTCGCTGTGCCGCAGGACGTGGTCTTCAAGCCCTTCGAAGGCATCCGGCCCCACTCCCTGGTTGTTAGATGGGGAAGAGGGAAACTGTGTGCCAGGCACAGAACACCCACAATGCCTCTGCCGTCCCTTAGGGCAGGCGTCCCCAGCCCCGTCTTCCCGACGAGGAAACTGAGGCCTAGTGGGGGGTGTAACTGACTTCCTCAGAATCAGATGGCTCGTATCGTATCTGGCAGAGCTGGGGTTTGAAACTAAGCAAGAGGGCGTTCCAAAGCCCAGGCTCTCTCTGGGCCGCAATGACACCCTCTTCCTCCTAAGAACGCGCCCGCCCAGCTGTCAAACCTGCCATCTTGGTAAGGTGCCCAACGATCCGGCTTTGTTCAGAAGGGAGGAGGTTCCAGGGGGCCAGAATTCCAGGGCTGACACGGGGGCAAAAGCCCTAGTCTGAACACCAGGCCACACCACGCCCCCCAGCTCGCCTTCAAGCGCCTGAGCTTCCCGCCCAGCTCTCAGAGCCCCGTGGTGCTGTGTGTGGGTCGAGCCCCCCACGGCCAGTGCTGTGACTCCCCGTGGATTTCCCAAAGTGAGGCTTTGTGAACTCACCTTCGGGCGCGCTGTACGAAAATTAAGGCATTCGTTAAAATACATAAAACACGCGCAGCGAAAGCAATGGAAACAGCTGAAATAGTATAATAAAACATGTCATTACAGCAGATTAGGATGAAAAAGAGTTCTTGCATTATGCCCCAAAGGTTGGCAAACTGAGACTTCGTAAATATGTCAGGAAACGTACACACAAACGCACACGCACAGATATTTATATACGGAGTCTCAGAAAGCAGTGGCAACAGCTGAAGGGGGAGAATTATGTGCATTTCGTGGCTACGGCCCCGGATTACACAGCACACACTCGGATATATCCTGAGGAAGGGGCGAGGCTCTGGGATCCGCCGAGTGAGGCAGGGCCCCGCAGTTTTCCATCCAGAGGTCTCTGCGAAGTGAAAAGCTATCTGTACGAGATCAGCTTCCGGACCCCGGCGTGCTCGCCCCTCCGAGGTCTCCCTGGACTTTCACCTCGGTCCGTGCGGCTCCTGCACGGGTCCCAGTTGACCCCACATTCTTGCTGCTAATGGGTTCACAGTCTGTCTTGCCATATGGGGGAAGGTAGGATTTCTTCCAGGCTAGGCGCCAGCCAGCTTTTACCCACTGCTGCTCCCCCCACTCCCTCCCCACTGGGGTTGACGGTCACTGGTACTTGGGGCCACCATCCCTGTTTGCCCGGGATTGGGCACTGGAGGCCCTACATCCTGCAAAACCCCACGGTCCCAGGCGAACTGGGATGTCTTGTCCCCGCTACGGTAAAGCCCCCGTCCTGTGACTTTTTCAGGCTTGGATTTACCTCTGTTACGTTTCTCCATTAAACATGGGCAAAGCCTTTGAAATCACTTCAAGTCATTCCTCAGTCTCCCTTCTCCTGCTGGGTGCAAAAAGCAACGTGTAATTCGGGTAAGAAGAATTAGCAGGACGATATGAATGGCGTGTGTGTCACCAAAGGCCTACTGTCCACTGCCGATCAGCAAATTAGCCAATTGCTTCTAGGGTTGATCTTTCTGGCAGGTCTTCGCTGTCTGTTTTATTTAACTGACGGCATCTGTCTCTGATAGCAGGGCGCTCCGAGTGATAAATTGCATCCATATTTACTCTTCTTCCTAAAGCTAATTGTTGGGGGGGGGGTGTTTTAAATACCTTTTTGATGTGCTAAGAGCTCCCTGTGAGGTAAATAAACAGACTGTTAGGTTTAGCCTGGAAGCAAGAAAGGCAATCTCCTAATTTCTGGTAGTTAATGGACATTAACCTCTCAGGCTTCCCTCTCTCTGCTCACCCCCTCATCCAGTAATCATTGTCATTACTTATAATAACATTTCACACTTGCGGGTCAGCTCGGCTTTCTAAGTGCTCTGGTCTCGCCTAATGAGTAGCTTTTGAATCTAAATAATGAAGTATTTGCCCTTCTCGGGTTTCCACATCTAGGGCAGAGAATGCTCTTCTCCTGACCTTTGGTTGGGCACGTGAATGTGCAGACACGCGTGCACGCGCGCACACACACACACGTTCAAGGGCACGGGCGCTCACACATGCATTTACATGCCACACATGCACACACACCCCCCCCACTGAGTTACCACCAGGCACGGATATCACTTGTCATTTCCTTATCTTCAAGATGCAATCGTCACGACAGCTGCCATATTTTGAGCGCTCCAAGTCTGCCCCGTTGCTGTGCTCAAGGCACTTGGCGTGCATTTCCTTTTCGAAGCAACAGTGCGGAGGAGGCGATCAGCCCATTCTGCAGACAAGGAAACTGAGAGACTAAGAGGGGCAGCGGTGTTCTCACACAGCTAATAAGTTAACAAAGCACTATTCCAACCCATGACGGTCACCAGCGCCCACGCCCTTAGCCACCAGTGACCCAAACGACCCCGGTCAACTCAGAACCTTCGAATGCCCTTGCCCGCTCTGCCCTTGGGCGCACCTGGGGAGAGAGGAGTACCGAGGAGCCTCTTCTGGCCGGTAGCATTTTGCAGCTCCCGACCTCTTTAAAGGGCCAGAAATGGCACTGTCCCCTCTGGTCCCGGCCCGACACTGGGGCCATCCGGACCTGGACCTACCATCTCCCCGACGGCTTCTCCAGTCTCCTGCCTCCCCTTCCGGATGGATACAGCGCTGCTCGCTCTCCCCAGCCGGGAACAGGGAGAATGGCCCTATGTGGCCTGTGTCACAGCAGCCGCCACCAGGCCAGCGCCTCCGAGGGCCGGACGCCCAGGTCCCTATCCCTTCCAGCCTTCAGGAGACAAGACCGTGGCAAACTCAGCATCCTCTCTGCTGGCAGCTTGAAGCGATTTGAGGCGTCAGACGTCCCCCGTTTGGTTTCAAGGCAAACGCCGCTTGGCTATGGGAGGGGCCCCCTTTCAGCAAGTGTTGCAGCAGAATGCCAGAGACCAAAATTACATGCCTTCCCCTCGCGGCTTAAAAAGCCGCCTTCAAGGGGGGTTTGCCCATGTATAATTCAAGAAGCGCCGAAGCTGGAAACTGCATACTCGGATGGATTTTCCTTCCCAGGGAGGACCTTTGTCTCAAGCCACAATTGTTTAAAATTGCGGTGTCGCGTGCGTGGAGGGGAATGGCTCTGACCTCGTGTCCACGTGACACTTGTCAGGCCCTCCTCACTGAGGAGCCCGCAAGGGGACACACAGCGAAAAACGCGAGGCGCTTTGGTCTGCATCCAAAGTTCTTTACCTCTCTTTTTCTTTGTCCTTCCTTCAAGAACACAGGACACGGGGGCGCCTGGGGGGGCTCCGTCGGTTAAACGTCCGGCTTCGGCTCAGGGCGTGATCTCACGGTTCGTGGGTTCGAGCCCCGCGTCGGGCTCTGTGCTGACAGCAGCTCAGAGCCTGGAGCCTGCTTCGGATTCTGTGTCTCCCTCTCTCTCTGACCCTTCCCTGCTCACGCTGTCTCCCTCTGTCTCTCAAAAATTAAAAAAAAAAAAAACATTAAAAAAATCAAAAAAAAAAAAAAAAAAGAACACGGGACACAAAGCAAACAGCAACTTGCCCCGCTAGAGTTTGGTGCTGGGCATCTTCGAGGCCCTGACATCGCGCTGTCCGGCTTAGATGCTCCCAGACCCTCCAACAACCACGCTGAGCATGCACGTCACCCCGCCCCCACCAAGGTAGCAGGGCAAGGACACTGGAGTCGTCTTGCTGACCGCTTGCCCCTTATGGACCTTGCGGGAGCTCGCGCTGCACCTAAAACAGACCCTTTCCATGACCAGTGGAGATAATCACCCAGGGGCTGGCAGCTTCCCAGACTATTTCATGTGCTGGGGCGTGGCAGGAGGGAAGACTCCAGAAGCAGGCGGATCAGGGTTCGAATCTCTGCCCTTCTACTCCCTGGCTGTGCGACCCCGAGCAAGTTGCTGAAACTCTCTGGGCCTTCTTTTCCTCATAGATAGACTGGAGCTGATAGTGGCTGCCTTGCGATGTTAGGAAGATTCCAGGATTATGTACAGAAGTGTTTGCCCATAACGCTCAAGGCCAGCTGCTCCACTGGACACAGCAAGCACAATGCCTGTAGCCACGATGCGCCTAGGAACCCACAAAAATATTTCGCCTCTTGCAATAAGCAAGACGCGTACCCTGCTTGAGCCGGCGTAAAGGTGACCATTATTGAGGCTGATTGTATTCATCTTTATAACCGCACAATCATAAAATAGAATTTTTAGTGTTTTTTTTTATAGGGGAAAGGGGCCACTAAAGTCTTCCTGTGGCCCTGCTGGTATCTGCTCAGCACACCAGAATCATTTCCTACAAACCTCACTGCCCGCTGTGGGTATTGTGAGCCCCGTTTTAGAAGCAAAGAGCTTGGGGCTCAGGGCGGTTCAGTGACGGTCAAGATCACACCTCTGATAAGCCCTGTGCTTTTCTTGTTAAGGGCCTGCGTTAGGTCGGAAGTCACCTTCACACAACAAGGGACAGGTGTTAAGCTGGTCCTGCTTTCTGTGGGGCTACAGGTCTTTGCCCAAGCACCCCCCCAACCAGGGGGTGGGTCACATCCCGGACTACCTGTGCTATTCTTAGTAAATTTCCTTATTAATGAACTTGGGTCTTTATTTATTGAAACTAATATATTTTAAAAGAAAAAACAAGAAAGAAAAATGTCATCTCTCTAGCATAAATGGAAAACAGATCGCTTGCCATAATTTTTTAAATATACCTAAGTATTGGGGTGCCTGGATGGCTCAGCCGGTTGAGTGTCTGACTTCGGCTCAGGTCACGATCTCGTGCTTCGTGAGTTTGAGCCCCGCGTCAGGCTCTGTGCTGTGAGAGCAAAGCCTCCTTCGTATCTTCTGTCCCCTTTCTCTCTGCCCCTCTTCTGCTCCCTCTCTCTCTCAAAATAAATAAATAAATGAACGAACGAATGAATAAATAAATAAATAAGCAAACACGAAAAAAATATATATACACCTAAGTATTAAAATTTAAAACGTTCACTTACGGACCACCTAAAAATCAGCTTACATCAGAGCTGGGACCTAGTGAGATGAGTGAGCGTCAAGGTCATGCAACTAAGGGTCAAGGGCATGTGAGGGGGGTCAAGGACACGCAAATGACGGTCAAGGTCATTCGAGTGAGAGCAGGAATCAGGTGAGTGAGGATAAGATCCCTGCCTTATTATAAATGTTGATATGTGTTCCTCATGGGTGTTTTCCATTAGTCTTAATTTTTTTTTTTTTAAATATTGCATTCCATATTTTACCTTGATTACGGAGTTTTTTGGCAACCACTTAACCTTGGGGCCAGAGGCAAGTGTCTCACTTGCCTCACCCTAGTCCCGGCCCTGTGTTGCATACAGAAGGAATGTGTCCCACACTTTGAGTCCCAGGTGGGTGACTTCTGTGTGTCTCGGAGTAAAAGTCAGACCAAGCAAACGGTGAGCGGTACTGGGGAGATGCGGGCGGGGCGCGGAGACCAGTGCGGGCAGAAGTGGTTGGCAAATGGATTTTGAGAACTATTTTCAAGGCCGAATTAACTTGCAGGCCTGGGGGGACCATTAGCTTCTGCTCTTAGACTCCCCTTAATGGACTGAACGCTCACTCCCCACCCAAGGTAAACCTCCCGCCTCCTTCCTCCCTCGGTCGCCCCAGGCCTGGTGTTTATAAAGCCATTTGCACTCCCCAGAGAAGGAGACTGTGTGGTGATTGTTTCATCATTCAGTTAACCCTGCAACCGCTCAGGCACAGCGCAGGGTGTCCCCGTTCTGTCCTCCTGCTGACTCACGAGTGTCCGCTGTTTGTAAATACCACCCAACACTGTGAACAGGTGTAAGGTCTGGCCGCGTGGGCCCCGGCTGGGGCTGGAATGCAGAATTGCACCTCACGGTTAGGGGGTTCTCAGGCTGCAGAGTTCCAAACATTTCACAGGGCCTTTCTAGCAAAGCTAATTAACTTCTTGCTCCCCCCGGGCACCGGTGTAGAGAGCAAGACATAGGAATTATTGATGTGACCGAGTTTCCTAACAGCTGGTGGGTTGGGGTAGCCTTCTTGTGCTGATCTGCGGGGGCTCTGGGACCTTGAAGTATAGACGCGTGTATATGACACCCCTCCGTGGGATATCATAAAGCTTGGGGGGAGCTTTCTGAAATGTGCTATGAGATGCCGCTCTCCTTGAAGGGGGACCCTTGAGACTGCGAGTAGATAATATCACATGGTTGAGGTGTATTCACAAAGCTAGTGCTTGGGATGGACAGGACGCCCGAGAGAAGACAGAAGAGCTGGAGGGAGCGGGGGGAGACGCTCAAAAACCAAACAGGGCATGTATTGAGAGGATAGGACGCAGTGGGGTAGCATATTCACTCATTGATTCAGCCAATATTTCCTGAGTACCTGCCATGTGCCAAGGGATTCAGCAGTGAATGAGACAGACAAGGTCTCTACCCTTATAGAGCTCCCAGTCTAGTCGGGAAACAAACCATAAGCAATGAAACAACTCCTTATCTCAGGCTTTAAGGCCTTTAAGGATCGGGCCCTGGCCTTGTCTCATCCTGTCACCCTCCCCTGGACCATCAAGCTCCAACCACTTATCTTGCTTTCCATCTCCTGAACACACCAAGCTTATTCCCACCCCAGGCCTCTTGCACACGCTGTTTCCACTGCCCGAAGCACATTTTCCTTGGGTTTTCACATGACTCTCTCCTT
This sequence comes from Cryptoprocta ferox, assembly GCA_028646485.1. Classification (NCBI taxonomy): domain Eukaryota; kingdom Metazoa; phylum Chordata; class Mammalia; order Carnivora; family Eupleridae; genus Cryptoprocta; species Cryptoprocta ferox. The sequence continues at coordinate 12,191,717 of CM053566.1, read as the reverse complement.
CTCAGTCTCAGATCTCATCAGAAACATCACCTCCTCAGAGAGGCCTTCCCTGACCCCCCTCCCACTTCTAAAGTGCCCCTCCTTCTCTGTCCCCTTTTAGCCTGCTGCCTGGTTTTATTTTCTTCTCAGCGTTTATCACCATCCTGGATAACTATTTGTTGCTTGGGTTCGGTGCCTTTCTTCTCCATTTAAATGTGAGCTCCTTGAAAGGAAAGCCCTTGTTTAGATAAGGAGGCAAACAAAAAGTTAATAAGTGATTGGGATTTGTGACCCAGTGAGTAGCCAGTTGAGAGAGAACAGCACTGACAGGTGTGGCCTGGTCAGCCAGGGGTGGGGGTCATGGAAGGCCTCCCCAGAGGCTGCAGGACAAGGAGGAGCCCTCCTGGGGAGCGGGTAGGGGCTGGGGAGAAGGCGTCAGGCAGGGGGGCTGCGCACCCAGGAGGGAACCCCGAGACGGGGGAATGGTTGGCATTTTTCAAGGAACTGAAGACACCTCTATGGATGGGTTTGTATCCTGGCTCTGCCGCCTCCCAGCTGTGTGACCTTCGGGCAGTTCACTTGTCTCTCTGGGCCTTAATCTCCTCCTCTATAAAATGGGGATTCAAACGCCTTTCTTGAGCCATGTTATAAAAATTACGTAAGACGGGGGTGTCTGGGGGGCTCAACCGGTTAAGCGTCTGACCCTCGGTTTCGGCTCAGGTCATGATCTCACGGTTCATGAGTTCTAGCCCCGCGTCGGGCTCTGTGCTGACCGTGCAGAGCCTGCTTGGGACTCTCTGTCTCTCCCTCTGTCTCTCTCTCTCTCTAAATAAAAAAATAAATAAACATTTAAAAGTATGAAAGATAATACATACAGAGTTTGGTACATGGGAAGAGCCTAACTGGTGCCCATTTCTACCTCTCTTCTCATCAAGAGGTTGCCAGGAGACACCCCCCACCCCCGCTGCCGGGCCTGGCCTTATTTAAGAGAGGGCCCCCCCCACCCCCACCGCCTTTGCCCTCTCCCAGTGTCTGCAGTGTGAGCGCCCAGCCACCGGCATCACCCGCTTACACAGTCTGCCCGACCCCTTGGGTCCTTGTCTGCAATCCCGTCACCGACGGCTACCCGGACACGGCCGCGGTGGCGCGTCCCGCACCTGCCCTGAGCGGGAACGGGACCCCCAGACCATCCAAGACCTGCATCCTCTCCATTATGCCAGACTGAGGCTTAGAGTCGTGAGCTTGTGGTTGTTCAGTTTCGAAGATGCCGCACCCTTCACGTTCAAGACCCAGGACGCAAGAGGGCTGACAAGCCCACTTTTCCGCTGAGATCCGGCCAGCAGGGTACTAGTAACTAAGTCAGCGAGCACTGCCAGGAACGAGGTATGCCGCTAAGTTCCTTACAGGCATGACCTGATTCTGCCACCTCAGGAAGCCAGGGAGGTGAGTATTGTATTCCCATTTTACAGATGAGCACGTAAAGTCACTGTACTTGGGTAGAAATGAGGGAGCTTCCTGCTAGTTCAGACAGCTTGGGAGCTGACCGGAGGGCTGGCCCCAGCACCAGGGTGAAAAGAATATGGCATGTACCCAAGAGGTCACCTCCAGGAGGCCATTCAGTACACCGTGAAGGAGCCGGAACATCCCAGAAACAGGGGCCAGGGTCTGGAGGCCGCCAAGCGCAGGAACACAGCACGGTGAAGCCAAGACACGCCGTGGCAGACCTGAGAGCTGAGATCGCTGGGCCCGTGGGTGCTGACGCAGGCAAGGTCTGACTCCCCAGGCCAAGGCTCACGGGTCTGAACTCAGTCCAAATTCCTTCACGGTATTCGGCATAACTCCTTTAATCCCCTTCAAGACCAGCAGCCCTTTGCTCAGACTGCCTGGACTTGAAGCCCAGATCCACTACCTCTTAGCTTTGCGACCTTGAACAAGTTGCTTTTTAAGGCCCTTGAGCAGTAGTCAATAGATCATTTTCCCAGGGTGGTGTTATCAAACACTAATCACACCAAACTATTTGCTTTCCTCCTGACATGTTCACACCTTGTATTGGTTAGGAATCGTGCTTGGCTGCTGGTAATAGAGAACTGAAATAATAGTGGTTTAAACAAGGTGGGGGTTTATTTTCTTCTCACTTAAAAAGAAGTCCAGGGCTGGTATGGTGTGGCCCGTCTTCATTTTGTTTGTTTCTCTGTTATCCTTGATGCATGATTTCCATGATTAAGGTCACAAAACTGCTGCTGCAACTCCAGCCATCAAGTCATCATTCCAGGCATGCAGAAAGAGGGAGAGGGAGCCCCATTTTTAAAGGCGCTTTCCTGGAAGCTTCGCCTGACTACTTCCCACGTACTATTGATCAGAAATGGCTTGGCAACAAAGGCAGGTGGAAAATGTAGTGGTTTTAGTTGGTCGGTTGCCACTTCTAACAAAAGTCAAAGTTTAGTTGCTAAGGTAAAGGAGGTATAGCTATCGAGTGGGCAATCACAGATCCTGCCTCTTTTTATCCATGATATTTTTGGGGTACTTGCTATGTCCCCTCTCTATTAAAATCATACTGACCCTGTGAAGCTTAGCTCAAATGCTACCACTTTCCCTGAAGTCTTACAGAGAATCGTCTGTCTGGCACACATCCCTTTCTACCTGCGTTGCTCAATACGAGAGCCACGTGTGGCCACCAAGCACTGAAATGGGGCTGAATTTTTCATGTTTTTAAATTTGAATTAATTTAAAGATTTTAAAAACCTAATCCTGCGTTCGGTTATTGGAAAACTTTAAGGGTGTTTGGAACAACTTGGGTATGTGAATCTAATTTTTCAACTGCAAATTCGATGAAATCTAAATCCAGATCAAGCATTTTCAATGAAAATTTAGCATCTGAATATCTGAATTAGGATGTGCTAACTTGCACAGATTTCAAAAGACGTGGTCCAAAAAAAAAAAAAAAAAAAAGAACGTACACTATGTCATTAGTTTCATATTGATTACGTGTTGAAACGATAATATTTGGGGTATATTGGGTTAAATAAAAATTTTATTAGACTAAGTTCATGTGTTGCTTTTTACCTTTCTGATATGGCTATTAGAAAATATTTAGTTAGGGGCGCCTGGGTGGCTCAGTCGGTTAAGCGTCTGACGTCGGCTCAGGTCATGATCTCACAGTCCATGGGTTCGAGCCCCGCATCGGGCTCTGTGCTGACAGCTCGGAGCCTGGAGCCTGTCTTCAGATTCTGTGCCTCCCTCCCTCTCAGCCCCTCCCCACCCACTCTCTGTCTCTCTCTCTCTCAAAATACAATAAGACATAAAAAATTAAAAATATATATTTAGCTATAGGGGCACCCAGGTGGCTCAGTTGATTAAGCATTCCACTCTTGGTTTCAGCTCAGGTCATGGTCTGATGGTTCATGGGTTTGAGCCCTGGGTCAGGCTCTGTGTGGGCAGCACCGAGCCTTGGGATTCTCTCTCTCTCCCTCTCTCTCCCTCTGCCCCTCCCCTGCTCATGCTGTCTCTGTCTCTCTCAAAAGAAATAAAAACTTTAAAAAAAAAGAAAAATGTTAGTTACATATGTGTCTCACAGTATATTTCTATCACACATCTCTGTTTTCTCCCTTCCGTATCCCAGTCGATGTTAATATATCTGGCTTTTTTTATTTAAAAAATATTTAATACTTATAGATTCACAGGAAGTTAAAAAAAAGATAGGGTGATCTCGTATACTCTTCACCCAGTTTTCCCCAGTAGAAACGTCTTGCACAGCTATAACACAGTATCCAAACCAGGAACTGGCATCGATACAATGGACTGATTATTCGTATTCTGCCTGTTGGGTTTACTCACTTGTGTGCGTGTGTGTAATTCTGTGCGATTTTACCACATGTAGATTCGTGGGATCACCGTTGCAGTCAGGACCCAGAACTGGTCCATTGCCAAAGGACTCCCTCCTGCTGCCCATCCACAACACGCCTCCCCCCAGTCCCTGGCAACCACTAATCTATTCTCTGTTTGTTATTTTGAAAATGTTACATAAATGAAATCATACAGCATTCCTACTTTTGAGAGTGGCCTTTTTTCATTCACTTAGCTTAATGCCCTTGAGATGCACCTGAGTTATTTTATGTAGCAAAGTGCTTTCTTCCTGTGGCTGTGTAGTATTTCATGATATGGATATAGCACAGTTGTTTTTTGGTTGTTGTTGTTTTGTGGGGGTTGTTTTGTTTTGTTTTGGTTTTTGGTTTGGGTTTTTTTTTTTTTTTGTTTTTGCTTTTACTCATCCTCTGATCAAGGGACAGTTAGGTTGTCTTTAGTTTTTGGTAATCACAAAAAGAAGCCACTATAAATATTCATGTTCAGGATTTTGTATGAATATGGTTTTTTACTTCCCTGGGATAAAGGCCCACGAGTACAATTGTGCACTACACGTTCTCATGTAACGTCATTTCTCTAGATCATCTCTGTTGCGGTAGGCAGCCTGCTAAAGGGAAGAACTCGGGCTCTGAAGAAACACCAGGATTTGGATCTTGATTCTGCCGCATATAGTGGGTACTGCTCAGTTCACTCCTCTGTCATAAAATGGGTGTGTTTAACATAACTGCCAAGATTTGTGAGCTGAGAGATAAGCGTATCCTCTGACGATACCGGCACTGGGACTCCGCGAAGTCAGGTTTCTCCCCCTGCATCCCCGGTGGTTCCTAGTGCGGTACCTAGAACACGGAAAGTGTCGGATCCAGGAAGGAAGCTGGGCGTAGGAGGTGGGCCAGGCAAAGAACAGAGGCTAGCTGGAGTTCAGAGCAGGTGGGCAGGCTCTCAGGCTCTGCGCACCGCCAGGCTCTGGCCTAGAATTGAGGCCACCTGCTCTGGCTGGATTGGAAGCCTTTCTCGGAGTGGCAGGTGTCAGGTGCACGCGGCTCGCTCGGCAGGTGCTTGTGGCTGGCAGTGTCAACAGTGGCTCCGACTTGCTGGCCACAACTGCAGGGAAGGCTTTCCGAGCCCTCCCCTCTCTGCGCTGACCACTTTGCACTGGAGGTCAGGAAAAGAGAGCCCGTCTCTTCCACGGCAGGTTGTCTAGAATTAGCTTATGGCTGTTACTTACTGAGCATTTACTATGCACCAGACGCTGTGCGTAAGAGGCAGGGATTTTCATTGTCCCCGTGTTACAAATGAGACAAGTGAGGGTCCGAGAGATGATACTAGTTGCTTCATGCAACCCAAATCCTCTTTATTTGATCTCTGTGCTGTGAACTCCATCAGAATAGTGGTGTAATATAATCTCCCCTATTCGTCACCTATATGCCATCACACCAGTCACACCAACCTTCTCCCCCCTCCCACCTACCGAGCAGAAGAACCAGTAAGAAACCACACAGGGAAGGGACTAGTGTAGCCCTAAACCCATCCTTAAGATGAAGGTTTGCCCAGTGGTTGATGTACAGGCAAGGACTCTTACTGAGTTAGCAGAAACTCAACTCACCTGAAAAGGAAAGTGTATTGGCACCACTGGCTAAAGTGTACAGATAGCCAGGGGTGCCTGGGGGGCTCAGTCGGTTAAGCGTCGACTCTTGATTTTGGCTCAGGTCGTGATCTCGTGGTTCATGGGATTGGGCTGTCAGCCCGGAGCCTGCTTGGGATTCCCTCTACCTCTCTCTATGCCCCTCTCCCACTTGCACACACTCTCTTTCTCTCAAAACAAATTAATAAACTTTAAAAAAATGTACAAGTAGCTAGTTTCAAGCATGGCTGGATCCAGATGCTCAAACAACATTGCCAGAAATCTGTCTCTCTCTTTCAGCTCTTTTGGTTCAGCAGAGGAGTGGGAGTGGGGAGTGTGGAGGGGGCGGTCTTGCCTTCATTGTTGAATAGGCTCTTTCTTTGTAGGGGCAAAGATGGTCACCATCGGCTTTGAGATCCCAACGAGAAAAGAGAGCACCTATTCTCAAAGCATTCCCATCAAAGTCCCAGGATCGACCATCACAACGTGACTTGCCCTGTACTTGATCCGGTCGCTGTGTATCCACGAGAATGGAACGGGCCACCATCAGCCAGGCCTGGGACATGTGCTCGCCTCTAAAGCTGCCGGGCAGGAGATCCCCCTCCTTCCAAACACAGACCAGGAGGGTAGGATGATTCTCCAAAGTAAAAGCAGGGATGGTATTCCAGGAAGTGAAACAGTATCTGGGCAAACCAAACAAACAAGGCTGAGAATCCCCCTCCCCGTCCCCCTCCCCCCCTCCACTCCCCTAAATGGTTTCTTCTGTGTGATTCTTTGCCTGTGCCAATGTGGGGACCAGGGATCCCCTGCCGTGAGGTGTCGCAAAAATTCTCAGTGGCTTTAGGAGACCAAATAGGCAGTGTCATAGTTACCACCAGACATCTCAAGGGCGATTGTTTGGGAAAGACCAGCGTTCTGGGTGAGCGAGGCTTGAAGTTATTTTGTTATCTCTGCATAAGCTTCCTCTCTTCTGTTCAACAGACTTCAACCCTTCGGAGGTATTGCAATTGGGGGCCTCACGTTGAGGGGAGCGATTGTCAGGAGCTCACAAGTCAGGGGACCTGAGTCTGTCTTTGCCTTGAGCCTAGCAAAGAGAGGCAGGGAAAAGTCGGGAGGCCCCCCAATCTCCTATGCCTGCCTTATCTTTAGGTTTGGGCTCCAGATTACAGCCAAAGACTTCCCGCAGCTGACTCAGGGCTCAGGCGGGCCTGGAGCTGCCTGGAAAGTTGAAGAGGTCAGGTCCCTATAGCTTATTTGGAATTCACAGCTTCCCCCTCCCTCACCCCCACCTCCCTGTCATTTTTGTCCCAAACACCCTAAGTAAAGGGACAGAGCCGCCACACAGAGGACAAAATGCTCCTGGGCCCTGGGCCCTACATGAATCCTTTTCCTCCCCCTAAAGTAGGAAATGCAGATAATAAAAGCTCTTCAACTTGTCCAAGAAACTTGCCGACAGCCCTTGGGGCCACGTTTGGGCTGGGCCTTTGTGACGTCACGCCAGCAACCGGCCAATGGGCAGGTGGTTCCGACTTCCTAATCTGCATATTGCGGCGCGTTTGGTTCAAATTTCAGGGCCTTCCGAACGGTGGTGGTTTCTTTAAATTCAAGGTTACTCGCGACAGGCAGAGGACAAACTGCGCTTGTAGCCTTCCTGCCCGGCTGAGATTTAAGGATTGGAATGGGGGTGGTCAGTCCCTTCTAGGAATGGGGCCACGTGGAGGTTATGAAATCCAGGGGGGCGCGGAAGGATAAAATGTGGACAATGCCAGTGGCAGGAGCTGGCTTGGTGACCCCAGCTTTGCTATCTTGACCCCCGCCAACCTCCCCCTGCATTTCTCAAGTGATTTAATTATCTAAACTTTATCTCAAACCTCGTCAGCCCTGAAATTTGGGTGAGGAGAAACCAGACGGAGGTTACCAGACACCGGTTGTTCGGGTTGATTTTTATCTTGTAGTCTGGTCGTAGCTCAGGCATATGAATTGAACATGTAATTGTTTGCACCGCAACTGCATAAATTGAGATCATCAAATTAACAAGGGGGAAACAATTGAGTACTTGCTGCTTTCTCTGAAGCTCAATTTTCTGAGAATGTCCTATCACTATTTTTTAGCTGTCTGCAAGGAGGGCTTGTAATACAGAAGGAATTTGAAGCAGAAGGGTATATGTAGCGACTAGTGACAATAAAATGTAAGGAGATTGTGATATTTAAATATAGTCAGATTCCACTTAACTTTTAATTTAATTTAATTTGGGTTTGGTTGTTGGGGTGCCTGGGTGGCTCTGTCGCTTGAGGGATCAACTTTGGCTCAGGTCATGATCTCAGAGTTAGAGAGTTTGAGCCCCACATGGGGTTCACTGCTGTCAGCACAGAGCCCGCTTCAGATCCTTTGCCCCCCTCTCTCTTTGCCCCTTCCCTACTCTATCTCAAAAATAAATAAACTTAAAAAAAACTTTTTAAAATTGGGGTTTGGTGTAAAAAGCTTCCCTTTACCTTGGCAGTATTGGTAAACATGGCATCTATCAGCCCTCTGGTTCTCAACACCCAAGGTTTTGATTCAACAGGTCTGGGCAGAAGTAAAGAAAAAAAAAATTTTTTTTTAATGTTTAGGTTGAGCGTTGGACTCTTGGTTTCAGCTCAGGTCATAATCTCCTGGTTCATGAGTTCGAGCCCTGAGTCAGGCTCTGCACTGATAGGGCAGAGCCTGCTTGGGATTCTCTCTCTCTCTCTCTCTCTGCTCTGTCCCCGCTGTTCTCTCTGCCTCTCCATCAAAATAAAGAAGTAAACTTAAAAACTTTTTTTAATGTTTATTTTTGTGAGGGCGAGCAGGGGAGGGGCAGAGAAAGCGGGAGACAGAAAATCTGAGGCAGGCTCTGCGCTGACAGCACAGAGCCTGACGCGGAGCTCGAACTCACGAACCGCAGGATCATGACCTGAGCCGAAGTTGGACGCTTAACCGACTGAGCCACCCAGGCGCCCCCAAATTAAAGAAATTTTAACAAGGGTTCCGAGTGTTTCTTCCAGAAGAGGGCTACCCCTACGAGGCTCTGCTTTGATTTTTAAATATTTACCCCGTGGTCTCCACAAACCATTGGAATATCTCAGCAACTGGAATATTTTACCTCCCATACCCAAAAGCGGTGCAGGAAGCCCTACTCCAGACTTCCATGGATTGAACTTGAAATTGGAGCCACTGTAACTATACAGAGAGGTGGGGCAACATGACAATGTGCCTTGAGGACCTCTTACACAGGGCGCGTAATCAATCAAGGACCTCAGGGCTGGCCTTGACTTCCCCAGGTCTACTCCCAGCCAATGGGAGCACAGCCGTAATAATAACACCAAGGGCCCTGCCAAACCTTCCTTAGACTGCACAGTGATCTAGGATGCTCCCACAAAACCTTCCTTCCTCTCCCCGCTAAAAGTCTCATGATGGTCCTCCTAACCTTGCCTTGACTCTCTCATGTTTCTTCTCACACAGACCTGTCCCCTAACAAAATCCTTCTAAGTCCCATTTGCACCTCTGCTTCTAGGGGAATCAAGACTAACACAAAAGGATTTGACAGAGAAAATAATTGGTTAGGGGCGCTGGGGTGGCTCAGTCAGCTGTGTCCAGACTCTTGATTTCAGCTCAGTTGTGTGTGTTCGAGCCCCGAGTTGGGCTCCGCATGGACAGCACAGCACAGAGCCTGCTTGGGATTCGTTCTCCTCCTCTCTCTGCCCCTCCCCTGCTTGTTCTCTCGCTGTCTCTCAAAATAAATAAATAAACTTAACAAAAAAAAAAGAAATTACTTGGTTAACAAGTATAACAGGTATCACATTTTTGGACCTTCTTTACGAGAAGCCAGCTTCTCTGCCTGCACTCTGTCCACCTTATGTTCTGGGAGCAAGAGTAGAATAAATGCTATTTCCAGAAAGCAGACAGGGGCGCCTGGGTGGCTCAGTCAGTTAAGCGTCTGACTGCAGCTCAGGTCATGATCTCCCGGCTCGTGGATTCGAGTCCTGCATGGGGCTCTGTGCTGACAGCTCAGAGCCTGGAGCCTGCTTCGGATTCTGTGTCTCCCTCTCTCCCTCTCTCCCTCTGCCCCTCCCCCACTCACGCCATCTCTCTCTCTCTCTCTCTCTCTCCTTCAAAAATAAATAAATGTTAAAAAATTGAAAAAAAAAAAAAGAAAGAAAGCAGACAGAGCATATGATGTGGGAGAAGCCCACATCTCAACAGGGAGGCCAAGGGGAAAGAGGACCTTCTTGAGGACTGCAGACATCATATGTATAAAACAATGATGTCCTATTAGTCACTGAGCCTTACCTGTCCCTTTAAGTAGACCCTCCTCCACTTCCCAGCACTAGTTCTTTCGCTACTAGACTTTTTTTTTTTTGGTAATTAATTTCTTTCCAAAGAAATTCTATCACTTGAATACTTACTTTTAGATTTTTCTCTCCTCACGCAGTTCGAATTAGTGAGTTTAGATTTCCAGATGCCATGCTGTATTAGCTAAGAATGTATATATGAGGGGAGAGGGAAAAAGAATCCTTACTTTTTTGGGTTCGTTTTGCTTTTTACTCTGTGACACTGTCTTACTCCAGGACTTCTCTACTGCAGGTGTCTCTTGGTGGCTTCTTGCCTCGTGGAGACCAGAGTTCAGCTTCCTTCTAATTCTTATTTAGGATCAAATAATTCTTCAAAAGCCCTTGTGCCCATTATCTTGGGGGCAGGACTGGCAGTAGTTGTGTTTTCGGTAATCTGGCAAACTCTTTCCTTTGGGCATTAACAAGGCCACGTTCTCAGGAGCTTATCTGTGGCTCCACTTTCCTGGGTTTGGGTTACCCGCGGTCAACGGTGGTTTGGAAGCAGATGTTCCTCCTAAGTATGGTCAGAAGGTCAATGGCAGCCTCACGGCTATGTCCCAATGCCTACGTCATGCACCTTACTCCGGCTCATCGCGTAGGCATTTTATCATCTCACCTCATCACAAGAGCAAGGGTGAGTTCAGCACAGTAAGATATTTTGAGAGAAAGAGAGACCGCATTCACGTAGCTTTGATTACAGGTCGTTATCATTGTGTGTACTACCAGTTGTTGTTGTTAATCTCTTACCGTGCCTGATTTTATAAAGCAGATTGTATCATAGGTATATATACACAGGACGAGAGACGTGCTATGTACAGGGTTTGGTACTATCTGCGGTTTCTGGGGGTCTTGGAATGCATCCCTGACCGATAAGCCAGACTGCCGAACTCCTTAAAAGAGCGCAGGTTTGATCGAGTCTTCCTCTGGGTGGAGAGGGCCCGGCTGGTCCTCCCGGAGCCCGGCTATCAGAGCGACTGGAGGCTTTCATAGTTGCTGAAGGCAGAGGGCAGCCCTCCCGGGCATCAATGCTTCCCCTCCGAGGAAAAAGTGGGTCTGGTTTCCAGGGCAGGGGACTCGGGGTCAGCGATTCCTTGAGGTTTCCCATTGGAACCCATTTGGTGTCTGGTAGCTTTTCTTCTCCCTCATTCTGGTTCTGACTGTTCTTTGTTGGGGAGGGGGGTGCCCCGATGGTTCACAGAGCTCTCATACTTCTGGTCTGGCTCTTAATACGCGGCATTGCCTGTTTACATAAATGTCTCTCTGCAACGTTTTAGTGTAAAGACTGTATCTCTAGGCTACCATTAAATCCCTAGTGTCTGGCACATTGCCTGCCACGTAGTAGGTATTTGGTAAATGTTGGATGAATGAAAGCGCCCAGAGAGATTAGAGGAGGCTAGTGTTAGATGATCTGGGTCTAGACATCCTTCTCTAGATCTTGGGGCCAGATGGACCCAGGAGAGAAAAGGAGATGAGATGCTGTGGACCTAGGGTCCTGGATTTGGCCAAGTGTTAACCTGTAGCTGCCAAGGGCAATGTCATCAAAGGGATTGGCGTGAACCTTCATTGAGGAGGGAGGGCAGAGCTCAGTGACACGATCGTGGGTTAGGAAGTCAAGCGCGACCCATTGTTCAGGAGGGAACCATAAGATCATAGCTGATGGTGTGGCATCATGAATCCATCTGGGGGTTAGTATAGGGGTTGGAGCAGAGACGCCTGGAGGATATTAGGAACAAAAGCCAAGCTGGCTGGGTCAAGGCAAATGGGTCAGGACAAAGGTTGTGAATGAGTTGACAATGTCAGTGGCTCATTTGTACTGGCCGCTGGCCATGTGGCTGAGATGAGACCTGCCAGCTTAAAGGCACATGGCCAGGGCAGGCCCCATCAAATGTCTAAACATTGGAACAAGCTCAGGACACAGACACCCCAGGCCCAAGCACATAGGGCCAGGAGTCTCCAGCCAGCTTGAGGACTTGGGATCCCTTTCAGGGGAAAGAGCCTGTTACCAAGATCCAAGTAAACCCCAGGCCCAGCCAAACGGAAGGGTCAACCAGTAGAGATCCAGGTGGACAGATGGCTCAAAAGTAAATAATACATAGCAATTATCCCTGCAGAACCGAGATCTGTGACTGGGAACCCGCTGTATAGAGTTCATCCACCTATCCATCCATCTAACTGTCCAACCATTTGCTCATTCATTTTTTCATTCATTCTTTTATATAGTGGGCAAAGAGGGATAACTGAGTATCCCAGTATCTAGTATACTAACCTGGAAACCTAGTCCCTGGCATTAAGGTCCTGATGTCTGTGCAGGGCCAGTTATAATCTAACTCATTGTTGGATCTTTGAAGCTATGGACTACCTTGTAACTCTCAAAACAGTGACAGAGTGGGTCAGAAAATCTAGGCCAAGACTGAGCTGGTAGATAGGGTTTTAAGGAGGCCCAGTTTCCATGAATCGGCCAAAGCAGACGCAGGACACCAGGCACACACACACATGCACACACACTGCCCATGCTTCAAATATCCGTCTAGTTGACCTTCCTGATATAGACAACTCTCGACTGCCAATATATGGATTATCTACCTAATGATCCCAACACCTAGCAAACTTCCCCCCACCATCACTCAATCTGTGCAAAGTAATTTCTGTGTTAGCCAAAGAAGAACATAATTAGGAAGGTAAATTTACAGAATTCAAATTACATAATGCATTCCAAAGTCAAATAGAAATTATTATGGATTAGCACAGATAGTGATGGGGTGGAATCTGCAGGACTCGATCATTCATGCATTCAGGTCCTTGCTCAGCAGATGTTTATGCGCGGTCAGGGGCGGGGAGAAGGGGCTGTAGCCTCTTGGAGTTTTAAGCCTTCTGCCTTACCAGCTTTCGACCTTATTCTGAGCAGTAAGTGAACAAAGGCAGAAGGTTGTAAAATTAACCTCATGAGAGATAACCAGAGAGACAAGATGCTAAAACCCGTTGAGGAAGCAGGGGGGGCAGGGCATGTAGTGTGGGGAGAACCCCAAGATCCAGTCAGGTGTCAGGGGGTTGGAGTGCTTCTTGTCCCTGCTGGAGACAGGTTCGTCTGGCCCTGACGTGCCCCAGCCTTCTGAGTTCGATAAAGGTACTTCCTCTCCGTCCAACTAACCTGTTGCCGAGTTTCTGGCTTAGCAAAAGGGGGCTTGGCTCTCCTGCGTTCTGCTCCTGGCCTTCCTGCCAGGACCTGAATTCTAAACTGCTGAGCCTGCCTGCTAACCCGACTCTAGACCCCAGACACCCATGACTTGGTGCTTTGGTTGGGTGCTCTTGGCTTTGAACCAAAGCCTGTCTATGATCAGCCCTGCTCAATCAGCCAGGATTACCTCTGGTCGCCATCTGTAACCAAAACCATTACAGTGGCTACACACACGAGGGTCCAGTTGGTCACCAAATTAAAAGGATGGTGTTGGTTGAGTGGCTCAGTCGTGTCAGGACTACTGTCTCTGAGAGTCTTTTGACCACTTGCTCATGATCATATCATGGCTCCCACAGCTCCAGCCATCACTTTCCCAAGTCAAGGCGGGAAGATGAAGGCAGAGGCAATACCAGCTGTGACCTCATTTGTTAAGAAAGCAAAAGCCTTCTGCTCGGGTCTCATTGTCCAAAAGTGGGTCACATGGCCAGACTGGCTTTGGCCCTTCATGATCCAACCTTGGAGGCTGGCACATTGCTACCCCAAACGAAATTACGCGTATTTAGAAGGAATGGATAGTGGGTAAATTTCCAACAGGGGCTACACAAGTGTCAAAGCCGCTAAAAGGCAGGCGTCAGATTCCCGTCCTAGAGAAATTCATTAATAAACATGTGAACCTATTACTGGGGGCTTTAGGTGATACAAAGACTTTGGTCGGGTGGGTGGGGAACAGGCAGGAGGGAGTAGTTGGCAAGGATACGTATCCATGACGATCTCTAGCTTTTACTGCCTTCCGAATGTTTTGTGTACGTTGTTTCATTTTATCCTGATAACACCCCCGGGAGGCTGTCTTTATCATCTACCTTGTTTGGGTGCAGAGACTGGAGCACAGACAGCTTCGCGACTTGCTCTGCCTCCCACAGCAGCCAAGGCTCAAATCCTCCAGGTGCACGCCATGTGGGTTGATGAAACACGTTGGGAGCCTAGCAAGCCTTTGAACTATGTTTAAAAGGGCGGCTGCCGGTGTAACAGTTCACCAAAAACACCGCAAGGGCCGTGTGCACTTTTCTCGTTTGCGATGCGGATGCTTGAGCCCCCTTTGCATCTGGGCCACGGCTAGTTGTCTTTCAAGAGCATCTTATACTCTTCCTCCTCCAGGAAGCCTCTGAGGTTGAGCCTTTAGCCCAGAGTGATCTTTCCTGAGTTCCCTGCATTCTGTGCCTAACGCCGCCCTCGACTTTATCAAGCTCCTTAAGGACAGGAACCGTGTTGCTCTTATCTAGAATAGTACTTGGAGCTGAGATATTAAGTGACATACTTCTGACGAGTCTATTTTTTTCTTCTTCACTTTAAAAAAATGTCAGGGGTGCCTGGGTGGTTCAGTTAAGCATCCGACTCTTGATTTCGGCTCAGGTCATGATCTCACAGTTTGTGAGATTGAGCCTCGCGTCGGGATCTGCTGACAGTGCAGAGGCTGTTTGGGATTCTCTCTCCCCTTCTTTCTCTGCCCCTCCCCCCTTCTCTCAAAATAAATAAATAAACATTAAAAAAATAAAAAATGTCAATGCCTTCAATGCCTGCAGAAGAGTCCTGATTACTTAAGCCGGCACAGAAGCCCCTCGCCGCGGAATGAATGAAGGAGTGAATGAATGACGTTGATCATGAACCATTTTGGAATGGCGAGAGGTTTGCTGCATTTTGGGTGATCAAGTTTGAACCGCAGCCAGTCTGTACCGCTGGGAATAAGGACATGCCTGCGAACACTGGGGTATTTAACACATCTACTGAGACGATACTAACAGCTATCGACCAAGACCCATCTTGGGTCAGGCACCAAGCCAGGTCCGTCACGCGCTTTGTCTCACTTAATCCTCCCAACAAGCCTGTGACAGAGGCATCCTTAGTCCGCTCTCTTTTGGCGATCCGACGTGACAGATTGAAGTGGAGGAACTGGGGGGCAAGAAAGACTTGGAAGGGGAGGGCCGCGGTGGGGTCTTCAAGGGGCAGGGGGAGTGGAAACTGGAAGTGTAAGGCGTGGGGCGTGGCTCCGCGGTGGGAACAAGTGGGTGGAACAGGAGCCCGGTGGGTGGAAATTTCAGGAGAACTGGGGTGGGTGCAGAGGCGGAGCCCACCCGGGCTTTCGGGCACATACGAGCCACTGGCTGTCCAATATTTGTTTTTATTTCCCCGCGTGGTTAATTATTGAAGCCAGCGTGTGATAAGGCAGCGGCCCTCCCGCCCCGAGAGTCAGGGGTATCTGCCATTTTACAGCCCTGTCCCGCAGTAGTGAAGCAGATAAGCTGCTAGGACGTGGCTGCTTGGACCGTCATGAACAACCCTGCTGAGAAATAGACCCTCAAGATGTGGGACTAACCGTGGCAGAGAGAGACCGAGGCGCTGTGAGAACAGGGTAGGGATCCAGGCTGGTCTAACAGCCCCAGGGCCTCAGGAGCTCAGCCCTCCTGCTCCTGACCACGTGGGGAACCTGAATACTGACACCCCCCCCCCAAAGGGAGGCTTCTCTGTTCTAGGGGCCAGCCTGCGTTTCCTCAGCATAACCCCAAGTGGCAGGTGTCAGCTCATCTTCTGTTGGAGGAAACAGGCTCGCGGAGGCCAGCTGACTCCTCTGAAGCTCAAACTATTGCCTGTCTGGTTGTTTGTCAAGAACTCCCCATTTTTTTAAGGCATTTTATTTACTTATTTATTAATGAATTTATTTGAGAGACAGAGACTAGTGGGGGAAAGGGGCAGAGAGAGAGAGAATCGTAAGCAAGCTCCATGTTCAGCGTGGAGCCCGATGCTGGGCTCGATCCCACGACCCTGGCATCATGACCGGAGCTCAAATCAAGAGGCAGACTCTTTTTTTTTTTTTTAAATTTTTTAATGTTTGTTAATTTTTGAGAGAGAGAGACAGAGCATGAGCAGGGGAGGGTCAGAGAGAGAGGAAGACAGCATCTGAAGCAGGCTCCAGGCTTCGAGCTGTCAGCACAGAGCCCTGTGGGGGCTCGAACCCGTGAACCAGGAGATCATGACCTGAGCCAAAGTCAGATGCATAACTGACTGAGCCACCCAGGTGCCGCAAACATTTCCTTTTTTTTAACTGAGGGTCTGGCAAATTATAACCCGCGGGCCAAGTTGGGACGCCACTTGTTTTATGTCACCTGTGAGCTAAGAATGTTTTATACACCTAAGTGGTTGGGAGAAAATCGAAATAATATTTTGTGATACATGAAAATTACATAAAATTCAGTATCTATGCGTTTTTAAACAGCTTCGTTGGGATATACTTAATATATTATCAGGATCTTTTGAAAGTGTACAATTCGGTGCTTTTTAATATATTTAAAGGGGTGTCAAAAAACTCAATATCAAGATAAGTAACATTTTAATATATTTTTAAAATAAAAATTAATGCCCCCCCCCGCCCCAATCCACGGTCAAACTATCAACATTTTAAATAAAGGCGGGATCAGTAACAGTGTCGTGCCCAGCCATTTTGGGGCCTGCGGCAAAAAAAAAAAAAAAAAAAGAAGAAAGAAAGAGAATCAATCATTTTGATTCTATAAATTTAAAAATTAAAAATTTAATATTCATCATGGATTTTCCCATTAATTTTGATTTTTTTTAAAAATAAGGAATTAAAATATTTACTGTGACTTTAAAAAAAGAAAAGAAAAGAATAAAATATTTACTGTGATTACTGAATTTTTTGATGTCACCTTAAATTTTGACCCCAACGCAAGTGGCTCACACCCCTCGGCCTAATCTCAGGCATTTGTGTGAGAGGCCCAGGGTGGAGGGAGTAGCATTAAAGGTGGAGGCAGTGTGACAAGGCAGGCCAGCAGCTGGAAGGGGACAATTTCGCTCAGATTCCTAGAACTTTGGTCACAGTGTAAACGGCAACATTTTCTTTTGTATTATAAAAACATTCGAACAACACAAAGATTTTATGAAAATACTTTGTTTCTGATTCTAAAAATAATAGAGGCGCCTGGGTGACTCAGTCAGTTAAGCATCCGACTTGATTTTGACGCAGGTCACGATCTCACACTTTGTCAGATCGAGCCCCGCATCCGGCTGTGCCCTGCAGCCAGGTGCCTGCTTGGGACTCTCTCTATCTCTCTCTGTCCTTCCCCTGCTCGCTTGCTCCCTCCCTCCCTAAGTAGATAAATATGCATGAAAATTTTTTTAAATAAAAAATTAAAAATTAATAAACATAATAAAGGGTTCTTGCAAAAACAACAACAACAACAACAAAACCCACAGAAGCCTTCAAACAGGAAAAAGAAAATAAAATTCGCCCCAAACGCCATGCCCCAGAGATAAGGACTGTAAGCATCTTCGGTGTCCCTCCTTCTTTCCAGATTATTCTCCACACATTTACAGAGAGGCATCCGTTTTCAGTTTATGCAAACGAGATCACACCATGCACGCTATTCTGTGATGTGCCTTTTTGCCTGACAGCATGTCCCGAACATCCCTCCGTCTCCGGGAACGCAGACGCACGACATCATTTTTAATGGCCGTGTAGTACTCTGTCTTGAGATACAGCCGGTGCGCCCCAAACCTCCCAACTCACCAGCACGTGACTGCTTCTGCTAAGGAGGAATTCTTTTAAGAAAAAGAAATCCTTTCCACTGACTCCCAAACAACAGATTTCGGTGTTTGCCTTTTCCTCCTTGTCTGTGCGTTCGTGACGTGCTTTCACACAGGTGCTGTCAGAGAGAACATTCCATTTCTGTTTTGCAAATCTCAGTGTGTTGTAAACGTTTCCTCAAGTTATTTTATGGTCTCCATCCAGTTTTCCCTTACTCCGGGGTCAGCAAACGTCACAGAGTCATCGTTGGCTTGTTTGTTTTAACAATCTTTTAAGAAGGCTTTAAAAAAAAAAAAAAAAAAAAGAACGAAAAAAATTCTTAGCTCGTTGGCCGTGTAAAAAACAGGCCAACAGTTGAATTCGGCCTTTGGGTTCTCAGCCTACAGGCCATTTTGCCATCCCTGTGTCTGGGCTGCAGGGAAGGTCTCTATATATACAGCTTTTTCCTTCTTTTGAAACACTTCCTTTGGATAACTTCCCAGGAATGAGATTACCGGATAATTGGGCAGCAATGTTTTTACGGCCCCCGCTATACGTTGCCGTGTCTTAAGATCTGTGCCAACCAACAACCTGTGAACGTACAGGTTTCTTATTACCTCACCAGCACTTGGTATTAGCAGTTTAAATTTTGGGCGAAGTCAGCAGCTAGAAAACGATACCTTGTTTGTATTTCTACATCTGATTGTTCTCCGAGTAGGAGAGTTTTCTCGTGTGTTTGGTTTGGTCGTTCTTTGTGAAGTCACTGTAGAGAACCCCGATGTTAGAATCAGCTGACGAGGAGCCATCCTGAGCTCCTCCTTTGGTTCCAACACAAGTTTTCGTGAACCTTCTCAGCCGCATTAAAATGGCAGAGAGAAGCCCAGTGAGGCCTTATCGCCCTGTGGCAGCAAAAAGGACTGGAAAGTAGGTCGAGGAATTAATCCTGCTGGTTCCAGTAATTAGAGCAGACAATGGGGTCGAAAGTTCAGGCTGAGCTGGGGAATGCAGCAGGAGTGTCCCTTACCAGGCCCCGGGGAACGCTGGCCACCCCCCTGCCTTCGGCACTGCCCCTGGACCAGGCCTCCCCATCATCCCTAAGTGCGTTTTCTTTTCGCCCCCTCTTCTGGTTTAGAAAGTCATTTTGGGTTTTTCCTCCCCTGAGAAATCAGATGGTCCCAGAGGCAAAGAAATGGTCCCATGGAAAACCTCCTGCCTTCCAAAGGACGCCACCCCCACACCCCCAAGGTTAGTTTCCTCCTCCAGCTTCAGCACCTGGGAAGTAGTATCGGTTCTCCATCTCCGATCAAGTTGGTGAGATGCTCCGTTAATTCTCCACGCGGGTTGGCACGTAAGTCTTGAGCCCGTTCAGTGCATTAAAATGACGAGCGGAGGCTGATAAGGTGGGACTCTGGCGGAAAGATCTCGAGTGTGAGGTCAGTGTTGAACTGAATGTAGAGTCCTGCCAACCCTTTCTAACCATGTGGCTTACACAAAGCGTCGATGGCCGTCTCAACGGGCCACAGGAGCCAGACAGATAACGTGACCGAGTGGAGGAGGCCACTGTGACACTAGGTAGTGGTGAGCACCGTGGTGAAACAACAACAAAAAAACGTACATTCCTGCCCCAAAGCATTTGCAGGCCCATTTTTAAAAATCCTAGTTCCGGCCAAACAAAACAAGTTTGCAAGGCTGAAGTTGGCTCCCTAGTCCGTCCAGCTTGTGAATGCCAAAAGGGCTGGCGGCTTCCTCCGTGTCTCCACTCCCCTGCCCCTCCTCGACTCTGCCCTACGTAGACAGACTCACCCTGACCCCACGATGAAAAAAAACCAAACCTTCTCCCAAAGGACCAGCTTGGGGTGGACGGGCGACGCATGTGCAGATAATGATGTGACAGTGGTCTCTGCTGTGGGCGAGGTTGAGAGCAGGGGGTCCAGTCTGAACATCCTGAACTGTAAGGATCAGAGACCTGCTCAGGTCCCACGGACGAGACAGGATGTACTGTAAAGACACAGTTCTCTCAGAAACCAAGGACAGGGAATCCGTAAAGAACAGAGAAAGGAAAGCCGCTGGGAAGTATTCCCGGGCTGGGACGGACGCAGGTCCTCCGACATGGGACCTGAGTATAGGCAGGTATCTTAAAGTGGGTCTGTTTCATAGGACTTAGGAACAGCTACATCATCCAGTTGAATAGGCTTGAGATTTTGGTTGTTTTAGACCGAGTGTCCAACAAGTGCCTACCGGAAATATAACCTACGGCTGAGAACCACACATAAACACCCATCCATCTGTTTCCCCAAACTGCGTGTAGAATTCAACTTTCCACTAAGGCCTCAGAAACGAGTTGATAGAGGCTCATTAATTAAGCTTAACGAGCTGTGTGTGGCCACCAATTAGGAGATGTGTGGAGGGATTTCTCCTTCCCTCGTGCTGAATTGGAGCCCCACAGAACGTGCCTGGGTAGTGAGATGGGGAGAAAGCCCACCTTGTCTGATGCCTGCGCTTGTGATTCCAGAGGGGTTCAGACTGGGATCAAGGCTGGTGTTTGGGGGGTCAGAGCTGGACACCCCAGTCTCTGGTTTACCCCAAGCTGAGTCCTTCGAGAGGTGGGTGGTCAGGGATGGTGAATTTGAGGTGGGCCAGCACGTCCACAGACATGAGAGGGGCAGTACAATCGTGACTCCAAGCTGAAGGACGGGAAACAGGGAGAAAGGAAACAGAGTCAGGACAAAGAATGAGGCTGTTCCAGCCATGCCAACCTTCTTTCAGTGTCTTAGAAATGTCAAGTACTTGGGGCACCTGGGTGGCTCAGTCAGTTAAGCGACCAACTCTGGAGTTTGGCTCAGGCCATGATCTCATGGTTTGTGAGTTCAAGCCCTGCGTTGGGCTCTATGCTGACAGTGTGGAGCCTGCTTGGGATTCTCTCTCTTTATCTCTTTTCTGCTGTCCCTCCCCCACTCGCTCATGTACGCAAGCACTCTCTCTCTCTCTCGCTCAAAAGAAATAAACATTTAAAAAAAGGCCAAGTGCTTTTCGACTTCATATCTTTGGCCACGTGGTTTCCTGCCCCAGAACAGTCCTTACCTGATTCTTTGCATGGCTGAATATTTTGCAGGCTTTAGGCTTCAGCTTTCTTTTGTCGCCTCCTTAGTAGTGCCTTCAGTAGTCAATGTCCATTCACTTTGTCTTCCCAACATCCATGCCAATTTTGGGGGTGATGGCATCATTTTCAGTGTATTTGTCAGCTTTGCTGCAGTAACAAACAGCCCCAAGTGTGGTGGTTTCCAACAACAAACATTTATTTCAGGTTTATTACATTTCAGCTGCCGCAGCTCGGCTCTGAGACACAGACAAAAGGGGCAGCCCTCCTATGGGACAAGTTGCCTTTGTGGCTGATGGGAAAACAGCAATGACAGAACTGAATTGAGCAACCTCTCTTAAAGCTTTTAGTTCAGATCGGGCATGTGAAATGAGTCATATCTGCTGACGTTCCATTGGCCAAAACAAGTCACATGTCCAAGTCTGTCAGGAACGGGGAGCTCTATACCCCTTCTGGGAAGCACAGCAATTTCTGTATGTGAAACATTTAAGACACTCCACTCCTTCCTGCTCCCTACATCCCCAGAATTTCCCTGGTTCCTGTCCTTCCTGCACCCCGTCCGGTCTTTTCCATTGCTTCTGTGAGCCACCTGCCATCTTTCCAACCAACTTCCAGCATCATTTTCTGTTGCTTGAACCCACAGAACCCTGACGAATGTGTTTAAATAGGGCCTCCCCTGCTATTCTACACCTCAATACCTTGTCTGTTTTTTGAGCACCCAGATTTATGTAATTGCTTTGCTGTTTACTTGTGTGATGTCTTTTTCTGATATCAGACTGTAAGCTTAATGCAGACAGGAAATGTGGCAGAATGGATTACCGCCGTATGTGGTATGTTTGTGTACGTATGTCTGATATATTGTAGAGTCTTAATGAATATTCATTAAGTGTATGAAGGAGGTCTTCAGCATTTGGAGGTCAGACCTGGAATTTTCATGTTATTTATGGGTACTTGTCTAAAGTGTGTTGTGTGGATAAGTCATCATGGTTTAAATGTGCGGAGTCAGGGTTGACGTAGGGGCAGCTCGAAAGGTCAGGGCTACGGGTGTGTGTGTGAATTGGGGGTCAGCTAAAGCACCCCCAGAGAGGGGATTTCTGAATTTCCAGATCTTGGAGCAGTGGCCCTCCAATTTTTTTTGGCCTTGAGCTCCCTTAGGCAAGGCCAAAGACCCTTCCTGCCTCCCTAGCCCCAGCTCCCACTCTCTGATTTGTGCAGTAGGAGTTTCACAGTGTTGGCAAACGTGGAGCAGGAGCCAGACTTCCAAGAAGAGCACGGCGCTGAGTTCTTGGTAAACCCTAGTAACATCCTAATTTTAGTTATGACTAGTAAATCGTAGTCACTCACTTAGTAGTTTCCTAGAAAGTGGCACTTAGTCATACATAAAGCTGGAAATCGATGAATGGATGTGTTGCTTGCTCGTAAGAACCCGAGGAAGAGTGGCCTTTGGGTGGGAACCATGGGCCCACTCAGTGGGCTGCAGGCCACGGACCTGAGAGCCACGCCATTGCAACCTGTGGGCGGCAGAGGTCTGGGGGTGGGGGGCGGGGCTCCGCAGTCCCAGCGAGGGCCTCCGTTTCCCAAGTACAGCCAGAATTGTCCATAGAATGCATAAACAATACCTCCCACACTTAGAGGCATATGACTACTTTTAGTGCAAGGGGGAAAAAAATCCGTTAAAAGCAGAGAATAATGCATGGCGGTGTCTTGTTGTTTTGCTTATTCCCAAACAGGTTCGTGAGCGGATTGGTGAGATTTGGGGAGGTTTCCAAGAGGGCATCACGGTGCTAAACATTGGGGCGGTTGGGGACGGTTGCTGCAGGGGAGAAGTGTGGGGCTGGGTTTTGTGCCTCCCTCGGCTACGGAAGCCACGGAGGGACAAATTCGTCCTCACCTCCCTGGACGGCACTCAACACCTCCCACCTGACCCTGCTTCCTGAGGCTTGCACTCACTTCCTCCTTCCCAAGGCGTGCACAGAGCGTTGGATTTGCATAAGCTAAACGCATGTGTGGTGTAACCCCGTGGTAATAAGTTTTCAATATTATTCTTTAAAGTTACGTTTTTAAAAAAGCCACCAGGAGCCCCTTTCTGTCCACCTCTCAGCTCTGCCTTCTTTGGGTTGGCTTCCTTTGCAGGCAGGACCTCCCGCAGATGGCCCCAGCAGCTCCCAGCTCACATTCAACCAGCTTAGCAATCCTACCAAGAAAAGAAAGCCTCTCTCCCCATGGTTTCAGCCAAAAAATAGCTGCCATTCATTGAGTGCTTCTTCGGAGCCAAGCCCACCTCCTGAGCCCGTTCCAGGATTCTCTCATTTATTCCTCACAGTGCCTCTCTGATGTCGTTGCTATTATTATCCAGCTTTAAAGAGAGGAGACTGGGGTTACATAAACTAGCCCAAGGTCACCGGGCTACTAAATGCCAGAGCCGAACCCATGTTCTCAATGACTGCACTCCACTGCCTGCTGCTACCTCGGGCTTTCCTGCGGTGATCCCCGCCCCCAACCTCTGGGGCTGGGAAGGGCCCATCTTGAACAACAGTTACTCAGTATCAGCTCTGTTCTGTCCAGCTGCTTAATGAGTATTATCTCATTTTTGTCCCCATTGCCCAGATAAGGAAACTGAGACTCAGAGAGGTTGCTTCATTTTCCCATGCTCACACAGAAAGTAGGAGAATTCCAGATCGGAAACCAAAGGTGCTGGATTGTAAAGCTCCGCCCTGAAGGGCCGTGGCCCTGGGTGATCCCTCTGCCTGAACACCCTTCCCCCGGGCACCTGTGTGACTCAGCCCACTCTCTCCTGCAATCTGTTCTCATGAGGCCATTTCTGTGTGATCTGTTTAAAACCAAAACTTTGGGGCACCTGGGTGGCTCAGTCGGTTGAGTGTCCAACTTCGGCTCAGGTCATGATCTCACACTCTGTGAGCCTGAGCCCTGCTTCAGGCTCTGTGCTGACAGCTCAGAACCTGGAGCCTGCTTTGGATTCTGTGTCTCCCTCTCTCTGCCCCTCCCCACTCACTCTCTCTCTCTCAAAAATAAATTAATATTAAAAATTTTTTTTTTAAATTCTTTAAAACCACAGCCTGCCCCTCCATTTCCTCTTAAGCCCCTTTACCTGGCTCCACTTTTTGTTCTAGAGCATTTAGAACCTTTTGACACACTAGGTAATTTGCTTATTATGATTTATCACTTTTTGTTTATCTCCCCCTGATAGACAGTTATTGATGAAGGCGGGGATCGGATATATCTCAATTTTCTAGAATAGGGCCATGCACAGCAGGTGTGGAATAAACATTTGGTAAGTGAATGAAAGATAGGAATATAGATGGCAGGTCAAGAAATCATCCCAAGGCCACGTCTTAAATTCCATATTGAGTCCACTCAGAGTAGACAGGAGCTTGGAGAGGGGCTAAGGGCATGTGGACCCAGAACATCAGATGGTCTGTGACAGGTGTAGAAGCCAGAAGGGGCCTGGTTTTGTGCCTTCCCCAGTGCTGCATAAGTCACCCAGGACCAAATCCAGCCCTCAGCTTTCCAGATGACACTCAACACCTCCCACCTGGCCCTTTGCTTCTGGAAGATCATACTCTCTTCCTCATTACCAAGTGGAGGTCAGGCTGCCAAGGATGGGTTGGGAAGTTAGAAAACAATGTGAAGGGGATTGTATCTAGTTCTGAGTTGGTCGTGGATCAGCCAAGCTTAACAGGAAATGAGGAAAAGCTTCCCAAAGCCCACAAGTGATGGCAGCCCTGGGACATGGGACAAGTCCCCGCCTCACTTTCCTCCCCTGCAAATGAGCGAATGAATGTTAGTTATGAAGATCAGTATTTGGTTAGGGTTCTGTGATGCCCAGGAATAGAAAGAGAGTCACTTGGATAAAGAAATAATGTTTTGGAAGGTTGTGGCGTGGCTCTGGAATTAAAGAAGAGCTAAGCCCCCCAGGTCTTGGGAAGAGGATAGACCAGAACACACCTGCAGCTCTTGGCTATGGGGACTCATGACAGACGACTACCAGAAGACTCGGCAGGTGTCCACCTTCTACCCTGAAGAGTCCAACTTCTAGACAAAATCTTCCACTGGTCTTGCTTGGGTGACACCCAAAGGCTGGGTCAGGCGTGATAGGTTCTTTGAGTTCCTATCGCGTCCCAGGCTCTGTCTTCAGACCCAAGGACGCAGCTGTAGACAAGACAGACAAGATCTCTCCTGAGTAGCCTCATGGCAGGGAACACAGACCATTAGCACACAAACAAGTAAGGGAATCTTAGGTCCTGACCAGTACTTTGAAGAAAATAAAATAGGGCAGACCAGAAAAAGGTTCTTGGAAGGGGCGGCATTCGTGATGGCCTTGTAGGATTTCCATGGCAGAGACGGAAGGCATAGGGATGCCGCTACCAGGGGAAGGAGGAAGGGGTGCTCAACAGAGTAGAAAAGGGTAGATCTCCTGTGATCAAAGTCATTCTTCAGTCGACAATGAATATGTATTGAACACCTGCTTACTACATGCCACGCCTGTCCCTTACACAGAGCCGTGGGGTCTTGGCTTAGAATCTTCCCTCCAATGCTCTGCTTCTCACTAATGGACTCAGCTACCCTCTGCTTGCCTTCAATTGTGGTGTTTTTTCAACTTCAGATTCCCAAAAGAAGTCTGGTTCTCTTGTGTTTTGAGTCCAACTGTATTAGAGGCCATGGCCCGGGTCCATTCAGGACCCATCCTGGGACACAAGACAGCTGATGGTGTGGCTCCCTAAATCAGGGTGATTTCCATTTTACAAAGGGAGGTTGGGTGGGACGGGCTCCATGTCAACATAGCCACTAAAAGGCATAAGCAAGGATTATTACGGCAGGTCAGCCTTATAATGTCCTTCACTGAAGCCAAAACATCACTCCTGACTCATACCCAGTTATCTTAATGGTATTGGCTAGAGTCCTGTGCCAAGCTTGCAGATTCAGTCCCATGCGCTGGGGAAAAAAAGGTTATGAACTCCCCTAATGCAGACAGTAACGATGATAGGGATCCAAATTATTACTGACAAATTTTTACCACTGCGTTTGCATTAAACCATTTAAATTATACTTTGAAAAGGTCCCCGTTTTCCTTTGCAGGGGATGGGAGGCACAATTAGCTAATGACTCGTAACCTCTGAGGAAGAGGCATAATGACACAGAGCGGGGGAAACAGAAAAGCATATGTTGCTGTGGTTTTGGACACTGGGCCTGCCTTTCT
Source organism: Cryptoprocta ferox (assembly GCA_028646485.1). Classification (NCBI taxonomy): domain Eukaryota; kingdom Metazoa; phylum Chordata; class Mammalia; order Carnivora; family Eupleridae; genus Cryptoprocta; species Cryptoprocta ferox. The sequence goes on along the minus strand of CM053566.1, from coordinate 12,165,844 downwards.
GAAGAACAATTTGGCAATGGGTATCAAACACTTCTAGGAACTTATCTCAAGGCCACAGTCAAAGATGTATGTGAAAATGTTCCCCTGAGGCGGTTCACTGCAACATTAATATAATATTGAAAAAGTAGAAGCAACCTAAGTGTCCAACATTCAGGGATTAGCTGAGTAAATTATGGCACACCCAAAGGATAGATTCAGTGCAGTCCAAAAATATTGCATAGGAACATATTAATTGACATGAGAAAATGGCATATGGAAAAGCAGGTCATGAAATATTATGAATGATATGCCATTTTTGTAAGGTCAATTTTGGAAGTCTTTGGGTAACAGGACAGAGTGGAGGAATAATGGATAAGAGGTCCGACACACGAGTTCAAATCCCAGCTTCAACACTTACGAGCCTCGGCTTCCTCATCTGTGAAACGGGGCTAGATAGTGCCTGGATAACACCTAGGGAATGGTCTCATTACATAGATGTTTCTAATTAAAATGGTGGCTGATGGGGTGTGTGGGAGTGTGTGCACACTTGTGTGCTCACCTCGTGGTGCTTTCTGGATGCATTCAATTCTTTCTGAATTAGGCAGGTATTGCTTTTGTAATTAGGAACAAAGTCATTAACTTAAAAAAGGAGAGGCAGAAGAGGAACCCTGAGAATATTATTCAACATAAGAAATGTCATTGGGACAGAAGGAATGTCAGCTAATTTGCCATCTCTGTCTGCTCTCAGAGTTGTCTGTTTTGAATCATCCTGTGGCATTTCTGTTCCTTTTTCTTAAGGACTTCTTCCAAGAATTAAAAAAAAAAATAAAAAAAGGAAAGATAGAAAGAAAACCCCCCAAACTTCAAGCCATGTGGGTGAGTGCAGTTTGCAGAAAATATTTCCAAAATGTTGTAGCCAATACAGACCGTGTTTGAAACCTCAGATATCCTAAGCAAACATCTAGATTATGCTTGTGAACCACAGGAAGTTCCTCCTCTTGGTAACACTTTGCTTGTTGGAGGTCATTTAGAGAGAAGTATCCAAGGACATTCACTGGTTTTGCCTGCCCCGCGTTCACCCCTCGCTGAACCGCACCCCACCTCCAGGTCTGGCATCAGAATCTGGATATTTCCCTGGGAAATGCCCTCCTCCCCCTTAATCCTGACTGTTGAAATGGGCCTAGGGGTAGGCAGTGACCAGTTCTGATTTATAAGAGCGCCACTGTTCTGGCCACTGGGATTGGCTCAAGGGTGGCTACGTGACCCAAGCTGGGCCAATCAGAGCCAAAGACTCTTAGCCCCGGGGTTTTTACCTTTACTATTGAGGAACAGGTGCCTTCTTTCCACTGGGATGCTAGGCTGGTAGAAGGTAGAGCTGAGACAGCCAGGAACAGCTTTCAAGGCATTGAGGGGGAAGCCTGTTGAGAATGTAGGGGACACAAAGGAAGAAAAGCCAGGAAATGGACAAAGTCAGTTTCCTGCTGACATCCTTTAAACAGGGCGATTCAGCCTTGCCCCGTGCTAGCAAACATTCCTTTCTGTCTCAGCCAATGTGAGTTGGTTTTCTGTTGCTTGCAACTGAAAAAGTCCTGACTGCTACAGGAGATCAGTCTGAAGTGGCAGATACATTCATTCCATTGTCAGTTCCTAAGAGTCTATAGTGTTGATAGTATTTCAGGTGCTAATGACTCATTCAGTGTTTCTTAAGTAGAGCTCCTCCAGGACTGGCTGCGGAGAACACCTAAGAGCCCCTTGTAATTAGCTCATTAAAGGAACCCTGGCAAAGTGGTTGTCAACTTGCTTGAAAACAGTTGTCTTGAGTAGGCTAAGCCTTTCTCCCCTGCTACCTCACACACGCAATGGGGCTTCGCAAAGCATTTTTTTCAGAGTTAGAACAAATCTAGGCCCGCATTCAACCCCTGGTCCAATTAGTAGAATTCTCACTAAAATATTTAAGTGGGTCTTTATTTGCAATTCGTGCACACAAACAGAAACAGTAACGCAAACAAAGCATTGCAAAGAGGTTGTGTTTTCTATAGAGAGCCACCAGCCGCCGTTCCGCATTATAATGTACTCTGCAGATAATGGCGAGGCTATTTATATTTCTTTTTATCACCCTGTTTCCACTCTTTGGTATTTACCAAGCTATAGATCGCCTCAAAATGTTGAATTCCCGGGTAGTTGTTTCTTTCCCCCTTGTCAAAATGTTTTAAAGGGCTGTCAACAATCTGAGGGGTTGATTCACATCCAAACAAGTCTTTACTGGATATCCAGGGGTTACAGGGCAGGGTCAGGTCTGAAGGGGATGGAAAGATGAGGGACTCTAGTCCAAGTCTCCTGGGGAATCACTGCCTGGTTGGGGAGATAAGAATGTGGTTTGGTGTCGAGAGCCCAGTCTACCTGGGTTCCAATTCTGGTCTCTCACTTCCGAGCTATATCCTTGGGCAACTTATTGAAGCCCTCCGTACCTCAGGTTTTCATCTGTGAAATGGGAATAATAATGCTAGTATCTACCAAATAGTTATGTTAAGATGATTAAATGAGTTAGTCTACATGAACTGCATAGAACAATGCCTAACTCTCAAAAAAAAAGTCAAAGTTGTCTTTCTTATTTTCTGTCTTCATAGATCTCTCTCTTTCTTTTAATATTTATTTATTTTCGAGAAAGAGAGAGACAGAGCACAAGCAGGGGAGGGGCAGAGAGAGAGAGGGAGACACAGAATCCGAAGCAGGCTCCGAGCTGTCAGCCCGATGTGGTGCTCGAACCCACGAGCTGTGAGATCATGACCTGAGCCAAAGTCAGTGCTCAACCAACTGAGTCACCCAGGCGCCCCGTGTGTCTTCATAATCTCTTGCATAAGAGCTGGTTTCGATGATTTTCCAGTAATTCTCGAGTATATCTTGGGATCAAATGTCAGCATGTTTGATGATAGTCACATATATCCTTCAAAAAATCTCTTAGGAAATAGCCACACTGGTCATCCACAGACTATCTCTCAATACGGTATGTTCTGTCTAGCCAGTTTATCCCACATTATTCTTTGGTTGAGAACAGGATGAAGCAATTTCCTCGAATTTAGGCATCAGATTATATGAGAAATGACGAGCCTTAACCACTTGGAAAACACTTATAAAGACTGGATTCCCGCTCAGGGCAGTCAAGGGCCACATGCGAAGAGAGGCTGATGACCCCTGAAATGGCAAGGGCCGAGCATCCGCAGGCCCCATTCACACTCACCTGGGCAGGTACACACGCCATAGCTCACTATGGAACTACCTATATTTATTCTATTGCTCTCCCTGTCTCCCCATGCATACGTGACTGAACGCATGTACATTAAAGATGTGTAGGCTGCAATTTCTCTCTCTTCCATTTGGTTAATAGTAAGACAGTTCAGAAATGGTAGACATCAGGGCTAGTCTAGCACCTGAGTCCAGCACTCCTTTACCTTGGAGGTCCTTGTTATAAAAAAACATGAAAACGGGCTTCAAAGCCTGTGACTTGGGTATGAAGCCAGGAACTACAGTCTATGGGGAGGGGGAGCGGGGGGGAAGTTGGTGGTGACTTTGGGCCAGTCACTTGCCCTCCCTCAGCGTCCATCTCTTCCTATGAAGAAGAGGATCTCAAAACATATACCACCCACAGTTACTGAGAGAGTGGAGGTAAATTGTGTATAAATGTTAGGACACGGAGCGCATTCATGTATTATTCACTCACTCAACAAATGTAGTATGGCACCAGATTCGGTGACCACGAGCAAGCCAAGCACCCAGCCACGCGGAGAGATGCAGTAATAAGAGTGTAATGATGCTATGATGTGGCGAGTGCGATCGAGATTATTTTATAGTACCTGCCAACACTCTGGTCTTTTTGTAGCTCCGAGTGAAATGATCTGTTTTGTTTTGACGGTTAGTTAATGCGTGTTTGGGTAGCTTCTGTTTTGCGTTTTGGAAGAGAAACACTATTTGGAGTATGTATACATATACATCCTGAATATCCATGTCCTTGCTAGCCATGCTGTTGGGAGAACTGGCCAGTAGAAACAGTCTTCTTCGGTTTAGGGGAATAGTTTTGAATAACTGCTCATGATCAAATTAGACAGATTTGTTTCCCACTCGTAAACAGCCGCTAATAGTTATCAAGTGTACACTGTGCATATTTTCTATTGAAAAGCAATGCAGCTTGGCATCAAATAGGTCCCACCATTTACTAGCTGTGTAGCTGGTGGCAAGTTATTTAATGTGTATGAGCCTCAGTGTCTCCTCTTGAAGCGCGGCAGAAATAGGACCCACCTCACAGCATCAAGGATGCAGTGAGATGGCCTGACTCCTTGGAAAGTGTTCAAAAATGGCAGGTACTGGGGTGCCTGGGTGGCTCAGTTGGTTAAGCATCTGACTTCAGCTCAGGTCATGATCTCACGGTCTGTGAGTTCAAGCCCCACATCGGGCTCTCTGCTGTCAGCACAGAGCCTGCTTCAGATCCTCTGCCTTCCTCTCTCTCTGCCCCTCCCCCAGACTCTCTCTCTCTCATTCTCAAAAATAAATAAACATTAAATTAAAAAAAAAAAAGACAGTTATCATCATTGGGGTCATAGAAAAAGCCTGGGCATGAGAGAGAGAGAGTCTATGCTGACCCTTTGTGACCTCTGCTGGGCTCCTCAGGAGGCCAGTGGTGTTAAATTTAAGGAGAAGGTTAAGTTCTTATGGAAACACGGGAGGCAAAAATGGATGGAGTCTAATTACCCTTGGAAAATCTCTGCCCATATAATAGGGCATATACGGTATTGTGTATGGGCCCCGGTTGAGAACGTAGGAGTCAGACCATAAGAGGGAATGAAAAGAATGTTGGTCTCCAGCTGCCTGAGGATTCAAACCATTGTGTCTCAATGGAGGGCAGTTTTGCCCTTCCAGGGGACATTTGGCAATGTCTGGAGACATTTTTGGTTGTCATAACTAAGGTGGGCTATGCTACTGGTGTCTATTGCTAAACATTCTCAACAACAATTATCCAGCCTAAAATGCCAGTAGTGGGAGGTTGAGAAACCCTGCTGTCACGTAACTATCAAATCCACACGTAGGATGGAGAGATGGGTGGAGTCCGCTACGACGTTTCTGTCTCTGGGGATCGGGGGGGGGGGGGGGTGTGTGTTAATGAGACGCCGTATATAAGAGACTTTAGTACAGGGCCTGGCACATAGTAGGTACTTTAATAAATGTGTGCTGGCCATAGAGTTAGATCCTGCTTGATGGGGCCCCATCACATACATTCTGTTTCTGAGATGTGGTGATAAAGAGCTCTACCACCTGCTTCCTGTCTTTCCAAGCGGGCACTTCCTGTTTCACCCCCACGAATCAGTGATGGGTCTCCTAGACACATTTTCCATGACAGGAAGCCAGCACCAAATTCAGGTGTGACTCCACCATATCACTATCACCAAAATTTCTTATTTGGATTCAAAATTACTGACTTGTCAGCTCTAGATGGAAAGACTTCCCTTGCAACCGCAAGATTTAAAAAAGGAGCTGTCATGAACCCAAACTCCATTCCCCACCCCCCCCCCCCATATAAGCTGGATCTGCAATAGGGCTCTGTGAGTCCATAGCAAAGGAGTGGGAAGGTGGTTGGCACTCACATGCTAAGAAACTCTCAAGGACCACAAAGACAAGAAAATTGCTTTTAAATGAAAGAAATATTTCCATTTCATTTCTACCCTTAATGTATCATATAACTCTAATATCATTCCCTGTCCAACTGAAATATTTGAATCCAAATAATTCTTAAGTCATTTGGACTCTATTCAAATGTGAATTCATCTCTTTAATCATCTCTGCCCTTGTTTTTGAAATACAGACTAATATTGAAACTTAAGAGTCTATTTGTGGATTTCTTTTTTAACTTTAAGATTTTTTTTTACGATCACTGGTTGCTTTCTTCCCCATCGTATGTATTCATCAGTGTATTGAAGATCCTAAACTTGTCTTTTTCTATTTTTCATTTCCCTTCATTTAAATATTGTGGACAGCAAGCAGACTGAATAATGATGAATTTGATTAATATTCTGACTTAATAAGTCTTTTGAAAAAGACCTTTTTATTCCAAGGGGGAAGTGTTGTTCTGGCAGCATATGTTGTCACAGTGACAGAGTCAAATGGAGGGTAACCAGGTGGAAGGAGATGGCATTTTCTGGCCATGCTGATGCTGAGAGGGAGTCACTCATTTGGTCTCCTATTCCAAAAAGTCCAGTGAAGGAAGGGAAATTTCTCCCAAAAGTGTGTTTCTGTGTCATGTCTGTCTTGAGAGCTTTCTTGAATAGAAATGCCATCTTGGTGTATCCGTGTGAAATGGAGGGAGATGCCTTATGCTCAGATGTGCCGTGACTTCTCCATGGTGTTCTCCTTTTGCCTAGGACACTTATGATAGAAGAGGAGACCATACCAGGGTCCAGGGATAGCAGATACACAGCGAGTCCAACCATTCTCCATTCGCTTGCCCATGGCAGACATTACCAATCGATCATAGCACTCTTTTCCAAAACCCATGCATACAGCCACCACCAACTGATTGCAGAGTCGGCCGACAAGATAAAAAAGATTTTCTGCCTCTACTAGGTAAAGAAAGTTGTGCTTAGAAGAGCTTTGTCACCACCACTGTATCCTTTTCTAGAAACCTCTTCAGTGCTCCAAATCTTGTTTGCCCAAAGGTTAGAATAGAAGAGGGACACATTGGTTTTGCTTTCTACACAGCAATTTGATTTGAAAATTTGTCTCTGAGTCTTTGTGCAGAAACTAGCAAATTGCATGAATTATCCTTCTTTCTTGATAGAACCCGAGTCCATAGCTTTTAAGCAAGGTGCAGATTTATCTTTATTTTTTTACAATTTACCTCTTGGAACCATATAAGATCCCTCAAAAAAAAAAAAAACACCCTGAAACTACTGTTTTTCTTCAAATTCCTGGCATTATTACTACAGAAACTTTTTTCCTTTTTTTTCAAATAAGTCCCTGATGTTACTTTATCCATTAGGCCTCAATCTGAGATAGAGTTTTAGAAACAATCTAGAACCGAAATTAATTCTACCATTTTATAATTTGCCCAGTCAGATGCAAAAAAAAAAAAAGTATATGATTTTCAAGTACTTTCTACACTTAAGACTAAAAACAGCAGTTTTTTTTTTCTTTAAGCAAATGCAATTCTCTAGGTATTTACTGTAAGAGGATTTTATTCATTGGAGACATTTAAAAAAAGATCTCAAGCGAGAATCTTTCTTCACATTTTTTTTTCAAAAGAATGTTTACTTTGGGAAAATGCTACATTTAGAAAAATTGTGCCCTTGGAAGACAAGTGGCCCACTAAGTTTTACTGTGTTTTTTTGGGGGGGCGAGTGGGGCGGAGGAGGCTGGAGGCTGTGCGAAGGCAGTTCTAGTCACCCACCAGCCAAGCATGATTTTGGAGTTCATTTTCATTCATTGACTTTCATTCATTCATTCCAAAAACATGTTGAGGGTCCGCCATGTACGGAACACTGTGGGACACAATGGGATTATAGCCACGAACAGAATACTGTCTTTGACCTCTTAACCTTCTCAGCTGGTTACTGCCAGAGAATGACGTCCTAATGTCACTCCAAGGCAGGCGTTCCCATCAGACTGATGTTATCTCCCCCTCCAGGAACACTGGGCAATGTCTAGAGACATTTTTAGTCATCACAACCAGGGGGGCAGTGCTATTGGCATTGAGTGGGTAGGAGCCAGGGATGCCCCCACCACAAAGCATTATCCAACCCCAAAACGTCAAGAGTGTGGAGGTTGGGAAATCTTGACCTAAGGCATCCAAGACATGATAGGAATTAGCTCCTAGTTACTGGTTCTGGTTAAGTACCATCCTCAAGAGAACTAAAAAAATAGTAGCTCAACTCATTTCCTGTCAGGCTTTCTTCTCTCATGGGACTCTGACTGAGGAAGGTTGGTACCATTGCCCTCTGGGTGCTGGCCATGGGCCAGTGGCATCAGCATCCCCTGGGGACTTGTTAGAAATGCAGAGTCTCTGGACACCTTGGTGGCTCAGTCAGTTAAGCGTCCGCTCTTGATTTCTGCTCAGGTCATGATCTCACAGTTCGTGAGATCAAGGCCCATGTCAGGCTCTGTGCTGATGATGTGGAGTCTCTTGGGATTCTCTCTCTCCCTCTCTCTGCCCCTCCCCGTTCTCTCTCTCTCTCAAAAAATTATAAATAAATGAAAGAAAGAAAGAAAGAAAGAAAAGAAAGGAAGGAAGAAAGAAATGAAGAAAGGAAGAAAGAAAGAGTCTCAGAACTTAGACACTAGATCAGCTGAATCAGCACCTGCACTTTAACACTATCTCAGGTGACTTGTGTGCACAATAGTTCAAGAAATGCCATTCTGATCAGACGTCAAACAGAAGGTTTCAGTGACAACATTGCTAAGTGCTACCGCTATGGGCTGAATGTTTGTGTCTCTCTAAATTCATATGCAGAAATTCTAACCCATAATGTGAGGGCATTTGCAAGTGGGGCCTCTGGGGTGATTAGATCATGAGCGGGGAGCCCTTGGGATGGGGATCAGTGCCCTTGTAAAACGATTCCCTAGAAACTCCCTCGCCCCTTCTGCCACGTGAGGACAACACGGTCCGTGAACCAGGAAGCAGGCCCTCTCCAGACACGGACTCTGCCTTGGCCTTGGACTTCCCAGCCTCCAGAACTGTGAGAATTACGTTTGCCATCTGAACCACCCAGTCTGTGACATTTCTGTGACAGCAGCCTGAATGGACTAAGATAGCTAGGGAGGAACTCAGTCTGAGAGGTCAGGGAAGACTTCCATGAAAAATCGGCCTGTAAATTGAGTGCTGGATGAGAAGCAGGAATCAGCCGGGAGAAGACTATTCCTGGCAAGGGGAACAGCATGCGCAGAGGCTCAGAGGCAGAGAGGAACTTCGTCAACCAGAAGGTCTGAAGGAAGATGTTTTACGTCTAGAACCCCGTGAGCAAAGGGTGAGCAGGGATGAGGGCGGAGAGGTGAGCATGGCATGTGGGACCCTACTGTAGGAGCAAGTGCAAGAGGTCTGCTGGATGTGAGCCCCAGGCCCTCGGCTGGCATGGCCCTGGCAGGCATCCCACCCATGGCCATGGGGCAGGATGTGGCTGATTCCTCGGCCCTTCAACGTGGATCTTCCAGACATCGGAGCCACCTGGCCAGACCAGGGTCCAAATCCCATGAATGATAATGGTCTCCCAAGCCCCAAGCCTGCCATGAGACAGAGTTAGAGCAACGCTGCTGGGGACAAGGTGCCCCCCGACCCCTCCAACTTAAGGCTCCAGAGCCATCATGTCGATATATTTTTGTACAGATTTTGTAGTTTATTACACATTCTGGCAACGTTTAGATGTGATTTCAATGAGCCAGAATGTAGTACTGTAAACCTAAATCTGGATGTTCCTTCAAGCTGTTAGAATCTGGCAGGAGAACCACTCCCAATTACAGGCAGTTTCCAACCTCACTGTTCCCATCCTGAAAGCATTGAAAACAAAATCCATTTTTAATGAGGGACTACTAAACACTTCGCATTCTATTAACGTCCTCTTGGGGCTTCCGAGCTCCAGGATACCTTACACACAAGAAATGACGGCCACGGATTGCCAGGGCATGGGGCATCCTGGGGGCTTGGCTGGTCGTGCAAACATGGCGACCGAGTGAACGGGAATGAAATCGTTTCTGTTCTCCTCCTCCTTGCTTCCTGCCATGTGGGGAGAGCCTATGAGGCTGGGTGGGGAATCGGGATCCGGATAAGTGACCGTATCCCATAGACATATACATTTGGCTGCCTGACTCCTCATCCCTAGCATATTACTCATCTCAAGAGCCATCCCTTCTCCACTCGGTAACTGGCAAACGTGAACTTGGCCAACGTCAAAGCCGCATGATGAGATCCAAGTCAGGAGAAGTGGGAGAAAGAGAGAAAGTACAAAGATGAGCCAGACGGTTTTCCAACCTGTAAGAACATGCTGTATTTACCAGGCTGGGTGCGCAGTCCAAGCTCTGTTCCCGTTGTCGGTTTTCTGCTCCAGGCCTGGGTTATGTTTGGTGCAAACAGGTCAGCGCTCCCCCTTTCCTCCCATCTGATGATTGGCGCAGCGTTTAGAGACGATGAGGGATGATCTTGTGTTCTGGAGGAAGTTGGCAAGAAAGTTTAATTCTATAAAAAGAAACGCGCGGTCAGGATACGGTTTCCTATTCTGAGTCAAGGCAGAGAAGAGAGTCAGAAATTCCAACCCAGAGGGTCAGGACCAGCTCCAGGACCTCTTGAATCACATCTGAAACATGTTCCCCGTGCTCCTGTCTCCTCCCTGTTCTTACAACTGGCCAACTAGGATTGCACAACTCGCACTAATTTTATTCCACATGTGGCTGTTTCTTATTAGGAGCCCGGACCTTATTTTTTCCTAGGCCATCTCATCCTCCTGATTCAGGTGAATAGTTCCATTTCTTAACGGGGGGGATTCTGTTCACCCTCCTGGCTGGACTAAAAAAAAAGAAAAAAAATTTTTTTAAGGCACTTAAACTTTTCCTGAAAGGGAGAGCCTCGATGTGTTTTTTAACCCTGCGATCGCCCTTTCTCTGTCCGGAGTCTTCCCTTCCCCATTCAGAAGGGCCCTCCTCAAAAGGAACCGATGGAAAAGCGAACATCTGAGTCAATTAGTGGGACGTCTTTGGTCACCCAATACCCAACAACTGTTTCTAGAGGGTTTTGTTTTCTCCCTCACCGGACCGGTGCGTTTTCTTTTTTAACTCGATTCGCCAGATGTTTTGGCAACGCAGAAACCTGGCTTTCCTGTCTTTCCAAGTGGATGAAATAGGATCCGACTCACAGCACGTTGCCTCCGCTGCTCCCACCAAGTCCTTAATGGTTCTTGAGGATAATATAA